>JAWZYU010000013.1:35261642-35861642 GCA_038380435.1 Ryuthela nishihirai
AGGACCCCACTGGACAGCTGTGTTAAGAGACAGATGGTAGCCTCCCGTTAAGACCACCCTGCACATGCGACCACGGCTTAACGTCCCATCCAAAAGATGACGGGTTAAGTCCAACTATGTGCCCTTTATGACCGAGGGTAGAACGGTTACATTTGGCCACTTCAGGCCAATTGTAAAAATGCCTTATCTGACATTCTTTTATCCTAACAGCATTATTCCATTGGATCATCTTTCCCCAATGTTCTCTGAGCCTCTGATGTCCTTGTGACCAGGTTATTTTACCCACTGTGTGAGAAACTCAAATGAATCTGTTTCCTATGTCCTATTTTATTATATTATTCTCTATTTAAACCGGGGCGGGGGTGGCTCAGTCGGTAGCGCGCCAGGCTCGTAATCTCTAGTTCCCAGGTTCGAGTCCCAGCTGGGTCAGCGTTGAGATTTATCTCCGCAAAATTCCCCGCCCTGCCCACGATCAGTAGGGGACACCGATGGGCTTGGAAAGGCCGCCGTCCGTCGGGTGGGACGTTAAGCCGTGGCCCCGTGTGCGGGAGAGCCATACCCTGTGCACGTTAAAGAACACGCTGGATGGCCTTGACGGGAGGCTAC
This sequence comes from Ryuthela nishihirai, assembly GCA_038380435.1. NCBI lineage: Eukaryota > Metazoa > Arthropoda > Arachnida > Araneae > Heptathelidae > Ryuthela > Ryuthela nishihirai. The sequence goes on from JAWZYU010000013.1 coordinate 35,262,249, forward strand.
CATCTGTCTCCCAACAGCTATTCAATTGGTCCCCTCCCCCAACCTTCTCTGAGCCTTCGGGGTCCATGTGACCTGGCCATTTAGCCCATTGTGTGCAAAAAAAGTGCCGCTCAGAGGTAAAACAACCCAAACAACAACTCTATTTATACCAAACCTGGTCTAGTGATCTCACCTGACTCTTAAGCCAGCTGGCATTTCCCTGTGTATGTGTTTGTATACTATAGGAGAGACCAGGACAAGCCCAAAGAGCTTCTAGGTTATCTTCGTCCTTTGTGTAGGGAATATCTCCTTCCTTTTTATATATGATGCAGCCCAAAACATCTGAATCATGATTACAGTAGCACACCTACAGTTAACACGCCAACCAAGCCGAAAATCCATCAACCATCTCCATAGCGAACAACTAGCCATTTGTAACAGAAAGAACTTTGAAAATACTTTGGGTTAATTATATTTCCTCTGAGCAGCACATTTTTGCACACAATGGCCTAAAGGTCAAATCAGACGAACCCAAAGGGCTCAGAGAAGGTTGGGAAAGGGACTCACTGGACAGCTGTTAAGAGATTTATTGGAACCTCACATCAAAGCATCCAGTGTGTTGTTTAATGTGCACAGGGTATGGCTCTTTCTCGCATACAGGGTCACGGCTTAACTCTCATTCGAAGGACAGCTGCTTTTCTATGCCGATCGATGTCCCCTTTCTCACCCGAGGCGGGGGTAGCTCAGTCGGTAGCGCACCAGGCTCGTAATCTGTACTTCCCAGGTTCGAGTCCCAGCTGGGTCAGCGTTGAGAGTTATCTCCGCAAAATTCCCCGCCCTGTCCACGGTCAGTAGGGGACACCGATGGGCTTGGAAAGGCCGCCGTCCGTCGGATGGGACGTTTAGCCGTGGCTCCGTGTGAGGGAGAGCCATACCCTGTGCACGTTAAAGAACACGCTGGATGGCCTTGACGGGAGGCTACTATCTGTCTCCCAACAGCTGTTCCAGTGGGTCCCCTCCCCCAACCTTCTCTGAGCCTTCGGGGTCCATGTGACCTGGCCATTTAGCCCATGGTGTGCAAAAAAAGTGCCACTCAGAGGTAAAACAACCTAACCCAACCCTTTCTCACCGAGGGCAGATCGGGGTTCAGAAGAGAAAAATCTCAAAAATGACATAGCTGGAACTCCAACCTCGAAACTGCAGATTACGAGCCTGGCGTGCTATGTGAGGTCTTTCGACTTGGTCATTTAGTCCACTGTGTGCGCAACTGTCTCTCAGAGCTAAAACAACTCAACCAGCGAATATTATTTGATAAAAACAATACAATCCCTACAGTTTCCGTTCGATTCCTACACAACACTGACAGCTATCGTCATCTACTTCCGGCATTTGCTTTGGTTGTTGGGTTGTTTTACCTCTGAGCGGCACTTTTTTGCACACTATGGGTTAAATGGCCAGGTCACATGGACCCCGAAGGCTCAGAGAAGGCTGGAGGAGGGGACCCACTGGAATAGTTGTTGGGAGACAGATGGTAGCCTCCCGTCAAGGCCATCCAGCGTGTTCTTTAACGTGCACAGGGTATGGCTCTCCCGCACACGGGGCTACGGCTTAACGTCCCATCCGACGGACGGCGGTCTTTCCAAGCCCATCGGTGTCCCCTACTGACCGTGGGCAGGGCGGGGAATTTTGCGGAGATAAATCTCAAAGCTGACTCAGCTGGGACTCGAACCTGGGAACTACAGATTACAAGCTTGGCGCGCTACCGACTGAGCCACCCCCGCCCCATGTGCATGAGCTGTATAGATTTTCATCACTAGCTTCCAAACAAGTTGTGGGATCTTCAGTCCCTCTATAATGGGAGCCGCAGGAATTTCCAATTACTGCTAGGCCGATATACTGCTGACATATTGGAAATAGTCAATGGCACATGTTCAATGGCTGCCTGATTGGCTTAGCCAGGCCCTCTACCAACAGCTCTTTGTGTTAGCTGTCGTTTATCCCAACATTCAACAGGACACTGACACGCAAAGGAATTTCTCTGCACATATTTGCTTCGGGCTGTGAATGTCTCAGACAGTTGTTGAACTCCCTCATTTGGTGCAAGAGCTATTACAGGCAGATACTCTATGCAGTCGGAGATGCTTGTTAATTGTGCTTATGTGCGCTATCTGTGTAATACGTACGTTGTCTTGGATGCAATGCATTTCGGGGATAATAGTTTATTAGGGCGTTGTTATTAAGTAATAGATCTATATGGGGAACGTAATGAGCTTGCTAGTTATGTGGAACGTAATGAGCTTGCTAGTTATGTGGAAGATGTTTTGATGGGCGTATTATTCGGACTTGAACAATCAGTGTTTTCTTTTTTCTGTTGTCTTCTCAACGATGGGTTATTTTCATCTCTGTGAATCATTGTGAATCAAATGGGTTCGGTTGTTTTACCTCTGAGCGGCACTTTTCTGCACACCATGGGCTAAATGGCCAGGTCACATGGACCCCGAAGGCTCAGAGAAGGTTGGGGGAGGGGACCCACTGGAATAGCTGTTGGGAGACAGATGGTAGCCTCCCGTCACGGCCATCCAACGTGTTCTTTAACGTGCACAGGGTATGGCTCTCCCGCACACGGGGCCACGGCTTAACGTCCCATCCGACGGACGGCGGCCTTTCCAAGCCCATCGGTGTCCCCTACTGACCGTGGGCAGGGCGGGGAATTTTGCGGAGATAAATCTCAACGCTGACCCAGCTGGGACTCGAACCTGGGAAATACAGATTACGAGCCTGGCGCGCTACCGACTGAGCCACCCCCGCCCCGTGAATCAAATGACCAGGTCACAAGGATCCCAAAGGTTCAGAACTTGGTGGAGGAAAGGGTTTTACTGGAAAGATGGAAGTTTCCTGTTAACGTCATCCATTATATTTTTGATTTAACGTCGCATCCGACGAACGGTGACTATAGTTACAGGAGGGATGTCGGTCTTACTGATCAAGCGGTTTGAGGGATGTAAGTCTCACTGATCAAGTGGCTTGTCGGGCTCACTGATTAAGTGTATAAGGGATGTCGGTCTCACTAATCAAGTGATTTAAGGGATGTCGGTCTGACTGATCAGTTTGCTTAAGGGATGTCAATCTCAATAATCAAGTGACTTAGGGATGTCCGTTTCACTAATCAAATGGCTTAAGGGATGTCAATCTCAATAATCAAGTGACTTAGGGATGTCCGTTTCACTAATCAAATGGCTTAAGGGATGTCAATCTCAATAATCAAGTGACTTAGGGATGTCCGTTTCACTAATCAAATGGCATAAGGGATGTCAATCTCAATAATCAAGTGACTTAGGGATGTCCGTTTCACTAATCAAATGGCTTAAGGGTTGTCAATCTCAATAATCAAGTGACTTAGGGATGTCCGTTTCACTAATCAAATGGCTTAAGGGATGTCAATCTCAATAATCAAGTGACTTAGGGATGTCCGTTTCACTAATCAAATGGCTTAAGGGATATCAATCTCAATAATCAAGTGACTTAAGGTATGTCCATTTCATTAATCAAATGGCTTAAGGGATGACAATCTCGCTAATCAAGTGGCTAAGGGAAGTAAATCGCACTAAACAAGTGGTTTAAGGGATGTCAATCGCACTAATCAAGTGGCTTAAGGGATGTCAATTGCACTAATCAAGTGGCTTAAGGGATGTCAATTGCACTAATCAAGTGGCTTAAGGGATTCTTTCCCTATGATCGAGTGGTTTAAGGGATTCGTTTCCAATGATGAGTGGTTTAAAGAACACTGGTCCCAGCGATCGAGTGGCTTAAAGAATACTGGTCCCTGCGATCGAGTGGTTTAAGGGATTATAGCTCCAATGATCGAGTGGTTTAAAGGATGTCAATCGCACTAATCAAGTGGCTTAAAGGAGGTCAATCACACTAATCAAGTGGCTTAAGGGATGTCAATTTCACTAATCAAGTGGCTTAAGGCATGTCAATTACACTAATCAAGTGGCTTAAGGCATGTCAATTACACTAATCAAGTGGCTTGAGGGATTCTTTCCCAATGATCGAGTGGTTTAAGGGATTCGTTTCCAATGATGAGTGGTTTAAAGAACACTGGTCCCTGCGATCGAGTGGTTTAAAGGCTATCGGTCCCACCGATCGAGTGGTTTAAGGGATGATGGTTCCAGTGATCGAGTGGTTTAAGGGATGATGGTTCCAATGATCGAGTTGTTTAAAGGATATCGGTTCGAGTATGTATAATTGTTTACGATTTCCAATACTTAGAAATACCGATGCATGCAAAAATATTTTATTCACGTTAGTGTTCTACGTCACTGCGAAGTCCTATAAAAGCAGTAAAGACATGGCGGAAGGCAAAGTCGAGAGCGACATGGATGAAAAGTCTGATCTGATGGACTTCGAAAAGGACTCATCATTGGATCGCGATGGACAGGAGCATTTGTAACGGAGGTGATGAAACTCAGCTGGAAATCACAGCGCACAATATCTCAAGTGCATCGAGAATTGCAACGGTTTCAAAAAGAAAAATAAAACTAATTCAATCGTAACAAATGCGTCAGTAAAAAAAAAAGGGCTCTGATAGCATATGTATTAAAAAAGGGCTCTGAGAGCATATGTATTAAAAAAGGGCTCTGATAGCATATGTATTAAAAAAGGGCTCTGATAGTACATGTATTAAAAAGGGACTCTGATAGTATATGTATTAAAAAAAGGACTCTGATAGTATATGTATTAAAAAAGGACTCTGATAGTATATGTATTAAAAAAGGACTCTGATAATATATGTATTAGTTAGGTGACATAATAATTTTGAGCAGGTAGTGTATAGGCGATAGTGTATAGGGGGGGGGGGGGGGGCGTGGAACAACTATTTCCACAAATGAACTTATGAACAAACTAACAATGTAAAGTTCAAAGAATAACTTTATATTATCAGGTTGGAGTTCGGGTCCCCATTATCCATGCGTTTGAAATTTCTCCACCAATCCGGAATTTGTGTTGTGGAAGATAGGAGAAATTGATTGGCTGACAGCCTTTTCCGTCATAATGGATGTTACGCCGCGACATCCTGTGCAGGAAATCCAAAAACTCTGCCTGTTACGAACACGATGTCTGGACTTGACGGAAGGTTACCATATACATCGAAGAGACAAAACATTATGACCAGCGCGTCTTTATGCAAATCGAAGCAACTGCAGATAAGCGCCGGCACGTATGAAGGTCATGAAACGGCATAAATAACACCTGATACTCTGTTAATCAGTGTTATTCTTGTTCTTCAGATGGGAAAGGCAGCGGACTTAAGTGAGTTTGACAAAGGCCAAATTGTAATGGCAAGACGACTGGGTCAGAGCATTTCTGAGACGGCAAGGCTTGTGGGGTGCTCACGGTCAGCCGTGGTTAGTACCTTCAAAAAGTAGTCCGAATAGGGAAAAACAATAAGCCACTGACCACGGCTCATCGATGTTACAGGTGAGCAAAGGCTATCCCGTATAGTACGAGCCAACAGAAGGGATACTGTGGCGCAACTCGCCGTAATTTGAATGCTGGTGACGGGGGTAATCTGTCACAACATACACAGTACATTGAACCCTGCTGCAAATGAGGCTGCCTAGCCGCAGACCGCTCAAAGTATCCATGCTAACCTCGGTTCACCGTCGAAAGCGACTATAATGGACATGCGAGCATCAAAACTGGACCTTGGAAGGAGGTCATCTGGTCCGATGAATCTCGTTTCCTGTTGCATCATGTGGACGGCCGGGTACGTGTGCGTCGTTTACCTAGGGAAGTGTTGGAACCAGGATGCACTGTGGGATGAAAACAAGCCGGTGGAGGAAGTGTAATTCTTTGGGCAATGTTTTGCTGGGAAATCCTGGGTCCAGTCATTCATGTGCAGCAAACTATGACGTCTACCACCTACTTAAACATCATTGCAGACCAGGTACATACTTTCAGGGAAATAGTACTGTATATTACGCTAATAGTGCCTTCTTTCAGCAGAATAATGCGCCGTGCCACACTGCCGGATTGTTCAAGAATGGTTCGCGGAATATGAGGAAGACTTCCAGGTATTGTCGTGGCCTCCAAATTCCTCAGACGTCAATCCAATTGAGAAACTGTGGTTTGTGTTGGAACAGCATATCCGATCTGCGGCGGCTCAACCACGTAACTTACAAGAGCTAAAGGATCTGCTGGTAACGTGTTGGTACCAGATACCACAAGTGTCTCTTGTATCGTCCATGCATCGCCGGGTAAGAGCTGTTTTGGCGGCACGTGGAGGACCAACATCATATTAGGCAGGTGGTCATAATGTTTTGGCTCTTCGAAATCTTTTCCCCTTATTTATTTGGGATCCTTGTGACCTTGCATTTCAGCACATTGTGTGCATAAAAGTGGCTCTCTGAAACAATCCAAGGGACGGTGGCTCAGTCGGTAGCGTGCCCAGGTTCGTAATCTGCAATTCCCGGGTTCGAGTCCCAATTAGGTCAGGGTTGAGATTTATCTCTGCTATACCTCCACCCAGTAGGGATCACCGATGAGCTTGGAAAGGCAGTCGTCCACCGGATGGGACATTAAGCCGAGGGTCCATGTGCTGCAGAGCCAAATCCTGTGCACGTTAAACAACTCGCTGATTGACGTTGACGGCAGTCTACCATTTCTCTCCCAACAGCTATCCAGTTGATCCCCTCACCCAACCCTTTCTGAGCCCTCGGGGTCCTTGTGACATGGCCATTTAGTCCATTGTGTGCAAAAAAAGCGCAGCTCAGAGGTAAAACAACGTAACCAACCCTAAAACAATCCGATCCAATGGAAAAAGGAGAAGTAACAAAACAAAAATGTGGCAAAAGTTTTTTATTACACTTGATTAATTAACTCTTCCCACAGGAATCGGAGAACTCACAAGAAACGTCAATTTGTTTTGACTAATAATTTGAAATTTTATTTACAAAATATCATCCTATTATTTAAATGAGATATCAGGCATAAAATAACTCATTCTGAAATCCACTACAGCAGTTGAAAAATGAGGACGCAAAGTAGAAATTGAGCCTCAGGCAAATTTTTCGTCTCAAGAAAATGGGGCGGGGGTGGCTCAGTCGGTAGCGCGTCAGGCTCGTAATCTGTAGTTCCCAGGTTCGAGTCCCAGCTGGGTCAGCGTTGAGATTTATCTCCTCAAAATTCCCCGCCCTGCCCACGGTCAGTAGGGGACACCGATGGGCTTGGAAAGGCCGCCGTCCGTCGGATGGGACGTTAAGCCGTGCCCCGTGTGCGGGAGAGCCATACTCTGTGCACGTTAATGAACACGCTGGATGGCCTTGACGGGAGGCTACCATCTGTCTCCCAACAGCTGTTCCAGTGGTCCCCTCCCCCAACCTTCTCTGAGCCTTCGGGGTCCATGTAACCTGGTCATTTAGCCCATGGTGTGCAAAAAAGTGCCGCTCAGAGGTAAAACAACCCAACCCATCTCAAGAAAATAATTCAATAATCAAAAACAACAACCTTTTAAATAATTCATCGGATACTTTTTTCGTATGCTTGGTCTCTATACGTTCCCCGTTTTGTTTTAAATATTCTTAAACAACTTATAACACAGATAGCAGTATTGAGGAGTCAAGAAGAATTCCCATTTTTGCTTCCCATGGAGAAACCACGGTCTGAAAACTTTCCATCCGTGTTGACGAACTAAGGTTTCGCTTGTTTTTTGCTCTCCAGCAGAGAAAACATCAGTCTGTGAACTTTCCATTAGCTTTCGGAGCTGCGAATATTGTGTTAGCAAACATTGCTGGTTTGAGACTGTTTACTTTCGTTTCTGGGAGGTTTTCTTCTCGAAGCGATGTAACTAATAACGGGTAACTTATGTCATATCTTGATGGAACCTGCAATCTGGCGAGTGCCTTTGGAAAGAAAATATAAAGCTGATATAAGAGTCTGCTACAGATGATGTGATGTAGAGAAAGACAGGTGGTTTAATTCTGAGCGGGGGCGGGGATGGCTCAGTCGGGAGCGCGCCAGGCTCGTAATCTGTAGTTCCCAGGTTCGAGTCCCAGCTGGGTCAGTGTTGAGATTTATCTCCGCAAAATTTCCCCGCCCTGCCCACGGTCAGTAGGGGACACCGATCGGCTTGAAAAGGCCGCCGTCCGTCGGATGGGACGTTAAGCCGTGGCACAGTGTGCGGGAGAGCCATACCCTATGCACGTTAAAGAACACGCTGGATGGCCTTGACGGGAGGCTACCATCTGTCTCCCAACAGCTGTTCCAGTGGGTCCCCTCTCCCAACCTTCTCTGAGCCTTCGGGGTCCTTGTGGCCTGGCCATTTAGCCCATGGTGTGCAAAAAAATGTGCCGCTCAGAGGTAAAACAACAACAACAACAACAATTCTGAGCGGCATTATTTTATACACAATGGGCTAAATGGCCGGGTCCAAAGTCCACTGGAGCTCAGAGAACGTTGAGTGAAGGGGTTAGATTGGTTTGTTTTACCTCTGAGCGGCACTTTTTTGCACACCATGGGTTAAATGGCCAGGTCACATGGACCCCGAAGGCTCAGAGAAGGTTGGGGGAGGGGACCCACTGGAACAGCTGTTGGGAGACAGATGGTAGCCTCCCGTCAAGGCCATCCAGCGTGATTCTTTAACGTGCACAGAGTATGGCTCTCCCGCACACGGGGCCACGGCTTAAAGTCCCATCCGACGGACGGAAGCCTTTCCAAGCCCATTGGTGTTGGGTTGTTTTACCTTTGAGCGGCACTTTTTTTCACACCATGGGTTAAATGGCCAGGTCACATGGACCCCGAAGGCTCAGAGAAGGTTGGGGGAGGGGACCCACTGGAACAGCCTGGTCTTGGAGACAGATGGTAGCCTCCCGTCAAGGCCATCCAGCGTGATTCTTTAACGTGCACAGAGTATGGCTCTCCCGCACACGGGGCCACGGCTTAACGTCCCATCCGACGGACGGCGGCCTTTCCTAGCCCATCGGTGTCCCCTACTGACCGTGGGAAGGGCGGGGAATTTTGCGGAGATAAGTCTCAACGCTGACCCAGCTGGGACTCGAACCTTGAGTGAAAGGGACCCACTGGATTACTGACTGGATCCACTGGCCAGGATACAGATGGAAGCCTTTCGTTCAAGTCATCAAGCGTGTCCACACACGAACCATGGCTTTTCTTTCCATCCAACTGAAGGCGGTCTTTCCAAGCCCATCGGTGTCCCCTTAATGATCTAGGGCAGGTTGAGCCAGGCTCTTTCGATAAAACTGTAAATCGGGAAAGAAACAAATAACTGACATGCATTGGGTTGTGTTGTTTTACCTCTGAGCCGCACTTTTTTGCACACAATGGGCTAAATGGCCAGGTCACATGAACCCCGAAGGCTCAGAGAAGGTTGGGGGAGGGGATACACTGGAACAGCTGTTGGGAGACAGATGGTAGCCTCCCGTCAAGGCCATCCAGCGTGTTCTTTAACGTGCACAGGGTATGGCTCTCCCGCACACTGTGCCACGGCTTAACGTCCCATCCGACGGACGGCGGCCTTTTCAAGCCCATCGGTGTCCCCTACTGACCGTGGGCAGGGCGGGGAATTTTTGCGGAGTGAAATCTCAACGCTGACCCAGCTGGGACTCGAACCTGAGAACTGCAGATTACGAGCCTGGCGCGCTACCGACTGAGCAACCCCCGCCCCTAACTGACATGTAAAAAAACCACGTAGAGGAAGGCAATGAGTAAAACTGACATCTCTTCTGCATGCCTAACACCAAAGAAGCTTTTCTCTCGAGAAAAGGGAGACGTCGCAGATGACGGATACACAACTGGCCTTGTATATTCTTTGCAAGGGCATAAAGATTGACACGTGGATGCATAAAAAGATCAACTCATGCTGTGTGTATTCGGTGGTTAAGGTGAGGAACAACATGGTTGTCTATTGTTGTTGCTAACCAAAACCGTCAGAGTCAGATCGTTCAGTAGGCAGTCTTACAAAATGAGCCGGTCTTTCCTTTTCAGTGTCTCCATGGGAACATGGGGAACGTGACTCTCGTTCGCCAATCGACTGCAGGTGTGGTTGACAAGTTGTGGGTATTCCGGAAGATGCTGGTCAGCTCTCCTCCTCCCCTCTCTCCCTCCTCCCTCGAGTTGGGTACTCGTGGCGTGTTTCCTTTGTATCCTAGAGAGGAAGAGAAACTCCGAGACAAGCAACCTCTAAAGAGCAAGGTCAGCTTCCCTTGTATCTGGTCGCTTGCTGACAGAGTTTGCTATTGATTTCTAAAACGTATAGCTAACTGAAAGTTTGTGTGTGTAGTAGTTATTTTTTTCCATTTAACTGTTGACGGTTCCAATTTGGTTGGACGTTCCTGAAACTCGGCAAACATTATTCTTTTAGTAAGAGTATAAACTACACAACGTTTTTTAGTTTATAAACTCGTCTTTCGAGATATATATTTATTGATGATATGAATATATTGGAAATAATGAGATGAAAAATATTCACAGTTAGCTCTAAATAATTCAAACACCAACTTGTGCATTCGTCTAGTATCACAAAAAAAATGTATTTCTTCATGCAAAATGATAGATGACAGTTATTCACTCATTCAATTATTGCTCACCTTTGTATTCATTCGATTGTTGCTCACTTATTCACTCATTCAATTATTGCTCACCTTTGTATTCATTCGATTGTTGCTCACTTATTCACTCATTCGATTGTTACTCACTTGTTCACTCATTCGATTGTTATTCACTAAAATTTTCATTCATTCTCTTTCACTCACTAATATTTTCAGCCATTTTCTTGTTACTCCTCACTTTTTCATTCATTCCATTGTTGCTCACTTATTCACTCATTCGATTGTTACTCACTTATTCACTCAGTCGATTGTTACTCAATGGCATCTTTATTCATTCGATTGTTATTCACTAACCTTTTCATTCATTCGACTCTAATTCTTTGTCCATTCATCCAATAGTTACGCAAACACCTTTTCGCTCTATCGATTGTTACTCACTCACCTTTTTACGCATTAAATTTTTTTTCAATTTGGTTGGAAGTTTTCGAAATTCACCATGCATTGTTATTTTAGTAAAAGTATAGGCATGGTTTAAGGGACCTGGGTTCGAGCCCCGGGTAAGGCACGGTTGTTTGTGTTGTTCTTCTGCGGAGATCCTGCCATCCTCTCAGATCTCCTACTATGGCATATAAACTGACAGGCTCCTGTCAGATCTCTGTGGCAAGCAGCTGCTTGAGGGGGTATTTTTTTTATAAACTATACCAAATTTTGAGTTTATAGAAATCCTTTCAGGATATATTTATTTGATATATATATTTATAGGATATATATATTTCATGCATTCACCTGTTCACTCATTCGATTGTTGCCCACTGACCTCTTCATTCAGTGGATTACTTGTTCACTCATTTTATCATTACTCACTCACTTGTTCATTTATCCAATTACCATTCGCTCACTTGTTCATTTATTCAATTTTCACTCCTTCACCCTTTCATTCATCCAATAGTTACCCCTCAATTTTTCCATTTATCCAATTACCATTCGCTCACTTGTTCATTTATCCAATTACCATTCGCTCACATGTTCATTTATCCAATTACCATTCGCTCACTTGTTCATTTATCCAATTTCCATTCGCTCACTTGTTCATTTATCCAATTACCATTCGCTCACTTGTTCATTTATCCAATTACCATTCGCTCACTTGTTCATTTATCCAATTACCATTCGCTCACATGTTCATTTATCCAATTACCATTCGCTCACTTGTTCATTTATCCAATTTCCATTCGCTCACTTGTTCATTTATCCAATTACCATTCGCTCACTTGTTCATTTATCCAATTACCATTCGCTCACTTGTTCATTTATCCAATTACCATTCGCTCACTTGTTCATTTATCCAATTACCATTCGCTCACTTGTTCATTTATCCAATTACCATTCGCTCACATGTTCATTTATCCAATTACCATTCGCTCACTTGTTCATTTATCCAATTTCCATTCGCTCACTTGTTCATTTATCCAATTACCATTCGCTCACTTGTTCATTTATCCAATTACCATTCGCTCACTTGTTCATTTATCCAATTACCATTCGCTCACTTGTTCATTTATCCAATTACCATTCGCTCACTTGTTCATTTATCCAATTACCATTCGCTTACTTGTTCATTTATCCAATTACCATTCACTCACTTGTTCATTTATCCAATTACCATTCGCTCACATGTTCATTTATCCAATTACCATTCGCTCGCTTGTTCACTTATACAATTACCTTTCGCTCGCTTGTTCATTTATCCAATTACCATTTGCTCGCTTGTTCATTTTTCCAATTACCATTCGCTCGCTTGTTCATTTATCCAATTACCATTCGCTCGCTTGTTCATTTATCCAATTACCATTCGCTCGCTTGTTCATTTATCCAATTACCTTTCGCTCGCTTGTTCATTTATCCAATTACCATTCGCTCGCTTGTTCACTTATCCAATTACCTTTCGCTCGCTTGTTTATTTATCCAATTACCATTTGTTCGCTTGTTCATTTATCCAATTACCATTCGCTCGCTTGTTCACTTATCCAATTACCATTCGCTCGCTTGTTTATTTATCCAATTACCATTTGCTCGCTTGTTCATTTATCCAATTACCATTCGCTCGCTTGTTCACTTATCCAATTACCATTCGCTCGCTTGTTCATTTATCCAATTACCATTCGCTCGCTTATTCCCTTATCCAATTACCATTCGCTCGCTTGTTCATTTATCCAATTACCTTTCGCTCGCTTGTTCATTTATCCAATTACTATTTGCTCGCTTGTTCATTTATCCAATTACCATTCGCTCGCTTGTTCATTTATCCAATTACCATTCGCTCACATGTTCATTTATCCAATTACCATTCGCTCACATGTTCATTTATTTAATTACCATTCGCTCACATGTTCATTTATCCAATTACCATTCGCTCACTTGTTCATTTATCCAATTACCATTCGCTCGCTTGTTCACTTATCCAATTACCTTTCGCTCGCTTGTTCATTTATCCAATTACCATTTGTCTCTTGTTCATTTATCCAATTACCATTCGCCCGCTTGTTCATTTATCCAATTACCATTCGCTCACATGTTCATTTATCCAATTACCATTCGCTCACATGTTCATTTATCCAATTACCATTCGCTCACATGTTCATTTATCCAATTACCATTCGCTCACATGTTCATTTATTCAATTACCATTCGCTCACTTGTTCATTTATCCAATTACCATTCGCTCACTTGCTCATTAATGAAAGTTTTACTCACTAATTGCTTGTTCCGCTTCCCATTATTACACATTTACCTTTTCATTCACTCAATAATTGCTCAGTCACTTTCATTCGTATAGTTTTCTTTCTCTCTTTATACTTACCTTGTTTGCAAATATTACTCATTGATTATTTAAATCCTTTTACGAAAAGCTTCCATCTGTATTTCCTGATATCAGTCCCATCGATCCTCTTCCCACCTCTGAGCCTTGGGGTCCTTGTGACCAGGGGGCGGGGGTGGCTCAGTCGGTTGCGCGCCAGGCTCGTAATCTGTAGTTCCCAGGTTCGAGTCCCAGCTGGGTCAGCGTTGAGATTTATCTCCGCAAAATTCCCCGCCCTGCCCACGGTCAGTAGGGGACACCGATGGGCTTGGAAAGGCCGCCGTCCGTCGGATGGGACGTTAAGCCGTGGCCCCGTGTGCGGGAGAGCCATATCCTGTGCACGTTAAAGAACACGCTGGATGGCCTTGACGCGAGGCTACCATCTGTCTCCCAACAGCTGTTCCAGTGGGTCCCCTCCCCCAACCTTCTCTGAGCCTTCGGGGTCCATGTGACCTGGCCATTTAGCCCATGGTGTGCAAAAAAGTGCCGCTCAGAGGTAAAACAATCGAACCCAACCTTGTGACCAGACAATTACATCATCTAACGCCAAAAAATGTCACTCAGATTAAAGTAACAACACAAATCGATCTTTTTAATTTCATCTCGTTTATCTCTATTTCTCACGAAACTATCCATCAGTATTTTCTTCTTTAATCAATCATAAGATGTTTACTTAAACTTCTCTTTTAGTCAATCTTAAGAAGCTGTACCTAAACTTCTTACTACGAGTGATGCAGTTCTTTCAACCCACATGCTAGTTTCGTTATCTGCTGATGATCCTACTTAACCTTCCCAGTTTCCATAGCAGCTACATCCCCAAGAAACGGATTAGTCTTTTCTCCAGCAGCAACGAAGGAATGACTCTGCACGTAAACCAAAACCAACAGAAACTCTTGGCTGTAAGTGAAGTTGTTTCCAAGTACGTAAGATTATTTAACACAAGAAGCATTCCTATTCAATTTCATGAAATGTTTCAAGTACACCTAATTATTGTGAATAACGAACATATTAAGCTATTAGGTTTAGAAACGGGAGATAAAAATTTTAAATTCTGGGCTGGGTTACCTCTGAGCGGCACTTTTTTGCACACCATGGGCTAAATGGCCAGGTCACATTGACCCCGAAGGCTCAGAGAAGGTTGGGGGAGGGGCCCCACTGGAACAGCTGTTGAGAGACAGTTGGTAGCCTCCCGTCAAGGCCATCTAGCGTGTTCTTTAACGTGCACAGGGTATGGCTCTCCCGCACATGGAGCCACGGCTTAACGTCCCATCCGACGGACGGCGGCATTTCCAAGCCCATCGGTGTCCCCTACTGACCGTGGCCAGGGCGGGGAATTTTGCGGAGATAAATCTCAACGCTGATCCTGCTGGGAGTCGAACTAGGAACTATCGACTGAGCCACTCCCGCCCCAAATTCTGGGCAAAAAAATGCAATTAATACATCATGGAAATCGATTCTTCTAGAATTTCTGTGGGGAATTAAAGCGCTATATTAAGAACTTGAAATTCTATTTAACTTTTGTTGTGTGACCCAGCGCAAACATTTCACAAAAAAATGCTGAAAGAAGTTGCAGCATATACACTGTCCTATCAAACTATTAGAACATTTCCATATGAATGTGAATGGGATTCCGAGTTCGGAGCTCTACAACTTCTAAGATATGTATTTAATCGAAAAATGTCACTAAAGATAAATTAAGGATCATAATCAAATCAATTTAAATCTCGATTTTCAAATATGTTTGTTCAGCATTTATAGAGTTATGCAAACTAGAATATTTCACAACAGTAATGCTTCATAAGGGTTGCTTTATCTCTGAGCTCCGCTTTTCTGCACAAATGGGCTAAATGGCCAGGTCACAAGGACCCCGAAAGCTCAGAGAAGGTTAGGGGAAGGGACTTACTGAAGCAGATGTTTGGAGACAGATTGCTAGTCTCCGGATAAGGTTGGGTTGTTTTACCTCTGAGCGGCACTTTTTTTGCACACCATGGGCTAAATGGCCAGGTCACATGGACCCCGAAGGCTCAGAAAAGGTTGGGAGAGGGGACCCACTGGAACAACTGTTGGGAGACAGATGGTAGCCTCCCGTCAAGGCCATCCAGCGTGTTCTTTAACGTGCACAGGGTATGACTCTCCCGCACACGGGGCCACGGCTTAACGTCCCATCCGACGGACGGCGGCCTTTCCAAGCCCATCGGTGTCCCCTACTGACCATGGGCAGGGTGGGGAATTTTGCGGAGATAAATCTCAACGCTGACCCAGCTGGGACTCGAACCTGGGAACTACAGCTCAGTCGGTAGCCTGGCGCGCTACCGACTGAGCCACCCCGGCCCCTCTCCGGATAAGGCTATCCATAGTTCTTTAATGTACACAGGATATGGCTATCCCATACACGGAGTCACGGTTTAACGTTCTGTCCGACGGACGGCTGCCTTTCCAAACCCACCGGTGTTCCCTACTGGTTGGGGGTGTAGCAGAGATAAATCCCAACGCTGACCTAATTGGAATTCGAACCTGGGAATTGCAGATTACGAGTATGGCGCGCTACCGACAGAGCTCAACTCGTCCCCACTGCGACATAAGAATTGACCTCAGAAATTAATCAAAAATAATTGGCATATTTTCAAACAATTCAATAAAATCAATATTCTTTTTCCAAATATGCGTAATGATTATTTCAATATAAAACAATTATGAATAGTTTCTATAAAACAAGATAATATGTAGTTAAGCATTCTAGCTTCCATAATTCTTTAAATTCATTTAAGTCATATTTTTCCATCAGAAGTCTGGGGCGGGGGTGGCTCATTCGGTAGCGCGCCATGCTCATAATCTGTAGTTCCCAGGTTCGACACCGATGGGCTTGGAAAGGCCGCCGTCCCCAAAGATGCGTAACCCAAAAGATGGGACGTTAAGCCGTTGCCCCGTGTGCGGGAGAGCCATACCCTGTGCACGTTAAAGAACACGTTGGATGGCCTTGACGGGAGGCTACCATCTGTCTCCCAACAGCTTTTCCAGTGGGTCCCCTCCCCCAACCTTCTCTGAGCCTTCGGGGTCCTTGTGACCTGGCCATTTAGCCAATGGTGTGCAAAAAAGTGCCGCTCAGAGGTAAAACAACCCAACAACCCAACCCATCAGAAGTCTACTTTCTCGCCCTATTGTAATCATACGAGTTGATTCCGAATAAAATATCCACTGAAAGTGTTTGAAGTGAACTTCAGTGTCATGACAAATCGAGTTTGTCTGTTAGCGGGATCGAACCCGCGACCTCCCGATATCATGCCAGATGCTCCGACCCCTCTCTTTGTTGCAACTGAGCTTTGCTTTCCTGCATGATAACGTACCACACAGGGAAACTAACTCACGACATTCGTGATTCAATTTTACGAAAATAACTTGAATTAAACCTTTGTAATTGCTGAGCAGTTAGATCGTTTGACTGAGTATTCAAAGTGATCATCATGCCATGATGAGGAATGGATGCTTCTTGTGTTGTATTTCTACTGAGGTCAGCCCTTCATCACAAATCTTCTCTATGACTTATTATACATCAGACTTCTATGACAAAGATGTAATTTTTTTATAGATTTTTTTTGATGAAAAAAATGCAATTTTTTTATGAAATTTTTTATGTAAAAATTACACGTGTAAAATTAGAGGTGAAGCACAGATTGCGTAAACTTTCTTACATACTATTTGTCTGTCTCTCTCTGTCTCTGTCTGTTTGTCTGTCTGTCTCTTTGTCTGTCTCTCTGTCTGTTTGTGCGTCTGTATGTCTCTCTTTCTGCCTGTCTCTCTGTCTGTTTGTGCGTCTGTATGTCTCTCTTTCTGCCTGTCTCTCTGTCTGTTTGTGTGCCTGTATATCTCTCTGTCTGTTTGTGCGTCTGTATGTTTCTCTTACTGTCTGTCTCTCTATCTGTTTGTCTTTCTGTCTGTTTGTGTGTCTGTATGTCTCTCTTTCTGTTTCTCTGTCTGTTTTTATGTGTGTGTATATCTCTGTTTCTGTCTCTCTGTCTGTTTGCGTTTCTGTTTGTGTTTCTGTATGTCTCTCTCTGTCTGTTTATCTGTCTGTCTGTCTCTCTGTGTTAGATTATAAACCTTTACGTTAACAGACGAGAAAAGGGAAATTTTATTTGGCAATCTCTGAAATTTTCAAAAAATTAAAAAAATGACAGAAAATTAAAAGAAAAATAGACCTAGAAGAGTTGCATTTACATATCGTATTGAAAATAATTTAAGCATATTTTATTAAGCGCTTGAATTTTCTCTCTGGGTGTTCGAAGAAATCATGCAGCTCAAAACTAAAATACATCGAAAACACAGTTCCTTCTAAAATAATTATAACGTGTATCTGTTTCATGCTTTAATTTCGGGAATGGATAATTTCAGTATTCAACATTGGTGGAAGATACAGCACCAAGCTCTTTTCTTTTGCACACAATGGGCTACATGACCAGGTCACAAGGACTCCAATAGCTCAGAGAAATTCGGCGGCAGGGAAACAACTGAACAGTTTTTAGGAGACAGATGACAACCTCCCGTCGCGGCCATCCAGTTTGTTCCCACGGATGGCGGCCTTTCCAAGCTCATCGGTGTACAGTCGCTCAAAAAAGTATCCGAACGCTATGGTTGATTACAGAATTCAGAAAAAATATCTGGCAACGATTTTTTTTAGAAATTAGTGATCTGGCAACCTTCGTGTCACGTGACACGAATTTGAAAACAATATTGGGTTGGGTTACCTCTGAGCGGCACTTTTTTGCACACCATGGGCTAAATGGCCAGGTCACATGGACCCCGAAGGCTCAGAGAAGGTTGGTGAAGGGGACCCACTGAAACAGCTGTTGGGAGACAGATGGTAGCCTCCCGTCAAGGCCATCCATCGTGTTCTTTACCGTGCACAGGGTATGGCTCTCCCGCACACGGGGCCACGGCTTAACGTCCCATCCGACGGATGGCTGTGTTTTCAAGCCCATCGGTGTCCCCTACTGACCGTGGGCAGGGCGGGGAATTTTGCGGAGATAAATCTCAACGCTGACCCAGCTGGGACTCGAACCTGGGAACTACAGAGCTACCAGACAGACAACTTTAAAATTTATTATATGTTTTAAAGAGTTTGTCTCTCTGTCTGTCTCTCTGTTTTGCTTTCTCTCTATTTGTCTGTCTGTTCGAGAAAGCCCCTAAACTGTAAGAGAGAATCTAGGACGCCAGATTTAACATACAGCGTCATGTCATTGTGACTTAGTAAACTGTAAGGGTTCGAACCCGATAAAATTATGCCCCCCACCCTCCGCCAAAAAAATTGTTTTGCAGCAAATGTCTGTCCACTGATACATTTACCCATTGGTAGTAAGCTACCCATTTACTACTCCATTCATAAGGTAGGTAGGCAACAGCACCGGCAGAAATTTGGGTACTTACTACTGCTTTACTCCTAATCCTTCGCAGCTAGGAACCCGATCCATAAAATCTACACAAGAAGGCACATGTGGGACCACCACATCAAATTTGAGACACATCGGTCAAGTACAGTCGATCAAAAAAGTATCCGAACATTATGGTTGATTATAGAATTCAGAAAAAATATCTGGCAACGATTTTTTTTTAGAAATTAGTGATCTGGCAACCTTCGTGTCACGTGATTACAGAATTCAGGAAAAATATCTGGAGCATGTACAGCAACTGTACACGCTCCAGTTACCGTTCACAGCAAACTGGAGCGTGTGCAGTTACTGCACACGCTCCAGTTTGCTGTGAACGGTAACTGCACACGCTCAATATTTCCGTGAGTGAGCCCACACGATCTAGTATCAAAATAATATGACCACCTACAGTCGCTCAAAAAAGTAACCGAACACTATGGTTGATTAC
Source organism: Ryuthela nishihirai (assembly GCA_038380435.1). Taxonomy (NCBI): domain Eukaryota; kingdom Metazoa; phylum Arthropoda; class Arachnida; order Araneae; family Heptathelidae; genus Ryuthela; species Ryuthela nishihirai. The sequence continues at coordinate 35,281,524 of JAWZYU010000013.1, forward strand.
AGAATTCAGAAAAAATATCTAGCAACGAATTTTTCTTTTAGAAATTAGTGATCTGGCAACCTTCGTGTCACGTGACACGAAGGTTGCGAGATCACTAATTTCTAAACAAAAATCGTTGCTAGATATTTTTTCTGAATTCTGTAATCAACCATAGCGTTCGGATATTTTTTTGAGCGACTGTACCTGCGGAATTACAAGGAGACGAATTGTTTTCGGCCACTCGTGAGGTTACTATGGACATACAAGAAACGCGTGTCCTTGCATCTGTTCGGAATACCCCTATTGATAGATGGAAGCTTCCTACTTTTTTGTGCTATATAGAAAGCTGATTTAGCTGTACATAATAAGCTTATTCTGCCATCAATTTTATCAGTTTTCATCCATCTATGATATTGCGAAAGTTTGTTCGCGACAGACTAAAACTATAGGCAACCCCAGCAAACGCCGGTTAATTTTTCTGGTCTATATGTATGTAAGATCGTGGCAATATTTCAGTTTAGTCTATCTGAAACCAAGTTTTTTTTTCTTGTTCAGCATACAAAAGAGACCTTAGTAAATTCTGATTTTGCTTAGAACAGTAGCTGAAATGTTTATTCATTATAGTTGTTTTTAAGCAATCTGCTGATCCAGGCTATAATATCATCTATGTTACTCTTACTAAAAGAATAGATTTTTCTTTCTTAATGTGTCCCAACTGTTCGTTGAACTTCTTAAGGGACGAAAGGGAGAGAGTGTAGTTTATATATTGTGGAAAGTATAGTTTACGGAACGAAAAGAGTGTATTCTATGCAATGGAAAAGCGTGGTTTGAAGGATGAGGACGTATTTTACAGAACGTGAAGAAGATAGTTTGCAGAAGGAGTACTAATGAGGAGAGTGCACCCCAAGGGACGGGATGATTGGGCTTTGAAAAATGGGGAGAGTGCGCGCTAAGAAATGAGAAGAGTGGGCTTTGAAGAATGGGGAGAGTGCGCTCTAAGTAATGAGAAGAGTGGGCTTTGAAGAATGGGGAGAGTGCGCTCTAAGTACTGAAAAGAGTGGGCTTTGAAGAATGGAGGAGTGCGCTTTAAGAAATGAGAAAAGTGGACTTTGAACAATGGAGAGAGTGCACCCTAAGAAATGAGAAAAGTGGGCTTTGAAAAATAGGGAGAGTGCGCTTTGAAGAATTGGGAGAATGCGCTCTAAGAAATGAGAAGAGTGGGATTTGAAGAATGGGGAGAGTGCACCTTAAGAAATGAGAAAAGTGGGCTTTGAAAAATAGAGAGAGTGCACCCTAAGGAATGAGAAAAGTGGGGTTTGAATAATGGGGAGAGTGCACCCTAAGGAATGAGAAGAGTGGGCTTTGAAGAATGGGGAGAGTGCGCTCTAATGAATGAGAAGAGTGGGCTTTGAAGAATGGGGAGAATGCACCCTAAGGAATGAGAAGAGTTGGCTTTGAATAATGGGAAGAGTGCACCTAAGGAATGAGAAGAGTTGGCTTTGAATAATGGAGATAGTGCGCTCTAAGGAATGAGAAGAGTTGGCTTTGAATAATGGGGAGAGTGCGCTCTAAGGAATGAGAAGAGTTGGCTTTGAATAATGGGGAGAGTGCGCTCTAAGGAATGAGAAGAGTGGGATTTGAAGAATGGGGAGAGTGCACCTTAAGAAATGAGAAAAGTGGGCTTTGAAAAATAGGGAGAGTGCACCCTAAGGAATGAGAAAAGTGGGCTTTGAATAATGGGGAGAGTGAACCCTAAAGAATGAGAAGAACGGGCTTTGAAGAATGGGAAGAGTGCACCCTAAGGAATGAGAAGAGTGGGCTTTGAATAATGGGGAGAGTGCGCTCTAAGAAATGAGAAGAGTGGGTTTTGAAAAATGGGGAGACTGCGCTCTAAGAAATGAGAAAAGTGGGCTTTGCAGAATGGGAAGAGGGCATTTTACAAAATAAGAGGAATGTATTTTTCGGAATGGGGAGAGTTTTTTTTTTTACCATAATGAGAAAATATATTTTTTTTCCATAACGGGTAGAGTGTATTTTATAGAATGCGATGAGTTTATTTTATGGAATTGGGAGAGTATAATTATTATTCCTAATAGGAATAGGTTCTAGTGCAAGAAACACATCATCATGAAAGATCTCAAAAAATTCTTTTTATTCCAACTACAACGAATATATTCAGATTCTTTACTCGGCGTTTTTCCGACGAATGAAGAACACCATCCCAATTCTGTCACGCCATCAACTTCGACGACTTTGAAATAAACGCAGAAATCGATTATTTCTCTTTCTCTCTCTCTCATCATGACATGTTTCGTCCCTCCCCTCCACGTAACTGTTTTCGGCACAAGAGAACACCACACATAAACCTATTTATGAGACCATGGAGCCTTTGGTCGATAGTTCATCCAGCACTTTCTCCACAAGGATAACTGTCATCTGTACGATTGGTGGCTTTTTCCGGAAAATAAAGTGACTCCTGCCACTTGTAAGTAGGGCATCGCATTTCACAGCTGAAGAAGACCTTCTTGAAGAATAAACGCATCTTCTGCAGCTGGGAATTCTCTGTTTTCGATGAAGGCTTCATAAATGTTGGAATAAAGCCTAATGTTGGTTGAGACATAGGAGATGGGGTGGTTCAGTTGATAACGTGACAGGCTCGCAATCTGCAGTTCCCAGGTTCGAGCCCAACTTGGGGCAGTGTAGTGATTTATTTCCACAAAATTCTCCCACTCTGTCAGTTAGGAACATCTATGGGATTGGAAAGATCGGCGTACATCGGACGAGACGTGAAGCCGTGGCTCCGTGTGCGGGAGAGCCATACCCTGTGCACGTTAAAGAACACACTCGATGGCCTTGACGGAAAACCAGCAGCTGTTCAGTAGGTCTTCTCTCAACCTTCTTGGGGTCTTTGTGACCTGGCCATTTAGTCCATTGTGTACAAAAAAAGTGCCGCTCAAAGGTAAAAACATCTGAATGCAACAAATCAAGAATTTAAAAGCGAAATATGCTAAATAGTTTATTGCTTTTGTAGCGTTTCGTACGTGCTCCATTCTGTCATCAATTTTATCATTTTTCATCCATCTATTATATTGCGAAAGTTTGTTCGCGACAGACTAAAACTGTAGAAGCAATTTTAAGCTACGCAGTATAGTAAAAATCTTTGACAGAAAAAGAGAAAAGCATGCTTTATATACGTCTACACGATCCAATTGTTTATATTAAGACTATATCTTCTCTGTTAAATACTCTGATAATACTGGATATAAAGGAAAATTAGCCTTGAGCCGGGTGGGATTCGAACCCGCGACTTCCTAATAACATGTTCTCTGCTCACTGAGCTAGAGACAGCTGATCAAGGTTTTCCCTTTTGTTGTCTCATACCTCAGTCTCAAATAGTTGTCATGGTAGCGGATGATGTCTCCATCCATTGCAGCTCTCTCGTTCTCACAGCAATGGTCAGATCACCTGATATGATATCAGATTTGGTTGGTTGTTTTACCTCTGAACGGCACTTTTTTGCACACCATGGGCTAAATGGCCAGGGTTGGGTTGGGTTGTTTTACCTCTGAGCGGCACTTTTTTGCACACCATGGGCTAAATGGCCAGGTCACATGGACCCCGAAGGCTCAGAGAAGGTTGGGGGGAGGGGACCCACTGGAACAGCTGTTGGGAGACAGATGGTAGCCTCCCGTCAAGGCCATCCAATGTGTTCTTTAACGTGCACAGGGTATGGCTCTCCCGCACACGGGGCCACGGCTTAACGTCCCATCCGACGGACGGCGGCCTTACCAAGCCCATCGGTGTCCCCTACTGACCGTGGGCAGGGCGGGGAATTTTGCGGAGATAAATCTCAACGCTGACCCAGCTGGGACTCGAACCTGGGAACTACAGATTACGAGCCTGGCGCTCTACCGACTGAGCTACCCCCGCCCCTAAATGGCCAGGTCACATGGACCCCGAAGGTTCAGAGAAGATTGGGGGAGGGGAAGTGCTCCAGCTCGTACTGGTTAAATCCAGTCACTTGTCGACCTCCTTCGAAAAAAATTGATTTGATATTATCCTGATTTAAGGTACAGTCGCTCAAAAAAGTATCCGAACACTATGGTTGATCACAGAATTCAGAAAAAATATCTGGCAACGATTTTTTTCAGAAATTAGTGATCTGGCAACCTTTGTGTCACGTGACACGATGGTTGCCAGATCACTAATTTCTAAAAAAATCGTTGCCAGATATTTTTTCTGAATTCTGTAATCAACCATGGTGTTCGGATACTTTTTTGAGCGACTGTAGGTGGTCATATTATTTTGATACTAGATCGTGTGGGCTCACTCACGGAAATATTGAGCGTGTGCAGTTACCGTTCACAGCAAACTGGAGCGTGTGCAGTAACTGCACACGCTCCAGTTTGCTGTGAACGGTAACTGGAGCGTGTACAGTTGCTGTACACGCCCCAGATATTTTTCCTGAATTCTGTAATCACGTGACACGAAGGTTGCCAGATGTTTTTTCTGAGTTTTGTAATCAACCGTAGTGTTCGGATATTTTTTGAGCGACTGTACGCATACGTTCTTTAAGAAATGTAAGGCGGGATCGTCATCAAGAAGAATGTCCTATTATCGTCTTGAAAGCATGAATTACCTCGTAACAGTTTGTGTTTTCAGTTCATTAAATTTATTACTTCTATCTCTGATATTTGCCGATAGGAAAAAACATTCGATTGCATTTTATCTTTCGAGGCCATTTTAGAAATCGTAGTGATCGAAATCTTTGCTTAACGAGTGGCGGTTACGGTTATTATTGCTTAAATATCGCCTTACTGTTTACGGTTGCGGCCATTACTGCTTAAATTTCGCATTCCTGTTTTTATGTGTAGCAGAAAATATATCGATGGTAAAAATAAAAGTTCCCGATAGTTTCTGAAAAAGAAATAGTGTCTGTAACATAAGTAGTGTAGTTTGAAATACCGTTACTACCATTTAATTTAAATCCTTTAAATTTCTACTGAAACATATAAAAACAACCAGTTTTTATTACTTTCTACACTGGCGGAAATTGAAAAAAATAACACCCTGAAGGAATTCCTTTAGGAAGGTCATATTAGCATAAGTTAATAGTTAACGGCAGCAGAAACCGTAATCCAAGATTGGAAGTCATCGGATGAAATAATGACGTCGCTTAGGATGACAACATGCAAATGTACGCAGCAGGTATTTAATGACTAGGGCGTGAAGAAAGAAGTTATTCGTCTCGTGTCGTGTTGTTCAGTGCTCTTTGAAGAAGCTGCCATTCCTGGACGACGCAGGCACGCAACATTTGTTCAGTTAGCGGAGTTTGAGTGAGGTCGTATAGCGGGTCTTCGGGAAGCAGGGCAAAAATGTTTCACTCACGACAAAAACTGTTGAAAGATCACTATATACCCACCTCTTTTTGGAGCGGGGGTGGCTCAGTCGGTAGCGCTCAAGGCTCGTAACCTGTAGTTCCCAGGTAATCTGTAGTTCCCAATCTGTGTGTTCTCTATCGTACACATTGTATGTTTTCCCTGTATAGGAGCCACGGCTTAACGTTCCATAAGACGGATGGCGGCATTTCCAAGCCCATCGGAGTCTCCTCTCTCTGCCGAGGGCAGAGTTGGAGTTACAGAGATGAATCTGAACTCGGTCACAGTTTTTCGAACTTGAGAAAATCAAATTTCGAGCCAAGATCTCTACCAATACCGACTGCCTCAACTTCGAACTTGAGAAAATCAGATTTCGAGCCAGGAGCTCTACCAATACCGACTGCCTCAACTTCGAACTTGAGAAAATCAGATTTCGAGCCAGGAGCTCTACCAATACCGACTGCCTCAACTTTGAACTTGAGAAAATCAGATTTCGAGCCAGGAGCTCTACCAATACCGACTGCCTCAACTTCGAACTTGAGAAAATCAGATTTCGAGCCAGGAGCTCTACCAATACCGACTGCCTCAACTTCGAACTTGAGAAAATCAGATTTCGAGCCAGGAGATCTACCAATACCGACTGCCTCAACTTCGAACTTGAGAAAATCAGATTTCGAGCCAAGATCTCTACCAATACCGACTGCCTCAACTTCGAACTTGAGAAAATCAGATTTCGAGCCAAGAGTTCTACCAATACCGACTGCCTCAACTTCGAACTTGAGAAAATCAGATTTCGAGCCAAGATCTCTACCAATACCGACTGCCTCAACTTCGAACTTGAGAAAATCAGATTTCGAGCCAGGAACTCTACCAATACCGACTGCCTCAACTCCTCCCACGTATTTAAAACGAAGAACTTTTTTAAAACCTTTCTCTTCTTTATCTACTCGGAACACTGCTCACCTCATTATTGTTTCATTGCTTCGTCTGCCAGCGAAACTGCTCTGCAAACAAAAGGTTATGACCTTCAGTGACGATGATCGTATTTTAGTGGCACTTCATACGACAAAAGATCAATCAGTGCTTCAGGCGACTCTTATAACTGCCAAGAGGAATTAAGAATAGTCCAGGGTCTGAATTCCTCTTTAGAAAAAAAAAGTGGGAAAAGGAGAGCAATGATCGAGTCGAAACAACCCGAAACGCCGTTCTGGTTATCAATATTTTTCCTCCGTTCAAGAAATTTTTTGAAAACTTATGGGTAATATATGTTTAAGAGTTTTTTTTTCTCCCTTTCGTTCCGATTAGCAGCTTTCTCAATGATGGGGGAAATTGTACTGAACCCAGTATGCCCTAATTATGTTGGGTTGGGTTGTTTTACCTCTGAGCGGCACTTTTTTGCACACTAAGGGCTAAATGGCCAGGTCACAAGGACCCCGAAGGCTCAGAGAAGGTTGGGGGAGCGAACCCACTGGAACAGCTGTTAGGAGACAGATGGTAGCCTCCCGTCAAGGCCATCCAGCGTGTTCTCTAACGTGCACAGGGTATGGCTCTCCCGTAAACGGGGCCACGGCTTAACGTCCCATCCGACGGACGGTGGGTTTTCAAAGCCCATTGGTGTCCCCTACTGACCGTGGGCAGGGCGGGGAATTTTGCGGAGATAAATCTCAACGCTGACCCAGCTGGGACTCGAACCTGGGAACTACAGATTACGAGCCTGGCGCGCTACCGACTGAGCCCCCCCTCCCCGCCCCCCCTAATTATGTACCTTTCTGGTTCAGTCTAGTCATTGTTTTCGGAATTCATATACCCCCGAGGTTTTCTATGTAACGGCTTCGCCATTAGGTTGGGCTGCTGGCTCTCCTACACACGGATTAACGTCCTGTAAGATGGACGGCGATCTTTACCAGCCCATCGGTGTACTCTTTCTCATCGAGAGCATTGTGGGTGAGCTTTCTCAGTGAGAGCAGTGTGGATCGAGAGCGGTGATAGATCTTGCGCTGGCAAAGGTGGAACTCGAACCTGGGAGCAACAGATTAGAAACCTGGCGCTCTCCCGACTGAGACAACCCCCGCTCGAGTTGTGTGGCTTTTTGATCAGAATCCTAGTAGGCCTGAGTGTCCTGAGATAATGGCTCTTACACTACCTTAATGTCCTTATGGCAGAAATTAGCATGATTTTACTTTATCTATTTTAAAGCAGTTTAAGTTTTTTCTTCGGGTTGAGTTGTTTTACCTCTGAGCGGCACTTTTTTGCACACCATGGGCTAAATGGCCAGGTCACATGGACCCTGAAGGCTCAGAGAAGGTTGGGGGAGGGGACCCACTGGAACAGCTGTTGGGAGACAGATGGTAGCCTCCCGTCAAGGCCATCCAGCGTGTTCTTTAACGTGCACAGGGTATGGCTCTCCCGCACACGTGGCCACGGCTTAACGTCCCATCCGACGGACGGCGGTCTTTCCAAGCCCATCGGTGTCCCCTACTGACCGTGGGCAAGGCGGGGAATTTTGCGGAGATAAATCTCAACGCTGACTCAGCTGGGACTCGAACTTGGGAACTACAGATTACGAGCCTGGCGCGCTACCGACTGAGCCACCCCCGCCCCTTCTTGGGAAGAAACTGTACGAAAGATTTTGATTAGCTGGTTATTTCGAAGGGTTCTGATTCACTAGAAGTGGTTGGGATTAACTCAATGGTAGTACGCCAAACTCGTAATATGATGTTCCTTGGTCACATTAAAGAATAGGTTGGATGGCCTTGGGGAGTTGAGTTGTTTTACCTGTGAGCGGCACGTTTTTGCACACAATGGGCTAAATGGCCAGGTCACAAGGACTCAAAAGGCTCAGAGAAGGTTGGGGGGAAGGGACATACTGGAACTGCTGTTGGGAGACAGATGTTAGACTCCTTAACAGAAACAATAAGGCCATTCAGCGTGTACTTTAACGTGCAGATGGTATGGCTCTCCCGCACACGGCTTAACGTCTCATCCGACGGACGGCGGCCTTTCCAAGCCCATCGGCGTCCCCTATTGACCGTGAGCAGGGCGGGGAGCTTTATGCGGAGATAAATTTCAACGCTGACCCAGGCGGACTCGAACTGCAGATTACGAGCATGGCGCGCTATCGACTGAGCCACCCCCGCCTAACGGAAGGCTACCATTTGTCTCCTGACAGCTGTTCAATGGATCCCCTCCACTCCAACATTCCCTGAGCCCTTGGGGTCCTTGTGACCTGGCCATTTAGCACGTTGGGGCAAAAAAGGACCACTCAGAAGTGAAACACCGAACTTACTAGAAACTGTAGAAAGCTTCTGAATCCAATCAAGGAGTGCAGTTGGGTTCTTTTACCCTCTATATGGCACTTTTGCCTTATAATAGGGGCGGGGGTGGCTCAGTCGGTAGCGCGCCAGGCTCGTAATCTGTAGTTCCCAGGTTCGAGTCCCAGCTGGGTCAGCGTTGAGATTTATCTCCGCAAAATTCCCCGTCCTGCCCACGGTCAGTAGGGGATACCGATGGGCTTGGAAAGGCCGCCGTCCGTCGGATGGGACGTTAAGCCGTGGCCCCGTGTGCAGGAAAGCCATACCCTGTGCACATTAAAGAACACGCTGGATGGCCTTGACGGGAGGCTACGATCTGTCTCCTAACAGCTGTTCCAGTGGGTCCCCTCACCCAACCTTCTCTGAGCCTTCGGGGTCCTTGTGACCTGGCCATTTAGCCCATGGTGTGCAAAAAAAGTGCCGCTCAGAGGTAAAACAACCCAAAGCCTTATAATGGGGTCTGAGTCCCGCCTGGGCCAGCGTCGAGATTTTTCTCCTTAAAACTGACTCCTGCCCTATGTCAGTAGGGACACCGATGGCCTTGGAAATATCGCCGTCCGCCAAATGGGGCATTAAGCCTTGATCCCATGTGTGGGAAAGACATACCTTGTGCATGCTAAAGAGCACACTGGATAATTTTGACGGGAGGCTACTATCTGTCTTCCAACAGTTGTCCAGTGGGTCCCTTCCCCCCAACTTCTCTGAGCCCTCGGGGTCCTTGTGACCTGGCGATTTAGCCAATTGTGTGTAAAAAAAAAAAAGTGCCACTCAGAGAAAAACTCATAATTGGCTAAATGGTCAGGTCACAAGGACCTCAAAGGCTCAGGATTGGGTACGAAAAAAAGTCGCACTAGACGTTTGTTAGGACATAAGCAGAATCCTCCCGTCAAGGCCATGCAGCGTGTTCCTTAACGTGAGCAGGGAATGCATCTCCTACACACTGCTTAGCATCCATCTGACGGATGGTGTCGGTATCCTTTTTCTTACCGATGGATTTTGGAACGCTGTCATCCGTCAAATAGGATATTAAACCGTGGCACCGTGTTGTGGGGGGGCGGGAGGGGCTCAGTCGGTAGCGCGCCAGGCTCGTAATCTGTAGTTTCCAGGTTCTGAGTCCCAGCTGGGTCAGCGTTGAGATTTATCTCCGCAAAATTCGCTGAGCTGCCCACGGTCAGCAGAGCACACTGATGGGCTTGGAAATGCCGCCGTCCAAGGATGGGACGTTAAGCCGTGGCTCCGTGTGCGGGAGAGCTATACCCTGTGCACGTTAAAGAACACGCTGGATGGCCTTGACGGGAGGCTACCATCTGTCTCCCAACAGCTGTTCCAGTGGGTCCCCTCCTCCAACCTTCTCTGAGCCTTCGGGGTCCATGTGACCTGGTCATTTAGCCCATGGTGTGCAAAAAGTGCCGCTCAGAGGTAAAACAACCCAACCTTATCCGGAGACTAGCAATCTATCTCCAAACATCTGCTTCAGTAAGTCCCTTCCCCTAACCTTCTCTGAGCTTTCGGGGTCCTTGTGACCTGGCCATTTAGCCCATTGTGTGCAGAAAAGCGCAGCTCAGAGATAAAGCAACCCTTATGAAGCATTACTGTTGTGAAATATTCCAGTTTGCATAACTCTATAAATGCTGAACAAACATATTTGAAAATCGAGATTTAAATTGATTTGATTATGATCCTTAATTTATCTTTAGTGACATTTTTCGATTAAATACATATCTTAGAAGTTATAGAGCTCCGAACTCGGAATCCCATTCACATTTATATGGAAATGTTCTAATAGTTTGATAGGACAGTGTATATGCTGCAACTTATTGCAGCATTTTTTTGTGAAATGTTTGCGCTGGGTCACACAACAAAAGTTAAATAGAATTTCAAGTTCTTAATATAGCGCTTTAATTCCCCACAGAAATTCTAGAAGAATCGATTTCCATGATGTATTAATTGCATTTTTTTGCCCAGAATTTGGGGCGGGAGTGGCTCAGTCGGTAGTTCCCAGGTTCGACTCCCAGCAAGATCAGCGTTGAGATTTATCTCCGCAAAATTGCCCCCCCTGCCCATGGTCAGTAGGGGACACCGATGGGCTTGGAAATGCCGCCGTCCGTCGGATGGGACGTTAAGCCGTGGCTCCGTGTGCGGGAGAGCCATACCCTGTGCACGTTAAAGAACACGCTAGATGGCCTTGACGGGAGACTACCATCTGTCTCCCAACAGCTGTTCCAGTGGGTCCCCTGCCCCAAACTTCTCTGAGCCTTCGGGGTCCATGTGACCTGGCCACTTAGCCCATTGTGTGCAAAAAAGTGCAGCTCAGAGGTAAAACAACCCAACACGAAACAAAAATAGTAAAAAAATAATAATCATTATCTCTTAAATGAAAAAACGAAATAGTGAAAACAGTAGTTTTTTTTTCGAAACGAGCAAAAAAAAACAACTTCAATAGGAAACTGAAAAAAAAAACCCACCTTCGAATGATGCATTAGAACTAAAATTGAGATCATTCAGAGCCAAACTGACTAATGAAAAACGGGAAACGATTACTACGATGTAATTATTTTGTTAGCAGGGAAAAATGTTGAGAAAAATGCACTTTATGAGATTAAGGAGAATTCAAAAACGAAAAAGTGACATAAAACTTATGTAAAAGGAAAGAATTAAGACAAAAAAAAAGGGACAATTTGATGATTATTTTAAAAATGTCCTCTCAAAAGATGAAACAAACAATATGTAATTTACAAGAAATGCACGGAAATATAATAAATATATATATTGTTCCATTACGTGCAGTGAAATGATACAAATAGTAAATAGATTTGAAATTAAAAAACTTTCTAGCAGGTAGAAAAGCTACTTTGTCATTTGAAAATTCCGTAGCATTTCCGGCATATAAAAATAGAAACACTGGTAAGTAATTTATCGAATATTTTCGACGGCATTTGTTTGAAAAATAATGGACAAATTGGCAACTGAAAGATTATCTTCCTGTTATCGAAAGGGAGACAACACATACAGTCGCTCAAAAATAGTATCCGAACACTACGGTTGATTACAGAATTCAGAAAAAATATCTGGCAACGATTTTTTTAGAAATTAGTGATCTGGCAACCTTCGTGTCACGTGATTACAGAATTCAGGAAAAATATCTGGGGCGTGTACAGCAACTGTACACGCTCCAGTTACCGTTCACAGCAAACTGGAGCGTGTGCAGTTACTGCACACGCTCCAGTTTGCTGTGAACGGTGACTGCACACGCTCAATATTTCCGTGAGTGAGCCCACACGATCTAGTATCAAAATAATATCACCACCTACGGTCGCTCAAAAAAGTATCCGAACACTACGGTTGATTATAGAATTCAGAAAAAATATCTGGCAGCGATTTTTTTTTAGAAATTAGTGATCTGGCAACCTTCGTGTCACGTGATTACAGAATTCAGGAAAAATATCTGGGGCGTGTACAGCAACTGTACACGCTCCAATTACCGTTCACAGCAAACTGGAGCGTGTGCAGTAACTGCACAGGTAACTGCACACGCTCAATATTTCCGTGAGTGAGCCCACACAATCTAGTATCAAAATAATATCACCACCTACAGTCGCTCAAAAAAGTATCCGAACACTACGGTTGATTATAGAATTCAGAAAAAATATCTGGCAGCGATTTTTTTTAGAAATTAGTGATCTGGCAACCTTCGTGTCACGTGACACGACGGTTGCCAGATCACTAATTTCTAAAAAGAAAAGTTCCCAGATATTTTTTCTGAATTCTGTAATCAACCGTAGTGTTCGGATATTTTTTTTTTGAGCGACTGTACTTCCATGCCTTACCCGGGACTCGAACCCAGTTTCTCTTTGATTAGAGCCAAGCGCGCTAACCACTCGGCCTAGTAAGAGTAACACAAGCAAAAAAAAAATCACTAAACTGATATGTAATATATTTCATGCATTTTTGAAGAAATTTTCTAAAGACTTTTAAAACTAAAGACTCTTGCCTCCCCCTCTCCCGACCCCTTTATTCATTTAGAAATCCGGACCTATCTCGTGTGTATCTGTAAAGAATATTTAATATTTATTTTTTTCAAACGATTAGCATTCTTAGTTGCAGAGAAAGATAGGACCTTGTTCGATTCCAGTTTAAAGCAGGGATGGGTTTTTTTAATTGGAATACGCTTTTCTCGACGAATTCCCATCGCAAAGTTTTCCCAGTCGCATGATTATTTTTTATCGAGTATGATTATGTTTTATCGAGTATGATTATGTTTTATCGAGTATGATTATGTTTTATCGAGTATGATTATGTTTTATCGAGTATGATTATTTTTTTATCGAGTATGATTATTTTTTATCGAGTATGATTATGTTTTATCGAGTATGATTATTTTTTTATCGAATATGATTATTTTTTATCGAGTATGATTATGTTTTATCGAGTATGATTATGTTTTATCGAGTATGATTATGTTTTATCGAGTTACAGGCTCCAGTGAAACCTCTGTAGCAAGTAGAATGAACGAGGGGAAAAGCTGAGAAAGTTTTTGTTTTCCTTTTGTGTGAAATTATCAGCGGTCAACTGGTAGGTTTAAGGGCGGGGGTGGCTCAGTCGGTAGCGCGCCAGGCTCGTAATCTGTAGTTCCCAGGTTCGAGTCCCAGCTGGGTCAGCGTTGAGATTTATCTCCGCAAAATTCCCTGCCCACGGTCAGTAGGGGACACCGATGGGCTTGATAAAGGCCGCCGTCCGTCGGATGGGACGTTAAGCCGTGGTCCCGTGTGCGGGAGAGTCATATCCTGTGCACGTTAAAGAACACGTTGGATGGCCTTGACGGGAGGCTACCACCTGTCTCCCAACAGCTGTCCAATGTATCCCCTCCCCCAACCTTCTCTGAGCCTTCGGGGTCCATGTGACCTGGCCATTTAGCCCATGGTGTGCAAAAAAGTGCCGCTCAGAGGTAACCCAACTGGTAGGTTTAACTTTGCACCGATTAAAATAAATCCAGAAATTTCTTCTGAAATCGACGTAAATTTTTTGAAGCAAAATAATTAAGAAAATGGATCTGAGCGATTATTCAACTCACCTTAGATAGTGCTGCCATCTATATGAGTTTTGCTTCTTTTTTCTTTGATGCAAGGACTAATAATATTAGTGTATCAGATTTATTTCTTTTTTTGCACTTTTCTATTTTAGGTTTTTTACTAACTTTTTTTTTTTCATTTTGTCGTCTGCCTTTCTGTAGATTCAACTTTTTTTCAGAGATAAATGAAAAATTCTCTCATTTATCTCTCGCGTGGTCGAGTGATTAGAGCGCTTGGCTACTGATCTAAGGGACCTGGGTTCGAGCCCCGGGTAAGGCTTGTATGTTCGTTTTTTTTTTCTGCTGATGTCCTGCCATCCTCACAGACCTCCTACTATGGCCTATGGCATATAAACTGACAGGCACTTGTCAGAGTTGAGTTGAGTTGTTTGTTTGGGTTGTTTTACCTCTGAGCGGCACTTTTTTGCACACCATGGGCTAAATGGCCAGGTCACATGGACCCCGAAGGCTCAGAGAAGGTTGGGTGAGGTGACCCACTGGAACAGCTGTTGGGAGACAGATGGTAGCCTCCCGTCAAGGCCATCCAGCGTGTTCTTTAACGTGCACAGGGTATGGCTCTCCCGCACAACACGGGGGCCACGGCTTAACGTCCCATCCGACGGACAGCGGCCTTTCCAAGCACATCGGTGTCCCCTACTGACGCTGACATAGCTGGGACTCGAACCTGGGAACTACAGATTACGAGCCTGGCGCGCTACCGACTGAGCCACCCCCGCCCCCACCTGTCAGACCTCTGTGGCAAGCTACTGCTTGGGGGGCGGGGGGGGGTATTAATTTTTATTTATTCATCTCTCATTTCACTATCATTCTCATTTCATTATCTACATTTCGCATTTACATATTTATCTATCTATTTTCTATTTGTCTATCTATTCATCGTTTCTTATATAACGGAACTGAAGTATAATGGAAAATGACACTTTTATTAACGTGCGTTTACAACAAACATCATTTTCATAATTGCCCTACTCGGCATTAAAAAAAATAATAATAAATACCCCCTCAAGCAGCTGCTTGCCACAGAGGTCTGATAGGAACCTGTCAGTTTATATTCTACTATAGAAGGTCTGAGAGGATGGCAGGACCTCAGCAGAAAAACGACACGAACATCCATGCCTTACCCGGGGCTAGGTCTCTAGAAATACCAGTGATTCCATTCAGCAAGAATCATACCTTTAGGGTAGCTATTTGGAAAATTATGAGGAACCCTGTTTAAAATTAATGCTTTGTGTAATAATTCCTAGGGGCAATTCAACTTCAGCACCATGTATAATAAGTTTATTTGTCTGAAACATTCAGCACGTTGGTATGATTTGACCAAATTAAATCCAAGCATTTGGTTATGTCAAAGCTTTAGTGGGTTGGGTTGTTTTACCTCTGAGCGGCACTTTTTTGCACACCATGGGCTAAATGGGCAGGTCACATGGACCCCGAAGGCTCAGAGAAAGTTGGGGGAGGGGACCCACTGGAACAGCTGTTGAGGACAGATGGTAGCCCCCCGTCAAGGCCATCCAGCGTGTTCTTTAACGTGCACAGGGTATGGCTCTCCCGCACAGGGAGCCACGGCTTAACGTCCCATCCGACGGACGGCGGCCTTTCCAAGCCCATCGGTGTCCCCTACTGACCGTGGGCAGGGCGGGGAACTTTGCGGAGATAAATCTCAACGCTGACCCAGCTGGGCAAAGCATTAGTGAAATTCTTCTTTAATCTATGTATGCCTGAGGCAAAGCGAATGCATCAGAAGCATTAGCAGCGATGGGATGACATTTCATCGTTGGGAACTTCCCTTGTTTCGCTCTATCGAAAGAGGAATTCAAGTTCTCAGCTTTTTGAAGTGGGAGACAATGACAAGATTGTTTGATGTTGGATGATTGTCTTTCTTTCTTTTGTATCAGCTTTCATTTGGGAATTAAGACTTTGAGTCCATTTTATTGGCATCACTCAAAGAAATCCGGCAGGAGAGATTCTCTGGTCTGAAATATATTATGAGGATACAAATAATTAGATTAAGTCGAAACGGTAAAGAGCATAATTCCTGTCTGTAATTTTTCCCTTCGTTTCACTGTTTTTTAAAAAAGTTCCTTTTTAAATATATTTAATATATACGTTTAATATATTTTCTCCTTCTGAAAAATAAAGTAATTCGTTTGGAGCTCCAAGCTCCAAAAAAGGTAAATTAATTTGGCGCTCCAAAAAAAGTATATTCAGTTAGAGCTCCAATCTCCAAAAAATGGTAAATTAATTTGGCGCTCCGAAATAAAAGATGAATTTAGTTGGAGTTCCAAAAAATGTATATTCAGTTAGGGCTCCAAGGTCCAAAAAACGTAAATTAATTTAGTGCTCCAAAATAAGAGGTGAATTTATTTCGAGCTCAAAGAAATTCATATTCAGTTAGAGCTCCAAGCTCCAAAAAATAAATTAATTTGGCGCTCCAAAATAAAGGTGAATTTATTTGGAGCTCCAAAAAATTGCAGATTCAGTTAGAGCTCCAAGCTCCAAAATAAATTAATTTGGCGCTCCAAAATAAAGGTGAATTTATTTGGAGCTCCAAAAAATTGCAGATTCAGTTAGAGCTCTAAGCTCCAAAATAAATTAATTTGGTGCTCCAAAATAAAAGGTGAATTTATTTGGAGCTCCAAAAAGTGCATATTCAGTTAGAGCTCCAAGCTCCAAAAAAGGTAAATTAATTTAGCGCTATAAAATAAGAGGTGAATTTATTTGGAGCTCAAAGAAATTCATATTCAGTTAGAGCTCCAAGCTCCAAAATAAATTTATTTGGCGCTCCAAAATAAAGGTGAATTTATTTGGAGCTCCAAAAAATGCATATTCAGTTAGAGCTCCAAGCTCCAAAATAAATTAATTTGGCGCTACAAAATAAAAGGTGAATTTATTTGGAGCTCCAAAAAATGCATATTCAGTTAGAGCTCCAAGCTCCAAAAAAGGTAAATTAATTTAGTGCTCCAAAATAAGAGGGGAATTTATCTGGAGCTCAAAGAATTTCATATTCAGTTAGAGCTCCAAGCTCCAAAAAATAAATTAATTTGGCGCTCTAAAATAAAGGTGAATTTATTTGGAGCTCAAAAAAATTGCAGATTCAGTTAGAGCTCCAAGCTCCAAAATAAAATAATTTGGCGCTCCAAAATAAAGGTGAATTTATTTGGAGTTCCAAAAAATTGCAGATTCAGTTAGAGCTCCAAGCTCCAAAATAAATTAATTTGGCGCTACAAAATAAAAGGTGAATTTATTTGGAGCTCCAAAAGATGCATATTCAGTTAGAGCTACAGGTTCCAAAATGGGTAAATTCATTTGAAGCTCCAAAAAAGGTAAATTTATTTATGGCATCATGAGTTGTAAAACACGAATTATTTTTGGATGGCAAAATGACTTCGGATTGCATGGATAAATAGACATCATTAATAAAAAAAAATCAAAAAATATATTTCTTTCGAAACTAAAGTTTTGGAATTTGATTTCCCTGTATTTAAAAAGTACACGAACTGTTTAAATAAATTTCGATTCCATTTATGACTTCCTTAAAGACATACAATTCGTTCAGGTATTTTTGAAAAGCGATGCACAATGAGAAAGGCTTAAGAAAAGACTTCGAACGTGGCGACATCTATTGAATGAAACATTTATCTAAGAAGAATATATATTGATGTTAATTCTTTTCCCCTTCCGCGTTGCTGACCATGAAAATTGAGGAAAAGTATCGAAATATCACAATTGTTTACATATCGCCTTTAACTTATGCTAAAACTATTCAAACAGCACTCCAGTCTGAAAAAGAAAATTAGTGGCACTAGAAGAATATGTAAAAAAGCGAAAATCAAAATATGCGATTCTTTTCGTAAAAAAATGCGGAAAGCAATGAATGGACGAAACATATGAAACGTCTGTAAAAGAAATTGGGGATTGCTTTGATTACTAAATTTTTTTACAAGCGCATGTTTTTTGTCTTAACGTTTTTTTATTTTATTTTGCGACAGCGAAAAGGCCTGGAAAAAAAATTAATTATCTTTCAACCACGGAGCTCTAATAGGTTTATGTTGTTTTTCCTCTGAAGGGCGGTAATTTTTTTTTTTTTTGCGTACAATGGGCTAAATGGTCAATTCACAATGACCACGAGGGCTCAGAGAAGGTTGGGGGAGGGGACCCACTGGAATAGTTGTTGGGAGACAGATGGTAGCCTCCCGTCAAAGCCATCCAGTGTGTTCTTTAACATGCACAGAGTATGGCTCTCCCGCAGACGGCGCCAGGGCTTAACGTCCCATACTACGGACGGCGGTCTTTACCAAGCCCATCGGTGTTCCCTATTGTTCTAGGGCAGAGCACGGAGTTTTGCGGAGATTAATCTTAACGTCGGCTCAGTTGGAACTCGAACCTGGAAAATGAAGGCTATGAGCCTCGCGCGCTACCGACTGAGCCACCCCTCCCCCACCAAAGGCAGAATAAGGGTAAGCAGAGGAAATTTCGACCCAAATACAATGAGGACTCGAACCTAAGAAGATCAGATTCGAGCTGGCTTTTCAACTAACTGAGCCAGCTCATGTCCTGCACCATTTTGGGTTTCCATTATCAATGTCCAACAGTAGTACTCGTCACATTTTCACTCCTTTTGAGTCGATATCGTTCTTTCACAGCTAAAATTTTCAAAATGGAATCTTTCCTCAAACTGATCACCAAAAACTCCAAGGTTTTACAGAAAATGTATTATTAAATTATATAAGAATGTTTTCAGGGATTTCATTGCTTTTTGAGCGACATTTCTCCCCCATAAAAGGGTACTTTTCTGTCCTGGTTGTGAGCCAGGAAATTGGTTATTGCTTCCAATGGTTTTTCACCTCGTTCCTATCAGTTTATCTAAAATGACATTGAAACTATGTCAGTAGGGGACACCGATGGGCTTGGAAAGACCGCCGTCCGTCGGATAGGACGCTAAGCCGTGGCCCCGGGTGCGGGAGAGCCATATCGTGTGCACGTTAAAGAGCATGCTGGATGGCCTTGACGGGAGGCTACCATCTGTCTCCCAACAGATATTTCATTGGGTCTCCTCCCCCCAACCTCCTCTGAGCCTTCGGGATCTATGTGACCTGGCCATTTAGCCCATGGTGTGCAAAAAAAGTGCCGCTCAGAGGTAAAATAACCCAACCCAACCCATTGAAACTATTGATGTTAAAGATCTCATCAATCTCTGGAATTGTAAAAAAAAAATATGAATTATAAAATTTAAAAAAAAATCTGTCTTTTACATGCGCCCTAAAAAGTAGAAAAAAAAAACCTAAAGCATATCGATGGTGAAATCAGTCTCTGTTTCGTATTCAAACGAAGATATGGCGCCGGCAATCTTGTTGAATACGTACAGTCGCTCAAAAAAGTATCCGAACACTATGGTTGATTACAGAATTCAGAAAAAATATCTGACAAAGATTTTTTTTAGAAATTAGTGATCTGGCAACCTTCGTGTCACGTGACACGAATTTTGCCAGATCACTAATTTCTAAAAAAAATCTTTGTCAGATATTTTTTCTGAATTCTGTAATCAACCATAGTGTTCGGATACTTTTTTGAGCGACTGTAGGTGGTCATATTATTTTGATACTAGATCGTGTGGACTCACTCACGGAAATATTGAGCGTGTGCAGTTACCGTTCACAGCAAACTAGAGCGTGTGCAGTAACTGCACACGCTCCAGTTTGCTGTGAACGGTAACTGGAGCGTGTACAGTTGCTGTACAGGCTCCAGATATTTTTCCTGAATTCTGTAATCACGTGACACGAAGGGTGCCAGATCACTAATTTCTAAAAAAAATCGTTGCCAGATATTTTTTCTGAATTCTGTAATCAACCATAGTGTTCGGATACTTTTTTGAGCGACTGTACAATTCGTTAAGGTATCTCGTTAAGGTCCCTGCAAAATTTCCGTCGCCTTTTGGTGAAAGGCATTATTCGAAGTAACTACAACTAACCTGCAACTGTAGACCCTCGCGTTCGAAAGATATATCAGAAAAATGACTTTCTCATTTCTCTTTTTTTAGAGGGGAAAAAAGCAAGTTGGCGTATATTTTTGTTGCCCACAACATTTTGCACGTCACAACTTTCATTTGGCAGACAACTTGTCATCTTCTACGTTGGGTTGGTTGTTTATCTCTGAGCGGTACCTTTTTGCACACCATGGGCTAAATGGCCAGGTCACATGGATCCCGAAGGCTCAGAGAAGGTTGGGAGAGGGGACCCACTGGAACAGCTGTTGGGAGACAGATGGTAGCTTCCCGTCAAGGCCATCCAGCGTGTTCTTTAACGTGCACAGGGTATGGCTCTCCCGCACACGGGGCCACGGCTTAACGTCCCATCCGACGGACGGCGGCCTTTCCAAACCCATCGGTGTCCCCTACTGACCATGGGCAGGGCGGGGAATTTTGCGGAGATAAATCTCAACGCTGACCCAGCTGGGACTCGAACCTGGGAACTACAGATTACGAGCCTGACGCGCTACCGACTGAGCCACCCCCGGCCCATCATCTTCTACCCTCGTGTTCCGAAGATAGAGCGAAATAATCTGTATTTAAAATATGTTTTCAAACTTTCGTTTTTTTTACAGAAAGAAAAAGGAGAAATTTTTATAACCTGTAATACACCCCAATGTCAGAGGGGCGGGGATGGCTCAGTCGGTAGCGCGCCAGGCTCATAATCTGCAGTTCCCAGGTTCGCGTCCCAGCTGGGTCAGCGTTGAGACTTATTTCCGCAAAACTCCCCGCCCTGCCCACGGTCAGTAGGGGATACCGATGGACTTGGAAAGGCCCCCGTCCGTTGGGTGTAGGCCAACGGACGGCGCCCTTTCCAAGGATCCATCATCCATTTTATGTAAGCCGTGGCCCCGTGTGTGGGAGAGCCATACCCTGTGCCCTCGGAGTCCTTGTGACCTCGACAATTTTAGCCCATTATGTGCAAAAAATGTTTCTCTCCTAGGCAAAACTAGGGCGCGCCAGGCTCATAATCTGTAATTCCCAGGTTCGAGCAACGATTTTTTTAGAAATCAGTGATCTGGTTACCTTCGTGTCACGTGACACGATTTTTGCCAGATCACTGATTTCTAAAAAAATCTGTGGTATATATTTTTTCTGAATTCTGTAATCAACCATAGTGTTCGGATATTTTTTTGAGCGACTATACAACAACCCAACTCTAAGTTACACTTCATTTGTAGAGCTTTCACTTCGTATATGACATGTTACGATCGACTCAGTCGATCGTTAAATTTTCCAACACCTTTTTTCTAGAAGGGGTGGACTACAAGAATTTTGATGAGGTCCAGTTCCATGGGGTCTATGCATTACGTTCTCGCCGTTACAAGCTTACATTTGAGATACAACTTGTTGCTAACTACCCTCGTGAAGTTTTCGTCACCTTTTTTTAAGGGAATGCAAAACCTGAGGTAAAATATTCGTCTCGTCGGAAGCTTTCATTTGACACATAAATCATTACTTTCGTCCCACGGATTTGAAAGATATAGGTAGAAGACTTGGGAGAAGGGGACCCACTGGACAGTTGTTAGGACACAGATGGTGGTGGTAATCTTCCGTCAAGGTCATCCATCGTCTTCTTTAACGTCACAGGGGCGGGGGTGGCTCAGTCGGTAGCGCGCCAGGCTTGTAATCTGTAGTTCCCAGGTTCGAGTCCCAGCTGGGTCAGCGTTGAGATTTATCTCCGCAAAATTCCCCGCCCTGCCCACGGTCAGTAGGGGACACCGATGGGCTTGGAAAGGCCGCCGTCCGTCGGATGGGACGTTAAGCCGTGGACCCGTGTGCGGAAGAGCCATATCCTGTGCACGTTAAAGAACACACTGGATATCCTTGACGGGAGGCTACCATCTGTTTCCCAACAGCTGTTCCAGTGGATCCCCTCCTCCAATCGTCTCTGAACCTTCGGGGTCCATGTGACCTGGCCATTTAGCCCATGGTGTGCAAAAAATGTGTCGCTCAGGGGAAAAACAACCCAACTTTTAATGTCACAGGGTTGGATCTGTGCCCGATTTAACGTCTCATCAGATTGGATGGCGGCCTTTCCCAACCATTTCTCAGCCCTTTATCACCAAGAATCAGGGCGGATGCTTGGAAACTGCAGATTACGAGCCTGGCGCGCTGAAAAACAATAGGAAAACTGACGTAAGAAAAGATCCGGAAAGATCTATTTGTAAAATTCTATTAGTAGCATCTAATCAAAGGAGAATTTTTCATTTATCTCAGAAAAGAAGAAAGTTGAATGTCTACTGTAGGACAGAGAAAAGGCAATAGCTTATTTTTTTTTACAAAAAATTATCAGAAAACGATCTTCGAAAAACTTTATATTTTAATATTTTAAATCTACCTCCCACATCATCTCTTTTTGATTTTCGCATTGTCACTTAACAGGAAGAGTCCTTTCTCCGATCTAAATATAGCTCAGGATCCAAGTTCTTCCCAGCGCGCGAGTCGGAAGATGTAGAGAAGAAGGTTTCGTTTTTCCCCTTGGTAATCACTTTCGACGAAGAGCGAAAAACTCTCCCGCTATGCGCGTGACGTTTCCTTCCGCTGTCCGCCGCCATCTTTCCCTTTGCTTACGGATAGATGCTGATGAAGAAGAAACGTGCCGAAGCTCCTCATTTGCAACGTGCTTGCGCGAGCAAGACGAAGCACATTGCTGACTCTTCTTCCTCCTTTGCTTAAAGGGAACATTCTTGAACAGGACGCAAAAAACGTGGATCTTAAAGGAGAGGGAGAATTCAGCCAGTCTGCACTTTCCTTTTCGGACTAAGTGGCGTCTTTGCTTTTTTTTTTTTATCCATCACGATTTTTCAGTTTCCCTTCACTTGCTGGTCGGACTATTGTTCATTGGTTGTCCTATTACCATCCCTTTTTGCAGCACGTTGGAGGGAAGATTAAAACAATCGCACTTTGTGAGGAAACGTTGGGTGAGAGAGAGACTGGCAGACGACGAAGTGGTATTCAGTAAGGGCAAGGAGATCATGTCTCTCCATCCTCCCAATGTCTCCCCATCCTCCCAGGCCTTGGAAAATTTCTGCTAGTAGAACGGCGGCAAAAAAATATATATTAAACGTATATTATGCAATTTTTTTTTAGAATGGTTTTTTAAATACCTTTCGAATGGGTTGTATTGCCTCTGAGCGGCAATTTTTTTTACACATAATGGGCTAAATTTGCAGATCACAAGGACCCCTGAAGGATTAGAGAAGGTTGGGGACCCACTGGACAACTGTTTAGAGATAGATGGTATCCTCCCATCAAGCCCAATCAGCGTGTACTTTAACGTGCACAGAGTATGGCTCTCCCGCAAATTGGGGAGAGTCACGGCTTAATGTCCCATCTGATGGATGACGGCCTTTCCAAGCCCATCGATGTTCCCTACTGACCGGGGCAGGTTGGGGAGTTTTGCGGAGATGAATCTCAAAGCTGGCCCAGCTGGGACTCGAACCTGGGAACTGCAGATTTACGAGTCTGGCTCGGTCTGGCTCGCTACCGACAGAACCCCCCCCCCCCCCGCCCTTGGCTGCTTGAAGGTTATGAATTGATTTATTGTTTATTAAGATATTTTATCTCTAGATTTTACAGATAAAATCTGAACATTCTTTTTAATAAAATAGTTTTAAATAAAATTTTAAAATGTTTCCTCTGTTTCGCCTTTTTTTAGTTTTATATTCCACTGCGGAAGCGAGTCTATTTATAGACCAAGACCTCACCAAAATCAGGCTTACGCAGCAACCATCGGTTGTGCTGTGTCACTCAAGACATATCCACTTTTTTCGGAACTTGTCCTTGTGAGATCGTTGACTCTACAAGCAAACATTGGCAGAAACGAAACCATCAGCTTAACGGTTCCTGGGAGACGAAGTAATGGAAGTGGTGAACGTATAGAGCTGACATTGACGGAATAAGAATAGGAGCACAGCTGTCAGAGCAAATAAAAAGTGCCCTCTGATTTTTTTTTTCCTTCCAGTGCATCTTATCAGTAACTGAACTCTAACTACATGTGCATAACAGTGAAGTTGAGCGCTACTCTTGGATACAAATTGCTTACGTCTAACAAGTACTGGGGCGAGGTTCGAATCCCAACTCTGCCAGCGTGGAGATTTATCTCCGCTAACCCCTGTTATGTCCTTTTCATTGTCCACCTCAGATCACTCAGAATGGGGTGTCAGTGATTTTAAAAGTGATCGGAGGTGGACGATTGTTGGGTTGTTTTACCTCTGAGCGGCACTTTTTTGCACACCATGGGCTAAATGGCCAGGTCACAAGGCCCCCGAAAGCTCAGAGAAGGTTGGGGACCCACTGGAACAGCTGTTGGGAGACAGATGGTAATCTCCCGTCAAGGCCATTCAGCGTGTTCTTTAACGTGCACAGGGTATGACTCTCCCGCACACGGGACCACGATCTTAACGTCCCATCCGACGGACGGCGGCCTTTCTAAGCCCATCGGTGTCCCCTACTGACCGTGGGCAGGGCGGGGAATTTTTGCGAAGATAAATCTCAACGCTGATCCAGCTGGGACTCGAACCTGGGAACTACAGATTACGAGCCTGGCGCGCTACCGACTGAGCCACCCCCGCCCCGGAGGTGGACGGAGTGGATCCTCAGTCATAAAGGGACACCGACTGATTTGAAAGGTCGCAGTGTATCGGATGACTTGGGTTGTTTTACCTCTTAGCGGCACTTTTTTTGCACTCAATGGGCTAAATGGCCAGGTCACATGGACCCCAAAGATTCAGAGAAGGTTGGGGGAGGGGACCCACTTGAACAGCTGTTGAGTGACCGATTTGCATTGTGCCAACGGTCAAGGTCATTTATCATGTTCTTTAATGTGCACAACAACGTTAAATCATAAATTTAAATGTGGATCCCGATTGGGATAATGGTGAAATGGGAGGGACTCTGCATAGGACAGTGCAATACTCTGTATAGCACAATGGGGGAATCCTGAAAAATGGCAATAGTTAATACTGCGTAGGACAATGAAGGACCCTGAATAGGAACATTGGGATCCTAAGGTGAACAATGAAGGACCCTGAATAGAAACATGGGGATCCTGAGGTGAACAATGAATAGTGATATGGTGAAGGACCCTGAATAGGGACATTGGGATCCTGAGATGAACAATGAAGGACCCTGAATAGAAACATGGGGATCCTGAGGTGAACAATGAATAGTGATATGGTGAAGGACCCTGAATAGGGACATTGGGATCCTGAGATGAACAATGAAGGATCCTGAGTAGGAACATGGGGATCCTGAGGTGAACAATGAAGGACCCTGAATAGAAACACGGGGATCCTGAGGTGAACAATGAATAGTGATATGGTGAAGGACCCTGAATAGGGACATTGGGATCCTGAGATGAACAATGAAGGACCCTGAATAGAAACTTGGGGATCCTGAGATGAACAATGAATAGTAATATGGTGAAGGACCCTGAATAGGGACATTGGGATCCTGAGATGAACAATGAAGGATCCTGAGTAGGAACATGGGGATCCTGAGGTGAACAATGAAGGACCCTGAATAGGATCATGTGGATCCAAAGGTGGACAATGAAAAGGAATATGGTGAATAGGGACATATAGGACAAAGGTGGACAATGAATAGGAATATGGTGAATAGGAATATGGTGAATAGGGACATTGGGATCCTGAGGTGAATAATGAAGGACCCTGAATAGGAACATGTGGATCCTGATGTGGACAATGAATAGGAATATGGTGAAAGACCTTGAATAGGGACATTGGGATCCTGAGGTGGACAATGAAGGACAATGAGTAGGAACAAGGGGATCCTGAGGTGGACAATGAATAGGAATATGGTGAAGGATTCTGAATAGGGACATTGGGATCCTGAAGTGAATAATCGAGAAACCCTGAGTAGGAGAAGGATTCTTGAGTATCTGCTTAGAGGATAATAGAGGATTCTGAATAGGAATTTGTAGATACTAAGTAGAACAATGAGGTTGGGCAGCAAAGGAAAATGGAGAATCCTAAATATGGAAATGGAGATTCTGAGTAGGGAGATGGCGAATCTTCTGTAGAGGGGTGGTGGATTCTGAGTAGGAGAAGTGATTTTAAGAGATATGGTGGATTTACAATAGAGACGGTGGTTTTAAGGGACATGGTTTCCGAACAGGGACCATATTTTTAAGAGAGATCACTGATTCTGAGAGATGGTCGATTCTGAATAAAGACAATGGTTTAAGAAAGGTGGTAAATTATGAGTAAGAACAGCGGTTTTAAGAGAGATTGTGGATTCTGTGTAGAGACAGAGGTTTTGGGGAAGATGGTGGATTCTAAGTAAGGACTGGTTTTAAGAGAGATTGGATTGGATTGTTTTACATCTGAGCGGCACAAATGGCCAGGCCACAAGGACCCCGAAGTCTCAGAGAAGGTTGGGGGAGGGGACCCACTGGAACAGCTGTTGTGGGACAGATGGTAGCCTCCCGTCAAGGCCATCCAGCGTGTTCTTTAACGTGCACAGGGTATGGCTCTCCCGCACATGGGGCCACGGCTTAACGTCCCATCCGACGGACGGCGACCTTTCCAAGCCATCGGTGTCCCCTACTGACCGTGGGCAGGGCGGGGTATTTTGCGGAGATAAATTTGAACGCTGACCCAGCTGGGACTCGAACCTGGGAACTACAGATTACGAGCCTGGCGCGCTACCGACTGAGCCACCCCGCCCCAGGGTTTTAAGAGAGAAGATAGATTCTGTGAGTAGAGACAGTGGTTTTAACGAACACGGATTCTGAGTAGGGGACAGTGGTTTTAAAAGAGATGGTTTCTCATTCTTCCTCTCCAATGTATATTCCCTTCACCCCATCTTCAGAGGAAAACCGACTAATTACGTGAAATCCATTATTTAATTGCACACTCGACTCTGTTAGGAATGCACTTCAGCAGTGCACCTATGCAATAATTAATTTAATGGAGAGAGGAATTATTTGTAGTTCCTAAACGAGTAGAAGCAGCGGTACGTCCATCATATTGGAGAAGCAGATAGAGCCAGAAGTGCAAGGTCATACAAATATTTCCTTCCTCCATTCCAAAGCATTTCACCTACATTGTGTCGTCTCTATAGAGCAAATGGCCGTTGGAGTACGGCCAACGCCTACCTTGAATCCGCCATCAGTTAAGCCCAGCTTCAATGGCTAGCTGAGGCGACAATGTTTTGTCTTGGACTCGTTCCACGTTCATCGTGAGCGCCATCTCGCGGCGGCGGGCTGCATGCTGTGACAGCAACCGTTGCAGCGCTTAGCTTTTGCTTTTTTCTTTTTGATGTTTTGTTTTGGATCGTGCCTCTGTTTAGGATCGACGCTGACTCTCACATTTTTCCCTTGCACTTGTTTCTCGGTTCGGTCCAACTTCTTCCCATCATCACACACAGTAGAGAACAGAGTTCCAACCCAACAACACACTTAGCTAGTGGTGTGTCGTCACCCACGCTCAAAATACAATACCACTGTTCGTGTTGGGTATGAGTGTGTCTTTCTAGGACTCTTGTTTCTGGTGATAGACAAGGAAAGGTTTAAAGGATTCCTAAATATTCTCTAATTGTATTATACCATTGAGGTAAGCAAATAATTAGCTTGATTTTATTTCGTTGGTTTTTTAAACTTTTTTTAACAATGTTTCTTTTTTTGTTTAAAATGAATAGATTTTTGTAGACTGTTTAGAACAGAGTTGGTACGGGGTCGGGTTTAGCTCAGTCGGTAGTGCACCAAGTTCATAATCCTAGTTTACAGGTTCGAGCCCTACCTGGGCCAGCGTTGATATTTATCTCCGCTAACTCCTATCCTCGGTCAAATGTGTCATCACGATATCCTCATCGTTGGGCTTGGGAAGTCCGTCGGATGAGAGATTAAGTCCGTCGGATGGAGAGAGAGCATTGGTTCTCAACCTTTTATGCTTCACGTACCCCCTGGAAATGGGTATGTAACTGGCGTACCCCTTGTATAAATAAAAAAAATGAATACCCCCTCAAGCAGCTGCTTGCCACAGAGGTCGGACAGGAGCCTGTCAGTTTATATGCCAAAGTAGAAGGTCTGAGAGGATGGCAGGACCTCAGCAGAAAAACGACATACACATCCATGCCTTACCCGGGGCTCGAACCCAGGTCCCTTTGATCAGTAGCCAAGCGCGTTAACCACTCGGTCATGGGACGGCTTTGCCCCTTGTATAGATAGATAAAACTATAGTTATAGTATAACAAAGGGAATAAAATAAAACATGTATATCAGTGGTTCTCAACCTTTTATGCTTCACGTACCCCCTGGAAATGTGTATGTAACTGGCGTACCCCTTGTATAGATAGATAACATTATAGTTATAGTATAACAATGGGAATAAAATAAAACATATATATCAGTGGTTCTCAACCTTTTATGCTTCACGTACCCCTTGGAAATGTGTATGTAACTGGCATACCCCTTGTATAGATAGATAAAACTATAGTTATAGTATAACAATGGGAATGAAATAAAACATATATATCTGTGGTTCTCAACCTTTTATGCTTCACGTACCCCCGGGAAATGTGTATGTAACTGGCGTACCCCTTGTATAGATAGATAAAACTATAGTTATAGTATAACAATGGGAATAAAATAAAACATATATATCAGTGGTTCTCAACCTTTTATGCTTCACGTACCCCCTGGAAATGTGTATGTAACTGGCGTACCCCTTGTATAGATAGATAAAACTATAGTTATCTTATAACAACGGGAATAATATAAAACATATATATAATATATATAGAGAGACTTTTGAGCTCTCACGGCGTACCCCAAAAACTTTTACCGCATCCCCCACTTTGAGAACACCTAGTTTCAAGCAGCGTTTGCCAATTTCATTTGGCACCGGATTCCTTTTGCCCTCGAAAGAGTTTTTCCAAATCCTTAATAGAATTCTTACTTATTGAAATTAAGCAACTAGACCACAAATAAATTAAGGTTGATAATAAATAAATGTTAAATAAGGATATGAGATCAACATATGATTTAATCGCACATATTTAACAACAAACTCGCATTTTACGTTTACGAAAAATTAAAGCGTAAAAACTAATATCACTCAAATTTTGAATTTTCAATGTAAAGAGTATTTTCACTTTTTTTTCTTTATAAATTAATTTCAAAAATTCTTAATCTTATAATAATAATAATATTTAAATAATAATTTTTGTATACTGCAATGGAACTTCATGGATCCCCCCCCCCTTTTTGGGGGGATTTTTTTTTATTTGGGAAACACTATTTAAACAATTACTTCGTTCCTTTTGTTAAATTATAATCCAGAAGAAAGCAAATAATTAGCTTGATTTCATTTCGCCTTTTTACCATGTATTTCGTTTTACAATACTTATGTTCGTTTTGGGAATGATCTTGTAGATATATTTCTGATGGCAGACAAAATTTTGAAATATTTCAAAGTGTTTTGCAATTGTATTTTAATAAGGAGGTATGAAAGTCATTATTTGGGTTTGTTCCGCTGATTTTTACCACCTTTTTTTTTTAATACTACTTTTTATGTGAGTATGAATGATTCTGTAGACCCCTTTTTTGGGTGGGTATTAATGTGAGTCTGTAAACTTCTTTTTATATTGGGAATTAACAGGACTCTATAGATTTATTTTTTGTGCTGGGAATGAATGTAACTCTGTAGACTTATTTTTATGTTGGGAATTAATGTGAGTCTGTAAACTTCTTTTTATGTTGGGAATTAATAGGATTCTATAGATTTATTTTTTATGTTGGGAATGAATGCGACTATGTAGACTTCTTTTTTCCTTGGGAACAAATGTGACTCTAGACTTCTTTTTTAACGTTGGGAATGAATGTGACTCGGTAAACTTCTTTTTCCCTTGAGAATGAATGTGACTCTTTAGCTTCCTTTTAATGTTGGGAATGAATGTGACTCTAGACTTCTTTTTTAACGTTGGGAATGAATGTGACTCGGTAAACTTCTTTTTCCCTTGAGAATGAAAGTGACTCTTTAGCTTCCTTTTAATGTTGAGAATGAATGTGACTCTAGACTTCTTTTTTAACGTTGGGAATGAATGTCACTCGGTAAACTTCTTTTTCCCTTGAGAACGAAAGTGACTCTTTAGCTTCCTTTTAATGTTGGGAATGAATGTGCCTCTGTAGACTTCTTTTTACCTTGTAAACGAATGTGACTTTGTCGACTTCAAGTTGGGCATGAATATGACTTTGTAGTCTTCTTTTTATATTGGAAATGAATGAGACTCTATAGACTTCTTTTTATATTGGATATGAATGAGACTCTATAGACTTCTTTTTATATTGGATATGAATGAGACTCTGTAGACTTCTTTTTATATTGGAAATGAATGAGACTCTATAGACTTCTTTTTATATTGGAAGTGAATAAGAATTTATAGACTTATTTTTATATTGGATATGAATGAGACTCTATAGACTTCTTTTTATATTGGAAATGAATGAGACTCTGTAGACTTCTTTTTATATTGGAAATGAATGAGACTCTATAGACTTCTTTTTATATTGGAAATGAATGAGATTCTAGAGACTTCTTTTTATATTGGAAATGAATGAGACTCTATAGACTTCTTTTTATGCTGGGAATGAATGTCACTCTTTAAACTTCTTTTTATATTGGAAATGAATGAGACTCTATAGACTTCTTTTTATATTGGATATGAATGAGACTCTATAGACTTCTTTTTATATTGGAAATGAATGAGACTCTGTAGACTTCTTTTTATATTGGAAATGAATGAGACTCTATAGACTTCTTTTTATATTGGAAATGAATGAGATTCTAGAGACTTCTTTTTATATTGGAAATGAATGAGACTCTATAGACTTCTTTTTATATTGGATATGAATGAGATTCTGTAGACTTCTTTTTATATTGGAAATGAATGAGACTCTATAGACTTCTTTTTATATTGGATATGAATGAGACTCTATAGACTTCTTTTTATATTGGATATCAATGAGACTCTGTAGACTTCTTTTTATATTGGAAATGAATGAGACTCTATAGACTTCTTTTTTATATTGGAAATGAATGAGAATTTATAGACTTATTTTTATATTGGATATGAATGAGACTCTATAGACTTCTTTTTATATTGGAAATGAATGAGACTCTGTAGACTTCTTTTTATATTGGGAATGAATGAGACTCTATAGACTTCTTTTTATATTGGAAATGAATGAGATTCTAGAGACTTCTTTTTATATTGGAAATGAATGAGACTCTATAGACTTCTTTTTATGCTGGGAATGAATGTCACTCTTTAAACTTCTTTTTATGTTGGGAATTAATATAATTCTGTAGAGATCTCGTTTGTGGTGATAAACAAATATTAATCCTTTCTACTCCCCTGGTAAAATGCGATCGTTATGATTTAATTCTCACTTCGAAGCATTGTAGAATTCGTCCGTCATTGAAGGAATTGTAGTATTACTGTATAATTGTAGTTCTTACTGCATAGTGTAATCTACTGCCTAATAAAGTAGTTCTCACTGCATAGTGTAATCTACTGCCTAATAAAGTAGTTCTCACTGCATAGTGTAATCTACTGCCTAATAAAGTAGTTCTCACTGCATAGTGCAATCTACTGCCTAATAAAGTAGTTCTCACTGCATAGTGTAATCTCCTGCCTAATAAAGTAGTTCTCACTGCATAGTGTAATCTCCTGCCTAATAAAGTAGTTCTCACTGCATAGTAAAATAGAACCTCACAAATCTGTCATTCTGAAATCCGGAATTATCATAAAACCGGCACTTTTTAAAATTTTTTTATCTGTTCCACTACTGAACGACGAAATCATTCCTTCACCAATTCTAGAACCAATCTGAAGGCAGCCAATCAAGACACATCCAATTGTCAGCTGACCAATACATGTTGGTACATGTTACAGAACATACAGTAGGAGATACAGAGAGTTAAGCAGCACTTAAAAAAAATTCCAGCTCGTTGTTATTGATTGCAATATCTCCAAATGGCATTTTTTGTCCACACAGTGAGCTAAATAGCCATGCCACAAAGACTCAGAGAAAGGTAGGTGAAGGGGACTCACTGGACAGCTGTCAGGAAACAGATGATAGCTTTCCCTCAGAGTGTACAGGGTATGGCTCTCCTGCACACGGAGCCACGGCTTTACGTCCCATCTGAGGGATGGCGGCTTTTTCCAATCGGCGTCCCCTTTCTCACCGACGGCAGGGTGGGGTTTAGCGGAAATAAATATCAACTCTAGCACAAGTGGGATTCGAATCTGGGAACTGCAGATTACAAACCTGGCGCGCTACAGATCTGAGCCACTCCCTCCTCAAAGCTCTGTTCATGCTAAGCTCCGAGGTGCCCGATTTATGAGGAATGTTTTCTTCAATTTATTACAATTCTTCAGGGGGATAGGACACTCCCCTCCCACACACACCCGGGGGCGGGGGTGGCTTAGTCGGTAGTGCGCCAGGCTCGAAATCTGAAGTTCCCAGGTTCGAGTCCCAGCTGGGTCAGCGTTGAGATTTATCTCTGCAAAATTCCATGCCGAACTCGTGGACTATGTCGGATTATGGAGTCACGGATTATGGAGTGACGGATTATGGAAGTTCAACTCTACCTAGTTGGATCCTCACCCTGCCCACGGTCAGTACGGGACACCGATAGGCTTGGAAAGGCCACCGTCCGTCAGATGGGGGGGCGGGGGGGGCTCAGTCGGTAGCGCGCCAGGCTCGTAATCTGTAGTTCCCAGGTTCGAGTCCCAGCTGGGTCAGCGTTGAGATTTATCTCCGCAAAAATTCCCCGCCCTGCCCACGGTGAGTAGGGGACACCGAGGGCTTGGAAAGGCCGCCGTCCGTCGGATGGGACGTTAAGCCGTGGCCCCGTGTGCGGGAGAGCCATACCCTGTGCACGTTAAAGAACACGCTGGATGGCCTTGACGGGAGGCTACCATCCGTCTCCCAACAGCTGTTCCAGTGGGTCCCCTCCCCCAACCTTCTCTGAGCCTTCGGGGTTCATGTGACCTGGCCATTTAGCCCATGGTGTGCAAAAAAGTGCCGCTCAGAGGCAAAACAACCCAACCCAACCCGTCAGATGGGACGTTAATCCGTGGCACCGTGTGCGTTAAAGAACACGCTGGATGACCTTGACGGGAGGCTACCATCTGTCTCCCAACAGTTGTTCCAGTGGGTCCCCTCCCCCAACCTTCTCTGTGCCTTCAGGGCCATCTAGCCCCTGTGACCTGGCCATCTAGCCCATGGTGTGCAAAAAAGTGCCGCTCAGAGGTAAAACAACCCAACGTTAAAGAACACGCTGGATGGTCTTGATGGGAGGCTACCATCTGTCTCCCAACAGCTGTTCCAGTGGGTCCCCTCCCCCAACCTTCTCTGAGCCTTCGGGGTCCATGTGACCTGGCCATTTAAGTCCCAGCTGGGTCAGCGTTGAGATTTATCTCCGCAAAATTCCCCGCCCTGCCCACGGTCAGTAGGGGACACCGATGGGCTTGGAAAGGCCGCCGTCCGTCGGATGGGACGTTAAGACGTGACCCCGTGTGCGGGAGATACATACCCTGTGCACGTTAAAGAACACGCTGGATGGCCTTGACGGGAGGCTACCATCTGTCTCCCGACAGCTGTTCCAGTGGGTCCCCTCCCCCAACCTTCTCTGAGCCTTCGGGGTCCTTGTGACCTGGCCATTTAGCCCATGGTGTGCAAAAAAGTGCTGCTCAGAGGTAAAACAAGCCAACCCAAACTTAACTACATTTTATTTTTTCTAGAGCCAATTTCTCTAGTCAAGCACAAAAGGGCTGTTGCACGGGACACGAGTTTAACATTTAACACCCTCGGTAGTTTACGGAACTATCGTCTGTGCAGAGAAGTCAGAAGATCCTGCCAAAATAAATTGGTTGACAGCCACTTCAGCTGCAGAGGAAAGCCCAACAGGTCACAGCGAACAACGAGTCTTTCTGTTTTAGTTTACGTACAAGGTTGTTCGTGTTTAGACCCCTAGATCAGTTAAACTCGATCAGAATGTATGCCATTCGTGTGCTATATATAATAGACCATGGCCTTGCGAGTGATTAATTTGTAGTGTGTTTTGTTTTTCGGAAAAAAAATTCGAAACAGAAAGCAGAGATTGGCATCCTTATATTTATTGCTAT
Organism: Ryuthela nishihirai; assembly: GCA_038380435.1. NCBI lineage: Eukaryota > Metazoa > Arthropoda > Arachnida > Araneae > Heptathelidae > Ryuthela > Ryuthela nishihirai. Next base: position 35,315,466 of record JAWZYU010000013.1, read on the forward strand.
GTTTTTCACCTTTACTGTTGGGTTGTTTTACCTCTGAGCGGCACTTTTTTGCACACCATGGGCTAAATGGCCAGGTCACATGGACCCCGTAGGATCAGAGAAGGTTGGGGGAGGGGACCCACTGGAACAGCTGTTGGGAGACAGATGGTAGCCTCCCGTCAAGGCCATCCAGCGTGTTCTTTAACGTGCACAGGGTATGGCTCTCCCGCACACGGGGCCACGGCTTAACGTCCCATCCGACGGACGGCGGCCTTTCCAAGCCCATCGGTGTCCCCTACTGACCGTGGGCAGGGAGGGGAATTTTGAGGAGATAAACGCGGATCTTGACGGGAGACTACCATCTGTCTCCCAACAGCTGTTCCAGTGGGTCCCCTCCCCCAACCTTCTCTGAGCCTTCGGGGTCCAGGTGACCTGGCCATTTAGCCCATTGTGTGCAAAAAAGTGCCGCTCAGAGGTAAAACAACCCAACCCATGTGACCTAGCCATTTAGCCCATGGTGTGCAAAAAAGTGCCGCTCAGAGGTAAAACAACCCAACCCATGTGACCTGGCCATTTAGCCCATGGTGTGCAAAAAAGTGCCGCTCAGAGGTAAAACAACCCAACCCATGTGACCTGGCCATTTAGCCCATGGTGTGCAAAAAAGTGCCGCTCAGAGGTAAAACAACCCAACCCATGTGACCTGGCCATTTAGCCCATGGTGTGCAAAAAAGTGCCGCTCAGAGGTAAAACAACCCAACCCATGTGACCTGGCCATTTAGCCCATGGTGTGCAAAAAAGTGCCGCTCAGAGGTAAAACAACCCAACCCATGTGACCTGGCCATTTAGCCCATGGTGTGCAAAAAAGTGCCGCTCAGAGGTAAAACAACCCAACCCGCTAAGTTTCCTATAGATATAAATCTTTCTGCACTAGCGCACCAATTGACGAACAGAGGCGTTTACATTTTTTTACAAATGTGTCAGCGAGAGAAAAATTCGAAGGCTTCCTAGAGTGAGGTTCGAATCTGAGAGGTTCAGCTTAGGTTCCTGGCAAGCTTCCGACTTGGCTGTCAGCAATCCTTCTCCTCGATGATCGGCTAACCCTCGCATTCCTTCTATCAATGATTCGCGTTCGTTTTCAACTTTGCAGCTGATTATAGCTCGATGGCGGTGGAACTTTGGAATGTGTAGTAACATTTTTAGAGATATTTCATTTCATTATTCTGCCGTTCAGGTAGTAAATGAACTTGAAGCAGATCTGTTACCGTGTAAACATCGTGCTTTCTTTGAGATACAATTGAAGGAACATGGGATGGAAATCTAAACTCAGCCACAATGGAGACTCTAACCAGGACACGTAATGTTATGAAGAAGGCGTGCTACTGACTGACACTCCCCAAATATGTGAACGCAATTAAGACACTCTGCACTTTAGTATTGTTACGACAGAAGAATCTGGCAACCGAAAGCAAAGTTTCAGCCAACGAATTGAACTTTGGGAGAATTTGGAGAAGAACAGTGGAGCGTGTAACGGTCGTTGTGTTGTAACGGTCGAAGGTTCGAAAATGGACGGTGAGCTGTTCTGAGACAGTGCGCGTTAAGTATCAAGAGTAACTTGATGTGTTGTGTATACGCGGAAGGATAAAAGTGGGATCTTTTATCGTTAAGTATCAAGAAGTAACTTGATGTGTTGTGTATACGCGGAAGTATAAAAGTGGGAACTTTTATGGCTAACTTCGAATGTCTACACGGACTGTCTTTTTGTTCGGCTAGTGTGTGAAAAGTTATTAGCACAGGACGAGAATTGGTTTACGAGTGAAGATCTTCGGGTGACCTGGTAAATCAAGTAAAAGGTAGTATTTAGTAAAATACACAGAGCTGATGTTGTGTGCTCACGCAGGAAGATTGATGACTTGTGCATGTTAATAGTTGATTTGTTAATAAGATACTTCATCCATATTTCCTTTGTAACAATTTACCTTGTATTGAATTTGGTTTTGAAATATAGCTTTTAATACTCACGCTCAGTGACTATCCATTTTTGTGATCCGCAACATTTGGTGTCAGAAGTGGGATAATTTTTTGAATGCCGTTAACTAGAAGTATGGATGAATTAGTAAAGTTGATAAATAGCTTGAAAGTCGATATGGCTACGCAGATGACTGTTATGAAAGATATGAAAGCCGATATGACTACGCTGACGACTGATATGAAAGATATGAAAGCCGATATGACTACGCTGATGACTGATATGAAAGCCAATATGGCTACGCTGATGACTGATAGGAAAGCCGTTATTGCTACGCTGATGACTGATAGGAAAGCCGTTATTGCTACGCTGGTGACTGATATGAAAGCCGATATGGCTACGCAGATGACTGATATTAAAAGTGATCTAGCTGCCCAAAGCGATAAAATAGGTGACTTGAAAGCCGAAATGGCCGCACAAAATACTGAGATGAGAGATGAAGTGGCTCCTCAAGTTGGTAAGATTATTGATCAGTTCAAGGATAATAAAACCGAACTCAGTAGACAATGCAATAGTTTAAATGTTGAATTTGTCAGTGAAAAAGATGATCTTGATAGTGTTAAGTTAGATTGTAAACATGGAAAAGAAAAAGAGAAAGGCAACGCATATAAAAATGTGGATCTGCTACTGGAAATCAAGAATCGTAGAGATAGCGCAGATAATGCCTTTGACCACGCAACTACTGGTGATGCATGGCAGTGTGTCTATGTCGCTGGTGACATGTCTAGGAACTGTGAAGAACAATCACACAGATCAGAGAGCTGTGAGACTATACAGTACGCTTTGCACTTCAAAATACCTAGGTATACAAGTCTGGCACGATCTGAAGAGAGATCCACACGAAAGGTATTCTATTCCTCGCCGTCAGCAAAATGTGTCATGGACAATTATCTCAAAGGCAGAGTAACGAGTGGTAATGAGGGGGAACGAAACAGAGTTTACGTTTCGCAGAGTGGTCCGAGTAAAGAAGAGGCGTCCATTCATCATAGAAACAAAGTGCCATTCGACGTTACTGGGGAAGTCGGAGAGATTTTTCCGAAACATATAACCACACTCGAATCGTTTATAGAAAGTGGGGATTTAAGAAAGAAGAATTCCGAAGAATGGCTTAGAAGCGTAACAGGAGATGCTAGTAAAGGAGCTTCAGGCAGAGACAGTACTTCAAAGACTAACTTTCTGGATGAAACTAAGCCTCAGAGTTACGATCAGAGAGAAGTGAATCCCTCAGATAATTTCAACGTAGCCACGCTGAATTTCTTTTCTGAACAGTCAATGTGCAGATTTGGACATTATAACCATTTAGATTATAAGGATATAGAAAAGTTTTATCACGACTACAAGAGCTCTAAAGTGGACAATATCATGTTACAAAACTCGTCGCTGATCTCCAGAATGAACAATTTGGCAATCATGACTGATGTTTCCCTGGCTAATTACAATGAGAGCTCCAAGAAAGTGAATTCGGAAGAAACAGCAAATATGACCTCCTCGGGTCATGTGTTTTGCTGGAGACCCAAGTGGCGCCATCGGATGGTAGATGAAAACAGCACAGGAGGTGTCGGCAACAAAGTGAGTCTTGTCTTGGCTCCTGCACTTGCTGCTTTAGGTCTCAAGGTCCCTATGATCTCCGGTCGTGCTCTCCAATTGAAGGGATATACTCTGGACAAATTGGAATCCATCCCTGGCTTCACAGTGGACTGCACTAAAGATAAAATCGAGCAGATGATGGAAGACGTCGGATGCTGCATCGTAGGACAGACAGAGGAGCTGGTGCCAACAGATAAGGAGATTTACCGCTGCAAGGATCTGATGGCTACCATAGATAGCGTTCCTCTAATGATATGCTCAATTGTGTCCAAAAAGCTGGCTGAAGGAGTGTGTGCTTTGGTTTATGATGTTGAATTCGGAAAAGGAGCTATTGATCTCATCAGTACAGAAGATGTTGCTGTTGATTTAGTTAAGAAAGTGGTTGCAGCATCACAAGCTCGTGGAATGAAGAGTTTGAGTTGTTCAGCTGTTATCAGCAACATGGATTCACCTCTTGAAAACTCTGTTGACAACTCTCTGGAAGTGATGGAAGCTGTTCAGTGTTTCCTTGGTAACGGATCCTTGGAACTGCAAGAGTTCGTCGAAGAGTTAGGAGGAGAACTTCTGCGTTTTGTGAACATTGTGGATAATAGGGTAGATGAAGCATCACGTGTCCGTAAGGTTCTGCATAACGGCAATGCTTTGAACAAGTTTCGTAACATGTTAATAGAACAAGGAGTATCTGAAGATGTTGCAAGCTGGCTATGTGAAGGTAAAACAGAAAAAATATTGCTAGCAGCCCGACACATCACTGATTTCACTTATACAGGAGAAACAGGTAAGGTTGTCGGATTAGAAGCTGCAGTTCTAACAAGATTATGGAAGGAGGAGATGGACCGAGGCGCTAAAAAGAATTATGGAGCTGATATTATAATTGTGAAGCACCTTGGGGATCAAATTGATTCAGGTGAAGTATGGCTGAAGGTTCATCACGACAGTTCTGAATTAAGTGAAAGTCAACTGACAAAAGGGTCAGACTGGAGGATGAAACTCCTCCCTAGATTTTATGTCACTAATGACTTTCATTCCTTGTTACTGTTGATAGAAGTAAAAATCCAAAGAAGAAAACTTTTTACAGGTTTTGCACGAAAACTCTTAGTCGATTCTTCTCCCTGCAGAGACATAAACGTGTTCACAAGGGCTATAGGCCTTACACGTATTTTGTTTGTGGACGAGGCTTCAGTCAGAAAAGAAATCTACGTCATAATGAGATTCGCTTTCATTTTGACACAGACGTGGTATATCGCATTCGTCGATGTCCAGCTACAAAGTGCAAGGTGGTTCACGTGGATCGTTTGGCCCCGTTTCATCGAAGAACTGAAGAAGCTTTGGAATCCAGAATTGTTCGGGACGAACAATACCTAGGAAGGGGGCAGTGTTACGACAGAAGAATCTGGCAACCGAAAGCAAAGTTTCAGCCAACGAATTGAACTTTGGGAGAATTTGGAGAAGAACAGTGGAGCGTGTAACGGTCGTTGTGTTGTAACGGTCGAAGGTTCGAAAATGGACGGTGAGCTGTTCTGAGACAGTGCGCGTTAAGTATCAAGAAGTAACTTGATGTGTTGTGTATACGCGGAAGGATAAAAGTGGGATCTTTTATCGTTAAGTATCAAGAAGTAACTTGATGTGTTGTGTATACGCGGAAGTATAAAAGTGGGAACTTTTATGGCTAACTTCGAATGTCTACACGGACTGTCTTTTTGTTCGGCTAGTGTGTGAAAAGTTATTAGCACAGGACGAGAATTGGTTTACGAGTGAAGATCTTCGGGTGACCTGGTAAATCAAGTAAAAGGTAGTATTTAGTAAAATACACAGAGCTGATGTTGTGTGCTCACGCAGGAAGATTGATGACTTGTGCATGTTAATAGTTGATTTGTTAATAAGATACTTCATCCATATTTCCTTTGTAACAATTTACCTTGTATTGAATTTGGTTTTGAAATATAGCTTTTAATACTCACGCTCAGTGACTATCCATTTTTGTGATCCGCAACAGTATATTAAACGTATATAAGACACAACAAAACAATATCATAAAAATATATTAGTTGGGAAGATTTCATTTATTTATTATTAGAAGATTTTATCTGTCGTTGCTCTGGTTTTAACTCAATAAAACAATATAAAGTAGATGAGACTCCACGTGTCATACGTTTTCATTTGGCATAATAGAGTTCTTCATTGTTTCCCCGCTAGAGAGGGGGCGGGGGTGGCTCAGTCGGTAGCGCGCCAGGCTCGTAATCTGCAGTTCCCAGGTTCGAGTCCCAGCTGGGTCAGCGTTGAGATTTATCTCCGCAAAATTTCCCCGCCCTGCCCACGGTCAGTAGGGGACACCGATGGGCTTGGAAAGGCCGCCGTCCGTCGGATGGGACGTTAAGCCGTGACCCCGTGTGCGGGAGAGCCATACCCTGTGCACGTTAAAGAACACGCTGGATGGTCTTGACGGGAGGCTACCATCCGTCTCCCAACAGCTGTTCCAGTGGGTCCCCTCCCCCAACCTTCTCTGCACCTTCGGGGTCCATGTGACCTGGCCATTTAGCCCATGGTGTGCAAAAAAGTGCCGCTCAGAGGTAAAACAACCCAACCCGCTAGAGAGATTGTCGCTGCCATTTTAATTTTAAAAACATATGTGGAGTCAGTTCAATATCGAGCACGAGACATAATTTTCGAGTGTTATGGCGGAACGAACATCTCGGGAGATGAAAAGGTGAATTCCTTTTATGAGGTGAAAAAATAAAAAAGAAGGGGAATTTTTTTTTTAAGTGCTTCGTGTAAACAATTGAAGGGATGATGATTGCGATATCGAAAAAAATGAATATGAAAAGGAAGAAGATGAAGGGCGGTAGAAAATTGAAGTTTAGAAAGAAGAAAATGGGCTTCGAGAAATTGTAAGAACCTCTTCATGCGTTTATCACATTTTTTCTGTTGAAATATCAGATTTTTTTATGCAGTTATGGCATTGAAAGCTAAAGCAACTTGTCGAAAGCTACACAAGAAAACACTTAAAAAAACACCGTTGTAAACAACTTCTGATTAGATCCTGAAATGAAAATATTTTTAACAACTGAATTTACGAAGTTACAATAAATGGATAAAGTAAACTGGAGGTTACAATTTAACAATTGAATTAAAGAGTACAATATTGCAAAAAAAAACCCCTAAAATTTTTAATTACTAAGACCATCTGACAATAAAACCGACAGGTTAAAACCATTAGAGTTGATTCAGATTCTTAGGAACCCAGCGGCCTAGTTGGGTTGGGTTGTTTTACCTTTGAGCGGCACATTTTTTGCGCACCATGGGCTAAATGGCCAGGTCACATGGACCCCGAAGGCTCAGAGAAGGTTGGAGGAGGGGACCCACTGGAACAGCTGTTGGGAGACAGATGGTAGCCTCCCGTCAAGGCCATCCAGCGTGTTCTTTAACGTGCACAGGATATGGCTCTCCCGCACACGGGGCCACGGCTTAACGTCCCATCCGATGGACGGCGGCCTTTCCAAGCACATCGGTGTCCCCTACTGACCGTGGACAGGGCGGAGAATTTTTGCGGAAATAAGTCTCAACGCTGACCCAGCTGGGACTCGAACCTGGGAACTGCAGATTACGAGCCTGGCGCGCTACCGACTGAGCCACCCCCGCCCCCAGCGGCCTAGTACGCCGTCCGTTGAATATGACATTAAGTCTTGGTCCCTTATCCTGGAATTGGGTTGGGTTGTTTTACCTCTGAGCGGCACATTTTTTGCGCACCATGGGCTAAATGGCCAGGTCACATGGACCCCGAAGGCTCAGAGAAGGTTGGGGGAGGGGACCCACTGGAACAGCTGTTGGGAGACAGATGGTAGCCTACCGTATGCTGGTGAGCCATATCTCGTGCACGTTAAAGAACACGCTGGATAACCTTGACTGGAGGATACCATCTGTCTCCTAGCAGCTGTTCAGTGGTTTTCCTTCCCCAACCTTCTCTGAGCCCTTGGGGTCCTTGTGACTTGGCCATTTAGCCCATTGTGAGCAAAAGAGAAATAAGGTTCCCTATTATATCGATACTAACTCAAATACAGAATTCAGTAGCTTCTTAAATAAGCTTCTTGTTAAAAAAGAAAAGGTGATTGGAGACAATTTAAAGATCTCAATCAAATCTACTTCAATCTCGATTTCCAAAAGCATTCTTTCGGAATTTCGAGATTGAATTATTTAACAGAAACAATGTCAGTTTATGTAATTACTCTGAAAAGTTAATGAAAACGAAAGTGATAATCGTTAGATTAAACTTCACTAACATGTGTAAGAGGTTTTTTTTTAGCAATTCGCGTAATAACTATGCTAATTTCCGACGATTTTGAATTTTCTATTTTTTTTTACAATAAACTAACTTGCTAAATGTTTCAGTTTCTAACTCTTTAAATACTAAACTCATATTACTGGAAAATCGATATTTTAACGTATTTGATTGAGATCTTTATATTCAGTCACATGTTTTTAGTAGAGCGTATAATCATATTCGATGTACTGGGTAATAATTTTACCCCTAACCAACTCCATCATAAAGATATGCCTATTTGGCATGAGTAAGAACAAAATATATAAGTAACCCACCCTTAGGTGGGCCCTAAGGGCAAACATAAGAAAAGCTAAAAATAGTATTAAAATTGTATAAGAAACCTAAAACGGGTAGGTCTCCTCAGAGAACGCTACCGTTTTAGGCCTCTTGTACAGTCGCTCAAAAAGGTATCCGAACACTACGGTTGATTACAGATTTCAGAAAAAATATCTGGCAACGATTTTTTTAGAAATTAGTGATCTGGCAACCTTCGTGTCACGTGACACGAAGGTTCCCAGGTTCGAGTCACAGCTGGGTCAGCGTTGCGTTTTATCTCCGCAAAACTCCCCGCCCAGCCCACGGGTCCCAGCTGTTGGGAGACACAGGGTATGGCTCTCCCGTACACGGGGCCACGGCTTAACGTCCCATACGACGGACGGTGGCCTTTCCAAGCCCATCGGTGTCCCCTACTGACCGTGGACAAGGCGGGGAATTTTGCGGAGATAAGCAAATTGGGGTTAGAGAATTGAGCATCGAACAAAAGTTGCGCCAATTGACGGGTTGAAAACTTCTGTACTTTTGCAGTCCCCCCCAATAGGGGACCACCTTGTCGTGGTGGGGGGGCCTAGGGCCCAGCAACCCGGCTGAGGAGGCATTGCCGGTCGGGAGGATCCCCAGCTGGAGCAGGCCAAAGGATTTGCCGGCTGTAGTGGGCACCAGCTGGAGCATTCCAAGGTTTTGCCGGTTGGGGTGGTCCCCGGCTGGAGCATTGCTGAAGCCAGCCGAGGTTGAAGACGCTGCTGGCCGGCTTGATTGCCGGTCGGGTGGTGACGGCGTTGGAGACCTCACCTCTCAGGAGACCTGTGTGGTCTGTTCGACGGCTCTGCCGAAAGGCACGAGCTGTCAAAAAAGTCTGGGTCTTACTAAGAGTCTCCACCCCGGGTGCCGATCGAGCTTGGATCTTTATATCCTTGCACATTTGCAAACCGGGGAATAGATTAAAGTAAGGTTTCTTCCGGTGGTCAGCTTTCCTTCTATAGGACTGCTGCCATGTGAGGCTGGGGTTGAGGTGCGCCTATAGGGCGTATTCCTTGCCCCCGGCTCTAGATGGTCATGGCTTTTCATAACCAGGTAGTGCTGTACAAGCGGAACCGGGAATTGCCGTTGCATAAGATCGTAACAAAGAGATTCATTGTACTTTTCCAGGCCGCTCTTAAATTTGAGGCTTTCGGTTGGGTTCCTTTATCTCTGAGCGGCATTTTTTGCACACAATGAACTAAATTGCCAAGTCAAAAGGACCCCGAAGGCTCAGAGAAGGTTGGGTGAAAATGTTTTGGATTGGATTGTTTTACCTCTGAGCGGCACTTTTTTGCACACCATGGGCTAAATGGCCAGGTCACATGGACCCCGAAGGCTCAGAGAAGGTTGGGGAAGGGGACCCACTGGAACAGCTGTTGGGAGACAATGGTAGCCTCCCGTCAAGGCCATCCAGCGTGTTCTTTAACGTGCACAGGGTAGGGCTCTCATGCACACGGTGCCACGGCTTAACGTCCCATCCGACGGACGGCGGCCTTTCCAAGCCCATCGGTGTCCCCTACTGACCGTGGGCAGGACGGGGAATTTTGCGGAGATAAATCTCAACGCTGACCCAGCTGGGACTCGAACCTGGGAACTACAGATTACGAGCCTGGCGCGCTACCGACTGAGCCACCCCCGCCCCAGGTTGGGGGAAAAGACCCAATAGCAGCTTTTAGTAGACAGATGGTAGCCTCTCATCAAGGTCATCCAGCGTGTTCTTTGACGTTCACAGGGTATGGCTCTCATACACACGGAGACATGGCTTAACGTTCCACCGACGGACGGCAGCCTTTTCAAATCCATCGGTGTCCGTTTTCTGATCAAGAGCAGGCGATGATTTTGCGTTGATAAATCTCAACTCTGATACAGATAGGACTCGAACCTGGGAGCTGTAGATTACGAGCCTGGCTTGAATTTGAGGCTCTTTTCCCATGAAGTGATCCTAAGGTAACTGCCAGATATTTTTTCTGAATTCTGTAATCAACCATAGTGTTCGGATACTTTTTTGAGCGACTGTAGGTGGTCATATTATTTTGATACTAGATCGTGTGGGCTCACTCTCGGAAATATTGAGCGTGTTCAGTTACCGTTCACAGCAAACTGGAGCGTGTGCAGTAACTGCACACGCTCCAGTTTGCTGTGAACGGTAACTGGAGCACGCTCCAGATATTTTCCTGAGTACCAGTCCAGGAACAACTCGTTTAAATCTTTAGAGAGATTGATGCCTTGAGAAAGGCTTGAAACATTCAATTTGGTCACATGGTCGGAAGGATCTTTTTCTCCATCAGCATCAATCCCGCTCGAAATCAATTCCTCCAAATTTTCTTCGTCTCATTTAATCAACTACTTAATATCTGTGGTTTGTAAATCATCAAATACGTCCCTTCCAATCTGATTGGTTTACTGTCGCATCTTATCAAGTACGACTTCTCTATTAGATTCGGAAGCGTCATTACCAATTTCTTCTGCGACTTTTACCAGAAGGAATTTATCTTTGACCCATTTTAACTCTTCAATAGAAAACAAAGTCAACCAGCTGTGCTTAAAGCTCTTCCATCACTGTGTTGGGTTGGGATGTTTTACCTCTGAGCGGCACTTTTTTGCACACCATGGGTTAAATGGCCAGGTCACATGGACCCCGAAAGCTCAGAGAAGGTTGGGGGAGGGGACCCACTGAAACAGCTGTTGGGAGACAGATGGTAGCCTCCCATCAAGACCATCCAGCGTGTTCTTTAACGTTGGGTTGTTTTACCTCTGAGCGGCACTTTTTTGCACACCATGGGTTAAATGGCCAGGTCACATGGACCCCGAAAGCTCAGAGAAGGTTGGGGGAGGGGACCCACTGGAACAGCTGTTGGGAGACAGATGGTAGCCCCCCATCAAGACCATCCAGAGTGTTCTTTAACGTTGGGTTGTTTTACCTCTGAGCGGCAGTTTTTTGCACACCATGGGTTAAATGGCCAGGTCACATGGACCCCGAAGGCTCAGAGAAGGTTGGGGGAGGGGCCCACTGGAACAGCTGTTGGTAGACAGATGGTAGCCTCCCGTCAAGGCCATCCAGCGCAGCGTGTTCTTTAACGTGCACAGGGTATGGCTCTCCCACACACGGGACCACGGTTTAACGTTCCATCCGACGGACGGCGGCCTTTCCAAGCCCATTGGTGTCCCCTACTGACCGTGGGCAGGGCGGGGAGTTTTGCGGAGATAAATCTCAACGCTGACCCAGCTGGGACTCGAACCTGGGAACTACAGATTACGAGCCGGGCGCGCTACCGACTGAGCCACTCCCGCCCCACCCATCACTGTGAGATGCGACAGTAAAAAACAAGTGATGGAAGAATCACAAAATATCCGAACACTATGGTTACAGAATTCAGGAAAAATATCTGGCAACGATTTTTTTTAGAAATTAGTGATCTGGCAACCTTCGTGTCACGTGATTACAGAATTCAGGAAAAATATCTGCAGCGTGTACAGCAACTGTACACGCTACAGTTACCGTTCACAGCAAACTGGAGCGTGTGCAGTTACTGCACACGCTCCAGTTTGCTGTGAACGGTGAACTGGAGCGTGTGCAAATATCTGGCAGCGATTATTTTAGAAATTAGTGATCTGGCAACCTTCGTGTCACGTGACACGAAGGTTGCCAGATCACTAATTTCTAAAAAAGTCGTTGCCAGATATTTTTTCTGAATTTTTTAATCAACCGTAGTGTTCGGATACTTTTTTGAGCGACTGTACGTTAAAGAACGTTCTGGATGGCTTTGACGGGAGATTACCATTTGTTCCCTAACAGCTATGCAGTGGATCCCCTTCCCAAATTTTATCTGAGCTTTTGTGGCCTGCCCATTTAGTCCATTGTGTGCAAAAAAAAGTGCTTCTCAGAGATAAAACAACGTAACTTTCTGTATCATCCAAATATTGAACAGTGCTGCCATCTTCCGGTTCATTTATGCAGATAATGAGCATGAATATCGAGATTTCGACTTATACTGCATTCATTTAAATTGATAATGAGACGGTTTGTAGTAGATAAGTAGATGTTTTGCAGTGAAGCTTTCAGGCATTCATCCCATGAAGATTAGCCTACTTGATTTAATTTCCTTATGAACTTGAAGAGCACTCTAATGTAAGGCAAATTAAAGAAAAGGAAATAATTACTTTTAAGGGCTTTTTGCCATGAAAGGCTGAAGGAGACTGTAAGTATAATTCGCCATAAAAAAAATCTCCAAGAAAATGGCTGCTCCAGCAAAAACGTAACATTAAAAAAGAGTCTTTTCTGGGATGGGGGTGGCTCAGTCGGTAGCGCGCCAAGCTCGTAATCTGTATTTCTCAGGTTCGAGTCCCAGCTGGGTCAGCGTTGAGATTTATCTCCGCAAAAATTCCCCGCCCTGCCCACGGTCAGTAGGGGACACCGATGAGTTTGGAAAGGCCGCCGTCCGTCGGATGGGACGTTAAGCCGTGGCCCGTGTGCGGGGGAGACATACCCTGTGCACATTAAAGAACACGCTGGATGGCCTTGACGGGAGGCTACCATCTGTCTCCCAACAGCTGTTCCAGTGGGTCCCCTCCCCTTACCTTCTCTGAGCCTTCGGGGTCCATATGACCTTGCCATTTAGTCTATGGTGTGCAAAAAGTGCCGCTCAGGGGTAAAACAACCCAACCCAATTGGGACACGGCCTGAGTGAACGTGTTTTCAGGCGATGACACCCCTGCGAATAATGTTTAGTTACTTATTGTAAATAGTAGCCTTTTGATTGCATCCTGTTCGCTCACCTAAAGGGACGGAGCTCAATGGATAGCGCGACTGACTCGTAATCTGTAATTTTCAGTTACGAATCCGAACTATGCCTGGATTGAAAATTTTCTCCGCTAAGTCCCATTCTTCTTTTGATGAGAAAAGGAATGTTGGTGGGCTTGGAAACTTGGGAAGGCTACAGTCGCTCAAAAAAGTATCCGAACGTTATGGTTGATTATAGAATTCAGAAAAAACGTCACGTGACACGAAGGTTGCCAAATCACTAATTTCTAAAAAAATCGTTGCCGGGTATTTTTTCTGAATTCTGTAATCAACCATAGTGTTCGGATACTTTTTTGAGCGACTGTAGGTGGTCATATTATTTTGATACTAGATCGTGTGGGCTCACTCACGGAAATATTGAGCGTGTGCAGTTACCGTTCACAGCAAACTGGAGCGTGTGCAGTAACTGCACACGCTCCAGTTTGCTGTGAACGGTAACTGGAGCGTGTACAGTTGCTGTACACGCTGCAGATATTTTTCCTGAATTCTGTAATCACGTGACACGAAGGTTGCCAGATCACTAATTTCTAAAACAAATCTTTGCCAGATATTTTTTCTGAATTCTGTAATCAACCGTAATGTTCGGATACTTTTTTGAGCGACTGTACATAGTGGAGGGCGAAAATGTTTCTGTTAACTTTACTAATTGGTCATTGGATGAGCAACTATAGAAAGCACTGGTCTAATGAGTAGACCATGGCCTCCCCCCCCCCTTGGGGTGGCTCAGTCGGTAGCGCACCAGGTTCACAACCTGAAGTTTCTAGATTCTAATCCCAGCTGAGACAGCCGGCCTTGAGATTTATCTGCGCATAATGTCCCTCGGTCAATAGGGGACACCGATGGGCTTAAAAAGGCAGCTGTCCGTCGGATGGAACGTTAAGCCGTGACGCCGTGTGTGAGATAGCCATTCCCTGTTCACGTTAAAGAACACACTGGATGGCCTTAACGGGAGGCTACCATCTGCCTCCCAACAGCTGTCCATTGGGTCCGCTTCTTCAACCTTCTCTGAGCCTTCAGGGTCCTTGTAACCTGGCCATTAGTCCTTTATGTGCGGCAAAAAAGTGCCGCTCAGAGGTAAAACAACTGAACCAAAAATCTTCTGGGGAATTTAACAAAATATACAAATTCAAGGTATGAAGCGTTTATGACGAGACAAATCGTATCGCTGAAGCAACTGCGTCAATCAATGAAGACATACTGAAACCTATATGGTTTGAACTTGAACTTTGGTTGGATGTGTTTCGGGTTGCAAAGGGCGCTCACGTTGAAGTTTCTTAACTATGATTTTCTATTTTGCATCATTTAAATCTACGAATATATGTTCCAATTACATGTGTTTTGTCACTTGTGCAGACTTTTAAACAACATTATACTTGAGTTCGGTTGGGTTGTTTTACCTCTGAGCGGCACTTTTTTGCACACCATGGGCTAAATGGCCAGGTCACATAGACCCCGAAGGCTCAGAGAAGGTTGGGGGAGGGGACCCACTGGAACAACTGTTGGGAGACAGATGTTAGCCTCCCGTCAAGGCCATCCAGCGGGTTCTTTAACGTGCACAGGATATGGCTCTCCCGCACACGGGACCACGGCTTAACGTCCCATCCGACGGGCGGCGGCCTTTCCAAGCCCATCGGTATCACCTACTGACCGTGGGCAGGGCGGGAATTTTGCGGAGATAAATCTCAACGCTGACCCAGCTGGGACTCGAACCTGGGAACTACAGATTACAAGCCTGGCGCGCTACCGAAGCCCCCCCCGCCCCCTTCTCCATTATACTTGAAATCACCCCCGCCCCCATTATACTTGAAATACGTAATATAACGAAGAAAATAATAAATCCTAATGATAATAATTTCTCTTTTCTGTTTTGCAGATCAAATCTGGATACTGAGAGCGAAGACGAAAGTTGTTCATCACTTCATTTCTCCAGATTATTAAAAGTTTTCTTCGTCAAAATTGTCTTCTTCAGATCGTCCTCCCTTTACATGTAAGAAATGTCGGATCCGGAAATCGTGCATTCTGGAGACAACAGCTCTCGGGTGACGACGGAAACTGAGAGCACGACGGTGAGATCCGTCGGTGGCGAGAGCATTACCGAAATTCGGTCTGAAACCAGGACGATCACAGAAACAACAACCGTACAATCTCACTCTGTGTCAGAAACTGCGTCGACTGAGGTTGAACAATTCACCACTTTCAATACGAATGGCACATTAATCGTGGAAGCCCTCCCTGCCATGGCAAGTTATGGAAACAGTGCAAGCGACGATGAATCATTCGCAGAAACGTACTCTGCCCAAGCGTTAAGTTCTCAGGTGACCGACCTGAGGAATGAAGTTATGTCTCCGGATACGTTTCAAACACCGCCCGAAAGTCCGTTTTGTAATGGCTTGTTAAATGGTGGACCTCTGCTCGACTTGCAGGAAGATGGCACTATTGCAGAAAATCTGTCTGAACCAAGCGTGGCAGAAACCAATGCAGGCGATGTTAAAGTAGAAAGTGAGATCTTTGAGACTACACAAGAAACTGGAGTCTCACAAACTGTGCAAGAAACTGAAGTCTCACAAATTGTAGAAGAAACTGGAGTCTCACAAACAGTGCAAGAAACTGGAGTCTCACAAACTGTTCAAGAAACTGGAGTCTCACAAACTGTTCAAGAAACTGGAGTCTCACAAACTGTTCAAGAAACTGGAGTCTCACAAACTGTGCAAGAAACTGAAGTCTCACAAATTGTGGATGAAACCGGTAGTTCGCAAATTTCACAAGAAAAGGGAGGGTCACATACCGTACACGAGGTCGGAGCTAAAATCGAAACGACAATTTCCCAAACCACGCATGAACTAAGCACAAAATTAGAATCTCAAACAGAAGCAGCTGAGCAGAAGGAGCCAAACATAACTGAAACAGTTCAGACAGCGCAAGAACCAGAAACAGAAATCGAGACTAAGGCAAACAACTCTGAATTAGAGAGAGACATTAAAGTGGAATCTGAGTCAGCACCCCCAGTCCCGGAGGCTTATCTCGAAAGTCAGCCTGAACGCCTGGATCCCATTATCAACGACCTTCCTTCTTCCCAGTGCGAAACAAATACAGAAGTGAAATCCGGGTTCCAAAGTGCCTTAGCAGAATCTGCTACCTCTGAACAAAAGGTAAGCAAGGATACATTAAGCCAGAGTAGTGGAGGCACACGACGATCCATTGACACAAGCCAAATGTTCAAAGTTACCAAGTTTGAGGCCAAAGCTTTCAGTGATGTTCAGCAGAGCTTTTCCCTGTCCAGCATCCTCAACAGTTCTTCTTTCAGCACCTCTGAAGAGATGTCCTCGCATGCGTCATCTTTCTCATCCACCTTGGAGTCTTCTTCAGTTTCATCTTCGTATTCTGAACAGGTAAGTGACCATGTATAATTTTGCATATCATAGGCTAGTCTATGAAGCTGAATATTATTATTAGGTGTGGATTGTTTACCTCTAAGTGGTACTTTTTTTGCACACAATGGGCTAAATCAGGGTACGCCGTGAGAGCTCAAATGTATCGATCGCTAGATCTAGTAACAAAGTCGTTAAGTTGGCATTATTATGCTATAACTATAGTTTTATCTATTTATACAAGGGGTAAGCCAGTTACATACACATTTCCAAGGGGGTACGTGAAGCATAAAAGGTTGAGAACCACTGGGTTAAATCGCCAGGTCTCAAGTTCAACAAAGCTCAGAGAAGGTTGGGGAAGGGAACCCACCAGATAGCTTGTAGGAGATAGATGGAAGCCTTAGGTCTAGGCCAGGGGTGGGCAATTGTTTTCGTATCTACACTGCGCATGCGTATTGACGTGGCCGTCCTAGTGGAAAATACGAGACGAATCTTCGGTCGTGCACGGGAAGGAAATCTCGGTTCAAGGCGGATTTTTCTGACTGTCTTGGCGGGCCACAAAAAACTCCCGCGGGCCGCTATTTGCCCACCCCTGGTCTAGGCCATACCAGAATGTTCTTTAATCTGTACAAGGGTATGGCTCTCCTGTACATAGCTTAACGCCCCATCTGACGGACGGTGGCTTTCCAAGCCCATCGATGCCTCCCTTTCTGTTTAGCAGAGAAAATTTTCAATGCCGATATAGTGGAGAGTCGAACCTGGTAACTGCAGATTACGAGCCTGGAGTGCTACCGACTAAGCCATCCCTCCCCATTATTATTAGGGAGATAATTCATAAGATTTGTTAGTTGTAAAGCTTAGAACAGTACTTTTCGACCGGAATTTCACAAGCTTTTAGAAAAAGATAATGCAAAAATCTAATCACTGGTAACCGTCATCTTGTGCATAATCTTGTTGTTGATCTTGTTGTTTATCAATAGACAAAACAAGGTTGGGTTGTTTCGTCTCTGAGCAGCACTTTTTTGCCCACAATGGGCTAAGTGGCCAGGTCACAAAGACTCAGAGAACTCAGAGAAGATTGGGGGGAAGGGAACTCACTGGGCAGCTGTTAGGAGACAGATGGTAGCCTCCCGCTCTAGGTCACACAACGTGCACTTTAACGTGCACATGGTATGGCTCTCCTGCACAAGGTGCCATGGCTTAACGACCCATCCGACGGACAGCGGTCTTTCCAAGCCCATCTCTGTCCCCTACTGACCGTGGGCAGGTGGGAAGTTTTGCG
Source organism: Ryuthela nishihirai (assembly GCA_038380435.1). Lineage (NCBI taxonomy): Eukaryota > Metazoa > Arthropoda > Arachnida > Araneae > Heptathelidae > Ryuthela > Ryuthela nishihirai. The sequence continues at coordinate 35,333,124 of JAWZYU010000013.1, forward strand.
GAGATAAATCTCAACGCTGACCCACTTGAACCCCCGCCCACACAATGGGGGTGGCGGGGTCCTTGTGACCTGGCCATTTAGCCACTTGGAACTCGAACCTGGGAAATGCAGATTACGAGCCTGGCGCGCTACCGACTGAACCACCCCCGCCCACCAGAGTTGGGTTGTTTTACCTATGAGCTGCACCTTTTTGCACACAATGGGCAAAATGGCCAGGTCACAAGGACCCCGAAGGGTCAGAGAAGGTTTGGGGAGGGGACCCACTGGAACAGCTGTTGGGAGACAGATGGTAGCCTGCCGTCAAGGCCATCCAGTGTGTCCTTTAACGTGCACATGGTATGGCTCTCCCGCACACGGGGCCATGGCTTAACGCCCTATCCGACGGACGGCGATCTTTCCAAGCCCATCGGTGTCCCCAACGTCGAGGGCAGGGCGGGGGAGATTAAACAGAAATGTTCCCACGAGTTGGCAATATGGTGGCATCATGTCGGCTGCAAGACTTTCTCTGAAAAAACTTCAAGAATTGATAAAACCTGTTCGAATATTCAGATCTAAAATTTCCTTTTAATTTCAGAAATATCAGTTTTGGTTTCATTCATTGTGTGACTATTTTTAAAATATGAATGCGTGACACATTCCAGTAAAATTGTGAGGGGATGTTGGCTCAGCCGGTAGAGCACCAAGCTCGTAAACTGCAGTTCCCAGGTTCGAGTCTCAACTATACCAGCTTTGAGATTTATCTCCGCTAACCCTCAGTCTTCTCTCGGCGAGAAAGGGAACACAAGAGGGCTTCAAAAAGCCTCGTCCATGAGACAAGACGTTAAACACGTGGTCTTGCTGGGCAGGAGATCCATATTTTGTACAGTCGCTCAAAAAAGTATCCGAACACTATGGTTGATTACAGAATTCGGAAAAAATATCTGCAGCGTGTACAGCAACTGTACACGCTCCAGTTACCGTTCACAGCAAACTGGAGCGTGTGCAGTTACTGCACACGCTCCAGTTTGCTGTGAACGGTAACTGCACATGCTCAATATTTCCGTGAGTGAGCCCACACGATCTAGTATCAAAATAATATGACCACCTACAGTCGCTCAAAAAAGTATCCGAACACTACGGTTGATTACAGAATTCGGAAAAAATATTTGGCAACCTTCGTGTCACGTCACACGAAGGTTGCCAGATCACTAATTTCTAAAAAAAACCGTTGCCAGATATTTTTTCTGAATTCTGCAATCAACCGTAGTGTTCGGATACTTTTTTGAGCGACTGTACACATTAAAGGATACACAAAAAGATCTTTATTAAACGTTTTCATCTTTCCACAATGTTCCCCTTCCTCCAGCTTTCTCTGAAGCCTACGGATCCTTCAAAACTCACCATTTAGCCCATTGTCGACAAAAAGAGTGAGCACAGATATAAACCACCCCAACCATTTGCAGCAGCAGCGGTATTCTTGTGTTTTCCTCATAGCCAAGGATATTTCTGTCCCTTCGACATATTTCTAATGATGATTATAACTTATATACGATAAGAAATCAATCATCGACCTCGATGGGGTGAGAACGGCTCAGTCGGCAGCGCACCAGGCTCGTAATCTGCATTTCCCAGGTTCAAGTCCACAGGGAGAGCTATAAACTGTGCACGTTAAAGAACTCGCTGTATGGCCTTGACGGGAGGCTCCCGTTGGTAGCTCCCAGGTTCGAACTCCAGCTGGGTCAGCGTTGAGATTTATCTCCGCAAAATTCCCCGCCCTGCCCACGGTCAGTAGGGGACACCGATAGGCTTGGAAAGGCCGCCGTCCGTCGGATGGGACGTTAAAACGTGGCCACGTGTGCGGGAGAGCCATACCCTGTGCACGTTAAAGAACTCGCTGGATGGCCTTGACGGGAGGCTACCATCTGTCTCCCAACAGCTGTTCCAGTGGGTCCCCTCCCCCAACCTTCTCTGAGCCTTCGGGTCCATGTGACCTGGCCATTTAGCCCATGGTGTGCAAAAAAGTGCCGCTCAGAGGTAAAACAACCCAACCCAACCCGTTGGTAGCCTCCCGCCAACCTTCTCTGAGGCCTCGAGGTCCTTGTGACCTGGTCATTTAGCCCATTGTGTGCAAAAAAAGTGCGCTCAGAGCTTAAATAACCCAACCGCCTTCTATGCCTCTTGATTTTCAACTCCTATTTGATCTTAAATGCGACGCAGGATCATTGATTTCCTAACCTTTATAAGACTTCAACATTAAGACCCTAAGCACCAGTTTTCAGATTTCTAGCACGAGTAGTTCGAAATTTAACCTCTGACCTCGATGGATCCATCGAAGAAGAAATTTCGTAACGTTTCTTAGATGTACGATTCTTAATGATCCTAGGCACCAGTTTTCAAGTTTGTAGCACGAGCAGATTATAACTTGACTTACGACTCCAGAGGACCCGCTGAAACCGAAATTTTATAACGTTTGCGAGATAAACGTCCCCAGATACCCCTAGGCACTAATTTTCGTGTTTCCAGCACTTCTAGATTAAGATTTGATCGAACTTTGACCTCTATTTAGCCTTCAAGGACACGTCGGATCCCGAATTTCGTATTTCTCTCAAGATCAACGACCCGAATTTCCACTAGGTGAAAATTTTCAGAACTCTATGACTCAACTACCACTAGATTCCCACCACTACTTTCACAGCTCTTCGACCTGAAGAAGTCCTAGGCGTAACTTTTCGCAGCCCTCCAACTCGATCTACTAGGCGTAAAGTTTCACAGCTTTACGACCCTAATTACTCCTAGGCGTAATTTTTTACAACTCTACGACCCGAACTACTCCTAGGCATAACTTTTCACAGCTCTACGATCCGAACTATTCCTAGGCGTAATTTTCACAGCTCTACGAGCCGAACTACTCCTAGGCGCAGCTCTATGACCCGAACTATTCCTAGGCGCAATTTTCACAGCTCTACGACCCGAACTACCCCTAGGCGTAATTTTCACAGCTCTACGACCCGAACCAGTCCTAGGCGTAATTTTTCACCGCTCTACGACCCGAACTACTCCTTGGCGTAAATTTTCACAGCTCTACGGCCCGAACCAGTCCTAGGCGTAATTTCCACCGCTCTACAACCCGAACTACTCTTTGGCGCAAAATTTCACAGCTCTACGACCCGAACTACTCCTAGGCGTAATTTTCACAGCTGTATGACCCGAACTATTCCTTGGCGTAAATTTTCACAGCTCTACGACTCGAACTACTCCTAGGTTAAATTTTCACAGTTCTATGACCCTAATTGTTCCTAGGCGTAAATCTTCACAGTTTTCTATCCCGAACTACTAGGCGTAAATTTTCACAGCTCTACGACCCGAACTACTCTTAGGCCCAAATTTTCGGAGCTTTATAACCCAAAAAACTAGGCAGAAAATTTCAGAGATCTAGTATTTCTGCATTATATACTCACTTACTACATCCTGTGCAGATTAAAGACAACACCGGAAGGCCTTGACTTGAGGCGACCATTTGTCTCCTAACAGATGTCCAGTGGGTTCTCTCCCTCCCCAACCTACTCTGAGCCCTCTATGTCTTTTTGACCTGTCCATTTAGCCCATTATGCACAAAAAAGTGTCGCTAAGAAGTAAAGCAACCTAAATTTCCCTCACTACAAAAAGGTCGTGAAAAGTCCAGTTCTACAAGGGGGTGGCTTAGTCGGTAGCGCGCCAGGCTCGTAATCTGTAGTTCCCAGGTTCGAGTCTCAGCTGGGTCAGCGTTGAGATTTATCTCCGCAAAATTCCCCGCCCTGGTCAGTAGGGGACACCGATGGGCTTGAAAAGGCCGCCGTCCGTCGAATGGGACGTTAAGCCGTGGCCCGTGTGCGGGAGAGCCATACCCTGTGCACGTTAAAGAACACGATGGATGGCCTTGACGGGAGGCTACCATCTGTCTCCCAACAGCTGTTCCAGTGGGTACCCTCCCCCAACCTTCTCTGAGCCTTCGGGGTCCATGTGACCTGGCCATTTAGCCCATGGTGTGCAAAAAAGTGCCGCTCAGAGATAAAACAATCCAATCCAACTCACTTTCCGAATCCAAATCCTTTGGGAACAAATGTTGCTCTCTCTCAAGTACCTCCTACTTCCTGATGTTTAAATCCCAACTCCATCGTTGGAAGTGAGCGGGAGTGGAGGAGGACAGTCATCAACATCCTTCATCTTAATCCATCTCGACCGACGTTTGTGTCTGAGGAAAAGTTCATGTTTAGACTAGTCAGGATATTTCAGCGCTTGTTAATGGTGTCACGGCTTTTCTTCTTTCTCTTACAGACCACTCAGTGTGCGTCATCTTCGGAAACTCAACGAGTGAATCTTGTCTCGGACGTCTCAGCCACTCCAGCTGTCAACGGACTCGTTAACGGAGACGCCGATCAGGTGAGAAAGAAACCACTTCACTCTCTTTATGATACGTTAACGATACTTGTCCCTTTTACATAATTCAAAGGCTTGCCACTAACTTAATGTTTATCTGTTATATACAGTAAAAGAGTTTTGTCTCTCTGTTCGATCAAAAACTCCTTGTTAAGGAAGGGTTGGGTTGGTCGGGTTGTTTTACCTCTGAGCGGCACTTTTTTGCACACCATGGGCTAAATGGCCAGGTCACATGGACCCCAAAGGCTCAGAGAAGGTTGGTGAAGGAGACCCACTGAAACAGCTGTTGGGAGACAGATGGTAGCCTCCCATCAAGGCCATACAGCGTGTTCTTTAACGTGCACAGGGTATGGCTCGCCCGCACACGGGGCCACGGCTTAACGTCCCATCCGACGGACGGCGCCCTTTCCAAGCCCATCGGTGCCCCCTACTGACCGTGGGCAGGGCGGGAAATTTTGTGGAGATAAATCTTAACGCTGACCCAGCTGGGACTCGAACCTGGGAACTACAGATTACGAGTCTGGCGCGCTACCGACTGAGCTACCCCCGCCCCATGGAGGAGGAAGTAATAATCTGGTGCGCTACCCCATCTGCCATTAGTTGGATATCTCGGTCGGAACTGATCATCATAAGGGATCTCTAACTGCCCAATGATATGTTACCAACATTTTGAAGCCAGTGGCTGTTCCATTTGTTCAGCAGCAAGGAACCTTTTACCAGCAAGATGACTCCCGTCCCCACACAGCCCGCACTAGTCTGCAGTATCTACACGAGCAAAATGTTCAGGTGCTACCAGTGTTGGCAAACGAAATGAAAAACGTTTCGTTTCAGCGAAAAATGCAATATCGTTTTCCGTTACGTTTATCATCATAGCAAAATTTTAATTTCGTTATAACGTTACGTTAACGTTATTTCGAGACATTTTAAGTAAAAATGCAAAATAATGAAAGACATGTTATCATTTTTATTATATATATATCCAGTTGTTTCGGTTGTTTTACTTCTGAGCGGCACTTTTTTGCACACCATGGGCTAAATGGCCAGGTCACAGGGACCCCGAAGGCTCAGAGAAGGTTGGGGGAGGGGACCCACTGGAACAGCTGTTGGGAGACAGATGGTAGCCTCCCGTCAAGGCCATCCAGAGTGTTCTTTAACGTGCACAGGGTATGGCTCTGCCGCACACGGGACCACGGCTTAACGTCCCATCAGACGGACGGCGGCCTTTCCAAGCCCATCGGTGTCCCCTACTGACCGTGGTAAGGGCGGGGAATTTTGCGAAGATAAATCTCAACGCTGACCCAGCTGGGACTCGAACCTGGGAACTACAGATTACGAGCCTGGCGCGCTACCGACTGAGCCACCCCAATATATATCCAGTAGCGTCGTCCAACGATTCGCACAACTTCAATCAATCCACTTGTTTAAAAACAGATAAGAAAAAAAAGGAAAAAAGAAAAGTTATCAACATTAATAAAAATTATTAACAAGATTATAAATGGTATATATGCAAATAGAATTGTTGAGATTGGTGTTTCTGCTATTGATTCTGAAAAAAATGTGGTTTAGAAATAACAGTGAAATAAAATACAGTGGACCCCCGATATAATGCGCATGTCGGGCGGGAAACAACACCCGCGTTATAAGGTGAACCGCGTTATACCGAGCTGCGCGGTGGCGACACAATAAATTTCACACTGTAAGCTTTTCTTTTACTCATCATGCATACAATAATTAAACACTATTCAAAATACATGCAGGAACTCAATACATACACAATTACTCAATATGCAGTAACAATAAAATGCAATACTCACTAACGCCGCACGGACCTGTATAAACATGTTTGAACTTATCGCGAACATCGCCCGCGCTATAACCGAGTGCGCGGTATAGCGAGCAGCGCTATAACGAAGGTCCACTGTATTACAATTAGAAGACCGAGTTATGAATAAACAGGATGACATCATTCCGTGTAATCTAATAATGTATGTACGCCATTCGAAATTATTGAATCGAAATTATTGAAGACAAGAACATACCAGGATTTAGAGTCGGGGGGGGGGGGGGTGCAGACCTAGCTGCTACCCGGGTATAGTCGCTAAAAAAAATATCCGAACAATATGGCTGATTGCAGAATTCAGAAAAAATATCTGGCAACTATTTTTTTTAGGAATTAGTGATCTGGCAACCTTCGTGTCGCGCGACACGAAGGTTGCCAGATCACTAATTCCTAAAAAAAATAGTTGCCAGATATTTTTTCTGAATTCTGTAATCAACCATGGTGTTCGGATACTTTTCAGCAACTGTAGGTGGTCATATTATTTTGATACTAGATCGTGTGGGCTCACTCACGGAAATATTGAGCGTGTACAGTTTCCGTTCACAGCAAACTGGAGCGTGTACAGTTTCCGTTCACAGCAAACTGGAGCGTGTGCAGTAACTGCACACGCTCCAGTTTGCTGTGAACGGTAACTGGAGCGTGTACAGTTGCTGTACACGCTCCAGATATTATCCTGAATTCTGTAATCACGTGACACGAAGGTTGCCAGATCACTAATTTCTAAAAAAATAGTTGCCAGATATTTTTTCTGAATTCTGTAATCAACCATGGTGTTCGGATACTTTTCAGCAACTGTAGGTGGTCATATTATTTTGATACTAGATCGTGTGGGCTCACTCACGGAAATATTGAGCGTGTGCAGTTACCGTTCACAGCAAACTGGAGCGTGTGCAGTAACTGCACACGCTCCAGTTTGCTGTGAACGGTAACTGGAGCGTGTACAGTTGCTGTACACGCCCCAGATATTTTTCCTGAATTTTGTAATCAACCATAGTGTTCGGATATTTTTTTGAGCGACTGTAGGTGGTCATATTATTTTGATACTAGATCGTGTGGGCTCACTCACGGAAATATTGAGCGTGTACAGTTTCCGTTCACAGCAAACTGGAGCGTGTACAGTTTCCGTTCACAGCAAACTGGAGCGTGTGCAGTAACTGCACAGGCTCCAGTTTGCTGTGAACGGTAACTGGAGCGTGTACAGTTGCTGTACACGCTCCAGATATTATCCTGAATTCTGTAATCACGTGACACGAAGGTTGCCAGATCACTAATTTCTAAAAAAATAGTTGACAGATATTTTTTCTGAATTCTGTAATCAACCATAGTGTTCGGATATTTTTAGCGACTGTACGTCCCTGACTAACTAAAGAGATTTTCACAGATTTCTAGGAATTGTTCAGAATAAAACAAAGCATTATTAATAAATATTTCTCAGCATAGGTATGCGTTCATAATTCTTAGTATTCTAACGATTTCTGTGCGCAGAATAATATTTTAAAAATAATTTGCTAAAAATGACTCGAGCAAATTTTACAAATGAGTCAAATTCCTTTCAGAAATATAAACACATAGTCGATGAAAATTAAAATAAAACGATATTCATTCAAAATATGGATATCATAATGCAATCAATATATTCTATTTTATTCATGATTTTAAGAAAAATGTCTAAAATTTTAAATCCAAATTATTTTTTTTTTGTTAGAGGGAATCCATTTAAGCATAAAAAAAAAACGCTAGAACAATTCTTGTAAGTCATTATAATGTTTTGTTTTGATTTTTTCCAGCAGTGAAAATATTCTCTTTTTTACAAATTCCTTTTGCTCTTTCGAATTCATTTTATAAAATTGAAATTTTATTTTCTTTCGCCTCCAATTTTTCGGTTTCATCAAGATAGATTTCCAACAAATCTTCTGTTGAGTCGTTTGATGACATTGAACCATTTTTATCGATGAGTTCCTGCAGAAGAGATTTGCTGTGCATTTGAATGTACCCTTGCAAAATAATTAAATAACTTTTCTCTGAAATAGACTTCAAATAGCTTAAAAATAATCTAATGAGTAAATATAAGTAGAGAAATGGAAATCATTTCCTGTTAACTTTATCCAGTCTCTTATTGGGGCGGGGGTGGCTCAGTCGGTAGCGCGTCAGGCTCGTAATCTGTAGTTCCCAGGTTCAAGTCCCAGCTGGGTCAACGTTGAGATTTATCTCCGCAAAATTCCCCGCCCTGCCCACGGTCAGTAGGGGACACCGATGGGCTTGGAAAGGACGCCGTCCGTCGGATGGGACGTTAAGCCGTGGCCCCGTGTGGGGGAGAGTCATACCCTGTGCACGTTAAAGAACACGCTGGATGGCCTTGACGGGAGGCTACCATCTGTCACCCAACAGCTGTTCCAGTGGGTCCCCTTCCCCAACCTTCTCTGAGCCTTCGGGGTCCATGTGATCCGGCCATTTAGCCCATGGTGTGCAAAAAAGTGCCGCTCAGAGGTAAAACAACCCAACCCAGTCTCTTCTAAAAAGAGCCGCAGAGAAGTATAAGATTCTCATAGTAACTGCTAGATTGAAGGGTTAGAATTACCTCTTACATTTTTTTCGAGATATGTACAAGGTAAGGTTGATTATTAACGGATTTTCAAACATACACATTGGAAATGTTTCGGTGGGGGGGGGGGTGTTGAGTAAAAGTTGGGTTGGGTTGTTTTACCTCTGAGCGGCACTTTTTTGCACACCATGGGCTAAATGGCCAGGTCACATGGACCCCGAAGGCTCAGAGAAGGTTGGGGGAGGGGACCCACTGGAACAGCTGTTGGGAGACAGATGGTAGCCTCCCGTCAAGGCCATCCAGCGTGTTCTTTAACGTGCAAAGGGTATGGCTCTCCCGCACACGGGGCCACGGCTTAACGTCCCATCCGACGGACGGCGGCCTTTCCTAGCCCATTGGTGTCCCCTACTGACCGTGGACAGGGCGGGGAAATTTTGCGGAGATAAATCTCAACGCTGACCCAGCTGGGATTCGAACCTGGGAACTACAGATTACGAGTCTGGCGCGCTACCGACTGAGCCACCCCCGCCCCAGGGTTGAGTAAAAGATTTAATGGGAAGATCAAAATCGAAAGTTTCGACTATTGTCAAGAAGTGAATGGTCCTTTCTTCCAATTCTCTATCCTAACCCCACCTATATAATTCTTTTTCTAAAGGAGTGGGTGTGGCTCAGTCGGTAGCGCGCCAGGCTCATAATCTGCAGTTCTCAGGTTCGAGTCCCATCTGAATCAGCGTTGAGATTTATCTCCGCAAAACTCCCCGCCCTGCCCACGGTCAGTAGGGGACACCGACGGGCTTGAAAAGGCCGCCGTCCATGGGATGGGACGTTAAGGCATGGCTCCGTGTGCGGGAGAGCCATACCCTGTCCATGTTAAAGAGCACACTGGATGGCCTTGACGGGAAGCTACCATTTGTCTCCCAACAGCTGTTCCAGTGGGTCCCCTTCCCCAACCTTCTCTGAGCCTTCGGGGTACTTGTGATCTGGCCATTTAGCCCACGATGTGCAAAAAAGTGCCGCTCAGACGTAAAACAACCGAACCCAAATCTTTTTCTAAATGTCTAACCGGATCAAAGAGAACTGCAATATACCTGGGGTTTTGCCCTATTTTTCCTTCTGCATGAATGGAGACTCATTCTTTCTTTGCATTGCAGCTCTTATCTGGCTATCCCAAAGCACTTTCTCTGAGCGCCAATTGCGAAGAAGGTGGCTGAGACCTCTGCTTCGCAATTTCTTTTGGACTGTGTCATTGAGCAGAGTCACTTAAAGTCTTTGTACGTTGATCACAAAAGTAAATTGCACATTTGTCTGTTTCAGACACGTTTCTAAGTATATCTTATAAAAGAAAAGCTGAAATGCATCAACACAAACACATCGAAAATAAGGAAATAACGAAATTATTTTTTTTTGCGTTTCATCGTTATAAATATTTTGAAAAATCCGTTAATGTTTTTCTTAACGTTATTCAAAAATCATTTCGTTATTTCGTTACAATAACGTTTTTTAACATTGGGTTGGGTTGGGTTGTTTTACCTCTGAGCGGCACTTTTTCGCACACCATGGGCAAAATGGCCAGGTCACATGGACCCCGAAGGCTCAGAGAAGGTTGGGGGTGGGGACCCACTGGAACAGCTGTTGGGAGACAGATGGTATCCTCCCGTCTGGGCCATCCAGCGTGTTCAGGGTTGTTTTACCTCTGAGCGGCACTTTTTCGCACACCATGGGCAAAATGGCCAAGTCACATGGACCCCGAAGGCTCAGAGAAGGTTGGGGGTGGGGACCCACTGGAACAGCTGTTGGGAGATAGATGGTAGCCTCCCGTCAAGGCCATCCAGCGTGTTCTTTAACGTGCACAGGGTATGGCTCTCCCGCACACGGGGCCACGGCTTAACGTCCCATCTGACGGACGGCGGCCTTTCCAAGCCCATCGGTGTCCCCTACTGACCGTGGGCAAGGCGGGGAATTTTGCGGAGATAAATCTCAACGCTGACCCAGCTGGGACTCGAACCTGGGAACTACAGATTACGAGCCTGGCGCGCTACCGACTGAGCCCCCCCCCCCCCAACACTGGGTACTACAATGTCTGGGACATGGTGGGCCGACAGTTCCAACAACACCCAACAGGGTGCGCCAACCACTGTCGCTGAAATGGAACAGCGACTTCTCTCTATTTGTGTTCAATCCCTCAGAAGGACATTATAGGGCTGTACGATAGCCTTCCCCGCAGTGTTCATTAATGCATTGCTGTGCTGGGCGGTTCAGCATCATTCTAATTATACCACTTTACCGGGTAAGTGAAGTGGCAACTTTCCATTTTTTTTTTGATAATGTAATCAATCGCACATCTCAGTGTATGCTAACAGCTGCCTGCGTTTCAATAAAATGTCATTAATCCTTCCAGGTATTGCACTTTTTTTTCCTCTAGTGTATTTATCAATATACTACATTTACAATACAGTCGTTCAAAAATATATCCGAACACTACGGTTGATTACAGAATTCAGAATGTAAACATATAGAATGTAAACAATGTACCCATCTTCATTACTCGACGATAATCATTACAACAATCAATTTCTCGTTTTCAAGTCTTCATTACTCGACAATCATCTATAGGTACAGTCGTTCAAAAATATATCCGAACACTACGGTTGATTACAGAATTCAGAAAAAATATCTGGCAACGATTTTTTTAGAAATTAGTGATCTGGCAACCTTCGTGTCACGTGACACGAAGGTAATTTCTAAAAAAAATCGTTGCCTGATATTTTTTCTGAATTCTGTAATGAACCGTAATGTTCGGATATTTTTTTGAGCGACTGTACTTGTTGTGATATCACAACAGCAGTAAAGTACAAGAGATTTTATTTACAATTAATATTTTCATTATGTGATCTCTGTGCATCCTGTGCAATTTTCAACCGTCGACTGTAATTTTCCATCACCGTAGCCAGTGTTTCTTAGTAATGTCTTCCGCAACAGTTGTGATTTCTGTCTTCAGTTCTTGAACTATATGCAAATTAATTACTTAATAAATATTCCGATTGTCACTTCAGTTTAAAGGTACGAATTCAATCTTAACGTCGCTATCAAATTTTGAAGGAAAAAATATTCACATGGGTAAGGGTGTACAGTCGCTCAAAAAAGTATCCGAACACTACGGTTGATTACAGAATTCAGAAAAAATATCTGGCAACGATTTTTTTTAGAAATTAGTGATCTGGCAACCTTCGTGTCACGTGATTTTAGCAAACTGGAGCGTGTGCAGCAACTGCACACGCTTCAGTTTGCTGTGAACGGTAACTGCACACGCTTCAGTTTGCTGTGAACGGTAACTGCACACGCTTCAGTTTGCTGTGAACGGTAACTGCACACGCTTCAGTTTGCTGTGAACGGTAACTGCACACGCTCCAGTTTGCTGTGAACGGTAACTGCACACGCTCAGTATTTCCGTGAGTGAGCCCACACGATCTAGTATCAAAATAATATGACCACCTAAAGTCGCTCAAAAAAGTATCCGAACACTACAATTGATTACAGAGTTCAGAAAAAATATCTGGCAACGATTTTTTTTAGAAATTAGTGATCTGACAACCTTCGTGTCACGTGACACGAAGTTGCCAGATCACTAATTTCTAAAAAAAATCGTTGCCAGATATTTTTTCTGAATTCTGTAGTCAACTGTAGTGTTCGGATACTTTTTTGAGCGACTGTACATAGAGGAGGGCGAAAATGTTTCTGTTAACTTTACTAACTGGTCATCGGATGAGCAACTATAGAAAGCACTGGTATAATGAGTAGACCATGGCCTCCCCCCCCCTTGGGGTGGCTCAGTCGGTAGCGCACCAGGTTCACAACCTGAAGTTTCTAGATTCTAGTCCCAGCTGAGCCAGCCGACCTTGAAATTTATCTGCGCATAATGTCCCTCGGTCAATAGGGGACACCGATGGGCTTAAAAAGGCAGCTGTCCGTCGGATGGAACGTTAAGCCGTGACTCCGTGTGTGTGATAGCCATTCCCTGTTCACGTTAAAGAACACACTGGATGGCCTTAACGGGAGGCTACCATCTGCCTCCCAACAGCTGTCCATTGGGTCCGCTTCTTCAACCTTCTCTGAGCCTTCAAGGTCCTTGTAACCTGGCCATTAGTCCTTTATGTGCACTGGTCTAATGGGTACATAACTAACTAAGAGTGACACTCAGAGATAAAACAAACACAATTCCTCCCCCCCCCCCAAGGCTAAGAGAAGGAGTCAGAAAGGACAACTGCGCCGTTCCAATAAATTCCATTTTTCAACTGCTCAGAGTCCCCTCCCTCCCCCCGAAAAAAATTTGGTTTCTGGGACCACCACTGACGCATATACTCAGACACACACATCTAAATTCGGCTCTGCTTCAGACAGATTTGATCTGAACGCTGAATTTATCTCTAATGCAATTTCCTTTTTTCCTTTTTGCCTTAAAAGTCTGAAGTTAGAATTTGTGGAGTCTTCGAAAATGGCTTCGCATTTCTATGACATAAAAGAAGCCGTGCAATTCCGATAGCGCACATTCCTCATGAGGGGGAAAAAAGGAATCCGTTAAAATCCCTCTTTTAATTATCCTGCAAGATATTTCCCTGAAAACCTTTCACTCAATGCACTTCATGAATCAACGCCCAAGATCTGGCACTGATACACTTGGCCATTGTCGGCAGAGAAGTGGGATTAAAGGCATGCAAGCCACTACTGTCACCAGCAGAGAGCTCTATTTTCAGTTACGTTAGAAAGATTCGCACTCTCCTCGTTTCTACCTCCTCTACTCCTCATCACTTCCCTCCCCCCTCCTCCTCTCTCCATCCTCACTCCTCCTCCCAACTTCCTCATCCATCGCTTCCTGGCCGTCTGGCGGCGTGCATGTTCTTGAGCGACACTGGCCCTGGACGGGACCTCGAGAAGTCCCCACATCCTCTGCAGCATCCTCATCCTCCTCTCGGTGATCTTTTACTTAGCTTAGCGGGGTTGCCTGAAGTCACGTGACCGTTGCTCTTATTCACACGGCGAAACATGGCCAGGATGGGAGGTATGTCACATCTCTCGTGTTCATTATCAAAATTTTACCGATTTATATTTTGATCTTATACTGTGCGAAGAGTTTTTTCAATTTGCTTAACGCTAGTATTTACGATGCATGCTTTATCTCGATCATGCGGTATGCATACAATTTGTTTCATTTGCTTCCCGTGAGTTTCAAATATTTACATCTTTTAATTTCGTATTTTTAAATATCGTTTTTTTTCCTTTCGGCCTCTTGGTTGACTTAGTCGGTAGCGCGGCAGGTTCGTAAACTGCAGTTCCCAGGTTGGAAATGCCGGGACGTTAAGTCGTTCCTTAAAGAACACGCTGGATGGACTTGATGAGAGGCTCCCATCTTTCTCCTAACTGATGTCCAGTGGGTTCCCTTTCTCGAATCTTCTCTGAGCCCTTTAGGTTATTTGACTTTGTGCCATTATGTGAAAAAAAAAGTACCGCTCATAGGTAAAACAACCCAACTTTCCCATTCAATTTTTTCCACCAGCTCAAGCCAGGTAATCAATCAATTCAGTGTTTTTAATCAGCTGCACTTTAAAAGACTTAAATCAATTATTGTGTAGGTTCAAAAATATATAATGTGGGAATTTTCTAACATTCAACAGCTAAAATTAAGTGACTATCTGATCGGCTTCTAATGTACAATCCTTAATATTAGAAATATTTGGTATTTGACAGCGTATTATGAGTTGAATTTCTCTTTTATTATTTCATAGAATTTCAAAATACATTTATAATGCCTCTAAAAAAGCATTGCAGCCATGTTCAGTGATAGTGAACTACAATGTCACTGAGAGCTCGAGGAGTGGGGGTGGCTCAGTCGGTAGCGCGCCAGGCTCGTAATCTGTAGTTCCCAGTTGGATCAGCGTTGAGATTTATCTCCGCAAAATTCCCCGCCCTGCCCACGGTCAGTAGGAGACACCGATGGGCTTGGAAAGGCCGCCGTCCGTCGGATGGAACGTTAAGCCGGGGCCCCATGTGAGGGAGAGTCATACCCTGTGCTCGTTAAAGAACACGCTGGGTGGCCTAGACGGGAGGCTACCATCTGTCTCCCAACAGCTATTCCAGTGGGTCCCCTCCTCCAACCTTCTCTAAGCCTTCGGGGTCCATGTGACCTGGCCATTTAGCCCATGGTGTGCAAAAAAGTGCCGCTCAGAGGTAAAACAACCCAACTGAGAGCTCGACATATTTCGAATGCCTTTTTTTTTTAAATAACACATTAAAAAATTAAAATTCGTTTTCTATATTTTAATTAAGCAAAACACATTTTTTTTTGTTTACGAAAAACGAACTTAAACGAAAATTTATTCAATACAAATTTATTTCATTTAAATATGTATCGTACGATGAGACTAAGTAAGCACAGGACTCTGCGACTGTCTATAAATTCATTATCAGATTTGTTTGTTTTTTTGAGAATGGGTTTAATTTGCCCCCACTCCCGAGTCAAAATAAGGTTTATTCTTCGTAATCATAAAACTATATTCTTGCTGAAAATTAACTGGTTTGCTTAAAATAAGCTCATAGTTAAAATATATAAGTTCATATTTTTTTGTGATAAACCGAATTTAACATATAACCTCATTTGACAATTAAACACTAAATCTAACCTATTCACAGTATCATAAATCTCATACTTCGATTTTTTTTCAGAATTTTGAAACCAAAAATTCGAATTCTAGAATTATGTAAGAGATTAAATAAGAATATACTAACCATCTGTGAAAAAATCCTCACTCTAGTAGCATAACTATTACTTTTGCCCAATTTTTTCTCATAAACAGTTGGTTAAAGAGGCAATAGCTAAGTAATACATTGTTAAATGTGATGTGCTTTCAACTAGAATAAAAATGTTCTACAAATAGTACTAATGTGTACGGGAAATAGTACAGTCGCTCAAAAAAGTATCCGAACACTAGGGTTGATTACAGAATTCAGAAAAAAATATCAGGCACTAATTTATAAAAGAATCGTTGCCAGATATTTTTTCTGAGTTCTGTAATCAACCATAGTGTTCGGATACTTTTTTAAGTGACTGTACCAATGTTTATACGAACAACAAGAATAGAGCCGAAATTCCGACAAAAGCAATGACGCATAGACGCCATATTTTAAATACACGGTTACGGATTCAGTGATTGCTTTGATAAGAATAGACCTACCTTATCTCGATATAATGTCAGATTCAGAACTCGATAAATTGTAAAATAATTTTTTGTTATGAAAAATGTAACTGGAGATAAAAATTTTAAACAAGCTATAAAGAAAGTAATGAACGTTGACTAAAGTGCACAATGCTTTTAACAATTTGTGAGTTGTGTTGTTTTACCTCTGAGCGGCACTTTTTTGCACACCATGGGCTAAATGGCCAGGTCACATGGACCCCGAAGGCTCAGAGAAGGTTGGGGGAGGTACACGGGCCACGGCTTAACGTCCCATCCGACGGACGGCGGCATTTCCAAGCCCATCGGTGTCCCCTGCTGACCGTGGGCAGAGCGGGGAATTTTGCGGAGATAAATCTCAACGCTGACCCAGCTGGGACTCGAACCTGAACAATTTGTGTAAAGATTATTTCATTTATGTCAGTTTTGAATCTTTGCAGCATGAGAGAAGTCACTAAACGTTTCAACTTTCGAAACTACTTTAAGTACCGACTAGATATTAGTGAAAAGTCGATATTTAGGTAGCGTCAATTGAGATCATTAATTTACCATTCAGTCATAATTTTTCAAAAAAAAAAACGCTTATTTAAGAAGTGGTTGAGCGCTGAATATGACTCTCAATTAAATACATCATAGATATGTTGGATTGTTTTACCTCTGAGCGGCACTTTTTTGCACACCATGGGCTAAATGGCCAGGTCACATGGACCCCGAAGGCTCAGAGAAGGTTGGGGGAGGAGACCTACTGGAACAGCTGTTGGGAGACAGATGGTAGCCTCCCGTCAAGGCTATCCAGCGTGTTCTTTAACGTGCACAGAGTATGGCTCTCCCGCACACGGGGCCACGGCTTAACGTCCCATCCGACGGACGGCGGCCTTTCCAAACCCATCGGTATCCCCTACTGACCGTGGGCAGGGCGGGGAATTTTGCGGAGATAAATCTCAACGCTGACCCAGCTGGGACTCGAATCTGGGAACTACAGTTTACGAGCCTGGAGCGCTACCGACTGAGCCACCCCGCATAGATATGTCCTCAGTAAAGTAGCCAATGACTAGTATTAGCTTCACACTCACTTTCTACTCTTTTGCAGGGGCGGGGGTGTCTCAGTCGGTAGCGCGCCAGGCTCGTAATCTGTAGTTCCCAGGTTCGAGTCCCAACTGGGTCAGCGTTGAGATTTATCTCGGCAAAATTCCCCGCCCTGCCCACGGTCAGTAGGGGACACCGATGGGCTTGGAAAGGCCGCCGTCCGTCGGATGGGACGTTAAGTCGTGGTCCGTGTGCGGGAGAGCCATAACCTGTGCACGTTAAAGAACACGCTGGATGGCCTTGACGGGAGGCTACCATCTGTCTCCCAACAGCTGTTCCGGTGGGTCCCCTCCCCCATCCTTCTCTGAGCCTTCGGGTCCATGTGACCTGGCCATTTAGCCCATGGTGTGCAAAAAAGTGCCGCTCAGAGGTAAAACAACCCAACCCAACTCTTTTGCATATAGTATTCACTCGTTTTGTGCAGTGTACGTGGGATGCGAGATTTATAACACATGCCAGCGATGATAATTTGTCTTAAACGATTTATCTGTTCTGCAGCATTTCCTGCACGGTTATTACTGACCCAGGCTAAAGTGGAAAGTTATGCGGAGATAAATCTCAACGCCAACCCAGCTGGGTCTCAAACGTGGGAACTGCAGATTACGAGCCTGGCTCACTACCAACCCTCACACCCCATGTGAAGATTCCTTGTCTAAAAGTACCGCCTCCAGTGCAAACAGTTTATTCAGAAAGATTTATACAATTTTCGCAATCACATCATAAAACGTCGTGTTTTACTCTTCGATAAATATGCCTTAACTCCGTGTCAGGAGCTGTTGTGTTATTTTACCTCTAAGAGGTAAATTTTGTACTCAGTGGGCTAAATATCAAGGACCCCGAGGGCTCAGAGAAGATTGGACATTGGACAGCTGTTAGGAGGCAGATGGAAGCCTCCTGTCAAGGCCATTCAGCGTGTTCCTTAACGTGCACATGGAATGGCTCTCCGGTACATGGGGCATGGTTTAACGCCCCATTCTGGTCCCTTTCTGACCGTGGGTAGGATGGGGGGGGGGGGGGGGGGTTAAGAGATAAATCAGAATATTGGCCCTGGTGAGATTCGAATGTGTAGGAGAGTCATATACCCCGTGCACGTTAAAGAACACGCTGGATGGTTTAGGCAGGGGAGGGGGTGGCTCAGTCGGTAGCGCGTCAGGCTCGTAATCTGTAGTTCCCGGGTTCGAGTCCCAGCTGGGTCAGCGTTGAGATTTATCTCCGCAAAATTCCCCGCCCTGCCCACGGTCAGTAGGGGACACCGATGGGCTTGGAAAGGCCGCCGTCCGTCGGATGGGACGTTAAGCCGTGGCCCCGTGTGCGGGAGAGCCATACCCTGTCACGCTAAATAACACGCTGGATGGCCTTGACGGAAGGCTACCATCTGTCTCCCAATAGCTGTTCCAGTGGGTCCCTCCCCCAACCTTCTCTTAGTCTTCGGGATCCATGTGACCAGGCCATTTAGCCCATGGTGTGCAAAAAAGTGCCGCTCAGAGGTAAAACAACCCAACCCAACAACTCAATTTAAAGCAATAGCCCGGAACAGTCTCCACTGATGGACGTCAGCCATTATTGATGTAGTCACTACGTTAAGAGCAAATGTGACATGGATCTTCCTGGCTGATGTTTCTGCATTCTGATGTCACCACGCTCATAAAGGTACGTTTGTCACGAGCCAAAGGTATTTTCGGACAATGAAACTTTTTTTCTGCGTTTGTCAGCCCGTGTTGACGGTATTTTTGAATGATGTAAATTATACGCTTTAAATCAAGAAGGGTTTGGGTTGTTTTACCTCTGAGCGGCACTCTTTTGCACACAATAGGCTAAATGGCCAGGTCACATGGACCCCGAAGACTCAAAGAAGGTTGGGAGAGGGGACCCACTGGAAGAGCTGTTGGGAGATAGATGGTAGCCTCCCGTCAAGGGCATCCAGCGCGTTCTTTAACGTGCACAGGGTATGGCTCTCCATAATAGGGGGCAACGGCTTAACGTCCCATCCGATGGACGGCGGTCTTATCCAAGCCCATCGGTGTCCCCTACTGACCGTTGGCAGGGCGGGGAATTTTGCGAAGATAAGTCTCAACGCTGACCCAGCTGGGACTCGAACCTGGGAACTGCAGATTATGAGACAGGCGCGCTACCGACTGAGCCACCCCCGCCCCCGCCCCAATCAAGAAGGTCTAAGAAGTGTGACATGAGTACTGTTTTATGTTGTGCTGTTATTCAACTATATCTTTAGTTATACTAGTAACCCGGTAAGGAAAGAAGTTACATTGACTTCCAAAAAGTAAGGATTCAATTAATATTTATATTTTCAAAATGTTCAAGATATTTACTGATCTCGAGAACGGAAATCCCTGTTTCTATTGGACGTTTTTTCGAATGTGTATTCGTTCCTAAATGTTTTTTTTACTAGTTATTTAAACCTTCGTTAGTTTTAATAAATAAGTTACTATGAAAGTCCAAATAGTAGTGAAGCGGGGGGGGGGGGGGGGGGGGGGGCGGTTCAGGCGGCAGCGCTCCAGGCTCGTAATTGGCAGTTCCCAGGTTCGAGTTCCAGTTAGGCAAGTGTTAAGATTTTATAACTACTGGCCACGGTCAGTAGGGGACACCAATGTGCTTAGAAAAGCCGAAATCCGTCGAACGAGACGGTAAGCTTTGTATGTGGGAGAGCTATACCCTGTACAGTCGCTCAAAAATATCCGCCAAATATCCGCTCAAAAATATCCGTAAAATATAGTCGCTCAAAGTATCCGAACACTATGGTTGATTTACAGAATTCAGAAAAAATATCTGGCAAGATTTTTTTAGAAATTAGTGATCTGGCAACCTTCGTGTCACGTGACACTAAGGTTGCCAAATTCTCGTAATCTGTAGTCACACAATCTGTACAATGTAGTATACAATTTGTTGTAGTATACAATCTGTAGGCACATCTGTAGTTACGGTCAGTAGGGGACACCGATGGGCTTGGAAAGGCCGCCGTCCGTCGGATGGGACGTTAAGCCGTGGCCCCGTGTGCTGGAGAGCCATAGCCTGTGCACGTTAAAGAACACGTTGGATGGCCTTGACGGGAGACTACCATCTGTCTCCCAACAGCTGTTCCAGTGGGTCCCTTCCCCCAACCTTCTCTAAGCCCTCGGGGTCCATGTGACCTGGCCATTTAGCCCATAGTGTGCAAAATAAGTGCCGCTCAGAGGTAAAACAACCCAACCCAACCCTCGTGCAGGAGAGACATACATATGTTGTGAATGTCAAAGAACACTCTAGATGGCCTTGACGGGAAGCTTCTATCCAGTTCCTAACTGCTCTCCATTCGGCTCCCTTCCCCAACCGTCCCTGAGCCTTTAGGGTCATTGTGACCTGGCCATTTACCCAATTGTGTGAAAAAAGTGCCTCTCAGGGTGACTCGACAATCCAACCCAATCCTATGTGCAAATTAAGAAAAATAAGATTCGTAATTCTAGACCTAATTGAGTCTCAGATTTCAAGAACCATGCTTCCGACTGACTCTGTCAATCTTACATCTGTGTAGTTGTCCCCCTTACATTAAATGCTTCCCACTGAAGAACTATTTTTTACTCCACAGATGTCGTTCACCTCCAAATGTCTAGGGTGAGTGTAAATAACTTCTCTCAATCCTGGGGACTCGAAATAGACATGTGTGTCCTATGGATCGTCGAGGGTGTTGGAAGCAGAGAACTGCTGCGTCTGCTGCATCTTCCATCTTCGTGCTGCATCACTGCCAGCTACGAAATGCGGATTCTATCCCGATCTCGGAGATGCAGGAAATGACGCGTAAAGGAAGAGATGTGGGGGGGGGAGGGGCAAGCCTCGATTTCGAGGACTTTCATAAGCAACTTAAGCTTGGGGATTTCGACAACAGTGGACGACACGAACTTTGCAAAGGAATGAATTGCTGAGATATTTTAATCTGATATGATATGAATTTCTTTTTAGTTTCTTTTTAGAGGTTTTAAGTACGAGGGAAAAATGCCATAAATTTCTGTCCAGAACACTAAGCAAAGACGTATTCAGAACAGGATCGATTCCAGGGGGTGGGGGGGGGCGATATTACCCCTCTCCTAAATAACTTTAATGGCGATAAAACTCTCTGCTCCCGGTGACAGCGTAGGGGACACCGATGGGCTTGGAAAGGCCGCCGTCCGTCGGATGGGATGTTAAGCCGTGGCCCCGTGTGCGGGAGAGCCATACTCTGTGCACGTTAAAGAACACGCTGGATGGCCTTGACGGAAAGCACCCATCTGTCTCCCAACAGCTGTCCCGTGGGTTCCCTTCCCAAATCTTCCCTTTCCTAAACCACGGGGTCCTTGTGACCTGTCCATTTAGTCCATTGTCTGCAAAAAGTACCATTTCAGAGGTAAAACAACCCACCCCAGCAACGCAGATTAGTGGGGAAAGTCTGAATGGGACTAACCCTGGCTTCATGTGCACATTAAAGAACACGCTGGATGGTCTTAACGAAGTATTCATCTGTCTCCAGCAGCTGTAGCTCTGAGCCCTAGGGATTTTTGTAACTGGCCTTTGGGGGACGGGGATGGCTCAGTCGGTAGCGCGCCAGGCTCGTAATCTGTAGTTCCCAGGTTCGAGTCCCAGCTGGGTCAGCGTTGAGATTTATCTCCGCAAAATTCCCCGCCCTGCCCACGGTCAGTAGGGGACACCGATGGGCTTGGAAAGGCCGCCGTCCGTCGGATGGAACGTTAAGCCGTTGCCCCGTGTGCGGGAGAGCCATACTCTGTGCACGTTAAAGAACACGCTGGATGGACTTGACGGGAGACTACCATCTGTCTCCCAACATCTGTTCCAGTGGGTCCCCTCCCCCAACCTTCTCTGAGCCTTCGGGGTCCATGTGACCTGGCCATTTAGCCCATGGTGTGCAAAATAGTGCCGCTCAGAGGTAAAACAACCCAATCCAAAATCCCGGTGACAGCAGATTCCGGTGAGAAATACAGCACTCTGCTCTAGGTGAGAAAGGGACACCTAAAGGCTTGGAAAGACCTTCGTCCATCGAATGTGATATTAAGCCATGGTTCATTGTGCAGGAGAGCCATACTCTATACACGTTAAAGAACATGATGGATGGCCTTGACGGGAGGCTTCCCTACAATTGTCCAGTGGGTCCCCTTCTCCCAAACTACTCTAATCACTTCAGGCCTTTGTGACCATTTAGCCCATTACATGTAAAAAGTGACCCTCACAAGTAAAACAACCCAATTCAAGGTGAAACAAGTATTAAATGCATAACTTAAATATATTTTGCAAGGATATTTCTAAAAAATACCACTTGAACAGAGGGGTCAAAAACATTTCGCTCCAAAAGATTAGAATAAGTTCTGAGATATATACAGGGTGATTCTGAAAAAGTGGGCAAAACTTTACGGGGTGGTAGAACGCAGCTATACGAACAATATTCGTCATAGAAAGTATGGGCGGAACGCAAACGGCGAGCCGCTAGGTGGCGTTGGAAATGGTATAAAAGGGTCGTTCCTCGCACCCAACGGCATTTCTACCGTGGATTGCCGAGAGGAGCATGTACCTGCCGAGAGGTACAGTCGCTCAAAAAAGTATCCGAACGCTATGGTTGATTGCAGAATTCAGAAAAAATATCTGGCAACGATTTTTATAGAAATAGTGATCTGGAAACCTTCGTGTCACGTGACACGAAGGTTCCTCAATTACATTCCTGTTAATAAAATGTTTTCTGAAGTATCTCCTCTCCTTCTTGTGTTCATTCTTTAAATGTGACAGTGGAAAACTACCTTTTAACTTCTCACCGCTTGCGTTCCGACCACACATTCTATGACGAATATTGCTCGTATAGCTGCGTTCTACCACCCCGTAAAGTTTTGTCCACTTTTTCAGATTCACCCTGTATATATACCTGAACAATTTTCTGTTTCAGTACCTAGCTCGTTCCATCCATTCACCTCCACTTAGTTTCTTTTACTGATTTGCTCCCAATTCATGGAATTGATATTGAGTTTCAATGGTATATTTATTTTTGCATCCAAATGTCTTCACTGGATTAAATTCCAGGAGGTCCTGATTTTTTGGTGGTCATAAAATTATGCTATATACTGTCATAACGAAAGATTAGAAAATGTCGAAATTTTGACAATGCGAATCTAACTTCGAAGCTCTATAACTTCTTCCGCAAAAATTCCCCGCCCTGCCTACGGTCAGTACGGGACACCGATGGGCTTGGAAAGGCCGCCGTCCGTCGGATTGGACGTTAAGCCGTGGCCCCGTGTGCGGGAGAGCCATACCCTGTGCACGTTAAAGAACACGCTGGATGGCCTTGACGGGAGGCTACCATCTGTCTCCCAACAGCTGATCCAGTGGGTCCCCTCCCCCAACCTTCTCTGAGCCTTCGGGGTCCATGTGACCTGGCCATTTAGCCCATGGTGTGCAAAAAAGTGCCGCTCAGAGGTAAAACAACCCAACCCAACCTATAACTTCTAAAATATATATTTAATGGAAAAATATTACTTAAATTAAAGATCAAAATCAGATGTATTTAAATCTTGATTTTCAACAATTTTTGCTTTAGTATTTAAAGAATTATGGAAACTTGAATATTACACAACATAATGTGTCATACTTTATCTTAAATATTAATTAAAACTTAAATAATAAGTATTGTTTCAAATCATTTAATGAAATATACATTTCTAAAAGTTTGCATAATTATTATTTCAATATTAGAACGATTTTTATAACACAAGATAATGTATTGCTAAATATTCCAACTCCGTTAATTCTTTAAATACTGAACAAATATTGCTGAAAATCAAGATTTAAATAGATTTGATTGTAATCTTTAATATATCGTCAGTCACAATCTTCTATAAAATGCCTATTTTAGAAGAATAGAGCTTTGAAGTTAGATTCCCATTTTCATAACATCGAAATTCTCTAATATTTGGTAGGGAAAAATATGTATATATATATATACTGCATATATGAATAAATGTATATATATATATACTGTATCAGTGGGTCCGTCCCCCTTAACGGTTCGAACTGGAGGCAAAAAATGATTAAACTTGTGCATATTTCACGCATTTTTTATTTTTTATTTTTTACTGGATTCGGGCTGTTAGGAATGCATTTGAAACTTTGCAATTTCTTAAATAAGCTTTTTTTTTTAAGGAAAACTGTAAGTGCAAATTGAAAAGAAGACTCAGTCGAAATTTTACGAATGTCCTTTTCAAAGATATTCATTTAGCATTTAAAAAGTTATGGGAGCTAAAATATTGAACAACAGATCATAAAACTGCACTGGATGGAGCATAGGCAACAAAACCGCCTCCGAAATGGCCGCCATTTTGGTGGCAGAAATCTCTATTTTTTTTTTTGCAAGTAATTCTTATGCTACCAGACTAGTGTAAGCATTATTAAACCGATATCTAATGAAAGATATGTCAGATAGCTTCAGAAAATGTTAGTGCAAATATTTGTTTGCTGTTTTTTCTTACCATTCATTACTTTTTTATTTGAAAGACATACACATTCAGACTGACAGCCCATCATTATGAACACTGTGAAATGACTTACGATTCTTAATGGTTACAGTTATATTTATTTGTTTTGGAGTTTCGTACGCACTCTACATAGTGTTGCCTACTTTACATTTCAGGAAAACGGACATTTTATTTGGGAGCGACCTCTCGCCTCCCTCAGCTCCCGAATAAATTTTTTCCCCATTTCCCATTGAAACTTTTAGTTCGCAAAGCATTGCGTATAAATCAAAATTCAAAAAACTGTTCTACAAAGTTCGTAATTCAAAATACATATCTCCCCTGAAAATACAGTTACCACTACAGATTTAAACACGTTTAAAAGAATGCAACACAAATAAGTTCGTTTCATTTGAACGACAGCTTTTAAATTCATTTCGACGAATATTTCTCGCGTCTACGGATTCTTCGTGGGTTTTCTTAAATTACATAGCTATATTCTATCTTCTGCGCATCTCAACAGACTAAATAAACATTAACTTAAAGAAGCCATTTTGGTGGCGAACTGTATTCACGGTTGCAACAATTCTAGTATCTTGTTAACAGCAGAAAAATTCATGCCATACACCTTCTAGTTCCACTTTATTATATCTGTGGTTACTCCAATACCGACATTTCCAAACTATTAGGCCACCTCTGATGCCAAGAGTTTTGTACACCTCTTCTTCAATCCCATTTTGTGATTTTTGGCGGCAATTTCGTCTACGGTTTACGACTGATTTTTTTTTAATGCTCAGTTTCTGGCAAAGATCCTTAAAATTCTGCTGGCTGTAGTCTCCTTTATTTATTTTTTTACCGATTGTTTAAATGGAATAACCGATCACGTAAACAAATTGATTTCTTTTTTTTTCGACAAAAATAGGAATGTCGGAATGGCAACGACACAAGCGAAGCTCACGTTCCCTGTGTGACATTCCCAGGCTCTTGTCTGTGAAGAGAGAGAAACAACAGAAAGCAAAGGTATATATTTAGCAAGTTCCAAGGTTGTAAAGTGGGAGGACAGGCGCGTGTTTCCAAGTAACTGTATCATATAGTGAGTGGTAAAGGTACTGCTTCGTTACGCCAAGAGCGGGAAAAGCACCCACACCTCCTCGGAGATAATTGATGATGGCGCTTCTCTCTGGAAGGACTGAACTTGAGTCCTGTTTGCCAACACGTCCTCACGTTCTTCAATAACGCTTTGCTGTAGAGAGTTTCTTATACTCGGAGATAAGGTGTATGAAAAGGAAATCATACTAATGGTCTCCTCGTGATTTTGGATAAGAGTATGATTGACTCTTATAGATTTAAACCTGATGAACTATACAGTGAAAGAATTCATAAATTTCGACAATTCTTGCAATCAAATATAGTCAGTGTAATTAATATTATATTTATTACAAATATAGTGCAGAATATTACAAAGTCAAACGATCGAAAGGAATAAGGCATCTAAACGAGATGAAATGGAATTTCAAATGGATAGACCAACAACTTCAAGAACCTTATCAATCTTTGAAAAATAAGTTACTCAAAAACCAAAGGAAAAACCAAATACAACAAGTTATGCAAACATGACGAAGAAAGGAATAAATAATAAATATGTACAAACCAACAAAATGAAACACACTCTATCACCCAATTCGATAGCTAAGCAACTGTCGGATGAAAATGTAACTATAAACCTTCTGATCGACTTAGTTCTTCACTTACTTAAGTTTATATGTCCTACTGAAGATATATATGTACAGTCGCTCAAAAAAGTATCCGAACGCTATAGTTGATTACAGAATTCAGAAAAAATATCTGGCAACTTTTTTTAGAAATTAGTGATCTGGCAACCTACGTATCACGTGACACGAAGGTTGCCAGATCACTAATTTCTAAAAAAATCGTTGCCAGATATTTTTTCTGAATTCTGTAATCAACCAAAGCGTTCGGATACTTCTTTGAGCGACTGTACTGATTATGGAC
This sequence comes from Ryuthela nishihirai, assembly GCA_038380435.1. Lineage (NCBI taxonomy): Eukaryota > Metazoa > Arthropoda > Arachnida > Araneae > Heptathelidae > Ryuthela > Ryuthela nishihirai. The sequence goes on from JAWZYU010000013.1 coordinate 35,359,698, forward strand.
ATTCTCGTTCAGTTCAAAACCTAAAAGTCTAACCCTCCTACAATGGAATTGTAGGGCGTTAATATCAAAAAAGGAGGAAATCTTGTTATTGGCAAAATATAAACTAGTAAATATTTTTGCCCTTCAAGAGGTAAAAACAAAAAAAATATCAACTTTTCTAATTTTGTTTCCTACTATCATTTTTCACCTTCAAGTAACAATGGAGTAGGACTCATAATTCATAAAAAAATTAAACATAATATATCACTTAATTATGATTTAGATTAATTGATTTAATAGCTGCTAAGATTTTAATTAATAATACTATTTTTACAATTCTAAATGTATACAATCCAGGTATAGTTATAAATGAAAAAGAATACAGTGACATACTATCACAACTAAATGGTCCAATAATAATTGTAGGTGATTTTAATTCACATCATGGCCTCTGGCATTCTTATAAAACTAATCCAGCTGGAGTCCAGCTTAGCAAATTTATATCTAATTCAAACTTAATATTATTAAATAGTAAACAAACAACACACGAAAATATAGCAAATAACCAGTCTATAATTGATCTTACCTTAATCTCATTTGAATTATTAGAAAAATTCAAATGGTCACTGTTACCCGACACAAGGGGCAGTGATCATCATTCGATCATGCTTACTTCTCACTTATTTTTAAAATTTCAACAAAAAATTTTTCTGAATGATTGGATTTCCTTTCACAAAATTCTAAATAACATTAACCCTCCTGAAAATCTAAATTATGAAGAATTTTTCGAATTTATTAAAGAAAATACTAAATCTGCTTTCAAAACCATTATAAATAAAATTCCAAAATTAAAAAGAAACTTTTGGATTTTCTGAATTTTGTAATCAACCATAGTGTTCGGATACCTTTTTGAGCGACAGTATATGAATAGATTAGTGGCAATTAGGAAAAAAGCAGAAAACAAGGCTAATAGATCTAAATCATTTCAGGATATTAATAACTTTAAAAAAATTAAAGCAGAAGTGAGAAGAAAACTTAAAACATCAATAAGAGAAGACTGGATAGACCTTACTTCACAATTAACTACCCAAAATTCAGGAAAGAACATTTGGAGGATCTTTAAAGCTGTCTTTAAAGAAAAAAAATCAATCTCTTCCAATAGCTCAATATGCTATTCAAAATAATCTCACATTAAGTGAAACAGCAGAATTTTTTGCTCAAAATTTAAATATTGTAAAACCTGCTCCAGTCTTAGATAATAAACAAAAATCTTACTTAAAAACCCAACTTAAAAAACTAAAATCTACTAATACCGAAATTAACTTACCTTTTACTTCTACAGAATTAGACATAGCTATTTATGGATCAAATCTAAAATCTGCTCCTGGAGCAGATTGTATATCAAACAAATTTTTTAAAAACTTGCCCACATATTGGAAAGTTAAATTGCTTAACATTTTTAACTATATTTGGTCTACGCATGATATTCCCCAATCTTGGGAAGAGATATTAACAATATTTATTTTAAAACCCAATAAAATACCCACTGAAATTAATTCATATAGACCCATTTCTTTATTATCAAACTCATTTAAATTATTTGAAAAAATTTTATTTAAAAGACTTGTCTGGCAAATAGATAAAGACAATATTCTTCCAAAAAACCTTTTTGGTTTCAGGAAAAACAGATCATCCAAAGATCATCCATATTTCCCTACTATTGTCTGACATTTATGTGGCAAACGAAAAGAAAAAAATTTTACTAGCAGTTTCTATAGACCTTTCACAGGCATTTGATACTGTTTCTATTGATTACCTTCTATTAAAACTAACTAAAGCAAAAATTGATTACAATTTAATTATCTTTTTATCTAAATATTTAAAAAATAGAAAATTTAAAGTCAAAATAAACACAAATTACTCTAATACTCACAAGATTACACAAGGACTAGCTCAAGGCTTAACTTTATCACCCATTTTATTTAATTTATATTTGTATGACATTTATAAAATTTTTGATGAAAACTTTAATTATACAAGCTACGCTGATGACTTGACATTCTGGACTTCAGATAAAAATGAGTATGATATACAACAAAAAACTCAAGAACAACTCAACAAACTTAATCAATATTGCATAAAATGGAACTTAAAAATAAATATCAAAAAAACTTATTGTATTCATTTTTACAGAAACAGATATATTTACCCAAAATTTACATTAAAAATTAATTCTAATATCATCACACAAGTTAATCAATGCAAACTTCTTGGATTCCATTTGGACTCTAAACTCAGTTGGAATACACACTTAGATCATGCTTTTTTAACTGAGGCTCCAAATTACTCAATATATTTAAATGCTTTGCATTTAAAAAAGATGGTACTTCTCCACAAACTTTAATAATAACTCTATCAAAAAACTTAATTAGAACTAAAATAGAATATGGTTTAGAATTAATTGATTATCCTAGTCCACCTAAACTTAAAAAATTAAATGTTATTCAAAATAAATGTTTAAAGATTGCCTTGGGTCTTCCCAGTTTCTGCCCCACCATTGCACTTCTGGCAGAAACTGCTTTTTCAAATTTTGAGATTAGACATTCCATTTTAACTTTAAAATACTATATTAGACTTCATCTTAAATTACCAGATCATTCATTTTACCAAAAATACAAAAGATTACCCATTTTACAAAATTTTAAAAGACAACCCCATTTTATTTGATTATTTTAATAAATTTCAAAAAGGAGATCTTAAAGGAGATTGTCCGGAAAATATTGCATTCTGGTGTTATCTTTCACCCAACTTAAACACTGAGATTCCCCTTTTAAGTGCTAAAGATGATACCTCAACTGAGGTTATTTTACAACTTTTTTATAATTTCAAACAAGAAAACTTTAATAATTTCTTAGAAATATATACAGATGGATCTTTCATCCAAGACTCTGGATCAGCTACAGCTGCAGTTTATATACCTTCATTAAATACATCTTTGAGCTTTAAATTACCAAATCACACTCCTATTTTACATGCAGAAATTTTTGCTATTCTTGCTGCATTTCACTGGCTTTTACTAAATATTAAAAACCAATCTATTGTTATATATATTGATTCAAAGGGAGCAATACAAACTTTAAAACAACACCTTTCTAATAGAGACTATCCTTATTACATTAATACACTTCTAAAATTAAATACTGAAACCTTGAATAGAAATAACAACAAAATTACTCTAAGCTGGATTCCAGGACATTCTGGAATCAAAGAAATGAAGAAGTGGAGAATATCGCAAAATCTGCCCATAATTTAAATATTTATACTCCAATTCATAATTTTTATGCTCGAACTAAAAAAGAGATAAAAAAACTTAGAATTTATCATTTTGGAAAAATACTTTCAAATAAATTCATTCCTTAAACCAAATTTTAGATACTTTCTTTCCAATAAAATTAACCATTCTTTAAATTTTCCATTCAAAAGACAAGAAATTAGAGCTCTTATGCGTCTAAGAACAGATTCCATAATGTGAAACAAATCTAAATTTTTATTAAAAATAAGTAATAGTCCAAATTGTTCTTTATGTAATCTAAAAGAAAATTCTACTCATTTGATATTAAATTGTGATAAATTTAACATACAAAGAAACAAATTTTTTAGGGAGCTTGAAAATATAGGAATAAATGATTTTAATTTAAATTCAATTCTAAACTATCCAAAATTTTCTACACAAATAAAAATTTACCGCCTCTTACTTGATTTCCTTCAAGATACAGACATATGGTTCAAGATCTAAAAAAAAATATAATACAAAATATATATATATATTAAAAGATATAAAAAAATAAATAAATAAATAAAATATTAAAATATATATATATAAAGATACAAAAAAAATATATATATAACATATGAAAAAAAAAATATACATAAATATATATATAAAAAAATAATATAAATAAATAAATATTTTCAAAAAAAAAAGTGAGGAAAAAGAGAGGAAAATAGAAAACTAAAATAAATAAGTGAAACATACTTTTCCTGGGAAAGCCTGTATAAGGACCTCCAATTTTTGTGACGTTACTACTAAGTACATTATTTTAACTGTACGTGAATGTCTTTGGACAGTGGTTTTACCTCTGGGTGGCAGTTTGTTTTGCACATAATTAACTAAATGACCAGGTTATAAAGATCCCAAGGTTGGGTTGGGTTGTTTTACCTCTGAGCAGCACTTTTTTGCACACCATGGGCTAAATGGCCAGGTCACATGGACCCCGAAGGCTCAGGGAAGGTTGGGGGAGGGGACCCACTGGAACAGCTGTTGGGAGACAGATGGTAGCCTCCCGTCAAGGCCATCCAGCGTGTTCTATTAACGTGCACAGGGTATGGCTCTCCCGCACACGGGGCCACGGCTTAACGTCCCATTCGACGGACGGCGGCCTTTCCAAACCCATCGGTGTTCCCTACTGACCGTGGGCAGGGCGGAGAATTTTTGCGGAGATAAATCTCAACGCTGACCCAGCTGGGACTCGAACCTGGGAACTACAGATTACGAGCCTGGCGCGCTACCGACTGAGCCACCCCCGCCCACATTTAGAGAAGGTTGGGGACGGGGATCTACATGACAGCTGTTAGGAAACAGATGAAAGCTGTACAAAAGCCACGGCTTAACGTTCCATTGGATGGACGACAGCCTATCCAAGCCCAATAGTTTCTAAATGAGGTTACAAAGGCAGAGCAGAGGTTAGATTTACGGAGGGTGGCGGTTCAGAGGAGATAAATGTCAACGCAGGAACAATTGGGACTCGAACCTGGGAACTACAGATTACGAGCCTGCCACGCTACCGACTGAGCCCAGCTTCACGCTTGCCCTTTTTTTTCAAAAATAGGTGTTTGGTTAATGAATATTACAGTTGTTGTTCTACGTGAGACGTATGTGGTTAAATATAGAAGTCACAAATTATAAATTAATTAAGTATATTAGTCAGAAAAAGAAACAAAACGCATCCAGAATTATCGGCCATTCCTAGAAGCATTGCTGGAAATCACTTTCTGAAGGGGTGAATAGGTCGGTAGCTTGTCAGGCTCGTAACCTGCAGTTCCCAGGTTCCAGTTCCAGCTGGGTCAGCGTTGAGATTTATCTCCGCAAAACTCCCCGCCCAGTAGGTTGGGTTGGATTGTTTTACCTCTGAGCGGCACTTTTTTGCACACCATGGACTAAATGGCCAGGTCACATGGACCCCGAAGGCTCAGAGAAGGTTGGGGGAGGGGACCCACTGGAGCAGCTGTTGGGAGAGAGATGGTAGCCTCCCGTCAAGGCCATCCAGCGTGTTCTTTAACGTGCACATTGTATGGCTCTCCCACACACGGGGCCACGGCTTAACGTCCCATCCGACGGACGGCGGCCTTTCCAAGCCCATCGGTGTCCCCTACTGACCGTGGGCAGGGCGGGGAGTTTTGCGGAGATAAATCTCAACGCTGACCCAGCTGGGACTCAAACCTGGGAACTACAGATTACGAGCCTGGCGCGCTACCGACTGAGCAACCCTCGCCCCGGGTGGGGGGTATAAACTGATTTTGTGTCTTTACCTCCTGCCATTTGCCGTGTTTAAAGCCAAGGATTAAGAGTTGAAGGAATTTTATTATCTTGACGAAATTTTATTCTGAAAAAATCTTAGTTTACCAATTTACATTGATAAAAAACAGTAAAAAATATTTTCACCCCACTTCCCTTTAAATTTTTTTTTGCTAATCGTTGTCATGGCACTTTTAACATTTTATTATTTCATTCAGGTGTAAGTGATATGTAAAACAGAAATATTTATTGAGCTAATGTCGCAAGTGTGATATTTAAAACTGTAAACAGCTTCTTTAGTTAAACCTCTGTGTACTTTTTCTTGTATAAAATGACTTATTTTAGCAATTCTGAAATCTTGTTTTCGTTGGCAAAGTTCCTCTCTGCCAGGCAAAACTTTTTTATGGCAACACAGAAATTTCACTGTTTTTTTTTTTGCCTCAAAACTGAAAGCGAATGGGACGGGGGTGGCTCAGTCGGCAGCGCGCCAGGCTCGTAATCTGTAGTTCCCAGGTTCGAGTCCCAGCTGGGTCAGCGTTGAGATTTATCTCCACAAAATTCCCCGCCCTGCCCACGGTCAGTAGGGGACACCGATGGGCTTGGAAAGGCCGCCGTCCGTCGGATGGGACGTTAAGCCGTGGCCCCGTGTATGGAGAGCCATACCCTGTGCACGTTAAAGAACACGCTGGATGGCCTTGACGGGAGGCTACCATCTGTCTCCCAACAGCCGTTCCAGTGGGTCCCCTCCCCCAACCTTCTCTGAGCCTTCGGGGTCCATGTGACCTGGCCATTTAGCCCATGGTGTGCAAAAAAGTGCCGCTCAGAGGTAAAACAACCCAACCTAACCCAGAGCACGCCTGGCTCATAATTTGTAGTTCCCAGGTTCGAGTCCCAGCTGGGTCAGCGTTGAGATTTATCTCCACAAAATCCCGCGCCCTGCCCACGGTCAGTAGGGGACACCGATGGTCTTAAGAAAGACCACCGCCCGTCGGATGGGACGTTAAGCCGTGGCCCCGTGTATGGAGAGCCATACCCTGTGCACGTTAAAGAACACGCTGGATGGCCTTGACGGGAGACTACCATCTGTCTCCCAACAGCCGTTCCAGTGGGTCTCCTCCCCAACCTTCTCTGAGCCTTCGGGGTCCATGTGACCTGGCCATTTAGCCCTTGGTGTGCAAAAAAGTGCCGCTCAGAGGTAAAACAACCCAACTGAAAGCGACTACAAGATGAAAGTTTGCTTTTCCAGATGGTAAATGTGTTTGCTCTGATTTTAATAATTGTAAAATAGGCTTATATTAATGCGAAAAGTAACATATCAGTTCATGCTAATGAAGCAGAAAAATCGTTTCAGAGGGATTAGAGTGTTTTTTATTTTACACAGTTTAATTTTTTGTTCTTAGGGATAAATTAAATTTTGAATAGTTTAAGAAGGTTTGGAAAGTTGGATAGATATTAATGTAGTTTTACGATTCGTACTTTCGGAATCTCCTAATAGCTTTAATAGTGACTCCTAAATGGTGGAGAAAATTTTTAAAAAATGACCAAATTTTAAACGAACGTTTCAAACAATCAATTTATGCTTGAAATTTAAATTTTAGTTACAGACTGCGATAATCGAAACAGTTAAAAGTAAAGGACTTATATTGACCACAACGATTTGACTCTTTACCCCCAGGGGGTGGTAACACACAACTTTTTTTACTTTAACAGATATACGGATTTTTTTTTTGCTTTATATTGGTACTAATAAATATTAATATGTGCCTTTTCCCCAATTATCAATGGAGCAGAGGTGGCGAGCTAGTTTGCACACAATGGGTTAATCTGCAGTTCCCTGGGGCGCGGGTGACTCAGTCGGTAGCGCGCCAGGCTCGTAATCTGTAGTTCCCAGGTTCGAGTCCCAGCTGGGTCAGCGTTGAGATTTATCTCCGCAAAATTTCCCCGCCCTGGCCGCGGTCAGTAGGGGACACCGATGGGCTTGAAAAGGCCATCGTCCGTCGGATGGGACGTTAAGCCGTGGTCCCGTGTGCGGGAGAGCCATACCCTGTGCACGTTAAAGAACACGCTGGATGGCCTTGACGGGAGGCTATCATCTGTCTCCCAACAGCTGTTCCAGTGGGTCACCTCCCCCAACCTTCTCTGAGCCTTCGGAGTCCATGTGACCTGGCCATTTAGCCCATGGTGTGCAAAAAAGTGCCGCTCAAAGGTAAAACAACCCAACTCTTAAAGAACACACTGAATGGCCTTGACAGGAGGCTTCCATCTGTGTCCTAGCACCTGTCCACTTTATCTCTTTCCGCCAGCTTTCTCTGAGCCCTTGTGATACGGTCATTTATTCCATTGAGTGCAAAAAAGGGCCGCTCAGAGGTAACACAACAACAAGAGCTCCTCAGTTCTCATAACTATCAGGCGCAAAAAAGAACTGTCACTTAGCATGTTACACCACTGAACTGTCACTCTTTATAAAACCAACCCCTTGATGTCTGATGACAAACATGCAAAAACAAATGATAAAAAAAACCCGAGTCAAATTAGGACTTCAAAGCCAGTAACGCGGGTGATGTCAGAATGCACCTGGAGCCAATGTTCAACTGCGTGCGACCTGCACTTGTCTTCTGAAGGGACTTAACTTTAGGAGTCTCTCCCCCCCCCCCCCACCTTCTCTTTCTGTTCCTTTTTTTCTTCACGCGAAGTTGAGTTTCCGGAAATAGTTTCCAAAACTCCACTGGCGATGTTTCCGTTTCTCAGACCTTCCTTCGTCCTCTGGGAGTTCCTACCATGTGCTCGGAATTCCGTCATTACGTTTTGAGCTCGCTTGCTTAAAAGACGCTTTCCTGCTTGGGTTTGCATTTTCGTTTGCAGGTACATCTCTTTGTGGGTGTCCTCTATGGAGTATAAAAGCTCTGAATCGGTTTCTCGTCGGCTACCTAACGATATGAGAACGAAACAATAAAACGAACTTGCGATCGAGAAACAAAAATATCTCACGAAGTTGATTTTGGACGTAGGGATCTACTACTTTGTGCACAACGTAAGTAAGTTCTTTTTTTGGTTGTTGTTAAATTGAAGAGAACGTTTTGGTTTTGGTCCTATTCCATCTGTTGGGCTGCGTTTTTTCCTCTGAGCGGCACTTTTTTGCACACAATGGGCTAAATGGCCAGGGTTGGGTTGGGTTGTTTTACCTCTGAGCGGCACTTTTTTGCACACCATGGCCAGGTCACATGGATCCCGAAGGCTCAGAGAAGATTGGGGGAGGGGACCCACTGGAACAGCTGTTGGGAGACAGATGGTAGCCTCCCGTCAAGGCCATCCAGTGTGTTCTTTAACGTGCACAGGGTATGGCTCTCTCCCACACACGGGGACACGGCTTAACGTCCCATCCGACGGACGGCGGCCTTTCCAAGCCCATCGGTGTCCCCTACTGACCGTGGGCAGGGCGGGGAAATTTTGCGGAGATAAATCTCAATGCTGACCCAGCTGGGACTCGAACCTGGGAACTACAGATTACGAGCCTGGTGCGCTACCGACTGAGCCACCCCCGCCCCCTAAATGACCAGGTGACAAGGACCCCCGAGGGCTCAGTGAAGGTTGAAACCCACTGGACAACTGTTGGGAGACAGGTGGTAGCCTCCCGTCAAGGCCACCCAGCGTGTTTTTTAACGTGTACAGGATATGGCTCTCCCGAACACAATTCAACGTCGCATCCGACGGACGGCGGTCTTTCCAAGTCCATCGGTGTCCCTTACTGACCGTGGTCAGGGCGGGGAGTTTTGTGGAGATAAATTTCAACGTTGACCCAGCTGGGACTCGAACCTCGGAAACGCAGATTACTGGCCTGCAGCCCTACCAATTGAGCTGTCCCCGCCTCTTTCACTTGTTGCATTTAAATTTGTTTGTTTAGTAATAATTAATTCATTTCATAATTGATTACAGAGAAAGGTGAGATGGTGCATTTCACTCCTACTCCTTTTCTGTTGACAGTGCATGCAGTTACTGGGTTCGAGTCCCAATTGTGCCTGTGTTGAGATATATCCCCACTAACCTTCATCCCTTGCCCTCGGTGAGAAAGGGGACACTGTTGGGCTTGGAAAAGCCGCCATCCATCGAATGGGACGGTAAGCTCTGGCCCTATATGCCGGAGAGTTCAGGTTCAAGTCCCAGCTGGGTCAGCGTTGAGATTTAGCTCCGCAAAATTCCCCGCCCTGCCCACGGTCAATAAGAGATATCGATGGGCTTGGAAGGGCGGCCGTCCATAGGACGGGACGTTAAGCCGTGGCCCCGTATGTGGGAGAGCCATACCCTGTTCACGTTAAAGAACACGCTGGATGGCCTTGACGGGAGACTTCCATCTGTCTTCCAACAGCTCTTCTAGTGGGTCCCCTCCCCCAACCTTCTCTGAGCCTTCAGGGTCGTTGTGACCTGGCCATTTAGCGCATGGTGTGCAAAAAAGTCCCGCTCAGAGGTAAAACAACCCAACCCAAGCCGGAGAGTTAATCCCTCTGCACGTCAAAGAACACGTTAACTGTCCAATGGGTCCCGTACATACCTTATTCATTTCTGAACACTTGGGGTCTTTATGACCTGGCTAATTAGTCCATTGTATGTACAAAAGTGCCGCCTTAGGCGTAAATCAACAAAACAGTGTTGATAGTTAAGACTTGTTATAACAATATTCGCGTGAAGTTTAGGTTGGGTTGTTTTACCTCTGAGCGGCAGTTTTTTGCACACCATGGGCTAAATGGCCAGGTCACATGGACCCCGAAGGCTCAGAGAAGGTTGGGGGAGGGGGACCCACTGGAACAGCTGTTGGGAGACAGATGGTAGCCTCCCGTCAAGGCCATCTAGCGTGTTCTTTAACGTGCAGAGGGTATGACTCTCCTACACACGGGGCCACGGCTTAACATCCCATCGGACGGACGGCGGCCTTTCCAAGCCCATCGGTGTCCCCTACTGACCGTGGGCAGAGCGGGGAATTTTGCGGAGATAAATCTCAACGCTGACCCAGCTGGGACTCGAACCTGGGAACTACAGATTACGAGCCTGGCGCGCTACCGACTGAGCCACCCCCGTGAAGTTTAGAAGTTTAAACATGGAAGAAATGATGACAGGTCCACTATTCTCAATTTTCTGCTGAACTTCTGGATTATGGTGAAACGATAGAATGGTGCGACAATTTTATAAGATGTATTATACATTGGGTGTGTGCTGCAACTGTTGAAAATGGAATTTGGATGTCATATTAGCTGTTCCATAAATATGTCTGCGACATGTCTTCAAGTGCATTTCAAGTTTTCTCCATTCTAATCAGATGGATATTAAGATTCACCAGTTTTCATTCACATATATGTGGGGCGGGGGTGGCTCAGTCGGTAGCGCGCCAGGCTCGTAATCTGTAGTTCCCAGGTTCGAGTCCCAGCTGCGTCAGCGTTGAGATTTATCTCCGCAAAATTCCCTGTCCACGGTCAGTAGGGGACACCGATGGGCTTGGAAATGCCGCCGTCCGTCGGATGGGACGTTAAGCCGTGACCCCGTGTGCGGGAGAGCCATACCCTGTGCACGTTAAAGAACACTCTGGATGGCCTTGACTGGAGGCTACCATCTGTCTCCCAACAGCTGTTCCAGTGGGTCCCCTCCCCAACCTTCTCTGAGCCTTCGGGGTCCATGTGACCTGGCCATTTAGCACATGGTGTGCAAAAAAGTGCCGCTCAGAGGTAAAGCAACCCAACCGTAACAGCCGTACAGTGGGTCATCTTTCCTCCATCGTCTCTGAGCCCTTGGGGGTCCTTGTGACCTGGTCGTTTAGCTCATTCTGTGCAAAAAAAAAGTGCTGTTCTGAGTTAAAACAGCATAACCCTTGACTATTTTAAACTCGGAGGTCCGGGCTCAAACCCGAGTGACTTGATCCGACAATTTTAAATCGCAAATTAATATTTTACTTTTATGTATCAGTGATGAAAGCCCTTTATGGGCATTTTCGATAGACATCTATTATTGCTTCGGTACACCGTTTGTGAAACACTCTGCATCTTATCAAATACCCGACTTATTAAGTTAAGAGTTGAAATTTCGTGTTCCAGTCAGACATAAGTTTTAAACTCTTTACGATATTGTTTTATTGTGCTTTGTAGATTTTCAGTTTAAAAAAAGCAATTCTGCTGAATACGGCCACTACGCTTATTGGTAGGGTTAATAATTGATAAGGTAAAATAAACAATAATAGGACTTCAAAAGCCGCAAAATTTAAAAGTTTAGTTTTGAGTAGAGCAAACTGTGTGATTTATTGATCGGAGATCAGATCGCATATGATGGTAGAAAGTATTTTGGAAGGTTTACCGATCAATAAATTATATAATGCTAAAAAATTAAAATAAAAATTCCAATATTATTGGGGGCGGGGCTGGCTCAGTCGGTAGCGCGCCAGGCTCGTAATCTGTAGTTCCCAGGTTCGAGTCCCAGCTGGGTCAGAGTTGAGATTTATCTCCGCAAAATTCCCCGCCCTGCCCACGGTCATTAGGAGACACCGATGGGCTTGGAAAGGCCGTCGTCCGTCGGATGGGACGTTAAGCCGTGGCCCCGTGTGCGGGAGAGCCATACCCTGTGCACGTTAAAGAACACGCTGGATGGCCTTGACGGGAGGCTACCATCTGTCTCCCAACAGTTGTTCCAGTGGGTCCCCTCCCTCAACCTTCTCTGAGCCTTCGGGGTCCATGTGACTTGGCCATTTAGCCCATGGTGTTCAAAAAAGTGCCGCTCAGAGGTAAAACAACCCAAACAATCCAATATTATTATCAAATATCCGAAATGAAAAAGGGTGTGAAAATTTTTGTAAAGAGAGCAGATTATTTAATGTTGAAGTATTTAAATGAAATAGCAAAAATTCTATATAATAAATGCAACATAATATAAATGTATTAAGATTAGCAGATTAAGGCAGAAAGAAGATGTAATATATTATGTCAATATATTATGTCTCCTACAGATAAGCTCTTAGCTTTGCGGGACATCTATAACAGAAATTATTCATTTATAATTATTTGAATAAATAAATGATTTAAAAAAGAAAGGTGACCTAATTAAGTATTACAGCAAATGAACTGGTGTTAATTTTAAAGAATATGCAATAAAATTCAGAATAGGACACGAAAATCGATTTTTTTTTCTATTTTTGTTAATGGGAAATGAGTTTTAATATTTGTGTATTAATTAAAAAAGGCTTAAACTTAGTGTCCCTATTCTTGGAAAATAAAAATTAAAACATCAGCCACTTAGCCATAAAACATTTTTGGAATGTGGGGGGTGGGGGGGTGGAAGGTCAAATGCCAGTGGGTCTAGAGGGAAGAAAAATTAGCAATTAATAAAATAATTTTTACATTTTCCTTTTTTTAGTGTACTTCAAAATTATACATAAAGAACAATTAATACGTAAAAAATTTAAATAAAGCAAAAATTTTATTTCTTCTCTAATCTAAATTTTTTTATTTTGCAAGATTTTTTTAAAAAAATTTATTCCCTTAGATTATGTATCTTTATTTTTTTATTGCCAGTAATTTCTATTATTCCAATTTTCCTAGAACATTGAATTTAATAAAAATGAATGCACCACATTAAAAAAATTTATATTAATAAATATTTAATATTGCTTTATATATATATATAAATTAATATTTCCATCGATATAATTTTTCAAAACTTCCTATATTTTATTTAAGTAATATACATTTCTATATTAGTCTCATTTGCGTTATCTATATAGTCTGTGAGCCGTCCCGTGGCCGAGTGGTTAGCACGCTTGGCTGTTGATCTAAGGGATCTTGGTTCGAGCACCGGATTTAGGCATGGATGTGTGTGTCGTTTTTCTGCTGAGGTCCTGCCATCCTCTCAGATCTCCTACTGTGGCAAATAAACTGTCAGACCTCTGTGGCAAGCAGCTGCTTGAGGGAGTATAAAAAAAAATAAAAAAAAATATAGTCTGTACTAATATATAGTGTCCCAAAAAAATTATCTGCCTGTAGTCTTCCGATATTAAAATTATGAATGTAGTTCATTGTATTGTACGTTTTTTATGATCTCTGAGGCAAATCTTTTTAACCCTTGACATGGTTGGTGTATAGAGCAAACTTCAATCTGATGGGCATATTAATTTTGAAGATTCCAGCCAGGAAAAAGGAGCAACTTTAAAATTTATCCTTAGAGAAATTAATAGTAAGAAGTAATTAATAGACAGAAATATGTTAATGTAAAGAGCATTTAATTGTGAATGTTTAGAAAATAAAATATTTCGCAAAAACAATAATTAATTAATTTTAATATGCTTATTTAAAACAATATATTAGAAAAAGTAATTGCATTTGAACCTTGTTATAAAATAACTAATGAGGATATTGTGGTATGTTATATCTTAAAATAAATGAAGAGCATTTAATACAACATAATAATATACACCGAGATGTACAGTAGCTCAAAAAAGTATCCGAACACTACGGTTGATTACAAAATTCAGAAAAAATATCTGGCAACGTTTTTTTAGAAATTAGTGATCTGGCAACCTTCGTGTCACATGACACGAAGGTTGTTAGAATTTTCTGAATTCTGTAATCAACCATGGTGTTCGGATACTTTTTTGAGCGACTGTAGGTAGTCATATTATTTTGATAATAGATCGTGTGGGCTCACTCACGGAAATATTGAGCGTGTGCAGTTACCGTTCACAGCAAACTGGAGAGTGTTCAGTAACTGCACACGCTCCAGTTTGCTATGAACGGTAACTGGAGCGTGTACAGCAACTGTACACGCTCCAGATATTTTTCCTGAATTCTGTAATCACGTGACACGAACGTTGACAGATCACTAATTTCTAAAAAAAATCGTTGACAGATATTTTTTTTTAATTTTGTAATCAACCGTAGTGTTCGGATACTTTTTTGAGCGACTGTAGGTGGTCATATTATTTTGATATTAGATCGTGTGGGCTCACTCACGGAAATATTGAGCGTGTGCAGTTACCGTTCACAGCAAACTGGAGCGTGTGCAGTAACTTTTTTGAGCGACAGTATCTGAAACACGATAATTATATAGTTCCATGTTTATTTTCGTGTACAGTACTGCTGAAAGTCACATCAGTCAGTATCTGTTCACTTTCACTTGTGGTATTGACATTTATTATGAACTGATTATACAGATTATTTTTGAGGGAATTTCAAAAGATCAAGAAAAAGTTGAATGGCAAGAGTTCAAAGAACACTGCCAGTGAAACATTTGTTTTGCGAACATTAAAAGTAGAAAGAAAACAACATAAGCGCTCAAAGGCAAAAACAAAGTCAGTAATGGCTGCCAGAGCAGATTCTTCTTTCGACATTTTTTTACAACTTGATTAGATATCTAAATCATCAGGTTTAAATTAATTTTCAAATTTAATCGTAAATTTTCGGGATTGATTAAGAGAAAAAAACTTTTAAAATGGCCGTTTTCTATGGGCAAAAAACACTTAGTACAGTGGGTCATCTTTCCTCCATCTTCTCTGAGCCCTTGGGGGTCCTTGTGACCTGGTCGTTTAGCTCATTCTGTGCAAAAAAAAAGTGCTGTTCTGTTAAAACAGCATAACCCTGACGTTTTTACTGATATTTGAAGGTTAAAACAGATAAACGGAAAAATGTTTATTTTTAGGTATTTTTTTTTAGTTCTATAAAAATAAATGTTTACATTCCAATAAAGGGGGAAATATTTGAAGCGATAAGTGTAATGTTAAGTAGTACTCGGCTTTTAAACAAGAAATATGGAGAAATTACGTTGTTATTAGCTCAAATGCTCCTTTTTGCATAAGAAAGTTCAAAAAACTACATTGTTTACTAACTTATGTAATCTATTTTTATAAAGAAAGAAATTTAATAAAAGTAACATTATTGATATAGTGTATATACTGTATATAATAATATTATTATTCGATATAGAAATCATGATAACCTAGCAATATTTGTAAGGTAGGAGCCTTTTTTTAAACTATTTTCTCAGTTGTTTGTTTCAACTTCGCGATTAAATTTAACATCAGATATTGTTGCGGACTCTAATTTTACATGTTACAGGATTTTACATGATTTTTTTTTTAAACGTCAATAGCAAGATTTTGAAACTAATCTTAGTGGCAGTCCCGACTAATAAAGTATATTAGGAACTTAGGAACTCTAATTCCAAACGGATATGACGCTGCCTTTGGCTCTGGGAACTGTAATTACTTCCGGCACTTTAAGAGTTAAACAAAACTATTCTAAACACAGAATGATTGTTAAATTCCTCTAACCTCGTTTCCCCCAAAAAATCTGATTTTTTCATTTTGGCGTTCATCTGATAGTCTTTTGGCATTCAATTTTTTGGTTTTACGATATAAATGAAAAATTCTTTTCGGGTTGGACAGGGACTGAAACGAAATTTTAGGATTCGCATTTTCTGAGTTGGGTTGTTTTACCTCTGAGCGGCACTTTTTTTCACACTGTGGGCTAAATGGCCAGGTCACATGGACCCCGAAGGCTCAGAGAAGGTTGGGGGAGGAGACCCACTGGAACAGCTGTTGGGAGACAGATGGTAGCCTCCCGTCAAGGCCATCCAGCATGTTCTTTAACGTGCACAGGGTATGGCTCTCCCGCACACGGGGCCACGGATTAACGTCCCATCCGACGGACGGCGGCCTTTCCAAGCCCATCGGTGTCCCCTACTGACCGTGGGCAGGGCGGGGAATTATTGCGGAGATAAATCTCAACGCTGACCCAGCTGGGACTCGAACCTGGGAACTACAGATTACGAGCCTGGCGCGCTACCGATTGAGCCACCCCCGCCCCCGCATTTTCTGAATCTTCCAGCAAATTTGAATTTCCTTCATTAGAGGGTGCTAAAGTTGAAAAAATTAAAAAAACTTGAAACTAATATTTCAAACGATCTATTCATGTTATAAATCTGAAATTTGAATTGGAGAGTGTGATGAGCAAGAGCAGATGCGGATCTGGAGAGGCAGTGGGGTCATGACCCTTCCCTCCCCCTTTGAGAATGCTGTTAAGGGTAATTGACACAAAAATTATTTTTCAAGAAATTTTTAAAGACTTTTAAAACGGAGGGAGAAATGTTGCACTGCAATGGAAATTAAGTCTTCTCTTTCACGCCCCCCACCCCTTTTTTTAACTTTTTTTTCTGGCTAAATTGAGTTTATTAATTTTTTTCTAGAGCTTGGTCAAGATATTTACAATGACATCAGCGATTTGCCTCCTTAATGTCTGAGAGAAGTGAAAAAAACAACTTTTTTTAAAGGAAAAAATATGTTTCGTTAGATAGGTACAGTCGCTCTAAAAAGTATCCGAACACTATGGTTGATTACAGAATTCAGGAAAAATATCTGGCAACTATTTTTTTAGAAATTAATGATCTGGCAATCTTCGTGTCACGTGACACGAAGGTTAATTTCTCAAAAAAATCGTTGCCAGATATTTTTTCTGAATTCTGTAATCAACCATAGTGTTCGGATACTTTTTTGAGCGACTGTACTAATATAACATTACTATATGCGTTTTCCGAATTACCCATTAGTTCGAATTTCCGTCATCAGAGGGTGTCAAAGTAAAAAATTGAAAAAACTTCATTCTCTTTGAAAATGTGCATCCCATATTCTCTATAAGAGATTTCTCTTTCTAGATATCTACTTTGTACTATTAGTAGCTTTGATGGAGACAACAAATAAATAAATGTGAATGATGCTGATCCTGTTTATCTCTTTTCTTTCTCTCTCTTCTAGACCCATCCTTCAGTCAGCATGGGTGTGTTGCCCACTGACGAGTGTAAGGACGGTCGTTTTAACTTTAATCCCAAAGTGTACAATCCTCCGCCTGAAGCAGACATGGATTTTTCAGATTTCCCAAGGAAAAGTAAGTGGTTTCCTTTTCATGACAAAACTTTCCGTTTCAGTTCTTTTCATGACAAAACTTTCCATTTTATTTCTTTTCATGACAAAACTTTCCGTTTTAGTTCTTTTCATGACAAAACTTTCCGTTTTAGCTCTTTTCATGACAAAACTTTCCATTTTATTTCTTTTCATGACAAAACTTTCCGTTTTAGTTCTTTTAATGACAAAACTTTCCGCTTTAGTTCTTTTCATGACAAAACTTTCCGTTTTAGTTCTTTTCATGACAAAACTTTCCGTTTTAATTCTTTTCATGGCAAAACTTTCCGTTTTATTTCTTTTCATGACAAAACTTTCCATTTTATTTCTTTTCATGACAAAACTTTCCATTTTATTTCTTTTCATGACAAAACTTTCCGTTTTAGTTCCTTTTATGACAAAACTTTCCATTTCATTTCTTTTCATGACAAAACTTTCCGTTTAGTTCTTTTCATGACAAAACTTTCCATTTTAGTTCCTTTTATGACAAAACTTTCCATTTCATTTCTTTTCATGACAAAACTTTCCGTTTAGTTCTTTTCATGACAAAACTTTCCATTTTATTTCTTTTCATGGCAAAACTTTCCGTTTTAGTTCTTTTCATGACAAAACTTTCCATTTTATTTCTTTTCACGACAAAACTTTCCGTTTTAGTTCTTTTCATGACAAAACTTTCCATTTTATTTCTTTTCATGACAAAACTTTCCGTTTTAGTTCTTTTCATGACAAAACTTTCCATTTTATTTCTTTTCATGACAAAACTTTCCGTTTTAGTTCTTTTCATGACAAAACTTTCCATTTTATTTCTTTTCATGACAAAACTTTCCGTTTTATTTCTTTTCATGACAAAACTTTCCATTTTATTTCTTTTCATGACAAAACTTTACATTTTATTTCTTTTCATGACAAACTTTCCGTTTTAGTTCTTTTCATGACAAAACTTTCCATTTTATTTCTTTTCATGATAAAACTCTCCGTTTTATTTCTTTTCATGACAAAACTTTCCATTTTATTTCTTTTCATGACAAAACTTTACATTTTATTTCTTTTCATGACAAAACTTTCCGTTTTAGTTCTTTTCATGACAAAACTTTCCATTTTATTTCTTTTCACGACAAAACTGTCCATTTTACTTCTTTTTATGCCTCCACAAATACACTGTACCAGTGTTCCTTAAGGTGGTCAGAAGGTCTCTTTTTTTTTAAGATAGCATGTTCTCTCTCTTTTTTTGTTCGGATCTTTTTTTACTCTTTTTTTTTACTCTTTTTTTTCCTCTCTAGAGGTAATGTTCTTTTTTTTAACTACTAATAAATATATTTATTTGTAAAATATTTAACGATATAAATGTTTCAAAAATATAAAAAAATTATAAAATGAATTTTAATAATTAATCAGAATACCCGAAGACCTGAATGCTATCCGAATCGTCGAATGCAATTCTTCCTGATGGTTTGTAGTGATTCTAGATTCCCCTTGATTGCTTGATATTTAATATGAATCTTCAGGACACTACCTTAATTATGAACTGCAAATGACATTATTTTAGGAAAGTAAATTTTCTTTGATAATGATTGAATTTATGTAATATTAGTTTTTTTTTCTTTCTGTAATACAAATTCAATCAATCAATTAAATAAATCACCAATTAAACATTTGACCAAAAAAAAATGAAAAAATTGTATAAAGTACTAAAGAACAAATTTCTATGTAGTATTCTTTTTTCTAAAATTTTCGCGACACATTAATCGAAAGAGAATCACTGCACTATACAGTGTTTTACCGCTGAGCGGCACTTTTTTGCACACCATGGACTAAATGGCTAGGTCACATGGACCCCGAAGGCTCAGAGAAGGTTGGGGGAGGGGACCCACTGGAATAGCTGTTGGGAGGCAGATGGTAGCCTCCCGTCAAGGCCATCCAGCGTGTTCTTTAACGTTGGGTTGTTTTACCTCTGAGCGGCACTTTTTTGCACATCATGGGCTAAATGGCCAGGTCACAAGGACCCCGAAGGCTCAGAGAAGATTGGGGGAGGGGACCCACTGGAACAGCTGTTGGGAGACAGATGGTAGCCGCACGTCAAGGCCATCCAGCGTGTTCTTTAACGTTGGGTTGTTTTACCTCTGAGCGGCACTTTTTTGCACACCATGGACTAAATGGCCAGGTCACATGGACCCCGAAGGCTCAGAGAAGGTTGGGGGAGGGGACCCACTGGAATAGCTGTTGGGAGACAGATGGTAGCCTCCCATCAAGGCCATCCAGCGTGTTCTTTAACGTTGGGCTGTTTTACCTCTGAGCGGCACTTTTTTGTACACCATGGACTAAATGGCCAGGTCACATGGACCCCGAAGGCTCAGAGAAGGTTGGGGGAGGGGACCCACTGGAATAGCTGTTGGGAGACAGATCGTAGCCTCCCGTCAAGACCATCCAGCGTGTTCTTTAACGTGCACAGTGTATGGCTCTCTCACACACGGGACCACTGCTTAACGTCCCATCCGACGGACGGCAGCCTTTCCAAACCCATCGGTGTCCCCTACTGACCGTGGGCAGGGCGGGGAATTTGCCGAGATAAATCTCAACGCTGACCCAGCTGGGACTCGAACCTGGGAACTACAGATTACGAGTCACGCCGCACTATACAGTTAACTCCTCGTTCTTCATTGTTTCGCAAATTCATCACCGGTAGCGCTGTCTTTTCAACGCATACCTAGTTGTATGATTAAACCAGATGCTATTGATAAAAATGTCGAATTTTCAATCTATGCTGATGATGCTACCTTTTGGTCAGAACAAGAACATTTTCAAAAATTGAAAAGAACTTACAAGCTGCAATAAACAAAACTCAAATTACATTGTGATAAATGATATTTTAAAAAAATTAGTAGCGAAACCTTTTTATTTATGCCATTTGGCACACCTAAAACTCATTAAAATCTCTCATTTAAATATTTTTATTATTGATGAAAATATGTTACCTAATACAAAACGGAATAAATATCGTGGAGTAACTTTAGACTCCAAACTCAAATACAGCTTTTGTTTGTATGTTTGTGTATAATTTCAATATATAATATGTACTATCGATTTTTTTTTTAAATGAAAAATATGATTTTCACAAAATTGTAATTTTAGGTAAATATGACTACTCATCCCCATGTCATGTCAATGAGACGCTAACGTCGAAGCTCTATAAATTCTAAAATAAGTTTTTTGTTTTGAAAACTGCGATGACAGATAATGATCTCAATCAAATAAATCAATACCTCGATTTTCAACAATATTCGTTCAGTATTTAATGAGTTATTGAAGTTTGAATATTTAACAACAGCAATGCCAGTCTTAAGAAACTTATACAAAACTGAAGAATAGTGAAAGAATTCTTCACACAAAGTTCTAAAATACAAACTTATTTTATTAAACACTTTGATAAAATACTTATTACTAAGTTTTAATTAACTTCTGAAGTCAATTTTTGTGGCTGGCATTGTTATCGCTAAATATTCAAACTTCCATAACTCATTAAGTACTGAACGAATATTGTTGAAAATCAATATTTACATAGAACTAATTGAGATCTTTATTTTACCTTTTGTCACATTTTCCCTTAAAACACTTATTTTAAAAGTTATAGAGCTTCGAAGTTATCATCCCATTGGCATAACATGGGGTGGTCATCATTCAATGATCACTCAGTGTATAAATGCAGTACATACCTATACTATGTAGTACACGCAAGGTAAGTCGGTCCCGTTGTTCGTCATTTCGTTTTTATTAACGGTTTTGAGAAACGTAACCTGAATGAACAAGATTTTATACCAAAACTATTGGGTAGTCTGTATTCGAGAATCAAACACAGCATTCAGAGCTTTATATAAGGTTATTAAAAAATAAATAAATACCCTCTCAAGCAGCTGCTTGCCACAGAGGTCTGACAGGAGCCTGTCAGTTTATATGCCATAGTAGAAGGTCTGAGAGGATGGCAGGACCTCAGCAGAAAAACGACACATACACCCATGCCTTACTCGGGACTCGAACCCAGGTCCCTTAGATCAGTAGCCAAGCGCGCTAACCACTCCGGCCATGGGACGGCTTAAGGTTATTATATAAAATACAATTATTGTTTATTTCGAATTTATCGATTTTTTTTAAACGTTACTAACAATCTAATTTTTTAACTAACTGAACAGTCGCTCAAAAAAGTATCCGAACACTATGGCTGATTGCAGAATGCAGAAAAAGTATCTGGCAACGATTTTTTTTAGAAATTAGTGATCTGGCAACCTTCGTGTCACGTGATTACAGAATTCAGGAAAATATCTGGAAATATACAGTTGCGTGTACAGCAACTGTACACGCTCCAGTTACCGTTCACAGCAAACTGGAGCGTGTGCAGTTACTGCACACGCTCCAGTTTGCTGTGAACGGTAACTGCAGACGCTCAATATTTCCGTGAGTGAGTCCACACGATCTAGTATCAAAATAATATGACCACCTACAGTCGCTGAAAAAAAAAGTATCCAAACATTATGGCTGATTGCAGAATTCAGAAAAAATATCTGGCAACGATTTTTTTTAGAAATTAGTGATCTGGCAACCTTCGCGTCACGTGACACGAATGTTGCCAGATCACTAATTTCTAAAAAAAAATCGTTGCCAGATATTTTTTCTGAATTCTGCAATCAGCCATAATGTTTGGATACTTTTTTGAGCGACTGTACAAGAACTCGGACCTCAGCAATTGCATTGTCACTATGAACCAACACACCACTGCACAACTGAGGCGGCGCCATTTCATTTAAACTATAAAAGGAGACGTAGAGAAATTTATTTCTTAAACTATACAAGAGCCAATGGAATAAAGCATTTCTGTAAATTCAGGATTGTAGCGTTAATTCGCTAGCTAAGACGAATCCATTCGATGCGCCCTTGAAAACTTTGTCCAAGGGAAAAGTTCCTTTTTTTACATTTCAATGAAAACGGTGTTTGCATATATTTCCAACTGTTTATTTTTTATGATTTCAACAAAAAAATAGAAAGGGAAAAAAAATGCGCAAAAAATTTATCTTTCCAATCTCTAATCGTTATCAAATATTTTTTCGGATTCTAAAGATTCTATTTCGAAAAATTAAATTCTCCTTATAATACTACACCAGAGTGTTTCCATTCTTAGGGAAATTTTTGTAGATTTAGGGATTTTTGTTGTGTAGTTAGAGTTGGGTTGTTTTACTCTGAGCGGCACTTTTTTTGCACACCATGGGCTAAATGGCCAGGTCACAAGGGCCCCGAAAGCTCAGAGAAGGTTGGGGGAGGGGACCAACTGGAACAGCTGTTGGGAGACAGATGGTAGCCTCCCGTCAAGGCCATCCAGTGTGTTCTTTAACGTGCACAGGGTATGGCTCTCCCGCACACGGGGCCACGGCTTAACGTCCCATCCGACGGATGGTGGCCTTTCCAAGCCCATCGGTGTCCCCTACTGACCGTGGGTAGGGCGGGGAATTTTGTGGAGATAAATCTCAACGCTGACCCAGCTGGGACTCGAACCTGGGAACTGCAGATTACGAGCCTGGCGCGCTACCGAATGAGCCACCCCCGCCCCAATAGAAAGGGGAAAAAATGCGCAAAAATTCATCTTTCCAATCTCTAATCGTTATGTCGAAAGACAAATATTTTTCGGATTCTAAAGATTCTATTTCGAAAAATTTAATTCTCCTTATAATACTACACCAGAGTGTTTCCATTCTTAGGGAATTTTTTGTAGATTTAGGGATTTTTGTGTGTAGTTAGAGAAAAGGGAAATATTTATTAGAAGAGCTGATATCTACTCGAAAAACAGTATGAAAACGTCACTGTATTGTTAGAAAAAGATTTAAGATATCTTCCCGTGGCCGAGTGGTTAGCGCGCTTGGCTACGGGACCTGGGTTCGAGCCCCGGGTAAGGCATGGATGTTCGTGTTGTTTTTCTGCTGAGGTCCTGCCATCCTCTCAGACCTTCTACTATGGCATATAAACTGACAGGCTCCTGTCAGACCTCTGAGGCAAGTAGCTGCTTGAGGGGGTATTTATTTATTTTTTTTTTAAACATGTAAATATAAATTACGCAAAAAAATTAATTTCTAAAATATATATACTACTTTTTCTCGACGAATATGCAGCTTTAAATTAATTTAAATCAGTAATGGCTTCAAATTAATTCTACAGTAATCATTTCAATTTGCATACAGTTCAATGTTCAGAGAAGTCAAAGCCTAAGCAGCGCGGTTTCGTAACCGAAACTTAAGTAATTATTAGAGGAGGCCCATTCAACCCAAACTTAGTAAAGAGCCGCTAGGAAAAAAAGAGCTATATTCTTAAAGAGCCGATAGGAAAAAAAGAGCTATATTCTTAAAGATCCGCTAGGAAAAAAAGAGCTATATTCTTAAAGATCCGCTAGGAAAAAAAGAGCTATATTCTTAAAGATCCGCTAGGAAAAAAAGAGCTATATTCTTAAAGAGCCGCTAGGAAAAAAAGAGCTATATTCTTAAAGAGCCGATAGGAAAAAAAGAGCTATATTCTTAAAGATCCGCTAGGAAAAAAAGAGCTATATTCTTAAAGAGCCGCTAGGAAAAAAAGAGCTATATTCTTAAAGATCCGCTAGGAAAAAAAGAGCTATATTCTTAAAGAGCCGCTAGGAAAAAAAGAGCTATATTCTTAAAGATCCGCTAGGAAAAAAAGAGCTATATTCTTAAAGATCCGCTAGGAAAAAAAGAGCTATATTCTTAAAGAGCCGCTAGGAAAAAAAGAGCTATATTCTTAAAGAGCCGCTAGGAAAAAAAGAGCTATATTCTTAAAGAGCCGCTAGGAAAAAAAGAGCTATATTCTTAAAGAGCCGCTAGGAAAAAAAGAGCTATATTCTTAAAGATCCGCTAGGAAAAAAAGAGCTATATTCTTAAAGATCCGCTAGGAAAAAAAGAGCTATATTCTTAAAGAGCCGCTAGGAAAAAAAGAGCTATATTCTTAAAGATCCGCTAGGAAAAAAAGAGCTATATTCTTAAAGAGCCGCTAGGAAAAAAAGAGCTATATTCTTAAAGAGCCGCTAGGAAAAAAAGAGCTATATTCTTAAAGAGCCGCTAGGAAAAAAAGAGCTATATTCTTAAAGATCCGCTAGGAAAAAAAGAGCTATATTCTTAAAGAGCCGCTAGGAAAAAAAGAGCTATATTCTTAAAGAGCCGCTAGGAAAAAAGAGCTATATTCTTAAAGAGCCGCAAGAAAAATTATCTACCTAAAAACAAAAACATACATTTCTGACGAGTAATGAACTGGAAAACAAAAACTATATTTTTAAGTAATCGAGAAAATATCTTGATTAAAAACCAAAAATATACATTTTTAAGTCCCAGCTGGGCCAGCGTTGAGATTTATCTCCGCAAAACTCCCAGCCCTGCACATAGTCAGTGAGGGACACCGATGTGCTTGGAAAGACCGCCGTCCGTCGGATGGGACGTTAAGCCGTGGTCCGCGTACGGGAGAGCACGTTAAAGAACACGCTGGATGATGTTGACGGAGGAGGCTATTATCTGTCTCTCAAAATCTCTCAAGTAGGTTCCCTCCCTCAACCTTTGATCCTTCGGGGTCCTCCGCAAAATTCCCCGCCCTGCTCACGGTCAGTAGGGGACACCGATGGGCTTGGAAAGGCCGCCGTCTGTCGGATGGGCGGCCTTTCCAAGTTTCCCCGTCCATTAACGATCTTTAGACGTTAAGCGTGGCTCCGTGTAAGGGAGAGCCATACCCTGTGCACGTTAAAGAATACGCTGGATGGCCTTGACGGGAGGCTACCATCTGTCTCCCAACAGCTGTTCCAGTGGATCCCCTCCCCCAACCTTCTCTGAGCCTTCGGGGTCCATGTGACCTGGCCATTTAGCCCATGGTATGCAAAAAAGTGCCGCTCAGAGGTAAAACAGCCCAACGTTAAAGAACACGCTGGATGGCCTTGACGGGCGGCTACCATCTGTCTCCCAACAGCTGTTCCAGTGGGTCCCCTCCCCCAACCTTCTCTGAGCCTTCGGGGTCCATGTGACCTGGCCATTTAGCCCATGGTGTGCAAAAAAGTGCCGCTCAGAGATAAAACAGCCCAACGTTAAAGAACACGCTGGATGGCCTTGACGGGAGGCTACCATCTGTCTCCCAACAGCTGTTCCAGTGGGTCCCCTCCCCCAACCTTCTCTGAGCCTTCGGGGTCCATGTGACCTGGCCATTTAGCCCATGGTGTGCAAAAAAGTGCCGCTCAGAGGTAAAACAGCCCAACGTTAAAGAACACGCTGGATGGCCTTGACGGGCGGCTACCATCTGTCTCCCAACAGCTGTTCCAGTGGGTCCCCTCCCCCAGCCTTCTCTGAGCCTTCGGGGTCCACGTGACCTGGCCATTTAGCCCATGGTGTGCAAAAAAGTGCCGCTCAGAGGTAAAACAGCCCAACGTTAAAGAACACGCTGGATGGCCTTGACGGGAGGCTACCATCTGTCTCCCAACAGCTGTTCCAGTGGGTCCCCTCCCCCAACCTTCTCTGAGCCTTCGGGGTCCATGTGACCTGGCCATTTAGCCCATGGTGTGCAAAAAAGTGCCGCTCAGAGGTAAAACAGCCCAACGTTAAAGAACACGCTGGATGGCCTTGACGGGCGGCTACCATCTGTCTCCCAACAGCTGTTCCAGTGGGTCCCCTCCCCCAGCCTTCTCTGAGCCTTCGGGGTCCACGTGACCTGGCCATTTAGCCCATGGTGTGCAAAAAAGTGCCGCTCAGAGGTAAAACAGTCCAACGTTAAAGAACACGCTGGATGGCCTTGACGGGAGGCTACCATCTGTCTCCCAACAGCTGTTCCAGTGGGTCCCCTCCCCCAACCTTCTCTGAGCCTTCGGGGTCCATGTGACCTGGCCATTTAGCCCATGGTGTGCAAAAAAGTGCCGCTCAGAGGTAAAACAACCCAACCCTTCGGGGTCCTTGTGGCGTGACTATATTTTTATATCCATTTGTGTTCCAAAAAGTGCCGATCAGATGTAAAGCAATCCAATTGCTGATCCAGTGCTCAAAAATTAAGCAGGGCTACTACATGTCAGTTAGTCTGGGTAAAAATAGAAAAAAATGCATTCATATTCCAGCGGATCAACTAGGAGCTACAAAAAGCATCCTCAATTGCAAGATGATAAGTTTTCTCTCTCTCGTTAGGCCACTGCTTCCGCATCATTTAGAGCAGTCGGAAGCTGATTTATCCATCCTATTTATTACTTGTCATGAGGTTCGTTTCGCTGGAAATTTAATCAGCCAACGGTACGGGGGTGTTGGAAGGGAAGACGGAGATGACGAACAGGACTCCCACTGTCTGATCCACAAATAAGATAATGAAGATTACGAACTCACTCCCAAGGCTAAAAATAAAAAACACTTAAATGCGTTTCGAGCTACCGCACTCCGTAAAACTCACAAGGCTGTGATGTGTGGATGTGTGGGATGCTGAAATGTGCTCCCTCTTGCAGAAAAGGGGAAATGGATATCGCAACTTTAAAAAACAAGATAGGATAAAGAAGTTATTTTAGAGATAGACACTTCTGAAAAAATCCTTAATGACTGAAAAATCAAGTCCCCTCTGGCGAATATTGAATGTTTATTTTCAGAAAGTTTATTTTTTCCCTCCCTTTCTCTGGGAGTTGATGAGAGGAGGTTATCAATGCAAATCATTCACTATGATACTCCTGTGGCCAAGTGGTTAGCGCGCTTGGCTACTGATCTCCGGAATCTGGATTCGAGCCCCGGGTAAGGCATGGATGTATGTATCGTTTTTCTGCTGAGGTCCTGCCATCCTCACAGACCTTCTACTCTGGCATATAAACTGACAGTCTCCTGTCAGACCTCTGTGGCAAGCAGCTGCTTGAGGGGGTATTTAATTTTTTTATTAACGTCAGGTGGGACGTTAAGCCGTGGCCCCGTGTGCGGGAGAGCCATATACTGTGCACGTTAAAGAACACGTTGGATGGCCTGGACGGGAGGCTACCATCTGTCTCCCAACAGCTGTTCCAGTGGGTCCCCTTCCCCACCCTTCTCTGAGCCTTCGGGGTCCTTGTGACCTGGTCATTTAGCCCATGGTGTGCAAAAAAAGTGCCGCTGTCTCCTAACAGCTGCCCAGTGGTTCACTTCCCGCACATTTTCTGAGCCCTTGGGATCCTTATGATCTCGCCATTTAGTCCATTGTGAAAAAAAGTGCAGCTCAGAGGTAAAAGAACACTATATATGCCCTCTAAAAAAGTTGGGCTTTCCCTTCTACGAGAGGGAAAGAGGATGTCCTGAATATCAGTTAAACTGGAGTAGGGGTGGCTCAAGGTAGCGCGCCAGGCTCGTAATCTGCAGTTCCCAGGTTCGAGTCCCAGCTGGGTCAGCATTGAGATTTGCCGATCAGATCCCCACCCTGCCCACGGTCAGTAGGGGACATCGATGGGCTTGGAAAGGCAGTCGTCCGTCAGATGGGACATTAAGCCATGGTTCCGTGTGCGGGAGAGCCATACCCTGTGCACGTTAAAGAACACACTGGATGGTCTTAACAGGAGGCTACCATCTGTCTCCCAACAGCTGTCCAGTGAGTCTCCTTCGCTCAACCTTCGGGGTCCTTGTGATGTGGCCATTTCGCCTTTTCCAGCAAATTCTGATTATAACCTTTCTCTATGCAGTAACTCGTGGCTAAGTATAATAATATTTCACTCAACATCACGTTTGAAATTCTGGTCTTCGAAAATATTTTAGTGTTCCTATTGTTATGACGATATTGTTTTTAATCCGTGGATTATTTTTTCTTCCAGAAAAGATGTTTGCTTCCTCGAGCTTCTATGAGGAGCCCAATGCCATCTATCCCACTGTCGAGGAGCAGGTGGAACTGTGTCGAAAGATAGCCGATTCGTTGTCAGATGACACGAACAAGAAATCCAAGGGAGCCAATATGTTCTTTAAGAGGGTGAAGAGAGCCGAAAAATGGGTCACTGAATGTAAGTATTCAATGAATAGAGTGATATGTAACTTCTGGGAATAGTGGTTCCTGGTCGTCTTTTTTTACAAGGATTGGGTTGTTTTATCTCTGAGCGGCACTTTTTTGCACACAATGGGCTAAATGGCCAGGTCACATGACCCCGACGACTCAGAGAAGGTTGGGGGAGGGGACCCACTGGAACAGCTGTTGGGAGACAGATGGTAGCCTCCCGTCAAGGCCATCCAGCGTGTTCTTTAACGTGCACATGGTATGGCTCTACCGCACACGGGGCCACGGCTTAACCATCGGACGGACGGCGGGCCTTTCCAAGCCCATCGGTGTCCCCTACTGACCGTGGGCAGGGCGGGGAATTTTGCGGAGATAAATCTCAACGCTCACCCAGCTGGGACTCGAACCTGGGAAATGCAGATTACGAGCTTTTTACAAGGAGAAGGATTCCTTGACTCAGTTTTGCGTATCTTTGACTGGTGGTTTCTGCTAAGGAATCTTTAGCATATCGACTAAGACTAAGGAATCTTTAGCATATCGATTTTGCATATCTTTGGATGGTAGTCCTTACTATATTTCCATAGCTAAGGAAGCCTTCTTTTAACTAAATTTTGGGGGTGGCTCAGTCGGTAGGGCGCCAGGCTCGTAATCTGTCGTTCCCCGTGTGCCTCCCGCACACGGGGAACGTCCCATCCGTTAAGAACACGCTGGATGCGCCTTGACGGAAGCGTTAAAGAACACGCTGGATGGCCTTGACGGGAGGCTACCATCTGTCTCCCAACAGCAGTTCCAGTGAGTCTCCTCTCCCAACCTTCTCTGAGCCTTCGGGGTCCATGTAACCTAGCCATTTAGTCCATGGTGTGCAAAAAAAGTGCCGTTCAGATGTAAAACAACCCAACCCAACTAAATTTTGTGTATCTTTGTATAACGGTTCCCAATTTCAAAGGAAGCCATAGTTTTTAACTAAATTTTGGGTATCTTTTGTATTTTGGATATAAACTCCTAATTCTATAGCATATCTAAGGAATACTTCATATTTGACTGAATTTTGCATAACTTTGACTGATGGTCCTTAATCTTTGTGCAAGGTTAGAATCCTTCAGATACCACTAAATTTTAGTATTTTGCACTAGGTTTGTTTTTTTGAAACTAAGGAAACCTTGATATTGGTTTTGAGGAAATGAAAAAAAAAAACAAAACGGTTCGTTAATAGAAAAACTATGAACTACAAAACAGTAAAATAGATTCTTTACTTCAATATTATGCGACAAAAAAAGTGAAATTAAAATATGTACAAATGCACTGTTCTTTCACTTTGCCAAGTGGGGCGGGGGTGGCTCAGTCAGTAGCGTGCCAGGCTCGTAATCTGCAGTTCCCAGGTTCGAGTCCCAGCTGGGTCAGCGTTGAGATTTATCTCCGCAAAATTCCCCGCCCTGCCCACGGTCAGTAGGGGACACCGATGGGTTTGGAAAGGCCGCCGTCCGTCAGATGGGACGTTAAGCCGTGGCACCGTGTGCGGGAGAGCCATACCCTGTGCACGTTAAAGAACACGCTGGATGGCCTTGACGGAAGGCTACCATCTGTCTCCCAACAGCTGTTCCAGTGGGTCCCCTCCCCCAACCTTCTCTGAGCCTTCGGGGTCCTTGTGGCCTGGCCATTTAGCCCATGGTGTGCAAAAAAGTGACGCTCAGAGGTAAACAATCCAATCTTTGCCAAGTTTACATGAGCTAGCCTGTTTTAGAACTTAGGTGCATACGTAACGGAACATTTATAAGCACGAGCAATATGCGCAGAAGGTTATAGGACTAACATTGAGCAAAATTACGGATTATAAGTAAGTATGGACTGGGTTCGATTGTTTTACCTCTGAGCGGCACGTTTTTGCACACCATGGGCTAAATGGCCAGATCACAAGGACCCCGAAGGCTCAGAGAAGGTTGGGGCAAGGGACCCACTGGAACAGCTGTTGGGAGACAGATGGCTACTTCCCGTGAAGGCCACAGAGTGTGTTCTTTAACGTGCACAAGGTATGGCCCTCCTGCAATCGGAGCCATGGTTTAACGTCTCATCCGATGGACGACTACCTTTTCAAGGCCCATCGGTGTCCCCTACTGACCTTGGGCAGCCCATCGGTGTCCTACATTCCAGTAGTGGAAAATATAGTAATGGAAGTATAAGAAGTATCGTGTTGGGAGCTGAGCCCAATCAGGGCATAGAGAGGGTTCTTAGCTTTGGAAATGTAGTAAGGACCACGGTCAGTAGGGACACGGTCAGTAGGGGAGTAGCCCACGGTCAGTAAGGGACACCGATGGGCTGGTATGTAGCAGTATCGGTGTCCTACATTCCATCGGTGTCCCCTACTGCCCATCGGTGAATATAGGACACCGATGGGCAGGGTGGGGAATTTTGCGGAGATAAATCTCAACGCTGACCCAACTGGGACTTGAACCTGGGAACTGCAGATTACGAGCCTGGAGCACTACCGACTGAACCACTCCTTCCCCAGAAGTATGGACCCCAGAATTCCAATTATCGAACATAGTCACGTTAGGCATTCAGGTGAAAGGATGGGATCCCCAGTGTTTCCTAACTCTGAAAAATATACCTCTTTGTTGAAAAATGTCGCTCAAGATAAAAAGAAAAATCTCAATAAATTTCATCCAAATTTCGATTTCTAACAAAATTCATTTAATATTTAAAAAGTTCTAGAAGTTGAACACTTAGCAGCAGCAAAGCCGACGCGTTAAGATTTATCTCAGCAAACTCTCCCCCCCTGCCCACGATCAGTAGCAGGACATCGATGGTCATGGAAAGGCAGTCGTTTGTCTGATGGGACGTTAATCCACGGATTAACGTCTTATCAGACAAACGACTGCCTTTCCCGTGTGCCGGAGAGCACATACTTGCCCCATGTGCCGGAGAGCCATCCCTGTGCACGTTAAAGAAAACTCTGGATGGCCTTGACGGGAGGCTACCATCTGTCTCCCAACAAAATATTTCAGTAGGCTCTTCCCTCAACCTTCTCTGAGCCTCAGGGTCCTTCTGACCTGGCCATTTAGCCCAATGTGTACAAAAAAAGTGTCATTCAAAGATCAAACAACCCTTTTTTTTTACCTGCTTTACGGTCATTTAAACTGTCCAAGTGTACGCCCGTGACACCCTCACCGCAAATTCCCTCTCTACGTCCTGATTGGGCTCAGCTCCCAACACGATACTTCTGCACACAGCTCCAACGGCTAAACATTGAGCAAAATGCGGAAGCATGTTTACTGACTCGATGCCAAAGGGGGAAAAAAATCACTTTTAAGTGAAGAGCCCGCGACAGAGACTGCAGAATTCTCGAAGATTATTCACCTCGTTATTGGCATCTTGTTGTCATTCGGTAAATCTATCAACCCAGATTGAAGCCCTGAAGAAACTTTCTCCCCAATTATGACACGCATTGAGGTGTACGTAAACCGACTACAGGAAAGATTCTCAAGTGAACATCGTTTAGGTTTCTGCTGCAAGAGTTACTTGGCTTTGATCCCTCTAGTTCTACCTCCACACTAGCGACACTTTCAGCCGTACGATGCGCAGTTCTCATATTACTCGGGCCTTTTATAGCTGCACGCATACCGGCTCTCACCTATGCTACACGTCTAAAGCAGAAGTGCTGTCTTTTGTTCGCTTAGCGTCTTTGTCTGAACGTAAAGCAGATTTTTTTTAACTTAGTCAAATATTTTTAATAAGAGAAAGCTTGACATGCCTCATTACGGATTATATTGTCTTTAAATTTTTGTTTCGGAAATTCACGGATTGGTTTTTTGCAGAAAATTAAAATTGGAGTTGTTAGTTGATTGTTTTGCCTAGGTTGGGTTGTTTTACCTCTGAGCGGCACTTTTTTGCACACCATGGGATAAATGGCCAGGTCACATGGACCCCGAAGGCTCAGAGAAGGTTGGGGGAGGGGACCCACTGGAACAGCTGTTGGGAGACGGATGGTAGCCTCCCGTCAAGGCCATCCAGCGTGTTCTTTAACGTGCACAGGGTATGGTTCTCCTGCACACGGGGGGCGGGGGTGGCTCAGTCGGTAGCGCGCCAGGCTCGTAATCTGTAGTTCCCAGGTTCGAGTCCCAGCTGGGTCAGCGTTCAGATTTATCTCCGCAAAATTCCCCGCCCTGCCCACGGTCAGTAGGGGACACCGCTGGGCTTGGAAAGGCCGCCGTCCGTCGGATGGGACGTTAAGCCGTGGCCCCGTGTACGGGAGAGCCATACCCTGTGCACGTTAAAGAACACGCTGGATGGCCTTGACGGGAGGCTACCATCTGTCTCCCAACAGCTGTTCCAGTGGGTCCCCTCCCCCAACCTTCTCTGAGCCTTCGGGGTCCATGTGACCTGGCCATTTAGCCCATGGTGTGCAAAAAAGTGCCGCTCAGAGGTAAAACAACCCAACCCAACCCAAATCCTGCACACGGGACAACGGCTTAACGTCCCATCCGACGGACGGCGGCCTTTCCAAGCCCATGGGTGTCCCCTACTGACCGTGGGCAGGGCGGGGAGTTTTGAAGAGATAAATCTCAACGCTGACTCAGCTGGGACTCGAACCTGGGAACTACAGATTACGAGCCTGGCGCGCTACCGACTGAGCTACCCTCGCCCCACCTCTAGTATGAATTTCCACCAAAGGTCGAGCTAAATTTTGAAAAATAGCAACTTTATTCTTTTCGTAAACAAGCATTCCATAGATACATCAGAAGCGATTGGTCTGTTTGGCACTTTATTCAGCATACCGTTTCTCCAAGGGCTCTTTCTACTTTTACGACGATTAAATCTGTCGAAGTTGCGCCATCTGAAAATGACAATCACAACGGTCGTTAAGTGTGTTCGAGCATAATGAAAACGAATCTACGCTTCAATGAGTCAGCAAACATTCCAAGAAAGCTTCCGTTATGCAAAAGCTCCCAGCGATTATATAAAAGGATTGCATGACTAATAGAGTTGGTTTCGTACAAAGAACTAGGATTTTCCCACAGCCTCTGTAGGAGAAGGGAAGGAGATTGAAGATTGCCTCAGTCAATATTGCTCTAGACTGGTATTTAATGTACCCAAGTTTCGATCCCACTGTGCTAGCGTTGAAAGTTATCTCAACTAACCTTCACCTAGGCGGCGGCGCCCGGGGGAGGGGGGGGGTCATTCGATAGCGTTCCAGGCTCGTAATCTTCTGTATTTTCCAGATTGGAGTTCCACCTGGGCAGCATTGAGATTTATCTCCCAAAACTTTCCACCCCTGGGTGGGGTGGCTCAGTCAGTAGCGCGCCAGGCTCGTAATCTGTAGTTCCCAGGTTCGAGTCCCAGCTGGGTCAGCGTTGATTTATCTCCGTAAAATTCCCCGCCCTGCCCACGGTCAGTAAGGGATACCGATGGGCTTGGAAAGGCCGCCGTCCGTCGGATGGGACGTTAAGCCGTGGTCCCGTGTGCGGGAGAGCCATACCCTGTGCACGTTAAAGAACACGCTGGATGCCTTGACGGGAGGCTACCATCTGTCTCCCAACAGCTGTTCCAGTGGGTCCCCTCCCCCAAACTTCTCTGAGCTTTCGGGGTCCATGTGACCTGGCCATTTAGCCCATGGTGTGCAAAAAAGTGCCGCTAAGAGGAAAAACAACCCAACCCTTTCCACCCTGCCCTCGGTTAATAGGGGACACCGATGGGCTTGTTTAAACCGCCATCTGTCGGATGGGACGTTAAAGAAAACACCTGATGGCCTTGACTGGAAGCTACCGTCTCCCAACAGCTGTCCAATGTATCCTCCCCCCTAAGGGGCGGGGGTGGCTCATTTGAAAGCTCGCCAAGCTCATAATCTGCAGTTCCCAGATTCGAGTCACAGCTGGGTCAGCGTTCAGATTTATCTCCGCAAAACTCCCTGCCCTACCCAAGGTCAGTAGGGGACACCAATGAGCTTGGAAAGGCCGCCATCCTCCGGATGGACATTAAGCCGTGGCTCCTTGTGTAGGAGAGCCATACCCTGTGCACGTTAAAGAACACGCTGGATGGCCTTGACGGGAGGTTGCCATCTGTCTTCCAACAGCTGTTCCCCCAACCATCTCTGAGCCTTCAGGGTCCATGTGACCTGGCCATTTAGCCCATGGTGTGCAAAAAAGGTCGCTCAGAGGTAAAACAACCAACCAACGAGATATTTTCATGTCTTCTAACAGCTATCCAGTGGATCTCCTTCCCCATCCCACAGCTCTGAACTTTTGGGGTCTTTGTGACCTGATTATTTAACCCATTCTCTGCACAAAACTGAAGCCACTCCGAAGCAAAACAACTCGATCCTTCAAAAATATTTTGGTAATATCCAACTCTTGCGCTTACTTTACCACGATGACATGTTCCAAAGTTTAAAACTATACATGATAGTTTAAGGATCAAGAAACAATTTTTTTTTCTATTTAATGAGTTTTGTTTTATTATTAAAATAAAATGTGGATTAATGCAGGACTGAAAGAGACGGGTCTCTCATTGTACCTACAGAAATAGATATAATCTAAGTATGTGTATGTATTGTATTTGTATTGCTGTACCATTTTGGTATTATTTTTAAACAAATAATTTTCCTTATTAAATAGCAAACATAATCCTGAAATAACTTGATACAAAAGGAATCTGACATATGAAGAAAAACAAACTAATGATGCATAACAGGGCCAGATCGGCGGAGTGAAATCAAGGACAATCTGCAGTTCCTAGGTTCGAGTCCCAGCTGCGTCAGCGTTGAGATTTATCTCATCCACCACCACACCATTTCAGAATTCTAATAAGGGTAATGGAGGGAAAATTCATTCAACTCATTTATATTTCATGCATTTTTCAAGAAATTTTTAAAGACCTGTAAAACGGTGGGGAAAATATTATACTGCATTGAAAATTCAATCTCTTATCCCCTTCCCTTTTACCGGCTCGACTATTTCTTGCTTTCCCACCCCCCTCGATTTTTTTATATTTGCCCTGATGAGTAACTACTATGATTATTATATTATTACTGATTAACTGGGGCGGTTCGCGCGTCAGGCTCGTAATCTGTAGTTCCCAGGTTCGAGTCCCAGATGAGTCAGCGTTGAGATTTATCTCCGCAGAACTCCCCGCCCTGCCCACGGTCAGTAGGGGACACCGGTGGGCTTGGAAAGGCCGCCGTCCGTCTGATGGGACGTTAAGCTGTGGTCTCGTGTTCGTGAGAGCCATATCCTGTGCACGTTAAACACGCTGGATGGCCTTGATGGGAGACTACCATCTGTCTCCCAACAGCTGTTCCAGTGGGTCCCCTCCCCCAACCTTCTCTGAGGCTTCGGGGTCGTTGTGACCTGGCCATTTAGCCCATGGTGTGCAAAAAAGTGCCGCTCAGAGGTAAAATAACCCAACTGATTAACTACTCCAAGTCCCTACTGGTATCCTCTGAGGCAAACCTTAATCTTCTACTTCCATGCGTCTCATCGTCGCTCGTGTAGTATCTTGACGACGGAACACGAATTTTCTCCCCATGGGGGACGGTCCTTCGGGACCCTCCCCCTATAAATGAGATCCACAATGTATTATTTATTAAAAAAAACATTCTTTAGTTTAAAACCATTCCAAGAATATTTCTTATATAAATACTTGTTTTTGACACTTATTGGCTGTTTCCTTTTCTTGCAGCTGAAGGTACTTGCGAAACAGAATACACGCAGAATATGTCGTACATGGAACCGGCAACTCCGGACCCTTCATCCATCCCCTACATTAGGGTGAGCAAGGGACCACCTCAACTGAAACTGATCCTGGATCCTCGCCACCTCTTAGACATGAAACGCCTTCGCCAGGAAGGAATGAACATTGTCGAACATAACGCCGTGAGTCCGGAGATCTGCTTAGACCTCGTGCGCGATCTCAATTCCCCTACAGGCAGAGGAGCTCAGCTCTTCGCCAAGAGGAAGAAGAAGTCCGAAGAGTGGGTCGTAGATGAGGAGAAAGTCAAGGCCCTCCTCAGCAATCGCTACGACAACTACACTCCAGAGCCTCCTTTTATACCTCGCAATATGCCCATCGAGCCTCTCGTGCACCCTAGGGTGACAATGATCAAAACACCTTGGGCTGCTGCTATGGAGTCCCCTTCTGGCAGTTGCATTGGAGCCTTCAAACAACTACGCCCGGATGAAGTAGCCGAGTCTGTGATAAAAGCAGCAGAGACCAAAGTGATGACGTATCCTTCCCCTCTTAGGCCTGTCATCGAACCAGTGTTTCGCTCAGATACCCAACAGCCGACGACAGCACAGTTCTATCAGTCTCCTGCTGCAGTTCCTCCAGCTCCACTGCCAGCAGCGCCACCAAGAGCACCGGCTACACCCTCTCCATCATTTAGGACGGGAGTGTATACTGCTGATCCCTACAAGCCTCGAGCTCCTAGAGGATGGGGTGGAACGTCATCAGGTGGGTAAATAAGAGATTTCGTTGTTTGATAAATGAAAAACTTTTAATAATAAGATAATTCACTGTTTTATTAGGGGATTGGCTCATAATCTAAAGTTCCCGGGTTCGAGCCCCAACTGTGCCAGCGTTGAAACTTATTTGCGCTAGGTGAGCAAAGCAACTGGGAAGTCAAGCAACGAGAAACTTGGATATTATTTATCGTTTCGGAAATAGCTACAATTCTAAATTATATTTATTTTTTTGGGTAAAGTTTCGGTCGGTTATCGAGATAGCGTCCCGTGGCAGAGTGGTTAGCACGCTTGGCTACTGATCTAAGGGACCTGGGTTCGAGCCCCGGATTAGGCATGGATGTGTGTGTCGTTTTTCTGCTGAGGTCTTGCCATCCTCTCAGATCTCCTACTGTGGCATATAAACTGACAGGCTCCTGTCAGACCTCTGTGGCAAGCAGCTGCTTGAGGGGGTATTTATTTATTTATTTACTATTATCCTAACAATATAAACCTTAAGAAATAATAAATAAATAAATAAAAAAAATAAATACCTCCTCAAGCAGCTGCTTGCCACAGAGGTCTGACAGGAGACTGTCAGTTTATATGCCACAGTAGAAGATCTGAGAGGATGACAGGACCTCAGCAGAAAACAACACGAACATCCATGCCTTACCCGGGGCTCGAACCCAGGTCCCGTAGATCAATAGCCAAGCGCGCTAACCACTCGGCCACGGGACGACTTTAGAAATAATATGATGAAAAATGGTTTTTTGCCTTGAGTGGAACTCGAACCCACGCTCCGTAGTGGTTAGCATAACTGGCATGTTTCCAGGAGACGTGGGTTCGAGTCCCACTCATGGCAAAAAAAAAACATTTTTTTCAGCTTATTATTTCACGAGTTCCATGTCTGTAGGACAGATCCTGTGATTCTTTACTACTGATATAGACCTTAATATATTACATAAAAAGATTTCAACGTTATCAAAATTAATTAAATTTATTTTGTTACTAGGATTAGGACTCAGATATTTTTCACGAAATTTCCTATTTACAAATAATTGATCCATTTTTAAAAAATATTTTTCTGGCAGTATTCAAAAGAATGCAGCAGTTTGCCTTCCCTATTTTCGCATTTCTGGTCTGTTGGTATCAAATTGTGTTGTTTTACCTCTGAACGCCATTTATTTGCATATAATGGCATAAATAACTTTTTGTTGTTGTTGTTGTTTTACCTCTGAGCGGCACTTTTTTGCACACCATGGGCTAAATGGCCAGGTCACATGGACCCCGTAGGCTCAGAGAAGGTTGGGGGAGGGGACCCACTGGAACAGCTGTTGGGAGACAGATGGTAGCCTCCCGTTAAGGCCATCCAGAGTGTTCTTTAACGTACACAGGGTATGGCTCTCCCGCACACGGGGCCACGGCTTAACGTCCCATCCGACGGACGGCGGCCTTTCCAAGCTCATCGGTGTCCCCTACTGACCGTGGGCAAGCATAAATAACCAAATCATTCAAAGGCTCAGAGATGGTTAGGGAAGCGAATCCAAATGAGCAGCTGTTAGAAGACGATGGAAGCCTCACATCAAGACTATCCCACGTATTCTTTAATGTTCACCATAGTATGGCTCTTCTCGCATACCAGGCCATGACTTTATGTCACATCCGATGTAAAGTAGTTTTCCTAAGCCCATCAGCGTCTCCTTTCTCACCGAGGGCAGAT
This sequence comes from Ryuthela nishihirai, assembly GCA_038380435.1. Lineage (NCBI taxonomy): Eukaryota > Metazoa > Arthropoda > Arachnida > Araneae > Heptathelidae > Ryuthela > Ryuthela nishihirai. The sequence goes on from JAWZYU010000013.1 coordinate 35,398,307, forward strand.
GAGGGTTAGCGGAGGTAAATCTAAATGGGACAGATTCTCAATTAGGACTCGAACGTGGAAACTACAGATTACAAGCCTGGCGTGCTACCTGCTGTCATTCCCCCCCCCCCCCCCTCTTTCACCCAATGACCCCTCCCCTTTATGTTTGGCTGAAGAGATCCAGATTCGATTTCCGGATAAGGCATGAAAGTTTACATGTTGTCTTTCTCTTAAAGTTTCGCCTGTCTCGTAGGTCATTTTTAAGACTATTATACAGGCAGAGCCGTCCCATGGCCGAGTGGTTAGCGCACTCGGCTACTGATCTAAGGGACGTGGGTTCGAGGCACGGATGTATGTGTCGTTTTTCTGCTGAGGTCCTGCCATCCTCACAGACCTTCTACTACGACATATAAACTGACAGGCTCCTGTCAGACCTCTGTGGCAAGCAGCTGCTTGAGGGGGTATTTATTTATTATTTTTATACAGGCAGAGTCCTGTTACCCTTCTGTGGGAAGTGACTGACTACTTGACAAAAGATTTATTTATGAATTGAATACTAAACTGTCAAAAACTAACTTGCACATTCTGTATGAAAGCTTTGCATAACCCACAATAAAACCTTCAGAACTTATTCATAATGTAGTAGGTTTAATTAAAAATATTATGGTTAGTAGCGCAATTATTTCAAGTAACTAAACACTCATTTTGGAAAGGGAATGGGGTTCGATATTCAACGTGAGAAACGTTCTATTTCGTTGAGCTGCGTATCCAACGTTCATCCGAGACGTCATATACGAGGGTTCAAAAAACTTCTTGACCTGCATCTGCAGAACATATAACATTGCACTTTCCTCAACAAAGCTTTTACTGTCCTTCAAAGTACTCCCCTGCAGCATCTATTAAAATCTCCAGACGTCTACGCCAATTCCGGAACGCATGATAGTATTCCTGTTGGGGAACACTGAAACAAAGGGAACACTGAATCAATGCATTTTGCCATGTCTTGCACCCTTGAAAAAGGCTTCCCAGCAAGTTCATTTTTAGTTTTATGGAAACAATCAAAAAACGCATTGTGCAAGATCGGGTAAATATGAGGATGGGGTAGCTGTTTAATTTTTTCTCTCCTCCAGATAGACTGTGAGTTGACGGGTTTTGTGAGCACTGCCATTGTCAGAAAGGAGAACCCTTGACACGCCTGTTGTTGGATGCTGCTCCTTCACCACCTTAACCATTTTGGGAAAATAATGATCATTTATATGCATTTCTTCAAGTAAGGTGTCCACAGAACAGCTATCAACTCCTTGGGAATTTGAAAAAAAGTTGTGAATATCTTCTTCCTTGAGCGAAAGTCTTGTTGGAGGATATGGGGTTCACGTTCATCTTCCAAACATAGTTGTCGATCTGTCTGGGAGTTGTATAGTAATAAAAACACGTCTCATCAACTGTGATAAAGTCTGTTAACAATTTAGAGCCACTAGGTTCAAACATTGCCAGCAACTCCTTTCACATCGGGGAGGGGGTGGCTCAGTCGGTAGCGCGCCAGGCTCGTAATCTGTAGTACACATGTTCGAGTCCCAGCTGGATCAGCGTTGAGATTTATCTCCGCAAAATTCTCCGCCTGCCCACGGTCAGTAGGGGACACCGATGGGTTTGGAAAGGCCGCCGTGCGTCGGATGGGACGTTAAGCCGTGGCCCCGTGTACGGGAGAGCCATACCCTGTGCACGTTAAAGAACACGCTGGATGGCCTTGACGGGAGGCTACCATCTGTCTCCCAACAGCTGTTTCAGTGGGTCCTCTAACCCAACCTTCTCTGAGCCTTCGGGGTCCATGTGACCTGGCCATTTAGCCCATGGTGTGCAAAAAAGTGCCGCTCAGAGGTAAAACAACCCAACCCTTTCACATCGACTCTAGCCCTTTTTACCGTTCTGTCAGTTTGTGGGGTACGCATTTTGCACAGATCTTTTGGAATTTTAAATGTTGATAATTGTTTCTACACTGCCAATACACTCACATCTAAACTTATTACCTGAATGGCGATGTGTGGGTTTTCCTTAACGAGTTCACGAACAGCAGCGATGGTTCTCTTGTTCACGACTTCATTCGGTCTTCCTGCATGAGGGTGGTCTTCGAACTCTGCAGTCCTTCTCTGAATTTGCAGATCCATCCGTAACAGTACCATATAAATAGGTATGATCCTCATATACTTGTGATAAATCGTAATGATTTTTTTTCTCGTCGTCCCCAAGCAGCATCCTTGTGAAAATGTAAAATCTTTTCTCTTCTTCAGTAGGTTCCATAGCAACAACGCACAGATTTCGCAGACCGAACTTTATGCGCCGCCAGCGAAGAGAGAAATGATGATACTGGCTTTGTTTTTAACATGTATTGACAAGTTCAAACAAGTCGCAGCTCGTTAATTCTACGAAACGAGTGCAAATCTACAGACAAGTGTCGAGCTTTCTGAACACCCTCGGTATTCAAAAGTTAAGATTGATACATAAATGTTGGTGATGTATGTAATTTGCTTTGAGCAAAATGAACGCCAGGTTTAAAAACGTAAAAAAAAAATCAGCACAAATAGTTGAAAACTGAGTATAAATATATGGGCTATATCTTTATTTTTCATTGTACTGATCTCATAAACTAAAATTACAGCGTCACCCTACTTTATTACGAATATTTTAATCCACCTTTTGAGTTTTGCTAAGACCAGAGGTTCTCAACGTGGGGTACAGTCGCTCAAAAAAGCATCCGAAAGCTATGGTTGATTACAAAATTCAGAAATAATATCTGGCAACGATTTTTTTAGAAATTAGTGATCTGGCAACCTTCGTGTCACATGACACGTGGAAAAAATGTCACGTGACACGAAGGTTGCAAGATCACTAATTTCTAAAAAAAATCGTTGCCAGATATTTTTTCCTGAATTTTGTAATCAACCATAGCGTTCGGATACTTTTTTGAGCGACTGTACGCGGTAAAAGTTTTTGGGGTACGCCGTGAGAGCTCAAAAGTCGCTAGATCTAGTAACAAAGTCAGTGTTTTATTTTATTCCCATTGTTATACTATAACTATAGTTTTACGTATCTATACAAGGGGTACGCCAGTTACATACACATTTCCAGAGGGTACGTGAAGCATAAAAGGTTGAAAACCACTGGCTTAAGACTGTTATGGAACCACTGACGTCACACGGGTGTTCTTACAAAGTGAAAATGCCTTGTACTGTCCGACTGTAATGCAAAGTTCTTTATTTTTTGATGATTCCATAATAATATATTTTAATGTCAGTGATAACCGAAATGACAAATGATAGTTGGAATAGAGAAGTAATATTTATGAAGTTTAAACTCGTCGGTAAAGATAAGAATCAGCTGCATCACAGGTAATGACTTGGAAACAAATTACTGATGGCTATAGTTTGTCAACACTGAGTCAGTTGTGCCACAGAGTGCTTCATTCATCAACTCAGCCACACCATATGTCATTTAAATTAACATGAAACAGCTGCTATTTCTAAATTTAAATACAATTTTTATAGAAGTTAACGGTAGTGCCAATTTTGCTTCCCACGTGCAATATTTAAGGGTGGGAGTGAAAAACGTACTAAATCAAAAAAAAAAGTTTGCTTTTCGTTAATTCGTGTTTTTTTAAGACAGTTATCTTAAGAAGTTATCTTAATTTTTGCGGCATGTGATGGGTATAGGGTTGAAATTAGCATACTGCTCGTAGTGTAAGATATTTACAGGTCTGCATACTGGCTCGTAAGCGCCGAAAGCAAAACTACTCTACAAGCAAGGACGTATCCAGGGAGGTCTGGACCCCCCCCCCCCAACAAAAAAAATAAAATCCCTTCGTCTTATACGAACTCTCAAACTTGTCTGCCTGCTTTGAAATTTGAAAAAGATAGCTTTATATTATTTTAACCCCATGTTACATGTTGACACTAAAATTAGATTTAAAGAATAACTACTATACACTGAAGTGCTATTGAATTAGGGATAGGAGACGCTATCCAAATTCAGTACCGCAAGTCCCGCATTTGTACGCATGCGTGGTTGGAACTCTGGTCATATATAGCTGTCAGCTTTGGCTTCCCCAAGCATTCGTCGTGAGAAGCGTAATAGGAAAGGCGCGGGATTTAGATGCATTTGACAGAGGGAAGATCATTGGTCCCCGAAGGATGGGACACTCGATCTCCGAAATTGTCAATGAACTTGGATTTTCTAGTATGACAGTTTCAAGTGCTCCAGGAATATAAAAATTCCGGCAAAAAAAAAACAAGAACTCGGACAAACTGTAAACGACAACCAGCCTTGAATGATCGTGGGCTTCGCCATCTGACCCACATCGTACGGAACGATAGGGGCCAGACATTATCTGAAATCACCTCCCGTCTGAACACAGGCTCCAGCCGGGAAGTCAGTGCATGGACCATGCAATGCTCACTTCATTGTTTCGGGAGCCACTGACCAACAAGAGTCCCACTTCTAATGGCACGACACTGGGCTCAACGCCTTGCCTGGGCTAAAGAAGATGGAAATTGGACCATCGAAAATTGGCAACGGATAGCCCGGAGTGATGAATCCCAAATTAAACTTCATCACGCCGATGGGAGACTGAGGGTATGGCGCTAACCCCATGAATCCTGCATGTCAGGTTAGAACAGTAGAAGATGGTGGTGGCTCAGTGATAGCCTAGGGTGTCTTCAGTCCGTGGGATCTTTGTTACATGTACCGACCGATTTCATTACGTAGAACTCATGGCTGACCATTATACCCATTTATGGCCATCATGCATCCCAATGGAGATGGCATCTACCAGCAAGACAACTATTCATCTCACAGGTCCAGGTTCGCTACTGCATGGTTGCAGGAGCATTCTGCTGACTTTGAAATAATGAATTGGCCACCTAGAAGCCCAGATTTAAATCCCATTGAAAATCTTTGGGGATACCGTCGAGCAGTGTTCGAGCGTGTCCCATCAGCGATGACCTTGAGAGAATTGTGAACAGCTCTGGAGGATGCATGGTTCGCCATACTTGTGGAACATTTACACAAGCTTGTGGAGTCCTTGCCTCGTCGTGTGGCGGCCGTTATCAGGGTCAGAGGAGGTCCAACACGTTACTATCCCTAATTCAATGGCACTTCAGTGTATAATGCTATTCTATATAGAATATCATTTTAATTTTTCCTGTCCAGTGGGGTATTTTAGCAATTGGGAACCCTACTCAAGCCCCCCCCCCCCCCCTCCCCACCGAAAAACTAAATGTGCCCGATTGGATTTTGATGGCTGCAATCAGAAGGGCACGCTAAAAAACTAACAAAGAAACAGATGGGAATATAAATAATTCATGTCAGGGTTAATCTCGCGTTGGTCACGAGTTACTACCATCTCAAATAACATATTATTTGAGAGAGTATTTATTATTGGTTCCAGGTTCAAATCTGCAGTTCCCAGGTTTGGGTCCCGCCTTAGCCCAGCATTGAGATTTATCTCCGCAAAACTGCCCATCCTGCCATCAGTCAGTAGGGGACACTGGTGGGCTTGGAAAGGCAGCCGTCCGTCGGAAGAACATTCAGCCGTGGCGCTATGTAAAGCTATAACCTGTGTATTAAAGAACACGCTGGATGACTTTGACTAGAGGCTACCATATGAGCCCCATCCTCCCAACATTCTCCGAGCTTTCAGGGTCTTTGTAATCTGGCTATTTAGCCCATTGTGTGCAAAAAATTGCCGCTCAGAGGTTAAACAACTCAACCTTTATTTTACTTCCGTTAATTTCTTTTGTTTAAATCCATGATTCTCAATGGGGTGCTACTATACCCTAAGGCAATGGTCCCCAAAGTTGGATACGTGTGCCGATCTATGAGGGTACGTGATGAAAATGATTCTAATTTATCATTTTGTTTAGATTTTTAATTTCCAGAAAATATAATGGAAAATTTAAAAATATATATATTTGCTAATACATTTAAATTTCGCGGTCATTTTACGCACTCGAGTTCTGTTTAGTTTCATAAAGATATCTGGGCGCACAATCTAGAGCGCAGTGAGAGCACAGTTGCCAGGTTTAGCCTTTTAATGGATTATTTCTATGTTTATTTTCATCTCATTTTCAGGTATACATATAAAATATATAATATTCATACCTATTGGGGGTGCATGCTACTTTTTTTTTTTTGCTGATATAGGGGTGCGTGATCAAAAAGGCAATTTTAATGCCTTAAGGGCATTTAAAAAACTGTGGGGGCGTTCAATTTGTCAAACCGATTTCAGGGATGCTACAGTCATCTAGCTTTAAACTAGCTTTATTCCTATGAAGAGAAGGGTGGTTCAGTCAGTAGCGCGCCAGGCTCATAATCTGCAGTTTCCAAGTTCGAGTCCCAACTGGGTCAGCGTTGAGATTTATCTCCACAAAATTCCCTGCCCACGGTCAGTAGGGAACACCGATGGGTTTGAAAAGGCCACCGTCCATCGAATGGGACGTTAAGACGTGGTTCCGTGTGCGGGAGAGCCATACCCTGTGCACGTTAAAGAACACACTGGATGGCCTTGATGGGAGGCTATCATCTGTCTCCCAACAGCTATTCCAGTGGATCCCCTCCCCCCAACCTTCTGAGCCTTCGGAGTCCTTGTGACCTGGCCATTTAGCCTATGGTGTGCAGAAAAAGTGCCGCTCAGAGGTAATACAACCAACCAACCAATCCTATGTAAGAGGGTTGTTAGAAAATAATTCTTGATAAAAAGTTGGGAACCATTGGTTTTAATTGGTTCAACCAGGATCATTTGATCTGATGCATTTCTTAGTGCCACAATTCTCCTTTACTATCTTGACTTTCAGTACAAAAAATACCAATATCCAGACCTTCAACTGTGAGTGTTTTAATCTCCCAACTCCATTTTTTAAATAATAACATATAATCAGAACCAACCAGAATGCTGTTCCAGAATTTTTCAGTTATTCTTCCTAAACTATGCAATATGCGTTTCCGCTCTATGATTTACTGAAATTCACAAAAAAGTAGTTTGGTTGGAGTTTTATGGCGCATTAGCGACTTGGGCATAATGTGCCAACCACGTACAAAATAAAGGATAAAAGTCATGTGACCCCCAACCAGAAATTAAGAAAAGGCAAAACTCACATATTCAAAAATCGTAAAAATATATACCAAGAACGGTAAAAAAACGCAAACACATAACCAGGGTATAAAATAATGTGTATATATATATAGATAAACAAAATAAAATCAACCCAGGTATAAAAGACCTGGATTAAATACATAGAATAATAAACAATAACATAAAATCAATATCTAATAAAATAGCCAGTAAAACATAAAAAGAACAGGGGTGAAAAGTAATGATCAAATAAAATACGTTCGAGTGTAAGCAGTTAGGAAGTAAAATCATGAAAGTTAAAATATAATTGACGTTACAGGTTAAAAGCAATGCAGTCTGCTAAAATATTCTTAATAGTTCAAAAAGTGTCGCAAAACGGACATTTAGGTTTGCTGTCCAGCCGTAAAAGAAAAGAATGTAATAAACAAATGACCTAGGAGGCAAGTACAACTTCCTCTTGAGATTCCTGTGAAACATGACTGCCACAGTTTGACAATAGGCTTGATCTCAAAGAGCTTGTTTGCAATCTGTTCTGACCAAGATCTCTGTCCCTGTGCCTGAAGCTCAATGGAAAAACACTGCTGGAAGTCCAAATAGGGAACTGGCAGGAGAGAGCCAGACAGGAGCAAGGCAGACTTAGTGGCAGCATCTGTCAAGTCATTAGACATAAGTTGAAGATCTCGGTCAGAGCTCTCTAAATCTCTATTTTCTATAATATTAATCTAATATTTAAAGAGTTATGAAAGCTGAAACATTTAAATTAAACTTTTGCTAGTTTTGAAAATTTACTTCAAAAAGTTAAAACAAGTTGTTCGCAATATAAATGCGATATATTTGAATTTTGTGTAAGGATTTTTGAAGTTTTCATCAGTTTGGGGGGAAAATATTTTGGAAGTGTGGTGTATGTGATAACATCTGTTGTTAAGCATTATAGCTTCCATAACTCATTAAATATTAGATTAATCTTATAGAAGATAGAGATTTAGAGCGCTCTGACCGAGATCTTCAATTTATGTCGCGACATTTTTTTTTTCGTAAAATGCTTATTTTCAAAGTTAGGTAGATTTGAATGTGGCGATTCGTTCACTTAATATGAAAGTGTCCGGACACTTTTTGCAATTAGTGTATTATTTATATTTTTCAATCACCCATTAATACCAATTACTATTGTTAAAGAGTAAAAAATTAGGAAAATGAAAACTTCATTTCCCTATAAACGTGAATACCATATTCGCCAGATGCGAAATGTTATCTTTCCAGCTTTTTTACGAGTTAAACGGACAAATTCAACTTAGTGAATAAATTTTGAAATGACATTCATATGCTAAACGTACAACAGTTCTACTGCACCTTATTAGGAAATCAATATACCACTATTACTCAAAGTTTGTGGTCCACATATTTTGCTGCGCAATATATGCTTGAAAAACTAAAACGAATGTATTTTTTTTTTACAGTGAGTTCCCAGTTCACACCAATGGCACCAGGCTTTTACGCATCACAGGCACCTCAGTCACAGCTAGCACCAGTAGCACAGGGCATCTATGCATCACAGGTACCTCAGTCCCAGCCAGCACCAGTAGCACAGGGCATCTATGCATCACAGGCACCTCAGCTTCAGCCTGTGTCGGTGGCACCACCACCTCCACCAGCTATCTCCCAGTTGCCACAGCAACCTCCTCCAAGGACATACAACTTTACCAACTTCAATATAACTCCAAAAGCATGGAGCGAAATGGCTACTCAGTACCAGCCCATTCACTTCAAACCAGTGAAACCACCCTCAGTTCTTGTTCAGTGATCTTCTTTGAACTGTTGCATTCCCATTGTGATCATATAGGTTCCATGATTAAAAAAAGGCTGCATAGGTATTCAATGTGCACATCTGTTTTATCTGTTAATAAACATATAATAAAAGGCTGTTTGAATCTGAAGTTATATATGTTGTAGAGAAAAAACTTTTTGTTGTTTTAAACTTTGTTCTAAAAAAAAGGGATGTAACTATAAAGGAGGGGGAAAGTGCAACCCTGACTCACCCAGAAAAAACGGATAACTTTTCCTATCCCACCCCCTCCACAAATAAATTTCTGTTTTAATCTTATACTGGATGTCCCACATAAAAATAAGCCTGACCTATACCCATAAACACTAAAGACAAAACCTACTTATTTGGTTCCCCTTTTATTTAGAACATTCTATTTATATATATACAAATCACCTTATGAAATCAGGAAACTTCCACAAATTTAGAACTTATTTACAAACTGTTTTGAAGTAAAATATTTATTCAGTTACAATTCCAAAACAAAAATTAAATTATAGGATCTGTATTCTCTCGTTGAATACTTTCATTTATTATCTGTATCAACATTCTTCTGATGGTCTAGATTTGCATGTTTGTGTTCAGGAGGTCTGAGATTGAATCGCTGATAAGATGCAAGTGAAAGAGTCTATCTCAATATCAGACCCCTTACCTCCTGAGACACTAAATAGAGATTCTCTCTTCAGACACTAGAGATCAATAAGAATTAAAACACTGAAATCTTACAATGGAATCTTTAAAAAAATTCAAACTTTAAGACTTCATCAATTCAATATCCAAATACAGTAAATGAAGTCTGGATAAAAAAAATCAGTAAGAGATTTTAATCAGTAATACTTAGTAGAATTTTCCAGATGTTTAACAATGGAATTTTCACACAGCATATGGAATTGGACAATCCTATGGAAGACCCATCAAAGAGAACAAATATAAAAGTAGTTGCATTTTAAATACATTTAAAATTGCAATCATAATTTCTAAACACTATTTCAATAAACAAAGATTTAACACCATTTCTTTTTCATGTATTCTTTTCTTTTATATATATTTTATATTGTGGCAATTCATTAAATTGCCACAATATATTTATTTTTGTAAATATGATTGAGAAGAGCGTATGCTGCATATTGAAAACCTCAAACTCTATTACAGCTATAGAACTCACATTTTTCTCCTAACCAAACATTTGTAAACATTTTTTAAGTTTTGTCCCAAAAGATGTATTAAAATATAACAAGCATCACTCATTATGAATAACTCAAATAATTGATGTCTTACATGAATTTGTTTAGGCGAATTTTTTGTGAAATTGTTATAAATTTGTGCGCAATGTTTTAAATGTTTAATGCTACTTGGATTCATTTCACACACTCTAAAAGTTGTACATGCATGGACACTAGTAGCTAATGACATTTAAATGTTCAAACATTTCTTGAACTTGTACAGGTTCTCCATATTTATTAACATTAAGTACTTCAAACGTTAGAAGCTATTAGCAAACATAAATAATTCATTTCGTCTACAACAGAATTATTAAATATTATAGATGTGGTGAAATGCTTTTATTAATGTCGTAACCATAATCACTATGGATATATAGATCACTGATCTTACATAACATTTTGAAGTGTCCATCACATATTCAAAAGATATTTGTATTTTCGGTTTCTTTGAATTGCTTATTAATTTTACATTTTTATTCTATAAACTTAATGAGGTAACAATATACATAATACTCAAAATAAGGTTTTTTTATGAATGATAGTAATATTGTTTTAATTTTGGCATAATTCAATTTAAAATTTTGTTTTAACTTTATCATTAAAAAGCATACAATGTAGCAGTTATTTTCTAACTATTTTGTAAACAAGATTTTCATTAGAATGATGAGGAAAACACTAATAAACTCTTAACTTGTAATGGCAACCCTGATTAGTTTGATTACTTAAATGTTAGTTTTTAGCTTATCATTTTTTAAGTTTTAGTATATTATAGTACATAAGCTTTTGAAAATCAGCTGAAAGTTATCTACGTTGGAATGGATACTCATAATTTCTGCACTTGTGGTACATGTGATATCAAGGATAAAAATCCATATGTAAACTTCATTTCCTCGTTCCTGTAGTTGCTCATTTCTTTCTAGTCAGAATTTTGTTTGTGTACATATTTTTTGTGTTACTAATTAAAACCTAGAATGCAGGGCAATGTTGTGAATTTGGAGTATGAAGCAGCCAAACCACTGCTTATTTATTCTGTTTTGTCTAAATCAGAATTATTTTGCTTTTTAATGCCAATGTGAATTACTCATCTCCCACATTTAGGCAATGTTAATATATCCTCAACTCCAATGAGCGGAGGGGCAGGGGTGGCTCAGTCGGTAGCGCGCCAGGCTCGTAATCTGTAGTTCCCAGGTTCGAGTCCCAGCTGGGTCAGCGTTCAGATTTATCTCCGCAAAATTCACCGCCCTGCCCACGGTCAGTAGGGGACACCGCTGGGCTTGGAAAGGCCGCCGTCCGTCGAATGGGACGTTAAGCCGTGGCCCCGTATGCGGGAGAGCCATACCCTGTGCACATCAAAGAACACGCTGGATGGCCTTGACGGGAGGCTACCATCTGTCTCCCAACAGCTGTTCCAGTGGGTCCCCTCCCCCAACCTTCTCTGAGCCTACGAGGTCCATGTGACCTGGCCATTTAGCCCATGGTGTGCAAAAAAGTGCCGCTCAGAGGTAAAACAACCCAACCCAATGAGCGGATTTAGTACAATAATGAAAAAAATACATTAGTCTTGCATCTTCAGTTACATATTCATACAAAATTCATATTTTTTGTTTATGATGTTTCAAAATATAAAAGCTGTATACTTATTTCAAATGGTATATTGTTTTTGTTGCTTTCATTTATTGTGTGTTTTTGTTTTGTCCAAAGTGGCAAAAAACGAGGCACTGAAATTGAAAACTGAAGTGAGAGAAAATGCATAAAATGCAGCTCCACTTCTCAGTGTAATAAGCAATAAAATGGTGCAAAGAAGTGCATATAATTTGCATGTGATGAAATTAATTTTGCAATTCTAAAGCACTTGCACTAAGAAATCTGTACAGAATATATTTAACAGAGAGGAATGTTCTCTCATATCTTTGTAACTACAGAGTGTGTCATTTACAACAAATAAAAATAATTTTTACTGATGGGTTTATTTTAATGAATATTCTGTTTGATTCTTCTTCATATGTTTTGCTTACAATAAAAATAGATTAACAGCATTAATTAATGAAGCTGCCAAAATTCTCAAAGTTAACAAAGTTTCAGCCATAAAAAAATTAAAGCCAACTATTCAGAGCAAATGACTAGTATCATGTAATAATGAAATGAAAAAATTTGGTTTTGCCATGAGTGGGATTCGAACACACGTCTCCAGGAAACATGCCTGTTATGCTAACCACTACACCATCAATGGCTAATCTTTTCTCAGCTTAGTGACGTTATATACTTTCCGGATTTTTTATTTGATTTGCACAGTGGCGCCATGTATCCAGGAAGTGGAGAACTCTGTTGCCTCATTAGGGATGGAATTAATATTTGTCACTCACACTCAGGGGGTTAAATCAATAAATCAGTAGTAAAGAATCACAGGATAAGTCCTATAGACATGGAACTCATGAAATAATGAGCTGAAAAAAATCCATGTCCACAGGACTTATCCTGTGATTCTTTATACTGATTTATTGATTTAATGCCCTGCGCATGACTGACAAATATTAATGCCATCTCTAATGAGGCAACAGAGTTGCCCACTTCCCGGATAGATGGTGCCACTGTGTGAATCAAATAAAAAATCCAGAAAGCATATAACGTCACTAAGCTGAGAAAAGATTAGCCATTGTTGGTGTAGTGGTTAGCATAACAGTCATGTTTCCTGGAGACATGGGTTCGAATCCCACTCATGGCAAAACCAATTTTTTTCAGCTCATTATTTCATGAGTTCCATGTCTACAAGACTTATCCTGTGATTCTTTACTACTGACTAGTATCATTTTTAATTATCAAAATCACAAGTACTGTGATGGCTTCATCACCACCATGCTGGGCTCAGTGCTTAACATTACATCCTATACCACATCAGAAGGGCTAGTTTTTTTTTTGGTTTACTGGTTAAATTGTTGGCTTTCTAAAGCAGTGATGCAAGAATTGATTACAACTAATATTGAGATCATCAAGCATTGAAACTCTGATTTATCACACCATGAAAATGTCAGAATAAATCATATGTACCCTATGAGAAATTTCACACTAACAGTCAAATTACAAGAAATCATAAAATTTAACGTTGCCTTTAAAAAATAGGGAAAATGGTTGTAAAAATACTAAAGCCATAGAAAGCAGCAACTGTCAAAGGTTTGAATCTGGTGTGAATAAGCTGGTAATAACAAATTCCAATATACAATAAGGGAAATTAACAGAGTAAGATATTCCAGACATTATCAAAAAAACATCTACTGAACAACTGACCTCGTAATATGCCTCCTAGTTGAGTGGAATTTCACTCAAGCTGCCGATGGACATGCCATCCAAGAATTGGTCTGATTAGACTACAAGGGCTAGAAACTATTAGAATGTTGGCTCTACTCAGCATTCATGTATATACAAATGCATTTTCACAGGCTTCAGTTGAAAATTACTTCTAGATCATAGACATATTAAAATACATACACTACATCAAAAAAAAAACAGAAAAAAAACTTATTTTCCTATTTTCATCCCAAAAAATAAAATCAAAGAATGTGTTATATATGTGGTGAAGTCACTCATGAATTTGTATTCACTTCAAAGATAGGATGCTGGCAATTTTTATTCAGTCAGTAAACCATTTTTGGCACCTTATCTTCCTTTGAAGTGAATATGAATTCAGCAAGTAATTTCACCACCAGTAAATTTTACTTATGCTTAAAATATTTTTGGATAAATATAAAAAAAATCACTAAAAACACCTATCTTTGGAAGGGAGGTTTGCTACTGAGCACGTGCTTTCATTATAACTTATAAAAAATTGCATGCCCTCCCACCTATTAAATTTTTCTCCTTTTTGGGGGGGAGAAGAGGTGTAATTTGAGGTTGCCATAACATTATCAAAGTCACATGCTTTGAGATATAACTCTTTGAGATAAAAAAAAAACCCTGAAATTTCTGTTCTCTTTTTTTATGGGAAAGAAGAATGGGGTGAAACTTGAGGTAGACCACAACAGTCCTCATTTCATAAGCTTTCCTTTGACACCTAACTCATAACTCTCAGTCTTCATGTTCAAAAGATTGGTAGAACAAAGATTTTCCTATTTCCCCTTTCTTTAGAGGGGGTTATAGCCTAAGATATTCCCCATGTCACAGGCTTTCATTTCACACACCTTGTTAAGCTCAGTCAATGGGTTGGAGAGACATGGTGGAGGAACCATTTTGACAAACCAACAAATAGCAAGCAAAAAAAGCAACAGAAAGATAGTTAAAAATGAGTTCTTATGGGATTTGCATTTAGTAATCTCTTTATAATCTTTACTATGCCACTGTATGCTTTGGTTTCTGTTACCTAAATTTTCGTACTTTTTTATTCCCCAAGTAGCCTGAAAATTTATGCATCATTCATGCTTTATGGTGTATTCATACACAGAAAAGTCCTCTTCCTTTAGCATCTTTCTCATTTCATGTAAATCACTCGAATTATACACTGTAACATCATTCTTCAACTGTATCTCTTATAGCTCTCTTTGATATCTTTTACAAATTATCACTTGCTCTTCAGTATATTCTGCTGACATCCTGCTCCATGGCTTTTGTTGCTTCACTACAGTAGCATTTATTATGTGACCTGTTAGGAGGTGTCTGTGCTTCACTGCTAATGATTTAGTTTATGATGGCACTGAGAAATTTTGTCAACAGTCAAGTCATGAGGCAATGAATGGATGGACTATTACAAGGCCAAATAATGAACAATACCTCATTATAGAGGAACCTGAGCTGGAATAGTTGGCAGAGTCAGTCTCCTACCTGATTTTCCCACATTCAAGGGGGCTCAGTCGGTAGCGCGCCAGGCTCGTAATCTGTAGTTCCCAGGTTCGAGTCCCAGCTGGATCAGCGTTGAGATTTATCTCCGCAAAAATTCCCCACCTTGTCCACAGTCAGTAGGGGACACCGATGGGCTTGGTAAAGGCCACCGTCTGTCAGATGGGATGTTAAGCTGTGGCCCCGTGTGCGGGAGAGCCATACCCTGTGCATGCTAAAGAACACGCTGGATGGCCTTGACGGGAGGCTACCATCTGTCTCCCAACAGCTGTTCCAGTGGGTCCCCTCCCCCAACCTTCTCTGAGCCTTCGGGGTCCTTGTGACCTGGCCATTTAGCCCATGGTGTGCAAAAAAGTGCCGCTCAGTGGTAAAACAACCTAACCCAACCCACATTCAAGTCTTTTCTGTGCAGGTGATTTTCTCCACTAACTCCTACCCTCAGTGAAAAAGTGGACATTGATGGGCTTCAAACAACTGTGTCTGTCAGATGGGATGTTAAGCTGTGGTCCTGTTTGTCACCGTGTATAAATTAAAGAATGATGAAAAATTTTCATCTATTTCTTAACAGCTCTTTAATTAAAATGGTTCCTCTACCCAGCTCTGAGCACTTGGAATCCTTGTAAAGTGAGTCATTAGATCATTGCAAAAAAACAAATTCCACTCAGAAAAACTTTTCTGTTGTACCATACAACCAACCATATAACAGAAAGTAAAACCAAACCATACAAGAGAAATTGTGCAAGAAGGATGCCAGGAAAGTAACAATAAGGAGCACACTGCCATCTGACGAAAACGAATTTTTTTAAATGTCTAGTGTAACAGAAGATATGTCTAAAATATTATATACATTACAGAAGTTTCAGGCTAGTCTATGATTTGAATAATATACACTGCCCAACCAAAATATTAACAACTTGCATACTGAATTTTCTCCAAAAAAAAATAACTGTAGTGAGAAATTCTATTGTGAAGAGCATTGAAATAAATTGCAAAAAGGAATGCGAACATTCAATTTTATAATGATTAAAATATTTACAGCTTACAGCAGACATGCACAATGTATCAATGATATTTTGTGTGTAGCTCATTGCATTTTCATAGTCATATATCAATTTTAGTGACTTCTTTGATCTTAGTACTCATCCACAATTTATATAATGCTATTTTACCTGAATTTTAACACCTCCTCTCTACTTCTATGCAGGATCATTAAACCATGAATAAAAAAAGGCTACTAAAAGCTACAATATCTGCCTTTTAAAATGCTTGGTATGGGTATGTAATGAAGCATTTACAAGCTAACCAGAACTGGCTGATATATACACTGAAGAGCCAAAATATTATGACCAGTGCATCTTGATGAAAATTGAAGCAACTGCAGGTAAATGAGGTCATGTGTGAATGTCATGAAATGGCATAAATAACACCTGATATTGAGCTCTGTTAATCAGTGTTATTCTTGTTTTTCAGATGGGAAAGGCAGCGGACTTAAGTGAGTTTGACAAAGGCCAAATTGTAATGGTCAGACTGGGTCAGAGCCTTTCCGAGATGGCAAGGCTTGTGGGATGCTCAAAGTCAGCTGTGATTAGTACCTTCAAAAAGTGGTCCGAGGTGGGAAAAACCATGAACCACTGACAAGGTGTGGGATGACCATGGCTCATCGATGCTAGAGGTGAGCAAAAGCTATCCCATATGGTACGAGCCAACAAAAGGGATACTGTGGCGCAACTCGCCCATAATTTGAATGCCGGTGATGCAAGTAATGTTCACAACACACAGTAGATCGAACCCTGCTGAAAATGGGGCTGTGTAGCTGCAGTGTAATGCTCCAAAAATTATTAACTTTTCAAGTTGGTTCTTTTGTCTGATCCAAATTTATTCAAAATTTTGGATAGCTTTGTCGGGCGTCAGGCAATTTTAACTTGCCAAATAAAGTTGAAATAAGGTTCATTAGGTATCTGTTTAGTGTAACTTATCAAGTAAGAATTTAAAAAGGATTGTCAAGTTTAATTGAAGTTTAAATCGAATTAAAAAAATTAATTTGCATTGCTCAAGAGAAAAATAGCAAATATTCAAAAGTTTCAAACAAAATTTATTTCCAAAAAATTCAAAGATTCACCAAATTCAAAGGAAGAATACAAAAGTTGGAGAACTAACAACTCACATCTATCTAAACAACACATGGTATTCACAATACTTCTGACTCCTACATCTCTAACTCTGACCACTTCTACCTCTGACTCTGTGACCTAATGTCACTTAGTTATAACATGCTGCATAAATCCGGCATGTGTCTGTTGCACGCTGGGAAAACATTTGAATAATCTGATGATCCCGCTATCTATGTCTCTACTAACTCTGACTGCACTTCTACCTATGACACTGTGACCTAACGTCACTTAGTTATAACATGCTGCATTACAAACCTGGCACGTCTGTTGCACACTGGGAAAACATTTGAATAATCTGACAATCACACTAGCTATGATGCAAGAGGGGTCGTGTTCTAGACGCACACATTAGCGGTTGACAATCAAAAGGTCGGAGTTGCACATGCGCAACTCCTATAGCTCAGAAACGAGAATTGTGATGTCCAAACACATAATAATTCCCAAAAGGATAAAAATAATGTAAATAAAGTAAAACTGGTTAAGGAAAAATAAAACTGAATGGGTGAACAATCACAGCAGGTCGCTCCAAGTGCCCATGCTAACTTCAGTTCACTGTCAAAAGTGCCTACAATGGGCATGCGAGCATCAAAACTGGACCTTGAATGATTGGAAGGTCATCTGGTCTATGAATCACATTTCCTGTTGCACCATGTGAATGGCCGGGTACATGTTCATTTACCTGGGGAAGTGTTGGCACCAGGATATATCATGGAATGAAAACCAGCTACTGAAGGAAGTGTAATGCTTTGGGCAATGTTCTACTGGAAAACCCTGGATCCAGTCATTCATGTGCAGGAAACTATGAAATCTACCACCTACCTAAATATCATTGCAGACCAGGTACATCCTTTCATGGCAATGGTATTCCCCTCTAGCAGTGCCTTCTTTCAGCAGAATAATGTGCCATGCTACACTGCCCGAATTGTCTGAGAATGGTTCGCAGAACATGAGGAAGACTTCCAGGTATTGTTCTGACCTCCAAATTCCCCAGATATCAATCCAATCAAGCATCTGTGGTCTGTGTTGGAACAGTATATCCGATCTGTGGCAGCTCAACCACGTAACTCGCATGTTGGTACCAGATACCACAAGACACCTTTAGAAATCTTGTAGCGTCCATGCCTCGCCAGGTAAGAGCTGTTTGTTTTGGTGGCATGTGGAGGACCAACATCATATTAGGCAGGTGGTCATAATGTTTTGGCTCTTCAGTGTATGAGCTCTAAGTGATAATAACACAAAGTTTTAATTTCAATCAGGAATTTATCACATTTGGGCATTTTGAAATGTGAACGCTGTATTATGAATGGTAAATGCATTGAAATTCAAATAGGAATGAAAGTGAAATGAGAATTGGCACAGTACTTATAATGTGCAGCTAGCTTACTTTAATTCACAATTGATACTAGCCCATGCTTGAGTTAAACAATATTAATATGTATCAGTTAGGAAAATTGGAATTTGCAGTTTCCTAACAGTGCAAATATAAAAAGTAATAGCATAATGAGCAGCATTAATAAAAACATAAATCATAATTTGTCACAAATGCATTTACCTGAAACATTTGTTATAACAATCTAATGTTGTACAGTGTAAGTGAAATATTTCCCAAAAATAATCAAGATTTTAAAAAATTATCTCATAATTTTTATTTATTTATAATATACATTATTCTTTGTGAATCAGCATTTTTAACACTATAATTTCTATCACATGTCAAGGTTTTGTACTGCAACAATGAAAAACTTTCTTAATTGGTTTTATTTGCTTGCCTTAAAATGTTATGTATAAAATATTGAAACCAAATAACTTGATTGATAAAGAATTTAAATATTATCTTTATGCCAAGAAAAATTTTGTGTGGCCTTTTCTAGAGCATCTTGGTAAAAAATTATATCCTATATAACAAAATAAAACATACAGATTTGCAAACTTTTATTATAGAGTTTAAACATTTTAAACACTGGCTGCATTATAAGGCAATATTTTAGGAGTGTGTTAAAAAAATATTATTAACAACTAGTTTTTGTTTGGTGCTATGCTAGGCCAAAACCCTGCGTATGTTGAATAGCCTGTAGTAACTTTGCATGAAGGATATCTTCTGAGGAATAAAGAGGTAAGTCCAAGATATTGAAGCAAGTGTGAGCCACAGGCAAGTAATCATCATCTACATGCATAGGCTGTATAATTATCTAAGAGGTATAGAAGTCTATTAATATAAATGTTTATTGTCATCACGTAGAACAATTAACTATATACACTATATATACACAACAGAATATCAGAATGTAAGTGGCTACATCTTTGCAATTAGAAATAACAAAGATGGCCTTATGCAGTTTACAAATCATGGTAAAGGGCACAAAGTATTGTGAAAATAATGGGTAAGAACAAAAAAAATATTCTTTTTTTTGCACAGTAAATGGAACTTTCAGACTCTAAATCAAGATTACTCTCATGATATCTTGCATAATAATTCCAGCAAAAAAGGTCTGGAAATTCTGGGCTTGCAAGAGATCAAACAGACATGTAAATGCCAGACTATGAAAATAATCTTAAATTTATCCTTTCATGATAAAATGATCTGAAATATAAGTAAAGGTATAATTTCACTTAGCGGGAATGAATATAGTGTTTTTTAGGATATACATGAGTGGATCAGAAAGTAAGGTTACAAGATTGATATGTCATAACCATATAAATTTTGATGTACACAACCAACCAAAGTGAAACCTCAAATAATACACTATTTTTCAACATAGTCACCACAAATATTCAAACACTTGTTGCTATGAGTAATGAGCTTATCCATTCTGTCCGCATAAAAGTCCTGTCCTGGGTGATTCGGCCACACAATGACAGCAAGTTGCACCTCTTCATCTGATGTGAAACGACATCCTCCCAAGTGATCTTTCAAGTGTGGAAAGAGGTGGAATCATATGGAGTCAGATCGGTAACGGATGCAGGATGACCATGAACCATTCACTGAAACTGCCACAGCAAGTCCTGAGTTCTGTTCATTGTGTGCAAGTGGGCACTGTCATGAATAAGAGCAATGCCTTGGCTAAGGAGACCAGGGCATTTCCTCCTAATGGCCTCTTATAAGCATTTCAGTGTGTCACAGTATCATTCAGTAGTAATGGTGTGTCCGTATTCTGCAAATTCCACCAACACAGGCATCCCAAAGACTGTAGCCAACACTTTTCTTAAGGAAGGTGCCACTTTGAACTTCTTTTGGGTTGGTGATGGTTGATTTTCCACTCCATAGACATGCGCTTACTGCTTGGCATGTAATGGTTAACCCTTGTTTCATTGCCTGTCACCACTATGAAGAAAGGGTTCCCCTCTGTTGCAAAATATTGCAGTAATGTGAGAATGGCTGCCATTCGTTGTCTTGTTGTCCTCCGTTAATGCATGTGGAACCTATCTTACCCACACCTTACAGTACTGTAACTCCTCCATGACGATATGCTGGATGATGCCATATGATAGGCCCAGCTCAGATGCAATGTGCCGCAAAGTGACACAACAATAATATTGAGTGATCTCTTCAATGTGTGCTGCATTCACTTCCATTATGGAGCTAGTGGGATGCCCATATGACTATCATCTTGTACAATATCCCTGCCGGCCAAAAACCTCCAACACCATTTGATAACATGTTGACGCGACATTATACTTTCCCCATACACTTCAATAAACTGTTGGTGGATTTCAGCTGCACAAACTTTCCTCACCCACAGAAAATGAATAACTGCTGGAACTTCTTCATGAGACCACCTTTAGCAACCTCATAGTAATTTTGAACTTCAACATCTCTGTCGCATCTGTAAACCCCACTATGCTACCAATCGAGTACACTATAATATACAGGGTGTCCCTGAATTCATGGCCCAAATGTGAGGGGATGGTAGTACACACCAAACCCACCAATATTCGTCATAGAATATGCAGCTGTAAATGCAGCCCGGTGCCAGTAGGGGGCACAGATGAGGCGGCACAGCTTAAAAGCGCTGAATCAACCAAACCCCAGCATTCTCAGCGTCGACCAGACACGAGATGGAGCAGTTTACAAACGCAGAGAAAGCTGATATGCACCTGATGTACAGCGTAGCCAAGGGCAATGGTAGAGAGGTGCAAAGACTCTACCATGAGTGATATCCTATGTACAGTGTGCCCAATCACAAAATGTTTGCGCGACTGCACCGCCAGCTGTCTGAGGCAGGCACCTTCCACGTCAGTTGACATGATGCCTGACGAGCACGAACGGTCAGAACGCCAGCTATGAGCAAGGACATCTTGCGTATGGTGACAGATAACCCAGGTACAAGCACGTGATCTGCTGCCCGGAGCTGGGGTGTGCATTGGAACAGTGTCTGGCGAGTACTGCATAAAGAAGGGATACACCCCTATCATTTGCAGCGAGTGAAAGCATTGACAGCTGTTGATTATCCCCTGCGCATGGATTTTGCCTAGTGGTTCCTGCAGCAAAGTGCCGCACATCCCCGATTTCCCCGCTCATGTGCTCTTTACAGATGAATCAACATTCTCACATGAAGGCACAGTGAATGTCCATAATGTGCATTTGTGGGTAGCTCAGAACCCCCATGGTATATGTCCAAATTCGAACCAGTAACAATTCACCGTCAATGTCTTGGTGGGGATCATGCATAACTACTTAATTGGACCCTACCTACTGCCAAACCACCTCGATGGGCGAACATACTATATTTTTCTGCAACAGGTTTTGCCGGAATTGATTCAGGATGTTCCAGCCGCAATCCATGCCCATATGTGGTTCCAGCAAGATGGGCACCCATCCATTTCAGCATGGACATACGTCAACATTTTCATACCACATTTGGGACCGATGGATTGGGCGCGGTGGTCCCATCCCATGCCCCCCCCCCCCCCCATCGCCTGATCTTTCTTGTATCGATTTCTTTCTGTGGGGACATTTGAAGAGTGTCATGTACGAGATGCCCATGCAGTCCGTGGAGGATCTGGTAGTCTGACTGTCCATTGCAGCCACCGATGTGCGTGACAAGCCCGGTGTTTACAAGCAGGTACACCAATCACTACTCCGCCATTGTGCCACCTGTATCAACGTTGGTGGGTGGACGTTTAAGCATTTGTTGTAATGATCTCCAATAAATGTAACTCTGGAAACCTATGTGTCTGTCCTTCATTTCCGACTGCTCACTGCGTTTGTGGCTGCATATTCCATGATGAATATTGGTGGGTTCGGTGTGTACTACCATCCCCTCACATTTGGGCCATGAATTCAGGGACACCCTGTATATTTTATACTCTCCTATGTCCCTGGGATTTTCTTTGTGATATATAGATCTTGTAACCTTACTTTCTGATCCACATATATAACTGCATTAATGAAAGATTTCTTACAGCAAAATTTAGGATATCGATTACAAACTTAAATGCTATTTATTCTTATGAACTCACTAAAATAGCAAAGAAACATTTCATGAACAACTTCAAAACATCTTCAGAGGAGAGGCATGATTTGACAGATACAATTAATGTGAGGTCTTTTAATCAGTATTACTCTCTTGATATTCTCACACAAAATATGCAACAGTATAACCTGGAAATTCTATGTTTGCAAAAGATATGGGGAGATAAAAGCCAGACTAGAGAAAAATTTTAAATTATTTCACATTGTGATAATTACAAGCATAGATAAAGTTGGGATTATAATAGTTGGGATGGAAGCAGTGCTCTTTTGGAACATAGATAGCAATGAATGATTTATTATGACAAATTTAGACGATAAAAACTTAACATTTAAGTTTTTCTGCTGTATATTTATTCTGCTAAGAGTAAGGATAGGTCTCATGGACAGTTGCTATTAAGTTTTATTTTAATTAAATAAAAGTGTAAGAATAAAAAAACTCAAAAGTAAAAAAAAATACAAAAACATAAAAGACTACAAAAAGAGAGATTGTACAATTACAACTTAACCCTTTAACAAGTACAATCATAACAGTATGATCAATATTAACTACATATGATTGTATCTTTACATGTTTTCATGTTCCTTATAGACACAGTTTTCTACCTAATAGCAGGATGCTTTAAATATTAAAAAGCACAGTTGGATAAAACTCTTTAATTTCTCATGAATAAAATACTGTACAATAAATTGATCATGTATATTATGCCCCTATAACCCAGGAGAGCACAATGAGTATCACATAAAATACATAACTTAACAACCTAAATGCAACCATTTTTTTTTGTCTTTCCCTCTATGAGGGTTAAGACTCCATTTTAACAATCACAAAAACTAGAAGTCAGTATGTACTCTTATCAAGATTTTATACAGTTAACTCTACCAACAAAGGTATAACCTTTAACTTATGCACTTAAAGGACCCTAGTGGAGTTATAACAAAGGATTTTATTTACCACATTCGTGTAGAAGGCTGGTAAAATTGCACCGGTTGTTGTTGTTGACCAGCTGGTCCAAGGGCAGATGTAATGGCTCCTGAATATTCCGTGCGACCAGTCCTTATGCTATGATGTAATGCAGCTAAGTTGAATACACATACACATATTTCCACATAATCCTTAATGCAGAATAATTATTACACAAACTTATGAGATTGGCACAGATGGATAAGAAAAATGGCACAGATAAAGGTAAAAGCCATATCTTATCCATCGGTTATTCATTATTTCATTTTTTTTTTCCGACCCTAATTTAAATCAACGCTAAAGTGCTGATTTATTAGTTGATATAGAATACGTCGAGTTTATTTCATTATTTATTATCTGCATACTTGTAATCATATGTTTCCATCTATTGGCAAATTAAAGGCCACTTGTGGCTAAACTGCCCAGAATAGTGCATTTATGTGACATAAAAGAAATGTTCATAGCGCTAATTTGAGGAGATTTTGATTAGCGGCCATTAGCTCAGTGGTCCAGAGCACCTGACATGTTATCAGGCGGTCGTGGGTTCATATCCCACCTGACTCAAGACAATTTTTCCTCTAAAATTTAAATCGATGGTAAAGTGCTGATTTATTAGTTGGTTATACCTTTGTTGGTAGTGTTAACTGTATAACATCTTGATAAGAGTACATACTGACTTCTAGTTTTTGTGATTGTTAAAATGGAGTCTTAACCCTCATAGAGGGAAAGACAAAAAAATGGTCGCATTTAGGTTGTTATGTATCTTATGTGATACTCATTGCACTCTCCTGGGTTATAGGGGCATAATATACATGATCAATTTATTGTACAGCATTTTATTCGTGAGAAATTGAAGAGCATGGATGCTCACAGTGTCTCTTGGGGAAATATCCAATGCAGTGTTCAATAGTTTTTAAAAGTTTTACTATATGGAAGGTAGTATATAATTAAAAGAAAATTCGCTTGTCAAAGAGTTAATAGTACAGAGATATAGTAAGTGTTTACTCTACATCCATACTATTAAGCTGTATTTCCATGGTCTTTTTCTTTTCCTTTCAAAATTAGTCTTCTAACTCCCTAACAAAATTTAATATTTTGACTTATTTACCCAAATTATCTTAACTATAGGTGCATTATTGCCATTTAAAACATATGTGAAAATATGAAATTGATAAGTCTGTGGAATAAATGCATTTTAAAATTTTTATCTTGTCATCAACAGTTCCAGGGGAATAAAAATTGCATTTTTTCAAAGCTTACAAAACAACTTTACTAAAAGTTTGCTTTACCACATTTATACATACTAAAAATTATCTCTAACTACAGTATCAAATTAAGCTCAGTTCCTTCAATCACAAATAAATTTATTGACAATAATAATAAATGATCACTTGTTTTATAACTAGGCTGTGTATATTTGAACTAATCTTTAGACTTTCTGTTATAATATCAAAAATATTTATCTGCAACATCATGCTATCTGTTTACAATACCAAGGCAACCTATACTTAAGATTAAACTATGATACTAAGAGACAAAAATATTGAATACTCAACAAAAAAAATTATGTGATATATAGCCTTGCTTATAAAAACCTTTCTGCTGGCCGGATGGCTCAATTACATGATAAAATATTATTATTATTACTGAAGATTCAACAATAACAGTTTATTTGAAATGCTTGGCATGTAATGGTTGACTCCTGAACAATATAATACATAAACACTTTTTCTTTCTTCAAAATCAGTACTAAAATCTAAAACTTTAAAAATATTTTGCATACTTGCCATGTATTGCAAAAAAAAAATTCACACTTTTGTCAAGATTAAACAAACATTATATTTTATGCAATTTTTTTGATATGACACTTTCATAGAAGAGATTCAAAATGCCAACTTGTTACTTAGCTTCCTTACCACCTCTTAACACTTTTGCTATTATATTAATTAGCATAGTGGATTAATTCAAACCATGGATGAGAAGTCAACTTCCATGAAAGGAGGGGTAATATGTTTGGCAATAAACAATACAGTATTTATTGGGAACAGGTTCCTAAACAGGCCTGGATCTCGAAAATAATAAAGGGAATAAAGGGAGCAAGGGGTAATTTAGTATCAAGCTGGAATGCCATTTCAGTATAAATTTTTTCAGTATAAATTTTTTCAGTATAAATTTTTTCTCTAAATTAAATCTTCTTTCTTTAAAAAAAAATAATAATTTTTTTAAAAATTTCTTGAAAAATACCTATAATATATATTTAACACTTTTTGGGTTTGTTCTGGTTACTAGCATTCTTAGGTGGGGGAAGGCTCTCTTGCCCCCTTCCCCCCCCCCCTCTCCCCAATCCATAGCCTTATTGTTAAACATCATGGTACAATCTGAAATGATGTGGATTGATATTATTATTCCCCATAAGAATTAAAATACCTGAAACTACAATATTATGTGCATATTATGACATACACTGATTTCCATAAATTAAGGAAAACTCAGAAAAATTATGATAAACAAAAAAACTGTATGAACGATTTTAATGAAATTTGATGGGAACATGAACTACAATGCTAGTTTCAGAATGTTTTTAGTGTAAAATATTTTATGCCATTTTTCGTCAAAAAATAACACTTTCTTCTCCAAAATGAGGTGTCAGAATGCAATGAGCAAAGTTCTTTAATAAGGAGTGTGACCACCCCTTACAGCAATGCAGGCATGATAGCGAGTTCCACGTTGTTTATGATGTTGTGAATCAGCTCAGTAGGGAGAGCATCCCACACATGCTCAATTGGATTTAGGTCGGGAGATCGAGCCACTCGATTTGCATAATGGTCTCCTTTTGAAGGTATTGCTCCATTAGTCGAGCTCTGTGTGGATGAGTGTTATCATCTTGTAAGATGAATGTTTCACCTATTGTACCAGCGTAAGGATGCACATAAAGGCCCAGAATGCCATCTCTATACCTTTGAGCATTGAGGTTCCCACTCATCAACACATAGAGGTCTGTGTATCCACCTAAGGAAATGCCACCCCAAACAGACATGCTATCTCCACCATAACTGTCTCTTTGATGGATGTTATTGGGCTGATAGCGGGTACCTCGTACCTTCTAAGCATACAGACCTCCCTCATGAAGCCTTCTACGCACAGTAGAAGTTGATACAACCTTCCCAGTGGCTGCTGCAAGGGAGGATTGTAGCTGAGAAGGAGTAGATCTCCTGCTCTTTAGTGCTGTTAATCGCAGATTGTACTTCAAATGCAGAATCCATGCTAAGAAATTGATTCCACAGTCTATGGACCATAGAAGGACTCACATTCAGCCATTGTGCAACATCTGACTGACTTTGGCCTGCTTCGAGCCAGCCAATAGCTCTCTACCTCAGTTCATTTGGCAAATGATGTCTCAAGGTCATTCCTACAAAATGGATATTTTGAATTTCTTTACTCGCATTTACAAAACAAAATAATGATTCACTCCAAAACACCCGTTTTTATGCTATCTGATTATGCAAATTGATGCAACCTAGACTAATTTACATACGATATGCTCACTCGGCATTACTTTACTGGTTACATAAACAAGTTTGGTGAGGATCGCACAGTTTTTTTGGTGAATTATCGTGATTTTTCTCATTTTCCCTTAATTTATGGAAACCAGTGTAGAATGTGGTATAAGACCTCAAATGGCTTTGTGAATGTTGAGGATCTGACATCACTTTAACATGGTGATCACTTTCTGAGCTATAAATTATGTAAAAAGAAACCGTCAGTGGAGAAGAAATTCATTTCCATTCTACCAAACTTTTGGTAGGTGGTGTGCCCATCAAAAGTTAGCAAACACCTTTTAAAAAACTACTTTATAGATCACATCTCCTATATTTTTAACTATATGGACATATTTTACTTAAGATGCATTTTATATCATTACTTAATTCCTTTGAATTGTTCATGATTTTGATTTTACATTCAGTAAGATTCTTGCATTCAATCAGAAACACTAATTAAAACCATTTTAATGATAATATAGTATAAAAGTTGTTACAATTATATGTGCAAACTTTAATATAAATTTTTGAAAAACATTCTAAATTGTAATGTAATAGTTAAAATTTTAAAGAACCTACCTTAATGGACTTCATTCCTAAAATAGGAATCTTGTCAGAACCAGTTAAAAACACTAGAAATTAAGAATATAAAAATTAAACTATGGTTTAAGAAACATATACATATTTCTATATGACTTCTTAAAATTCAGTTTATCATATATTAAACTTTGTATATTAATTAAGCATAAAACAATCCTTTGATAAAAGATTTGCAATATTGATATTCAGTCAATAAGCAAAAGATAAAACCACAACTAAAGGGATGATTAATTTTTTTTAAAACAATATAAAACCTTTTGAAAAAATTAAATTTTTATTCATTTTCAGATTTTGTTCTCACTGCTTTTGATGTTTTGCTCAATATGTTCATTATCACCAAATATAATAATATACAATATAAATTGATAATTTAATTAGCAGATCAAAACTTTTCCTCTTAATAATAATAATAAGGAACATAAGGTACTCAGTAGATTTGCAGCCTGAGGTTTTGATGTTTGAATCCCAGTTATGCCAGAGCCAGGATTTTTTTTTGATTGTCTAGATCCTACCTTTGATGAGAAAGGGTTGGAAAAGACACCATCCAGGGCTGGAGAGAATCAAGCATACGTTAAAGAACATACTGGATGGGCTTGATATGAGACTCCATTCTGCTTTTTAAAAGCTACCCAGTTTGCCTCCTTCCACAACCTGGCCAATTAGCCCATTGTACAGAAGAAAACAAGTACCTCTCTGAATAAAAACTCAACTTTACCAATTATTGTACACAACTATGCCCAGTAAAAATATTAGAAAGGTTGTAATACTCATATAATTTAGGTAATTTCTGATACATAATATGGAATTGTTAAAAATTAATTATATAAATCTGAAGTAAACAGATGAGGGTATATCAGAAAGTAAGGTTTCCAATTCCCTGCCAAACTAAAAAACATCTGGGGGTTATCCAACTACTGCATGTTAGAAGCAAATAGCAGGAACAGTTCGCCCATTAGGCCACTTGAGGCACTGCCCCATTAAAATTAATCACAGAAGATAAGTAAATTTCTTCATTCTTGTCATATTTAAATCAACATAATATAATTTTTATTTTTGTCTTGTAATCATTATTTACTGTGTTACGCAGATAATCACAGCATTTACTTTGCAAATCAGGACTATGCTGGCTACTTTCATATTGTCAACAGAAATTTTAACATTAAGGCCAACATTTAAAATCTTAGCATTATTTATTATAGTGATGACACAAATGTGCATGTGCTGAAATACAATAGTGCTGATTGCAGGAGCCAGATAACCATTTTATAGTTGTTCATGACACTTGACAGCTGATACCAGTGCAACCAATAGTCAAAGATCTGTTACTTAGCGAATATCTTTGACTGTGGAAAGCTCAACAAACTTAAACTTTCCCAACAAAATGTGATTGAACTGGGTTGTAAACATTTTACTTTGCCAAGTAATGACACTTATGTATGAAGAATTTAAGAACGGCATAGAAAGGAAAATAAAAAATGGTTGAGCACTTGGTCTACAGAGGAATGCTAATGTTATATTTTAACATTAGGCCTCAACAGCAATGTATAGCTCAGTCAGCTAAATGCAGTGTCTCTTCTGAACTTGTAACTTAAAAGTCTCTGGTTTGATCCCAGTCACTGTCATTATAGTGCTTTTTGTTGTTGTTTTTTTAGTTTTGTTTTACACTTCATTTTATAGTTATATCACTTTTTTTTTACAATTCCTTGTAAAATAAATTAATATATGCACTATATATAATAAAATAATATTGCAAATGAAATATAAACAAAAATAGACAACTTTAAAAAAAACAAAAAATTAAATATTAATTTACTTAATTTAAACTTAATTTTATATTAATTTAAATTTACAACAACTAAGTGATAATTTATGATGAACACTTTAGTTTAAAAAAAATATAAATTTATAATCAGAACCATAGTCAAAAAATAGTAAACCCATACAATACACATAATTTTCACGGAGATGAAAAAATATACATATATATATTTAGGTATTAATTACAGTGGAGGGGCTAAATACCGAACAGAAGTAGAAAGGACAAGAATGGACTTGAAGAAGAATCTCCCCCCCCCCCCAGAATTTTTTGTGAAATATACACTTTGAGAATAGCTGAAAAATATATATATTGATTACATCTTTTCAGTCCTATATGGTTCATTCAATATCAATATCTTCCCAATATTGTTTCTATATCCAGGTGCTGCCTGTAGTAGTCAAAGTGCCCCCACCAAGCATTTTAGTCATGAGCAGCCACTGCCAAATAGTGTCACTAAATGGTAGCATCATCACTGTTAAATACCCATGCTGTGAGATGCAAAGTCAGAGTGAACATGGCAAAGGTACTACATGTGTATACAAAGCTGGAGATCTAAGCAGTAATTCAGTTTCTGTGGGCACAGAAGATCCATCCAATGGAAATGCATCAACAGCTTGTAGCTGTTAAGTCTCAGATGTCCTGTCAGTGAAATGTGTAAGGAAATGATGTTGTGTTTGAAAATGGCTATGTGACTGTAGTGGATGATCTCCTTACATGGCAATGGTTCACCACCCACCATACGGTCCAAACCTGGTACTGTCAGTTTTTAAATTGTTTGGGAAGTTGAAGAAGCATAGGAGGCAATGGAGAGAGGGTCATAAAGTGAGGCAATGGAGGCTAATTTCACCATGTTCTTACAACACCTTGAACCTTGAGGGGCAGGGTGTATCCTTCTATGAACAGGGCTTCAATAAACTAATCAATCATTATGGCAATTGTATCAATAAGTCTGGTGATTATGAGGGGAAATAATATGTGTACATGTATACACATAGGATAAAAAAAAACTGAATGATACTCCTAACTCTTAGTTTACTCACATAAGGATATTCTCAGTAAAATAATAATCAAGTTGTCTGGTAACTATGCCACTTAAACTAAAAAGATTATTTATCTCATACTTACAGAGAAATTTCTTCTTATCACCCTGTTCCAGAGAATGGAAAACTTTCCAAAACATTTCAATAGTTGGATGGTTTCTATTGTAATCATTTTTGTATTCAGCACTCTGAAATTAAATAGATTTATTGTGTATTAACATATTAATATTCGGCACAATGATAACAATAACAATGATGATTATTTTTTTTTTAATTTTCAGGGTTGGGTTGGATTGTTTTACCTCTGAGCAGCACTTTTTTGCACACCATGGGCTAAATGGCTAGGTCACAAGGACCCCGAAGGCTCAGAGAAGGTTGGGGTAGGGGACCCACTGGAACAGCTGTTGGGAGACAGATGGTAGCCTCCCGTCAAGGCCATCCAGCGTGTTCTTTAACGTGCACAGGGTATGGCTCTCCCGCACACGGGGCCACAGCTTAACGTCCCATCCGACGGACGGCAGCCTTTTCAAACCCATCGGTGTCCCCTACTGACCGTGGGCAGGGCGGGGAGTAATTTTCAGGGAGGTGGGATAACTCCTCAGTGTGTTGGATCATGAACCTGGTGCAAACCAGGCTGATGATCACCAATTTTTTTTTTTTTTTCAATTACATATAGGACAGAGAAGAAAATTAGAAGCTACTCCTAGCTTTTACAGGCCTTCTCATACAAGGACATGCCCTACTAAGACCGAAATCACTGCTGACCACTGTCTCAGTTAGAGCTAACACAGCACACTAAGTTTGCCTTGCTGGAACTGTTGCTAGCTCCCTAACCACTAGATTTGAGTTCTCACTGCAGCTGGATTAAGATTTTCTTGACTATCTCTACTCTGCTCTTTGTAAGTAAGGGGGACACATTGAGTGGATGGGTCATTAAGCAGTCTTGTGACTAGGCCATTTAGTTCAATGTGTGTACAAAATGTTACTGAGAGGAAAAATAACCCAACTTAAACAGTTTTCAAAGGTAAGGAATTGTAAAGTGCCTAAATGCTAAATGTCTAGATGCCTTGTTTAAGTAATAACACTTATTTTTATATATGCTCTTGCTGAAATAAGAATGCAAAATAAAATTAACATTTAACTATATGTAGAAAACCCCAATAATCTGGACAGAAAGCTTAAGAATCAGCTAATTAAAAATCATTTTTTTAATAGCATAAAGTTTCATATATTTATGATAGTGATTTATAATTTGAAGATGATATCTACTAAAGAGAAAACTCTGAAGTGAATCACATCATTCTTTTATTTGTAGAATTTAAAATACACATTATTCATTTCTAAAGTGACACTAATATAAATATATTCAATTAAAAGTTGAAAGTACATTAGTTAAAAGTACATTAACTTAGGTATAGTGTAAATTCTTTATTACTTAGACATACTTAATGGCATTTTTTTTTTTGCCATTAAGCAACATCCTATATAGGGAAAGATTACATTGGTTTGGCTATGTTGCTTGCACACAGGATTACAAATTGACAAATAGAATTAATAATAAAGTAAGCAACTAGTACACCTAAAGGATCAAGGGAAAGGGACAGATCTGAAATGAGTAGTGTGGGCAACATCAAATTGATCTTACTAGAATTAGCTTGCAGTGGACAAATGCAGCAGCTATTGCTCATAAAAGGCTGTGTGAACAGAATTTCACTGTAGGCTATGACTATTTGAGGATTGTATATGCATGTATGTATGTTGGCAGTTAAACATTAACTTTTATTCATTTAATACAGTTTTTTAAACTAATCATAAATTATGTCTGAGTCTTGGTGGCCATATTTTGCTAATTCATACTTGTTTATTTGGTAGTTGATGCACTTGGATCTCCTGCATCTCAAATTAATGTCTAGTTGTCAATTATCATGGGAGCAAACTGAACTGATGTTTAATATTAGTCTTCTTAGTATCATCAAATCAACCATGATACACTAGATACCAACAAACATATTAACAGATGATTAATGGAGGCTAGGGTTGTTGCTCTATTTAGTTTTCACACCAATCCATCATCAACAATATTATATACTCAGACTCATGTTTTCAATGTGATGAGAGAACAAAAAACTTATCAATTCAAGTTCTATATCAATAACAAGAGTTATCCATTCTTGGGCATGAAATCAAGAATTCCAACAGAAAACTTGGTAGGATGTTATAGTGCTCACAATATATCTTGATACAGACACTTGATATAGAACATAGTGCTGTTCTATATCAAGCATCAGAATCCTTGAAATAGTTCCTGTATATTTCAGTTCTTTGTCAGAATTAAATAATGAATTAAGTATGTCTAAGTAAGAAAGGATTTACTATACCTAAATTAATGCACTTTTAACTAATGTTCTTTTACTACATCTATTAAGTGTGAATTAGCTTTGAAGATCTGTTGCCATCAAGGAATTACTGTCCCTTAGTATTATTAATCAATATAATAACTCCATTAAATATTAATCACTAATAATTGCCCTCTGACACCAATTATAAACAATATGGAAACTACAGAGTTCCAACTAGATTGTGCAATTGAGTTCTCCAAACATATCTGTCCTCAGCTAAATCTGCTGCATCTGACCATATAGATGAATTCTAATGAGATCATGTTTCACATTATCTGCCCTCTGCATAATTATCAACCAAACAGCTGTTAATCTTTAACTAACATTTAAAAACTACACAAACTGTTTAAAATGAGTTTAATGTGTTGACTGACTACAGCTTTATTTTTTGCATCATCAATAATTTTCAGCTCCATAGTTTTAATATTAATTAAAATTTCATTACACTTTATATATGAATAAAAAGTTGACTATTTACAATATAGCTTTTAATACAATCATTTCACTTTATTAAACCACATGATGCAAAAATATGCAGCAACAATTACAAACATCACCAAAAGCAATTAGTTGCTGTAGTATATTGTTAATTTGGGTCACTAAGCTGAGATCTGATTCTAATAAATTAAGCATCTCTTACATTCTGCTTTATGCTTTTTAAAGAATCACTACTAAAATGCCATTTTTTTATTCTCGATAATTTGCTTTCTCTAACCTGAATAAGCTCTGTCTTTAATAATAAATATTGAAATATGACAAAAGTGTTTGTCATAATATAATTTTAATCTTAGATAAAAGGCAATTAAAAGATACTACTCAGCTTCTTGTTACTGAAAATATTATATGTTTTTGCATTGAAAAAAAATACTATAAAAATACTGAATACACAAGTAGATATTAAAAAGAAGAAGTATGCATACATTTTCAAGCTCTTTCCAGTCATAGGCTTCATTTCCAATAACAAGAGTCATCAATTCTTGGGCATGAAAAAGTTCCTATGCAAATAAACATATTTATATATGTGTGCAATTAAA
This sequence comes from Ryuthela nishihirai, assembly GCA_038380435.1. NCBI lineage: Eukaryota > Metazoa > Arthropoda > Arachnida > Araneae > Heptathelidae > Ryuthela > Ryuthela nishihirai. The sequence goes on from JAWZYU010000013.1 coordinate 35,432,314, forward strand.
ATGTAAAAAAAGGAAAATTAAAATAACAGAAAAACTCTTTCAATCATGCTGATATATTTTTTTTTACTTGGATCTTCATTGTATCAGATTATGATAGCATATTTTATGGTTTAATTTATACATTTAAAAGCAGTGAAATAAAACAGAATAATCTGAAACATAAATTCTACTTTCCATCAGTTATAGAAAAAGTATGAGAACATAATATATTTTAAAAAATCTGCATCATATTTGTGTGTCATGTTTGAACAGATCAAACTTAAATCATAATATTAATTTAAACCTATCATTCATAAAATCAAAAAAGAAATAAATTAAATTATGTTCTTTTTCCTTAGTACAATTTTCATGGTAGTTAAAGTAAATGTATGTATTTGTTAAGATATTTTAATACTGTACAGAATCTGAGAAAACAATGAGAAAAATAAAGATAATTTAAACTTACCAAAATCCTGCTGTTGCATACTTTGTAAAATCCTCGTGCAAAAGCCACAAATGGAACTTCAACTGACTTATTGAGGATAAAGTCTACATACAAATTTACATATTCAGCTCTAAAAGGCAAAATTAATTATTATTGACTCATCTCCCATCCCATAAATAATACAAACACAAGATATGAGTAATAATATATGACAACAAGATAGTGACTAATAATACACAATAAAACAATTTTTAATATGCAACACTGGTGAGGAAAAAATAATAAGTATTAAACTAAATGTGTAATTGCAATAAAAAAGTGTATAAAATAATTATAATTTTCCAGAACAATACAACATTAATAACTGAATAATGTGGACTAACTAGAAGAGGGGGGGAAAATCAAAGCATTTCCATGTTATGCCAGTAGAAATCTTTATCATATTATTCCAAAAAAAATTTATTTTAGAAGCTACAGAGTATTGAATTTGATTTTCCACTGGATAATATAGAAATTTTCTATTTGTCAAAGGGGTGGATTGTTTTAATTCTGAGTGGCACTTCTTTTACACATAATGGACTAGACCATCAGGCCTCAAGGACCTCAAGTACTCAGAGAAGGTTGGAGAAGGGAACCCACTGGAGAAAGCTGTTAGAAGACACATGAAAGTCTCTTAACAAGGCCATCCAGCATGTTCTTTAATGTGCATAGGGTATGGCTGTCCTGCACATGGGGCAGCATCCCATCTGATGAACAGCAGCCTTTCCAAGTCCATTGGTGTTCCCTTTCTGACTGGAGCAGAGTGGGAGTTTAGCAGAGATAAATCTCAACACTGGCACAGGTGGGACTCAAACACAAGTACAGATTATGAGCCTGGCACACTACCAACTGAGCTAACTCTCAACTCTATGCATTAAAGCAATGCATAATTAAACAAATATGTACATAAAGAGGGCTTTCAGGTGATTATACTGATCAATAGCAACAGTAGGAAAACTATGGCCCATGTGCCACATCCACCTACAATGATGTCTTGTAACATAAAAAATTATAGCCTGTTCCATTTTGGAAAAAATCAATCTTAAATGTGTCCTACTCTGTATTTGCATAATATATATATTTGCACAGATTATATTTATATGCTGAATGAATGTGCAATTGTTTTCATGTAACCTTTAAATTAATGTCAATTCTATCTTTTTATATCTTTCGAATGCACATACACAAGATTTGATAAGAACTATTATTAAGCATTTGTATCTATATTGTAAGGATTGTAAAGCTTACTAAATCTCTTTAAGAGGCCTGCCAGTCAAAACAATTGCCCAACTCCAATTAAATACACAAAAGTAAACCAGAGATTAAAAAAATATATATAAGCAATAATTTCCAAGAATTGAAATCTGATATATCTCATGATTTAAAAAAAATTCAATTATGATTTCATGAAAATAATCTAAATATTGAAAAACCATATTCAATGTATTTCAGTCTAACTAACAACAATAATTTCAATGAAAAAAAATCATATATCATACAATTACTTGTAATAATAATAATGTTTGTGCATGTGCAGAAATCAAACAGATTAAAACATTCAAATATTTGGGGATTAATATTGATAATAATTTGAAATAGAATAATCAAACTAACATGATTGCGAAATGATTAAGGTATTTCTTAATTAGAATATATCATCTAAAGAAATTTGTAGACACTTCCTTTCTCATAACTCTTTACTATCCATGGATACAATCAACTATACAATATTGTTTAATTAGTTGAGGAAGAATGTATTTAAAATTTTTTATGTGAATTGCAAAATATATTAAAAAAAGAAAATGCAAATCCAAATATTTCATTAATACCTACCCAACCAAAATTTTTTTTAATTAATCTTTAAACTTTAAATAAATTAATAACATTGCAAAACAAAATTCTGAAGGTTATTGTGATTAATAATTATAATAATATGTAAATTTAAAAATATGATTATACAAAAAAATTTTGGATCTAAACCAATTATATATTTATAAAATCCTTTTGTTTGTATTTAAAAATCCAGTTATATTAAAATTGTGACATACAGAAATAAAACTTAGAAAGAGAGAACTTTATTATGTACGTTTTTCAAGAAAAGAAAATATCCATAGACATTTCATGATTCTAGCTCCACAAAATACTAATAAATTACCAAGCAATATAAGGGAAGTAAAAAATGAGAATATGCTTAAAATCAAAATTAGACAATGATTATTAAATATAAACAATATTGAGCCATTTCACATTGTTAAGGGAATTACCTCATTTTTATGTCATTTATAGACAAAATGAAATTATTGATTTTTGAAATTTTATTTCTGCTTGAATCAATATCAATAGTGTAAAATAAAAATACATATCAATAACAAATAATAATATAATTTGACAACCTGTAAGAGTTTAAAGCTCATTGGTTGTTCTTTTATAGATTCTATTTTGATGCATTTAAATGCATTTTAATGCCTTTCATTTCACAGTGAGTTTTTCATATGCTAATTTGTATTTATTTGTTCAAATTGAATTGTCTATAATATATTTTATCTCATTACTTATATACAAGTTTTATGTATCTTATATTTATTGCGTTTTATTAAGTGTATTAGCCGTCCCATGGTCGAGTGGTTAGCGCGCTTGGCTACTGATCTACGGGACCTGGGTTCGAGCCCCAGGTAAGGCATGGATGTTCGTGTTGTTTTCTGCTGAGGTCCTGCCATCCTCTCAGATCTTCTACTATGGCATAAAAACTGACAGGCTCCTGTCAGACCTCTGTGGCAAGCAGCTGCTTGAGGGGGTATTTATTTATTATTTTATTTATTAAGTGTATTATGTGTTATATATAGTCAATAAACTCTATTATTATTATTAAAGAAAAACAAATATGCAACTTACTTGTTAACATTTGTCACTGGTATATCTTTGCCTCCAGGTTTCAATTCAAAGTTAAGTTTTTCACCATATACTTCTAAGGATATCTAAAAACATGTAAAATTTGCTTCTATTTAGCAATAAACTGAAAAACTTGAAAAACTCTTGCTACTTAGACAAAATGTAAGACTAAAAAAATATACATATCACTTCTGGTGAATATGGAATTATTCATTTTCAAAATATGTGATGTGTGTCACTTTCTATATTGCATTCTTTAATGTTGTAAAACTCAAAGTAATAGATGATTTAGAAAAACTGAATATTAATATTTCATTACTATATACCAACCCAAAACGAATTTTTCATTCTTCTATTAAAATAAAAAGTCACATTTTACCACTTCCCAAGTTAAATGTATGCCCAATGAACACCATATTCTACTAACCAAATTTCTAAAATGAATAAATCCTTTACAATAATCATTCAAAATTTTACATTTCATTTCTGCTGTTAGAGGGTGCTATTATAACTACTTGGAGATTTGGAAAATTTGAATCCTAGTATTTCATTCATACCTATTCAATTAAAGAAATTTTTTATGTGAATTGGAAAATATAGAAAAAAAAAAAGAAAATGCAAATCCAAATATTTCATTAGTACCTACCCAACCAAGAAAAAAAACAATTTTTTTTCCATGGATCTTTAAAAACAAAAAAAGTTAAATGTCTAAAGATTGGTGGCAAAGTGAAAACAATACCTCGCTTTGGAAAGCAAGCTAAAAATAGAAAGAAAAAAAAATGAATGATTACAGTATTTTTGCTGCCAACTAGAATACAAAACTGCTTTTGTTTGCTTGATGATTTTTTAGCAAGGAAATCTTCAAAAAAAATTTACTATATTTATTTCACTTTAAACAAATAATAGTGGTCATTTCTTTATTAATTTGAAATTTGTGAACTTACTTACATATGGGTCTTAACACAAAGTAGTACAGTACTGTGCGAATTAGTTGGGACAATAGGAAAATGCAGTAACAAAGACACAACTAAAATATTTATTTGTTTAATAGTGTAATTAATACTGAATGTGACCCCCCTTAGCTTTAATTACTTCTTTCACCCTCTCAACCATTGATGCCACTAGCTTTCCACACATCTCCTTCACTTCAGGGTCGTGGTACCACACTTTCATGACACTTTCCATCATTTTGGTTTTCGTCATGCAATCCATCTTAGATATGCGTGCTTTAATAATGGCCCACAAATTTTCAATGGGGTTTAGACGAGTGAATTTCCTGGTCACTCCAATACCTTCAAATGTTGCTGGGTAAAGAAGCTCTTAGCAAGCTTAGAATTGTGGCATGGAGACAGATCCTGTTGAAATACCCCATCACCATTAGGAAACAGCTTCTGCAGTGTTGGGACCATTTTCGCCTCCAGAATGCCTATGTACTTTTTGCTGTCCATCATTCTTTCAATGGGGTGAAGCATCTGTGGCCCAGAAGCTGTGAAACATCCCCAAAACATGACCTTGGGTGGGTGTTTGTGGGATTGCTGGATGTGCCCAGATCGAAGAGGTTCTCCAGGCTTCGCTTGTCCCAATTAATTTGCACAGTACTGTACTTCTCTCAAATGCTAATATATGCTATTCAATAATTACATTTTACTGCATGCTAGCTAAGATCTGACACTCCAAAGAAAAAAAAATTCAAACAAATTTCTGAATCTATAAAGTGAGAGAAAAACTACTACAGATGAACAAGAAAAATGAGAAGTACAAACAAGAGAAATGATGAAAATGATTGGCTATAGTGTTACAAATTGTGCATTTGGTGATAAAAAGGTGAGTTTTAGCTTTAGGAATATTTTAATGGGATAACACATAGACAGGCATTAAAAATAATTATAGACATTGGCAAATTTACTACTCATTTTCATTTAAAATATAAATGTAACACAGTTTGCAGTTATTATTTATATTATTATACTTTATGTATCAGTTAACCCTGATGTTCATGAGCAGTTCATATGCATCTTCTCATTTATTTCAGCAACCAAATACTTTGAAATTCAAAAAAAATAATAATAAATTTTATTGCAGGTCTGATAGGAACATGTCACTATAATAAGCCAAAGACCTATCAAGGTGGGATAACCTCAGCAGAAAGGCAAAACAAACATCTCTCTTCTCAAAGATATGAAATTCTTTCTATTTGATCTTGTTATTATATAAATCTGAAAATTTATCTGAAAACAAACTTCTCAATGGATTAAATAAATATATACCTCAAAAGTCAAAACGAAAACCTCTTCAACATTGTCATCTTCATACTGCAAAAGCTCTTGCAAACTCCTGAAATCAATAGCAAAAACTTATTTGAGAATTTCAAGTTGTATAATATCAATTAAACTTTTCTTTCTACACATTTGTTACAATTAATAAAAGTTGATATAACTTACTTGGCCACTGTAGGTGATAAATTTTTAAAATCTTCTATTTTAATCTGTCTGAAAAGTAAAATGATTTACATTTATATGAGCAGGTACATAAAACTTTATAGCTCTTAGTATTTCAGTACCATAATACATAAACCAGGTATAAAAAAATTTTTATGTTTTTTTAAAACATGTGAAAAATATAGAACTTACTATGGTTAATAAGTTAAAATACCACTTTATCCCTATATATATGTATCTGTCTGTATGCATTTAGATGCTACAAGATTTTGATTTAACAAAGAATGATTCAGAAATACATTGTTATTGTTCACAGGCACTATATTGTTTTTTCTATTGCTCTAATGTTTTCATCATTACAAGGTGACTTCTGTCGTCACAAATGTTCAATAACTCAACATTATTTCAGCAACCAAAGATTCAACACCTAGGTGGGATCCAGGTTAATAATTTTGTCTGCTGATTATAATGGTAGTTTCTTGCACTCTGTTCATATTGTCAAATTAGTTAACTATTGATCAGGAATAACAATCATAATGAAGTCTTGATAAACTAACAGAAGTTTTCTTTAACCAATGATGAAAAGTCTCATTCAATCTTTGTCTTGATCTTCAGTCTCAAAAAACAGCATAAGCTATGAATAGTGTTAGGAGTCAACAATGCAATGTATTCATCAATATGCTGCTAACATGGGATTCTAATAACAGAGAATTTTACATTGGTCCCCTGCTTTTCGTATTAACCATTTCAAACTGTATCTGACATATTGATTACATTTTTAGGCCTCATTTTTAAGCAAGTTAAATAAATGAAAAAATACAATACCAGAGATGTATTTTGCTTGCAGGTACTAGCATAACATAGTATATCCTTAAAAAAAATTAGTATTATTGCGTTTCATTTCTTGTTAAAAGTTCAGAAACACTGAGTTCAATTCTTTATAAAAGAAATAGGAATTAATAAAACATTTGGATAACTTTAAAATCAAATAACTACTTCAATTTGAAGCATATCAATATACTCCAATACACTTCCTACAGTTATTATCACTTCCACAGCTTTACCATTTTTACTGTCACTTTTTTTTTTTTGGTAACTTGCTCATTTATCATGTCAACTTTCCACAAATCTTCTTCATTACATGTTCACTGTAATTTTGTTAATTTTCTTTTAAACATGTCCAATATCTTTTCAAATAATAACTACACTTCTCCAAGTTTAAATGTTTAATTTTGGCAATGTAGCCTTTTACTTGATTCCAAATCATTTCAATCGGATTTAACTGGCAATATGTGCTGTTTCAGCTAAATATTTATTTGACATATTCATCATAGCCATGACATATTCATCAGCTACAACTTTAAACTTCCAGCTTTAAGATGTCATCACAATACTCAATACACTGAAATTTGTTTTACTTACATGATATATTTTAATCTGCTGTAAATAATTTCACCTCTACATTATATTTATCCTTTCAGTTAAAGCAGCTGTTTGAGAGTAAAATTTTAAATACTCCCTCATTTAGTAATCAATACATAGGATTTGAGTTTAGCAATATTATAGCCTTGTTAAAATTCAGCAGCTGATGTGTAAAAATTCATGAGCTTTTTCAAAAACTTTTTTGCTACTTATCCAGAGTACAAAATATCTAATTTGAAAGAAACTTTTAAAAAAAGCTCACTTTTAACTCTTTAGTGTTTTTTTTTTACAATATATATATAATTTTCCTTTATATCCAAAAAGTTTTCATCCCTGCATTAATGAAGACAGACATGCTCATGAATGCAATATTGCCTTCTTCAAAACTTGGTTTAGTTTTGTATTTGCTGTTTAAATCATAAATAGTCTGATTATCAGTATTAAGCTAATTAAATAATAATAAATATTTGAGTGTGTAATAAAATAAAATTAGCATGTATCATCTAGGTACCAAAACAAAGTAGATTAAATTTATTTATCCTACCATCATTTTACTGACACCAATAGTTCAGAAAAATCTATGCATTTCTACACATATAATGCATTAAATAAGTAGCTATGAGATCATCAGTCAATAGACTAGGTCTCAGCTTAGGTGAAAAAGCAGATAGTTTAATATATAACAAGTATTTTGCCTTTAAAACTTCAGTTAAAATATGCATCAGGAAATAAAATAACATTAAACACCTACTGAAATACTAAACATTGATAAAAATTGCTGCAGTTTATCATTGATTCAAAAAATTAAAATATACAAAATTTTCACAATTTCAAAAAATAAAAACTAATTTTGGTTTGTTACTGCAATTGCACTGGGGCAATACTTTAATAAAAAAAAATTGGAAATAATCAAAATATTAATAATAAACAGGGGAAAAAATGAATAACAGGAAAACATGCTAGCTTCTGCATTGTAGCTATCTAACTTAAAATTTCAATACTTTACGGGGGGGGGGGGGGTTATTAAAGAATAGAAACTTACTCTTTAAGCAGTTTTTTGTACAATACTAAGGGAAAAGGCAAATCAATAATAGTAAAGTTGTATATAGCAAGACCACAGACAATTCCTATTAAGTAGAACATTGTATCCTCTTCAAAAGTCTGAAATCAGAAAATAGTTTAGAATTAATGGCAAAAATTGCAAAACATAAAAAGAACTAAAATTCATAGCAAATCTTTGAAAACATGTTATTTTCATTTTTCAAATTATAGTACACAAAAGACAGCTTAAGATCACTAAGGTTGATTTAATTTTTGTGCATTTGAAAATACTCTCATTTTTGACTAAAAGATAAAATTACCAGATATCATTAACCAGTTTATTAGGGATAGGGGTGGCTCAGTTGGTAGCACGCCAGGCTCGTAATCTGCTGTTCCCAGGTTCCAGTCCCAGCTGGGTCAGCATTGAGACTTATCTCCGTAAAATCCCCCTCCCTGCCCATGGTCAGTAGGGGACACCAATGGGCTTGGAAAGGCCACCGTTCATTGGATAGGACATTAAGCTGTGGCCCTTTATGTGGGAAAGCCACATCTGTGCACATTAAAGAACATGCTGGATGGCATTGACGGGAGGCTACATCTGTCTCCTAACAGCTGTTTCACTAGGTCCCCTCCCCCAACCTTCTCTGAGCCTTCAGAGTCCTTGTGACCTGGCAATTTAGCCTATGGTGTGCAAAAAAGTGCTGCTCAGAGGTAAAACAACCAACCAACCAACCAGTTTATTGATTAATATTTAATTTTTACAATATTAATATTTTTACAATTTGCCAAATTATTAAAATAATTTTACAAGGTGACACATCAAAATAATGTAAAAAAATATATATAACAAAGCATTCATCATCATCATCATCCTGAAGCAGCCATGGGCTACAGAGGTCCAACCAGACCATGCAATTTAGTTTTCAATCATATCCGTCCTGAGCTATATCTACTGCATGTGGCCACTGCACACCAATTTTAACAAGGTCCTGTTTGACATTGTCTACCCACCACATCTTATTTCTCTCCCTTTTCGCCTTTAGACACACTGTTCATAACCCTATTCGCTAATCTATAATTATCCATACGGGAAACATGGTCAAACCAACAGTCTCTCTCTCTCTCTGCACAATATACTGCTCACAGGAGGTTACAGACACCTTTGTCTAACCTCCTCATTCATGAAGAGGTTAGGCAAAGTTGAAACACCAAATATCCAAGATATTGCATAAGCATCCAAAATCAAAAACATCAAATTTCCTGTTATCTTGTTTACAAAGCATTCAAGCTGCACTACCATAACTAACCCTAGAAAGAACCAAACTACTATACTGTCTAATTTTAGTCTTTAGGTGTATACACATATTTCTCCACACTCTCCAAAGATTTCTAAAAGTCCCGGCAGCAATCCCTATTCATCTGTTAATATCATGATGTACATCACCGGTATCTGTTACATAGCTCCCAAGATAATCAAATTGAAACACTTGTTCAAGGCACAGCAATTCAAAGCAATTGAAGCACCATCTGCCTGACCAATTTTCATCACTTTAGTTTTATCTGTTTATCACCAAACTAACTCTATTACCAGTCTCAACAACAGCCCAATGAAAGAATTCATCTCATCAATATCATTAGCTGACCAAATCATCTGCATAATCTAAATCAGAAATTTTGAAATCTATAGAACATTTAAGGCCAAAATCTTTCCATTGCAAAGAATTTTGCATAACATAATCAATAACCAAACTAAAGAGAAAAGGAGACAAAATGCACCCTTGTTGAACACCAGAAGTAATGCTAAACCAATTGTTACAAGCCTTACCAACTCTCACACACGACTCAGTGTTATTATTGAGAGTTTTCATTATGCTAACTAACTTGTCTGGTATACCATATGATCTCACAATCAACCACAAATTATGACAATCAACAGAGTCGAAAGCCTTTTTGAAATCAACAGAGCTAGAAACCAAAGGTTTCTGAAACTTTAAACATTTCTCAAGAATCTACCTGAGTTACCCCTACTTCTGAATCTACATTGCTTATCATACAACTGACTATCAACCAGATTCTTAATTCTATTAAGTACAATCATGCAAAGAATTTACCTGGAACAGAAAGTAGGCTGATGCCCCTAAAGTTATCACAAGAACTGTGATCATCTTTTTTAAAGGGATAATAATAACTCTGGTAAAATCCAGAAAACATGCCTTTATCATAAAAGATATTCAAAATTTCAGTCATACATGTGGTAACTGAAACATTCGCAACTCTAAGCATTTCCGTAGTAATTTCATCTACCCCTGGGGATTTATGTAGTTTAAGTTTAGAAACAGCTAAAATAACTTCAGATTGTGTTATAGGGCTAACATTAAGCTAGTAATGCATCTATCATCATTACAAGCAATGAGAGTATAACTAACCACATTGTTTAGAACATCACTGAAATGTTCAGCCCACTTAGCCATTACAGAATCCTCACCTTCTAAAACTTTACTCTATTTATCCTTCAATCCCTGTATGCCTGTCCATTTTCTGCCACAAAAAACATTAAGTATCTGGTACAACTCTCTGCTGTTATGCTGTCTAACTGCTTCCTCAGCTTTGTCGGCAAAGCCATCAAGCCACAGATTCTTATCAGCAACTAACTGATTCTTTACATGTTCATTAAGCTTTCTGTAATGCTTTCTACTAGGACTAGTAAGGTATTGATTAAAGACATTCCTGCAGTTCTTCTTTCTGAAATAAGCTCAAGTGCCTTATCACTCAAATAATTATGCTTCCTCTGCTCCTTTTTTTCCTAAAAGGATACTGTTAGTTTCCAAAAAAGCCTGTTTAAAATGGTTCCATTCTTCCTCAACTTCAGTAGTGAGCAAACCATGATTGTCATAATGACTAAGTAACCTATAATGGTAAACTTTAGCTATAACTGGGTCTTTCAGAGCTTCAGAATTAAAGGTAAATTTTTTACCTTAGCGCAACACTTCTTAAATTTAAGTTGCACGACACTTTTAATAAGGTAATGGTCAGATCCAATTTCAGTTCCCCTATATGACCTGGTATTCCTAACAGAACTAGCCCATTTGCTGTTAATTACTACATACAGGGTGATTCAAAACTTATCGTTCAAATTTCGTGGGGAGGTAGGGAATACGTCAGGAAACCGATTTCACATAGGAAAGTATGTCCGCAAACGTCATCTACATGAACAAAATGGACAAGTAAAGTGAACACAAGGAAACAGTACAGTTAAGTGTAACGAATGTGACTTTATTCCAACAAGGTAAAGTACAGGTTCACAGTAGGTGCTCAAAATTGCGATCATTTACATGGACACAGGATTCACAGCGCCGTTGCATTGACTGCCAAATATTTTCAAAAACGCCTGGCATATCATGGACAATGCCTGCGGCAGCCACTATTCGTGCAACAAGGTCCATTTCACTGTCGACGGGGGTCTCATACACATGGTCTTTCATGGCCCCCCACAAAAAGAAATCCATGGGCGATAAATCAGGTGACCTGGGTGGCCAAGCGATCGGTCCACCTCTACCGATCCATCAAGCCCTGAATGTTCGGTTCAGGTAATCACGCGCAACAATTGTGCTATGGGCTGGAGCCCCGTCATGTTGATACCACATATCTCGGCGGATATGCGCAGGAACAGCGCCCAGAAAAGTCGGTAACACTGTCTCGAGAAATATTAGGTATTTCCGGCCGTCCAATCAGGGTGGTACCAAGTAATGTCCCAACAAACAGTCACCAATGATTCCAGCCCACACATTTACGGCAAAACGATGTTGCGCAGCGTGACTTCTCGTACCATGTGGGTTGTCGTAAGCCCACACATGTGAATTGTGTGTATTGAACACACCTTCACGAGTGAATGAAGCTTCATCTGTAAAAAGGACAGAAGCTGGAAAACTGGGGTCCACGGCACCTTTCAGCATGAACCATTGTGCAAATTCCACACGCTTCGGATAATCGTCAGGATGCAGTAACTGCACCCTTTGCAGATGGTAAGGATGCACACGTTCCTCGTGCAGTATCTGCCACACTGCTGACTGAGAGACCCCAAGCTGCTGAGCAATAGCTCGTGTGCTGGTATTTGGATTATCTTCGATGGACTGTAGGACTTGTTCTGCAATGTTGACAGTCTGCATCAGTCGTCTTCTCCCCATATCCTGCATGTTGCTGCGCAGTGAACCACGTTCGCGCAGATTGCGATGCACACGTGCAAACATTTGATGCTGCGGTATTCTTCTGTTGGGGTATTGGTCTTCGTAAACTTGCCTAGCTCGGCGGCCGCTTTCGCCAGCTGCCCCATATGCGAGATGCATATCCGCTAGCTCTTGATGCGTAAAACAATTCATCTTATCACTAGTAAGTCAGCTCGTACACTGATGACAGCGGGAGTGGTCGGGTGAGCTGTACACTGGTTGGGTACACACAGCGCCCTCTACATACGCATGCGTACATTTGCGGACATTCTTTCCTATGTGAAATCGGTTTCCTGACGTATTCCCTACCTCCCCATGAAATTTGAACAATAAGTTTTGAATCACCCTGTATATATAATCTATCATATTCTTATACAGCCCATCTGGTGAAACCCATGTGTACTTATGTATGTCATGGTGTTTGTAATAAGTGTTAGTTATTCTCAAACCATTACCTGCAGGAGACATTGCCCATTGCCATTGCAGCTGCCAATACCAAAAATGCCTATCACCCTTCCCCAAAGGTCAAAGTCAGTACCAACTTTGGCATCAAAGTCACCTAGAACAAAGGTGATATCTCCTTTTTTGACAGAATTCAAAATATCCTGAAGTTGTCCATAAAACCTATCCTTCTCATTTTCATCAGCAACCCCAGTGTGGGCATAACAACAGATAACATTCAAGTCTTTAATGCTTGTCTGAAATTTTGCTATAAGAAACCTTTCATTAATGCCCTCATATCATAGAAAAGCATCACTGGCATGTCTGCTGAGAAGCAGACCTATGCCTTTTAAGAATCTGACTTTTATCTGTCCATCTGGTCTCTTGTAAGTCAAGAACATAAAAATTATAACAGTGGAATTCTTGTGTGAGGACATCAAGAGAATAAGCTCTATACAGAGTCCTCACATTCCAACTACCTATAAAGAGAAAATGGTTAGTGGGATGTTTAAAGAAACTATGTTTATTGAGAGGGAGAGAATACTGACAATATCAAAAAGCCTTCTAATCGCAGACCATCTACACTGGAAGACTTCCTTCAATGTAGAATTTGACAATGCCCATAGGAGTAAGATTTGGGTGCCTGTATTGACCTCTGCTCAGGATTATCCACCAGCTGATAAAACATATCCTGTAAACAAACAAACCTGTGAACACCCAAAGAGAAAACATAGTGGAAGATTTTCCCTCCACAGAAGCCCACCAGCACAGCAAATTCAGGATCCATAATCAAGCTCAAGCCTTAATCCAATCCAGTAAGTTTATATGGTCAGCCAACCACCAGGACCCTGTGTGCTTGACCACTCCTCAGCACAACAGAAAACAAGAAAAATAGCCATAGTTGTCCAGATCAGTAGGCCACACTAATCTGGCAGCTTTCCCCTTCCATTGCAATCTTTCCATTGCCCCTTCCATTCACTTCCAGAAGAGAGTATCTCTTTTGAAAGGTACTAACGGCTTGCACCACAACAAGGTAGGGTCGGCCATCAGGTGCTAAGCCTGGCCAATTCTATGCATCATCACAGGGAATTGGTGCATTAGCTACTAATAATGAAACTAAACTAATTAATGGACTTTACTAAAACAATAATAACAAACAAATATAACTTAACTTTAACAAATGATAAAACGTGTGGATTGGAACTGCCTTGAAAGAACTTTTCACTGATGCTACCATTACCTACAATATATAATCAGAATTGTCTAGATCTCCAAATCTGAAAATCCCCTTTTATGCTAGGATAATGTGGTAATGCCACTTTAAAGCATCATGCTGACACATGTAGAGCACATCTATGCCATACAGTGAGATCAGCAAATATGCATGCAATGTACAATAGCATGTGATTCATAGTGTTGTGATTGGTTAGATATTGCACAGGGTTTAAATTATTGTGGCTTTGCCGGAATATAAAATGTACATTTTATATTGTTTAAAGATTTTCTTTTTAAAATTTCATTATACTGATCATATTTTTGGAATAGGCACAGCTTTTTATTTTGTTAAACTGATATTTTTATTAAAGTTTATTCATTAAAATAAACATTTTTACATAAAGATACATAATAAATTGGCTGGGGTTGGGAAAAAGTTTCATTATACAGAATATTTTGTCATTCTGGCATTTGTTATATTAACATTTTACTATATATATATATGAGATAAAGTTTAAAAAAAATGACCACTACAATAGTGCCCTTGAAATTTCAGACTTATAATTAAAAGAATCAGATGTTTATTTTTTAATTCTGTGCAGCACTTTTTTTTATACAATGGGCTAAATAGCCAGGTCATGTTTGCTAATCCTAAGAGATGCTAAAATGCAAAGCTCATTGTTAGCAATATACATGAAATAAAGTTTTTAAAAAAAGGCTATTCTAATAGTACCAACCACCCTTTTTTTTCACACAATGGACTAAATAGCAGGTCACAAATATCAAATGGCTAAGAGTTCAGTAGAAAAATGGGATCACTGGATAGCAATTAGAAAACAAATAGAAATATCATGTAAGGCCATCTAGCATGCTATTTATTATGCATAGGGTGTACAAAGGAAAATCTCCTGCAAATGAGACATAACTTAATGTCCCATCAGATGAGCAAAGGCTCTTCCAAACCATTGATGTCACTTTCCCACTGAAGGAAGAATGAGGGCAAATATAGAAATCTCAATTGAAGCAGAGTGCAGACTCACACCTGTGAACTTTGTTTTACAAAGATTGATTTCCTGGCCACTTTTTATAAAGAGTGTTTCTTCAGTGATTTCAGATCCCTGTTAATGTCAGCAATGACTCCAAAAAGCTATGATAATTTCAAGAAAGAAGAATGTTGCCTTTCATAAATTTAAGAAATGACATTAAAAATAACAAAGGCAGCAATGAATGCTATTGTTACTTTAGGTATTTTATATGTAGTAAGGTAAATAATTTGATTTTGTTTTAATGCTAAATATAATTAAAGTTGAAATAATAGGAAATCACAGATATGCACCTGCTGGTAATATGTTGAATAAATGTATAGGAAAAATTGTCATTAGACTGGTAGGATCTGAACCCATGACCTCCTGATAAAGTATTTATAATTAAATTGATGGAATTAATGCAGTGGTGAAATCTGTGCTTTCCATTAGAATGAACTGAGTAAAAAATTTAATTACATAGTAATATAAATGTCATAAATATCTAAAAAGTGTGAACTATCTGTTTGCATGAAAAGGATAGCAAAAAAAACTATCAAGATAAATAACATGGCTAGAATATTTAAAACCTTCTCTTTTACAAAACTTTACAACAGTAATTTCGATCTACAAAGAACATTAAACACAAAAAAAAACAAGCATCTTAAATAACTTCACTTTGCTTTTGATTCACAAAACAGGCAAACACACCTGAGCATTGAACCAAATACATCTTGTTTCTGGATACTCAGTAAACATTCCATATTTCGGATCCAAAATTTCCTTCATAAGCATCAGGAAAAATTCCTGAAAAAATAAATGTAATCATGAGGTTATATGGAAAACAATTTTTTTGTTAAAATACAAATGTGCTTAAAATAAGTAGGTTACCATTGTGTATAGATTAATACACTTACTTCCTTTCAAACAGGACCAGATCAGAGGGCGGGGGGAGGGGCAAGGAGGAGGAGGAGGCCATCTGTCCCTTAACAGAGGTTCAGCTGGTCCTCTTCCCCCAACTTTCTCTTGGAGTCCTTGTAACCTGGCTATTTAGTCCAATGTGTGTAAAAATGTGCAGCACAGAGATTGGGTTGTTCTACCTCTGAGGTCACTTTTTTTCACAAAATGGGCTAAATGGTCAGGTCACAAGGAACCTGAGGGTTCAGAGAAGGTTGGGAGAGGGGACCCACTGGACAGCTATCGGGAGACAGATGGTAGCCTCTCATCCAGGCCATCCAGCATGTTCTTTAACATATACAGGGAATGGCTCTTCAGCACATGCAGTCAAGGCTTAACATCCCATCTGACAGGCAGTGGCCTTTCCAAGCCCATCAATGTCCCCTATTGACCAAAGGCAGGGAGTTTTGCAGAGATAAATCTCAAAACTAGCCCATGTGGGACTAGAATCTGGGAACTTCAGATTTACCGATTGAACTACCCCTGCCCCAGTAAGATTAGTTAGTTGATGATTACAATGCATAGGATTGACTGAAAGAAACCAGACAACTTCAAGTGATGAATTCCCTAAATTATCTCCATGAACTTTGCAGATCAGCAATGTTTCAGTGCTTAAAGCAAATCTTAAAATTAAAGCTCCATTGGGTTCGAGACCTGGTTAAGGCATGGATGTAGTAATGTTTTTCTGCTGAGGTCCCGCCATCCTCTCAGACCTTCTACTGTGGCATATAAACTGGAAAGCTCCTGTCAGACCTCTGTGGCAAGCAGCTGCTCGAGGGGGTATTTTTTTATAATAATAATAAATTCAAATTATACATATATTTTTATGATTTTAGATTTTAAATTTTAGTAAAATTTTCTTATAACATCTAATGTCTAACAAAACTAACTCAGACCATCAACTGATGTTATAAAAGAAAAATTACTATATTTTGCTCAACAATTGCCTTTTAATCTAAATTTCATTAGTAATCTGATTTCTGATTACTTTTAGTGTTATTTTTGTTGAAACATGCCATGAAATTTCTACATTATGCAAATTAGAGCTGACTTTTTTTTCAGCTGGTATGCACATCCATAAATGTCTTACATTTCACACTTTAACTTGTATGCTAATTTCAACCCTAAATTCAACCCTCTGTTTTTCTATCTCTGTTTGGTGAGCTAAACAACAAATATTTTTCAGGGAAAATACACTAGAGCTAACCCTTGCATTTTTGTTAATATGGAAGGGGGGAATCTTGCTTTATATTTCAATATATAACCTCAGGAAAAAAAAGATGCTCTTACATTGCAACCAATTTTTTCATAGAAATACACACAACCCAGGTCATATTTTAATGTGTGGTGAGGAGTTCAACCCACCAACCCAAAAATGTACACGCTTAACATTTTTCATGCATTTTTATGCTTTTGACCAAGCACTGAGGAAAAATATAGCACTGGTTTTTATTTATTTACTGGTTACTTTTTTTTCAATATTTACTTATTACCTTTTCTATACCTTTTGAAAATATGCAACTGTGCACAACCCAATGGATATGCCAGTTATGTGTCAAAAGATAATATACAAGGTACTGATTGGTTTGGTTGTTTGCAGTTTTATGGCACAAGAGCAACTAAGACTATATTGTGCTAAACTAGTCCAAAACACCAAAGAAAAATATACAAATAGCAGAAATGGAAATAATCACCCAATCATAAGTGTAATATCTAAAACATAATCCTTTGAACTCATCCAGCAGAACTTTTCCACCTATTGAAATTTATCCAAACACTTAATGACAACTCAAATGCAACTCTCTGACCTACTTATGTGAGATACTTGAAATTTTGGTGATGGAGTATTATGATGAAGAGGTTTATATTGGCGCCAATGGTTTCCCCCCCCCCTTACCCCAGGACACTGTGATGAGAAAATGCAACTTTTTTTATGAGTTCAATAAAAAAATTTTAATCTATTGACGCTAATTAAATATTATTATTCACATTTTCCCAATTAGTTCAAATTTCTACCATTAGAGGAGTTAAAGAAAGAAAATAAAAAACTTATTTCTCTTTGAAAACTAGCATCCCATATTCACTAGAGGTGATATGTTATTTTCTAGTTTATATTACATTCATGTATATATATTATATATAACATTGTGTAAATATACAAATTTGTCAAAATTTAACTGGAGCTAGCAGAGAAGCATAGGGCATATGGAAGGTGACAAAGATTAACACAAAATATATATTCAAGTGGAACTATATATCTAAATGAAAGCTGTCTTTAAATTTTGAAAAACAAAGTTAACAAAATTGTTTCTTGATGAAGTATTTAAATTCTACACTTTGTTAAATTTGTGCATTTTATTCTTTTAGCATTTCAAATACAAAACACTTTCTTTTTCTCTTTTGTCTGACTGAAGTAGAACTTGAACCATTAGTTAATATCAAATGTTATTGAGCTGCTGAGTCCACAATTTTTTTCTACCTTAGAACTGGTTTTTATGAAAATCTAATGATCATGCAATTTGAATCTCACCTGAGTCATAAAACTTTTTCTTGCTTTAAAAACTTTATTTACCAGAAAATAGATGAGAATATTGGCAGCTCTCCAACTGCTAAGTTATTCATTGTTGATGACAGTTTAATTATTACACAAACTACTGTGAACGATTATCTCTTTTTAAAAATTTTTAGCCACTTGTAATTCCCCAAATACTTTGCCACTCAACCCAAAATTTCATACCATGGTTTTCCCTGTGTTGCCTTAAAAATCCAAGTTTCAACCTATAATAAAGCAAAATCTTTTTTTCTTGGTTTAAAAGTTAAATGATTAAAATTTTGCATTTAATGATAATCCTATGGGTTGTCATTAGTATTGCATTAATAACTGCCACCCAATATTGCATAAATAACAGAAATCTTTACCTATAATAGAACCCAAGTTCCAATTTAAATCAACTTTTATTTTTGCTCTTGATTCGATTAAGAGACCCAATGAATTTCAATAAAAAATTTGTTACACTAAAATTTCATGTCCCTACCTGTAATATAACTCAGTTTCAAAAGTAGGAACTATTTTTTCCCCATTCTCTTTACTTTACCAGTTCAAATTTCAGTGGTCTTCTAATTATAGTTTTTTCACATATTTTAAAAGAACACACACTTTCAAAATACCTTTTTAACACCACCTGCATCAACTGCATCCTCACCATAAAACATAACCTAAAATAAAAAAAAAGAAATAATCATTAGTTTTTGAATACATTAGTAACTGAACTTTACTGTTTTAAAGGGAAAAAAAAACAGAATGTTATGAATTTGCTTCACTCCTTAACTGCTTAGTGATTTTTATGATAAAATGATTTCTAGCAGAAGGAAAAGACTGGGAATAAAAATGATTTAAATACCAAAAAATTTCTCATTTGGATTTTGCTGTTTATTTAGTCTTTACATATTACATTTATTGGTAGATATTTGTTACATAAATTATACATACACGTTTACTAATATTACACGTACTGGTTTTTTGGTAAAGAATTAATTAAATAATAACGGTTGAAGAGAGATAAAGACTATAGAACCTTAATAATCAATGCTTCTCGAGAATTCCTCTTTTATAGCATCATAGCAAGTTGGAGAATCAGAGATTAATAAGCTGAAGAATCAAAATATTTTCTTACTTTCAAATGCATTGCAGTATATCATTTATTATGATAACTGATGACTATGTAGAAACTGAACACTAAAGATGAGTTCATGCTCAAATTTTTTAGCTCAAAAATACTGGGATCTTTTGGCTCTGGTTAAAAAAAAATGAAAGAAGATTAAACTGAAAGAATATTAACAATATAATAAAACTGAAGCAGATTAACAATATAATAAAACAATAATTGACAGTAAAATATAATATACTGAGACAAAATTCTGTTAAACTATTTTTTTTATTTTTACACAAAACTCTTGCCAACAATAGGTTTGATTATATTCATTTAAATAAATGTAATATTCACTTGCCCAATGCGAACTTTTTTTAAAAAATATGCTGTCTTGAATATCACATTTGAAACAGGTCATACAAAATAATACTTTACATTGAACCTTTACTGAATTGATCCAGGTAAGGATTTAAAGTTGTTTCCCTGTAAAATTTCTATTTAAATTTTTGTCGTTTATGTTAAACCTTCATTTAAATGAACTATGGTTTGTAAACATAAAGACTCTTCAACTAGTAGTGCAGTAATCATGCAAGTTATATATTTGGCTGAAAAGATAGTAATTTTAGACAAATTACCTGGAAATACAACTGCAGTTTTGCTTGGGTTAGACACTGAGTGAGCTGCTCATACACAGTATTTATTCACTTCAGAGACAAATTCATGCTAGCATATAAGCATCTGTGCCTATAAATGCAAAGGCATTAATTAAGATATCCATTGGTGAATCAAGTGCACAGCCAGATCAGGGGGGGAAGGTTTCAGAATACTAGTAAAGGTAACAAGAGGTAAAAAAATTATTAAATTTATTTATATTTCATGCATTTTTTAAGAAATTTTTAAAAACCTGTAAAACGAAGGGAGAAATGTTATACTACATTTTTCTAGTTTGAATATGTTTCTTTCCCCTTCCCCCATCGATTTCTTTTTATCTATCTTCCTATTGCTTTTCACTCATCCTTTGTTGGTTTGTGGATTTGTCAAAACAGTTGTTTGACCATATCTTTCAAGCATGATGGACAAACTTAATAATTTATGTGTCAAATGAAAGTTGTTTTGCAGGGAGTGTCATAGGATATAAAAAATTGACCCCTCCCCCCCCCCCCCCCCTAAATGCTTTCTTCCCACTAAAAACGAAAAATTTGAAAATAATTATTCCACTACATCTTTGGAATGTAGGAGTCAAAAGAAAAGTGCTACACACCAATGGAAGCTTGTGACATGGAGAGTTACACAGGTTATAAAAATTTCTTGCCTTCCTTCTTCCCCATAAAAATTGGGAAATATGAAAATGATTGTCCCAATATATCTTCAGAATGCAAGGGTCAATCATAACAAGTTGTATGCCAAATGAAAGCTTGTGAGATGGAGAATGTTGTGGCAATAAAAATACATTCCTCCCCCTCGATTTCTTACCCTCCCCCCCCAAAAAAAAAGGGGGGGGGGGAATGTGAAAGTCATTCTTCCACTATATCTTCCAAATGCAAGGACCTACAGTAAAGAGTTAGGTATCAAATGAAAGTTTATATGAGGACCTTCAAACACTGCTTCAAATTAGGCTCCCCATCGTTCTCCCCATCTTCCAAAAGGGTATATAAATTTCACAGGGGCTGACCTTAATGAGTTAGAACTATAACTCTAAAGCATGTCATGGGCTATCTCAAAAATGACTCCAAAAAAAGGTGATGAAAAATGTGGTCAATGTTTACAAATCATACATACATACATATATCGAATGAAAGTTTCTGAAGGTAGGTGCAAAACAACTAAAAAGAAAAAAAATATAAGTAAATTAAAAAATACCTATCTTCCCATATGTGCTCTAAAAAGTACAAAACGAAACTAAAGCATATCTATGGTGCAATTAGTCACTGAATTCGTATTCACTTCAAAGGAAGTTAGGTACCAGTAATCTTGCCAAGTAGGGAAATCGTAAAAAATATAAATAAATTAAAAAATACCTATCTTCCCATATGTGCTCTAAAAAGGAAAATAAAACTAAAGCATATCTATGGTGCAATTAGTCACTGAATTCGTATTCACTTCAAAGGAAGTTAGGGTACCAGTAATCTTGCCAAGTAGGGAAATCGTCACCCTATCTTTCTTTCAAGTGAATATGAATTCAGTGATTGACTGTACCATCAGCATGTTTTAGGTTTATTTTCTACTTTTTACAGTGCATACAGGAAAATATATATTTTTCA
This sequence comes from Ryuthela nishihirai, assembly GCA_038380435.1. NCBI lineage: Eukaryota > Metazoa > Arthropoda > Arachnida > Araneae > Heptathelidae > Ryuthela > Ryuthela nishihirai. The sequence continues at coordinate 35,454,336 of JAWZYU010000013.1, forward strand.
ATTTTTTAATTTTTTTTTCTGAGATCTAGCCTTGTCAAGTGTATACTAAAGCATGTTACATTCCTATTCTTACTATTTCACTGCAGAATGTATTGTATAGTATATAAATCTTAGTTTGATATTTTCTTCTTCTTTGATTTGTTCACCCATACCTATTTGAAGATATTTACTCACAAGCATTTAACCCTTTCACTACCATACTGGCTCAAACTGAAAAAAGTAATGAAGAGAAACAGTATTGATTGGATGAAGCCCTTTCAAATTTCAGCCACTTTGAGTCAGTTATGGTAGTAAAAGGGTTAATGTAAAAAAATCTATTTATGCTTCCATATGCTATATTCCATGGATGTGTATTTGCTTTACCATTTTTTCTATATGATTTGCAGATTGTAATTTTGCTGATCACGGCAAGGAATGTAACCCCATAATCAGCAAGTCAGTTAAGGATGGTGTAATTTTAATTTTATTTTGTATTTTATGTTAAACCTTTATTTAATTGAACTATGGCTCTAAACATAATGTGTCTTAAGTAGTGTCCTGTGTAAATACAAAACTAAAATAACTAAAAATATTTGAAGACAAAAATCTCAATGTTATTTGGAACTAATAATATTAGAAATGATTCAATGAAACAAAAAATTGTTGAGTGAATTCATTAAAAACCCTAAGAGCAATTCGTTGATGAAAGAGAAATTCTATTAAAATAGAGGTTAATAGTGCTTATTAATCTTAACCACTAATACTGATTAAAATGTTAAAAGCATACTAAAAAAAAAAATTTTTAATTTTTTGATTTTTTTTTTCATACATATGATCAAAATTGGAATTTTAAATTCATCCTGAGCTTGAAATAATATGTGCTATTTCCAGTCTGAGACCAGACAGGTTCAAGCTCAAACTCATTTCTCCATGCACAAAAATTATGCTAGTGATAGCATTATCAGACAATAAAATCATTCCAAAAGCTGTTGAATTTAACTTTTTCACTCATATATTGAGCTGAATTAGATATTTCTAATGTAATAAAATTTGACAAACTGTTCAGTTGTGAGAAATATACATGAAAAATATATTGCAACAAACAAAATGTTTTTCAGCTTTTCATTTTTCTATTTCCAATAATTCGATTTCCTATTGAGGTCAATGAATCAAACAACTAGATAGAAAAGGTTTATTTATATCTTATCATTTATCAAGTACCAATGCTCAATGACTAAAAAAAATCTTTCAAGGACTAAAACTTTTTCTACGAATTAAATTATTCACAACACAAGTAACAAGTTCACAACACAAGTAACACAATTCACAACAAAAGTAAAAAGTTTCCAGAAAGCTGAAAAATTTTGTAGTTCAAAAGTTTTACTATTAATGTACAAATTTACATAGACTAGTAAAATTAAAAAAAAAAACTATGTATTAACATAAACATTTATAATACCTTCATTGGCTTTTTCAGGTCCATACTTTGCTGCTGTGATAACTGACCAATAGTATCCAAAACAATATTTTCACGAGTCACATAAAGCACCAGATATGGATTAACAGGAGCAACTAATGGCATGAATACACTAGTTAAATTCTGTCTATAAGCAGAATCCATTGCAGTCTAAAAAGAAAAGCAAATTTATCATTTGATACTTCTTTCAAAAAACTATATATATATACTGAAAACACTTTCCTTAACTCTACTTAAATCATACATAAAGATTAACATAATTTTTAAAAACTGAACTATAAACTTTAATTAAAAATAACAGATTTCTTATAATTCACTCTTGAAATTGGGTTGGGTTGTTGGGTTGTTTTACCTCTGAGCGGCACTTTTTTGCACACCATGGGCTAAATGGCCAGGTCACAAGGACCCCGAAGGCTCAGAGAAGGTTGGGGGAGGGGACCCACTGGAACAGCTGTTGGGAGACAGATGGTAGCCTCCCATCAAGGCCATCCAGCGTGTTCTTTAATGTGCACAGGGTATGGCTCTCCCACACACATAAATTAACATCCCATCCGATGGACGGCGGCCTTTCCAAGCCCATCGGTGTCCCCTACTGACCGTGGGCAGGGCGGAGAGTTTTGCGGAGATAAATCTCAATGCTAACACAGCTGGGACTCGAACCTGGGAACTGCAGATTACGAGCCTGGCGCGCTACCGACTGAGCCACTCCCGCCCCTCTCACTCTTGAAATAATGCCAATTCAATTACAATAATCAAATTATTCTGCTCTGCTTTCATCTGTCTGTAGTGATACGTTTGCATACAACAGTATTGGTGGAGCTACCCATTAATGATTTATGATACAGAAAAGTACAATACAATATTTTATGTTTAGGTATAAATCATTACTTGGCTGTTTGCATAACCTTCAGAAGTAAAAGTTTCTTACCAAGCTCTTACTTTTCATATAGTATGGACAAATCTGATTTTTCAGTTCATATTTATAGTTGAATACTGTTGCTTACCTTCTAAAGAGTGCGATCATGACTGCTGAGCTATTGAAATAAAACTGAAATACTGATATGAAAGTTTTTAATGTATTTAGTTTTTACAACAAATTCAGTTAGTGCTTCAAAAACTTCACATGCATCAAAAAAATGATTTTAAATCATATTTAAACACCAGTTGAAAGTTTGTTGAAATCTGATAGACAAAAACTAAAACTTAGAATGGCATAGTAAAGAGAAATGTGGGAGGGGAAGTGGTTTCAGGTTTCAAAATTAGGTTCTAATATAAGTAGGGAGGTGATCATTAATAAAGCGAAAATTTTTTAAAGTTAATATATAATGCATGGATTAAATTATATTTGAAATATGGATTAATATCATGGAGATGATCATATTACACTCAAATTAAACCACTTATTATTACACAATAATTAGATGTATACTAAAAATGAAAAAATATGACAATGTTACATTTTATTATAATGATTTACATATTCTTCAATTTAAAAAATTGTATGTTTATAGCATTCTATTATATATTAAAAACATTACACAGAAAATAATATTAAAACCTCTAATCATAATATGAGATTAACTGATTACACTAATCTAATTGTTCCACACCCTAATTACACATATATATTATATATATATTGAGTACCAAAAAATTCTAACAGATTGCTGGGAATAATAAAAAATTAAATCAAAATACACAAATTTTCAAAATTATTAAAAACATGGATTGATAAAATTATTGATATTGAAATGATCCTTAAGAAAAATGATTAAAATATTATATATTTTCTGTTATATATAAATATGATGAATATTGGTACAATTTATGAATCAATAGTTAATATATTTTGTGAAATTTAAATTTCTCACTTACAAATAAATAAATTTTAATTATTATTATTTTTCATAAAATTGCAATTTCACAGACAAGTTTGATACTCTTATGGATGGTTGATATTCCAGATATTACTTGTAATAAAAAAATAAATGTTTAAGAATAACATATATTTCATTATTTAACAAATGTATAATTAAACAAATATAAAAATAATATTATAAAATTTGAACAACTGAAATAAATTTAAAAAATTATTGATATATGAACTCAGCTTGCATGAAATGTAAATTGTATGAAATGCCAAAGGGAATAAATGAATTGAAAACTTGAACTCAGGTTCTATTATAGGGAGAGACTTGAAATTTTAATGGAACAAAAGGTGGCTTTGGGTTGTTTTACCTCTGAGCGGTACTCTTTTGCACACCATGGGCTAAATGACCAGGTTACATGGACCCCGAAGGTTCAGAGAGGGTTGGGGGAGGGGACCCACTGGAACAGCTGTTGGGAGACAGATGGTAGCCTTCTGTCAAAGCCATTAAACATGTTCTTTAACATGCACATGGTATGGTTCTCCCACACATGGGGGGCCATGGCTTAATGTCCCATCTGATGGACAGCAGCCTTTCCAAGCCCATCGGCGTTCCTTACTGACTGTGGGCAGAACAGAGAATTTTGTAGAGATAAATCTCAACGCTGACCCAGTTCGGACTCGAAGCTCGGAACTACAGATTATGAACCTGGCATGTTACCGACTGAGCCACCCCAGCCCCACAACAAAGGGTGGCAAAGGGGGGAAAGCCATAGAAATTATTAAATGTAGATCTAATTTCTGTCCCATGGCTGAGTGGTTAGAGCACTTGGCTACTGATCTAAGAGACCTGGGTTCGAGCCCCAGGTAAGGCATGGATGTATGCATTGTTTTTCTGCTGAGGTCCTGCCATCCTCTCAGACCTTCTACTATGGCATATAAACTGATAGGTTCCTTTCAGACCTCTGTGGCAAGCAGCTGATTGAGGAGATTTATATATATTATTATATTATATTACTTTTTAACTATAATTTAAATTTGCATTTAGAAATTGAGATTTCTAAATGAAACTTTTTGCCATTATTTCAAAATTACACTTTAGCCAATCCCAATTTTATACTTCAGTTAAACTTTATGTTAAAAATATTCTTATTTAATTTTTTACAATCATTCAGCTCTTTTTATATATCTTTCAGTTTTTAATCTTAAAAGAAAAACATTTTTTGTGGCTACTTCCTTAGTCATACAGCTTATTAATTGCTAAAAACTAAGCACATGTATGTCATCAGGAGGTCATGAGTTCAGATCCAAAATGGCTCAAGACAATTTTTCCTCTATACTTGAGATTCTTCATCCTACAGGTGCTTACTGTGTTTGCCTGTTTATAAATTATGCTTATTTGCATAAATGACATAAAAATTAAAAAAAAAAACTAAATAAGTGAAAGGTTAAAAAAAAATTAAAAAATACCCCCTCAAGCAGCTTTTTGCCACAGAGGTCTGACAGGAGCCTGTCAGTTTATATACCACCAGTAGATGTAGCTCAGGACAGACTTGCTTGGAGAACTAAATTGCATGGTCTGGTTGGACCTCCGTAGCCCATGGCTGCTTGAGGATGATGATGAAAAGGTCTGAGAGGATGGCAGGGCCTCAGCAGAAAAATGACACATAACATCCATGCCTTACCCGGGACTCGAACCCAGGTTCTTTAGATCAGTAGCTAAGCATGCTAACCACTCGACCACGGGACGGCTGAAAGGTTAAAGCAATAATAGAAATATCATGAACTATTTATATTGAAATAAATAAAAAATTAAGAAAAAAAAATACACTTTTTAAAAAGTATTTAATGAAATTAAAATGAATAAAACTTTTTTGTTACTTAAACTTTCATTTTTTCAAAAATTAAATTTTCAAATTATTTAATTTTCTGAAAACTCTTCAAAATTAATTGGTCATCAGAATAAGTAAGTTTTAGAAATCCAACACTAAGGGTTAATCTGTATGAACACAAGTTTAATAACTTGGCTAATGAGAAATAACTTTTAAAAATCTATTAGCTTGTTGGCAATATCATATGTTGGCAAAACTGGTGAGTGAACTCTTAAATCAGCATTTTAAGTCTGAAGTCTGGTATGATGCTAAAAGAACATTATCCACACTAATCTAATTGCTCCACACTAACCAAAGTGAATTAATATACTCAATTAATCATTAAGTGAATTAATATACACAATAGCAATGAAATCAGGAAGCAATTATTTTTGTGAACATTTTATAAAGCATAAACAAAAATAATACTATATTCTTACTTTTTTGTCATAGCCCCTGGTGAAATTATTTTTTGGGCTCAGTCAGTTATTTAAAAAAACAAGTAATTGTTTCTTAATATATATTTTACTGCTGACCATTGGGTTAAACCATGCTGTAAAGATCATAGTTCAATTATGTATTAATCTTTCAACTCAATTGACAATATAGTCAAAAAATAAAAAAATTTATATCAAAAAGTGCAGAAAAAATAATATTCTATTTCACAATGCACAAAGTTTTTGATAATGATAAATGGGAACATACTTGCATCTGTATAAGTGAATCTGTTTGTAAGATCAAAGTCTTGGCTTTAGCATCAAATACAAATGGATAATCACAGAAAAACAGCTTTCCTTGCTAAAAAATAAAACCAATTTTTAAAATGGGCTAAAACAATACATATATAAAGTAACTAACAATATTGTGAAAAATTATTGGCATAAGGCATTTCTTGTTACTAAATGAGACATGTATTATGGAAAACTTAAAAAGAAATCAAATATTCAAACAATTTTGCAGTTTCCAGAAAACTACATCTGAAATATGACTACTGGATTGCTTCACTTAAAATGTAACAGTTAGAAATCAGCAAGTTTGCTGAATATCGATTGTTTTGAACCACTTTTACAAAAAGCAAATTTTCCAATAATGCTTTTTGAATTACAATTTTTTTTTCATATAATAATTTTTTGGAAAAAAATATATATTTTTTAAATTATATGTTGTTTTTTAAGTACACATAAAAACAATTACCTGTTAATTGTTTAAACTAATTCTTTTTAACCCATCAAAACATTCTTTATCCAAGTGCCTGTCAAATGGATAACAAACATACATTTTCCTGCCTACACCCTCCAAAAGTTGAAAATTTTTAACACTTATATGATTAGGGTCTCTTCTTTTATTCTAGTTGCTGTTGGGTTTTATTATAATTCATGCTACGAATTTAATATTTCAAAATCTTTTGCACTTTAGCCCTACCTGACATCATCTGACATCTGACAACAACAGATGTTCCTTCAAATGCTACAAATTGCAAACAGAAATGGTTGTAGAACTTTATTCATATGGAGCATAATAATTTAGTATGAACTGTATTTTCACATCAATGCATTCCCCAGCTATCTGATGTAGTGCCAACAGAGTAACTGCTCTTGTACTATCACAAAGGTAAACCATCCACCTGTATTATTTACATTTAATTAGATTAGATGGTTATCCTGAAATGGTGCAGTCAGTAAAAAATTTTCTGATTTATGTTACACATATATAAGGCCAATACCAAATTATTTCCTGAGTTACTATTTATAATGTAACACAATGTTTATAATGTACTTTGTCAAAGGTCACCTTAATTATTTACAAAATGGGTAATGGTGTGATTTATTATCAGAATGCCTGCTGTTAATGCATAGCTGACCTCTGTTTCCTAATGTAACTGTCCATTATGAAAGGCTATATTCCCTGACTATTCTGCAGTGAACTGTTGAGATATTTTTAATTATCAACAAAACGAAATATGGTATTATAATCATATTACACCATTTTCTGGTAAATAATAATTTCTGTTAATAATACACAATAAATCAGTCTTCAGTTTTACTGAGCACTTGCAATCATTATTGATGAAGCTAGAACTCTATAAGCCTCAAAATTAAATAATATTTATACACTGGAACTCAAAATTAAAGAACAAAGATCCTTCTTGAAAAATATATAGGGAATGACATGAAATGTGATGCACATGTAAATTTTGCAATGCAGAAGACAATGCATGCACATTTAACTGATGCAACAAAAAAGCATAGAATTCAGGCAAACAAATTCACAGCTCATCATTGATTTACTGAGTATTTAAACCACTATTAAGCTGTTTTAAGTAACAGGATGAAGATGGGTGTATATTTTTTTCCTTTACACCCATCTTTATCCTGTTACTGAAAACAACTTAATAGTGGTTAAATACTCAGTAAATGGAATTTACAGTTGTATAAAATTCACAATGGGTAGTCATCACTCATTTCTATTACGCCAACATGGCATTAAATTGGGTAGCAATTTGCTTTCATCATGTTATAAAGATAACATATGATAGTGATAAGTGAAATGGAGACAGGTCAATCGTGAATAAGGTATCTAAGTTTCAATGACATAGTGCAAGGTTCTATTAAAGAAATTTACTCCACAATTTCCAATATATAAATAAATATTAGCTCTCAAACGATGGTCATTTGCAACAATAACTACTAGATGACATTCTTGCCTTCTGGCAAAAATTCTGAGCTTTCTGCTGCTACTTCCTAGTATCTATTCATGCTGATGTTAAATTACAAGTAAATAAGTGCTCACCATAGATGTTAAACAAGGCTGGTGCACTCTGTATGTTCATAATCATCTCAATTCACTGTGGATGTTACATTCTGCTTGGCTGTTGGCTGCTGTTTTGGGTTGCTGTTTTACTGCTGTGTTCCATTGAGACACTTCTTGTTTTGAAGATACCAGTCCTTCTTACACATGCTGTTTTTGATGGTCAACTTGGTGTTCTATGCAGCACTAACCTTTGTATATATTAGATGATCTCATTCCATCCTTTGAGAGTTATAAATTCCTAAAAACTTTTCTCCACTTTCAAATGAACATCAGTGGGAAGAAAATTAAAAATCAAAAATTAACCCAGATGCATTTCATCCATTAGACCAATGGCTTCTTCAGTGGGAACTGCCACTTGTACTGTAGCTGCATTTATAGCATTGGCACTCTGGTGGTGTAGCTGTGATTTGACTCCATTCTGACATAGCAGGAGATTCTATGCTGATAGGAGGGGGGGGGGGGGGGCTATGTTGGTGTTACATACATTGTTACTCTGCATATTGATTAGTAAATTCTCCATGTAGTTGAGTTGGAATCTAGTGGGTGGGGCTGCTATAATTTGTGGTTTTATATTAGCTATTGGTAATTTATTTCCAATTATAGTTTGGGTTAGGGCTGTATTTCCCTATTGCTTTTTGAGAGCAGTTTCATGTTTCTTCTAGCATTCATCTATTTGTCTATATGTTTTTCCAATGTACTTATTTTTATTTTCAGTAAGTTATTAGGATCATCAATTTTAACTTCATATACTTCTCCTGTAGGCATTCTTTTATTTCTGTCATTAATAGTTAACATTTTTACATTAGTTTGGATTACTGTAGGCACTTGTTTATTATATGTTTGCATGATGATTGTGGTAAGGGTATTGGTTAATGAACCAAGATATGGAAATGGTGTGGAATATTTAATTTGTTCTATGTTATTTTGAGGTGGGTTTATTTGCATTCCTATTTCATATTTATACTTATTTGCTTTATAGATTTTTTTCCATATATTTTCTGCTGTAACCAGCCTGCTGACCTATCATAAATATATATTGCAGTTCTTTTTCCAAGGTTGAGTGTTTATTACAACAGCTTAGTGGTCTAGTAAAATAAGTTTTAAAAGCAGCTTGTTTATACTTAAGTCAGTGTGTTGAGTTATGAGCTATAAGATTTGGAACTGATTTAATAATATAATGCCTCAAATACAGTTTACCCATGAAATCGAAAAAAATGGAAAATTACCCTTCCTCGATATCTTAATAGAGCGAAAACAAAATAAGTGTGAAACCGCAGTATATCGAAAACCTAAATATGTTCCAAATCTTACAGCACATAACTCAATACACCCACTTAAATATAAATAAGCTGCTTTTAATGCTTATTTTACTAGAGCACTAAGGTATTGTAATAAACACTCAACCTTGGAAAAAGAACTGCTATATAAGCTCACCAGACAAAAAATTAGTCATCCCTAGCTGAATGTCACCTAATAGTGTGTAACACCTCTGTGTGACCAAAGAACAGCCGAAATCCTGTCTGGTATGGATGCCATCAGTGTGCGGATGTAGTGCACATCAATATTCATCCACTCTTCCAGCAGCAAATGCCACAATTCGGCAAGATCGGCCGGATGGCTGGGATGGTGCTTCACTTGTTACTCCAAATAGTCCCACAAATTTTCTATGGGATTCAAATCTGGGATTTGACAGGCAAGTCAAGATGTTTGAAGACTTCAGAATGCTCGTTGTGCTAATCCGACACACTTCGAGCCCTGTGCACACGACAATTATCATCTTGGAAAACTGGGATATCCTTCTGGTGTTCACTGTGGAGATGCTGCACAAAAGGCAACATGGTAGGTTGTCCAGTAGCTCCATATAGCCCTTCTGGTTCAAGTGTGACATCACTGCAAACAAAGGATCCATTTCCTCATATGTGAAACACACCCAGAACATCACAGAGCCTCCTCCAGCTTGAACAGAATCTTGTACACAGTCTGCATAGATGGCTTCATGCGGCTTACGATGTACCAGTTGCCTCACATCATTTGAGTACAAACAAAAATGTGACTGATCCGACCAGATCACATGATTTCAAAAGTCGACAGTCCAGTCTTTGTGGTACCACACCACTGTAGCCATGTAGCCAAGAGCTGTTAACATGGATTTCTTCTGCGGTATTCTGCTCCATATATCTACGGCATGCAGTTCCCTTCGGAGTGTTCATTCGGAAACAGCTTTTTGTAGGCCTGCACTGACTGACTGGAGCAATTCCTGCCTCATTGCAAGGCGGTCTGCCCTAACAGTGTGTGACACACTGTGGCGTTTCCTATTGGTGAGCACAGTCTTTCTGCCGCAGTTCTGGTGATGATTAGCAGTGGACTGAGATGTGTGCCACTGCTGGGAAGACCCTTTGGACAGTACGTTTTGACACACCTGCAAAGGCAGCAACTTCTTGAACACTATGCCCTTTGGCTTGGCCAAATGCAATAACTCCTTTTTGCCACTCATTCACATCTTTGGTGCAACCCATATTTTATGGAGTGACTAACACACATGTGGCACACAACCACTTCTTGTCATTGTATGAACTCCAAAGCATATGGCACAGCTATTTGTAGGACGCATTTATTACTGGTGCGCCCTCTGTTGCTGTCAAATGGACGTAATACTCTTACAGCGGGAGATGACTAATTTTTTGTCTGGTGAGCTTATATACAGGGCGATTCAAAACTCTTGGGCCAAACTTTAATGGGTGATAGAACACACCTAAACAAGCACTTTTCGTCATACAATGCATGGTCGGAACTCAAGCGGTGAAGTGCTAGGGGTTAACAGTTACTGTATCAGGAAATGAAGAAACATAAGAAGGACAGAAGAGGTTTGAAACAATTGCATAAATTACAGAACAGAAAGTACAGAATTTTATTGAACAAATTACAGAAACTGCTCAAAAGAGGGACCGCCAACATTAATGCAGGCTTCACACCTTCGACGTAGTGATCAGCATACATGGGCGAAAACACCAAGCATTTCTCGTACAGCGGCAGCGGCAATAGAAATTCTGGCAACAAGGTCCTCATTGGAATTGATGGGGTTATCATAGATGAGGTTTTTCATATGGCCCCATAGGAAAAAGTCCAGACATAAGAGATCAGGAAATCGTGGCGCCAAGCGATGGGACCACCCCGACCAATCCATCGTCCTAGAAATGTTGCATCCAAGGTTTTCCGCACATCCACGCTAAAATGGGGTGGCACTCTGTCGTGTTGGAACCACTTACGTGTTTGAATGTTTGCTGGAACAGCGTTCAGTAATTCTGGCAAGACTTCTTGTAAAAATACGAGGTACGTTCTCCCTTTCAGTCAGGCTGGCAGAAGGTATGGGCCAATCAAATGGTCATGGAGGATTCCAGCCCAAACATTTACGGAGAAATGCCGCTGGTACGAATGTGGACATATGGCATGCGGATTACTTGTGGCCCACACATGTGAATTGTGGGTATTAAAAATGCCCTCACGTGTAAAGGTGCATTCATCAGTGAATAAGATGTGCATCAAAGTCTGGTTGCGCCTGCAGTCTGCTGCAGAAACCACTGTACAAAACACACACGAAGCCAATAATCTGCAGGTGTCAAGGCATGCGCCCTCTGTGCATGGTAGGGGTGTAATCATTCTCCTTGTAGAATTCGCCACATCGTCGATTGGGACACACTTATGGCATGGGAAATTGCTTGTGTGCTACATTTGGGATGATCTCCAACTCTATGTAGAATTTCCTCTGTAACACATGGCGTCCTCACACTCCTTGCTTGTCCAGTATCCTGCAAGCCGCTGACAAAGGAGCTCGTTTCACACAGATACCAGTGCAATCGCTGAAAGGTTTTACGATCAGGCATGCGTCTGGTCAGAAAGCACTCCTGGTACAGTCTTTGGGCTTCCCTCGCATTCTCGTCCACAGCTCCATACGTGAAATGCATGTCCACCTTCTCCTGATTCATGAAACAATCCATCTGTTCTGCAATCCACGGTAAAAATGACGAGGAGTGCGAAAACCAGTGCTTACAAGTGTTCACTGAAAAGCACCCTCTAGTGCTTCACCGCTTGAGTTCCAACCATGAATTGTATGATGAAAAGTGCTTGTTTAGGTGTGTTCTATCACCCCTTAAAGTTTGGCCCAAGAGTTTTGAATCACCCTGTATATATATATATACGACAGGTCAGCATTTTTTTAGATGCTCCATTTATAGCCAATAATGCCCTTCTCCATAGTGTGCATGTGTTCAATGATTCCTTGAAAATGAAGATATTCATAGGACAGAGTGGCCACACAAATTCCTGAACCTAAACAGAATTGAGCATGTAGGGGATGCCCTGGGGAGATGAATTGCAGGATGCCAGCTACCTTCCAGAATCCTCGATGAGTTCATATCTGCTTTTGTAGTGGAGTAAGTTTACACTAGTGGCCACCACAAAACCATGTGAGAAAGTGTTGTATGAGTTGTATAGCTGTCAGGAGTGATCATATACCTTATTAACATCTCCTATACCCTATTTTAGAACATCCATAATGGGAATTAATGCTCTCATATGCAGCACTCATGTATATTACAGTTTTGTCATTATCCAACCTGCAGTTAGTCATGTCACAGTACCATTCCATATATTTAATTGTACCGCCATTAGTTTTGAAATTTTCAGTTATGTACATTTTATCCCTGTTACCTTTAATTGTGAGCACCAGTGTATAAATAAACAAACTCAACAAGATATCTGAACTCCACTAGTGCATGGGTTACTGAACATGTGCAAACATATATTTATACAATATACCCTGGATTATCAATGAATTATCATTAAGAATGAAAAAAAATTATGAATATATGCATTTACTTCTGTGTGTGATCACATATTTCTTTATAATTATTATGCAGCATTTTGAACTCTTTTACTCATGAGCAATCTCAAATATACACAGTCATATCAGAATAATATGACCACCTACCATACATATACTATGGTAGGTGGTCATATTATTCTGATACGACTGTGTATATTACATTAAAAACTTTAAGAATCAAACTTATACAGCTTGTGGGTTATCTATGCTTCTGCAGGAAATGCTAATCCATAAGTTTTATTAACACAATCTAATACTTCATTCCCCATATTTATGCACAATGATAAAAAAGTATATTTTGCGAAATAACTCCATTTATCCTGTATTTAGAAGATAATGGGATTCAGAATATTCCATTAAACAGATTGAAATTTAATGAAGGACATTGTACTTGCTATAATCAATATTAAAAATAAATACCAGTTTACCAGTAAAGAAGTCCACCTCTGCTTGAAACCATGTACGAGTAGTATCAATAATCACGCATTTCATATCATGAAAAAAAGAAAACAAAAGATGCATGACAACGATAATAAGATATTAGTCAAATTTCACACCCGTATAGTGTCTGTTATAGAAGACATACATGTGTGTTCCTTTCCAATGTTAATAATCACACGGAAACAACACCTTACAATTTATACATCACTTTCTTACATGATAACTAAAAACTAATGTTCAAATATAAATTATCTTTAAATTAGTTTCATGTCATCAACATCTTTTAAATTCAAAGATTATACACATTAATTTACATGGTACTTACAATTAAATGAAATTTATGACAAATCAAGTATTGGTTTAAAATAAAAGATATTACAACTTAAATTCAAAACAACTTTACATTAATAATATTAGGAATATGTGAAGCAGTAAAAATCGATCCCTTGGGGGTGAATAATTTTCAGCTTTGATTACCTCTATGAAAAAAGTTACTTAAAAACAGGCCTAGATCTAGAAAAAAAAAGGATGCTATGGGGGAAGAGGTGGGCCCAAGAAATACAATCAAGCCAGAAAAATGTAAAAGGGCCAAGTGACTGGATGTCCAATGCAGTATAACATCCCCCCCCCCCCCCATTTTACAGATCTATAAAATATTTCTTGAAAAATGCATGAAACTTAAATAAGTTTAATAATTTTTGCCTCTATTACTGAATTGATGGGATGGGGTGACTCGGTAGCATGCCAGGCTCATAATCTGAAGTTCTCAGGTTCAAGTCCCAGCAGCACCAGCATTGAGATTTATCTCTATAAAACTCCACATTCTGCCCTCAGTTAGTAGGGGACCCCAATGAGCTTGAGAAGGCTGCCATCTGTCAGATGTGATGTAAAGACGTGGCCCCATGTGCAGGAGTGCCATACTCTGTGTATGTTAAATAACACACTGGATAGCTTTGATCTGTCTCTTAATAGCTGTGCAGTAGGTCCCCTCCCCCAACCTTCTCCGAGCCCTTAGAGTCCTTGTTACCTGGCCATTTAGCACATTGTGTGCAAAAAATTCCTCTCACAGATAAAACAACTCAACCCAACTGAATCTGTTTATAACAAATCCCTTTAAAATGTACTGAAATTCTTGATCCTGACTTAAAAAAAGCCTATCACTAGGGATCCCCAAACTACCACATAAGCCAAATGTATTATTTCTATGTGATTTGCATAACAGCACATTATTTTATGATTATTAGATTGGATTTCTTTGCTAAAATTAAAACTCAAATTTGCAATAAAAGAACATAAGTTATCAGATTAAACAAAGCTAAGGTACTTATTGATAAAACTAAGCCCATGATGCTTTTGGTGTGCATATTATTTCAACAGTCATGATTTAACTTGCTAAAATACCATAATTTGCAACTTGGATTGAAAAATTCATATATACACATAAATATATGTTGGTATAAGTGATAAATGATCTCTTTATTCATAGTTTTCAGAAAGGGTGATAATTAGTGTCCTCATATTATTTATCTGTAACTAACTCTCAACTGAAATGGCTCATTCAAACAGGTGGGACAATAGGCTCTCATTAAAAAATTTAATTGGTCATTCAATCTCAGGGATAAAATTAGCTAGTAATGTAGTTTTCAATTCAAAAATTTGGGAATCTACCTTAATTTTACTGAAGACTTATCTCAAGATTAACCTTATTATTACAATTAAAATTATGAATTTGCAATTTTCAGATACAACATGACTGTATGAAACGAACAATACCATGTGGTGCTTCAATAAATCCATTAGGTTAGATTGGTTTTGCAAAGTAAAAAACAACATTAGTCAAATCTTACTTGAAAAAAATTCAGTGTTTTTTAAAACTGCAAGCTATACTTTACTCTGATCATCAATCAGGGAAATTGATTTTTATTAACTTAATGCTTATTAGACTGTTTAGATCACACACATACAGAAATAACAAGAAATACAGAAAGCAGAAATGTAACATGTGAACAGCAATGCAAGTACACTCAGTCCCCAACTAACACAATAAATGCATTCTTCAAAAAAATTAATGTAAGATGAAATTGTGTTAGATGGGCACGAATTTCTCATAAGAAATAATGTTAATAGGGTTGGATGCATTCAAGAATCCTAAACTGATTGGCATATTTTTTGTTTTATTCCTTTATTATGACTATACTTTGGTTAATGCTTTGTGTTTTTTATTTGTTTATGCATATTTCATACATGTAACCAATTTTTATAGAAAAAAAATACATAAAGGTAGAAACAAAAAATGGCTAAATGCAGTTTTATTTTAATACATTGTACATCTAGGTGATTGTCAAGCAATGAAAATTGAAAATGAGAAATTAATTATTGTAAAAACTGCTGTTGAGTAATGAAGATGACTAAATGTATGTTTATAAACATTTCTTGCATGTAACAAAGTTTAATCTTTAACTAATATAGGTGAATTTGTATATGTGAACATTATGATTGGTCAGTGACTATTGAAATGTACTTTATTGTTTATAAATATAAATTACATGTCATAGTTGTTTAAACCAACTAATTTGCATAGACAAATGGGAAAAAGTTTTTTGAAAGTGTTGAAATTATGAACAAGGATAGGTCAGGTAGATGAGACAAGGAAAGCATCCAAAGTGTCTTATTATTGTAAATGCAAAAATATAAACAATCATAGAGAAGTAGTGAAGAAAATGTATTAAATCAGATGATAGTTATGTTATTTGAAAATCAGTCCTACTTTCATCATGTTAAAATCATGTTAAACTGAAATTGTTTTAGTAGAATTCACATTAGTTGGTACTTGGTGTACAGATATCAAACTACCAAGGGTGTAAAAGAACCTTAGCAAAAAATATAATACATAAAAGATAATAATGTTACAACAGATGAACGTGTTGCAATGAGTTTGTGATGGGCGTGTCATGAACGCCCGTGTATGCTTCTGTGTGAGAATTAATTAACCAATGAATTAGAACATAGAACCGATTTGAAATATAAGAAAGATAGAAGTGTGTTGTTGAAGTTGTGAGATCCAAAAGGAGGCATAATTAAGAGTCTGTGGATGATAGTTTAACAAATAAATGTTTTTATTTAGTGTGTGCACCGGAGGTTGACTACTTTATTGGTATGGATTATATTGATAAGCTGCTGCATAAAAAGGAAAATATTGTCGTCTTGTGCATGGTGATCAATATATGAAAAGAATTAGTTCTGAAAAACCAGTACACTTAGTCGCAGTTTTGTGTATAGTTATTTAGTTATTTAGGAATTTAATAGATTCTTCTGAAAGCTTATTTTTGTGTTATTATAGAGTTTCATGCCGGTTGACTTAGTTTGTTTAAAAATGATTTTATCCATACTTTTGTAATAAATTGAATTGTATTTTAAGTTTCATTGACCAATTTTTACTTGAACTCATGCTCAGTGCTCATCCATTTTAAATTGCAACAATAACAATAAAATAAAATGCACATAAAACGATATCCAAAACAAATGCAGAAGTTAAAATTTATATCATAAATAAAAGTTGTCTGAGTGTAAAAGCTAGAATGGTAAATTGTAAGGGTAACATAAAACTTTCAACTGTATTTAATTTAATGTAATTTAATTTAATGCTAAAATACGGATAAGTGATTAAGATGTGATAAATGGTGAAATGATGTCACAGCTCTTGCATTTAAGGGTCACCTATCCATAGAAGAAAAATAATGTGTTTAAAAAACTTTGTGCCTACAGAGTAAAGCAAGAACAATTTCCCCCTTAAAATTCCTGCAAAATTAAGACTGCCACTGTTTTACAACAGGCTTGATTTTTTAAAAAAATTTTGTTAGTCTGTTCTGACCAAGATACCTGCAATTGCTGTAGTGTTACCCATTTAATTTCACTATTGCTTTCGGCTAATGATTTTTTTCCAGTGCCAAGTTTTACTCTATTGTGTCACACCTGATGCCCCAGTGGTACATTGAAACAAATTTTCCACTAACTGTCAACCTCATTTATTTGCATATACATTGCTAATTTACAATTCACATTAAATAATCATTGATGGTAGCAATATATCATATTATAAAAGTTTAAATAAACTGTATCTTACACATAATGTTTAATGAATTGACAATATTCTGAAAACAACAGTA
This sequence comes from Ryuthela nishihirai, assembly GCA_038380435.1. NCBI lineage: Eukaryota > Metazoa > Arthropoda > Arachnida > Araneae > Heptathelidae > Ryuthela > Ryuthela nishihirai. Next base: position 35,471,830 of record JAWZYU010000013.1, read on the forward strand.
TAACATAGTTGGATTTTTGTTTTCCAAGTTTAATATTGAAGAATAAACTAATATACCTTTTTTTCTTGCTGTGTTCTTTTAAAAGAAATATATATAACACAAAAATCAGTTCTCAGGAAATTAACTAGAAATTATGGATAATGCTTACAGGTCATAAAGTAGAAAATCTAAAAATTCTGAATAGGGGTAGAAATTATAGAAATGCATAATAATGGTTATGGATCATAGTGAGTCATAAATTAATAATTTTTTCTTGTGCTTTTAGTTTACAAAAATAGTAACGGCAAAAGCCAGTTTTCAGAAAATCAAAAAGAAATGCTGAATAAGGGTTATGAATCAAAGTGCAGTAACAGTGTCCTATATTGCGAAAAAAATGCAAAGTAATTGTTCAAATTAGAGAATTGTCAAACTTAAATCATTGTTTAGTGAGATGGCCTATGAATGATGATATTTAAAAATATTAAAATTTTTAAAAGTTTATTCATTGCAAAACATGAAAAGAAAGATACGTTACAAATTAAATATATTTTGCTAATAACTATACTCTGCCAAAATGCATTTTTATTGAATTTTCTGTGCCGTTTAATTTATTTCCAATTTTTTTTAATTATTAAGTATCCAAACTATCCCTTAAATTAAACTTTAAAAACTTTTGCTAATATGTGAAAGTGCTTTTCAATTAAGTCCAATTTGAGACAAGTTTAGGGCACAGATGCTCCATGTCAAGCAACTTACAAGGAATGTTTTATAAACTTTCAAGCATAACATTAGAATTTCTAATCAGGAATTAGTTTTACAAGGCAAAAAAAAAAACCAAATGGGCATAAATTTGTTTACAGTGAGAACCGAGAAAAAGATTACTACATCAAATAAAAAAAATTGTGAAAGATCATACATTTCTGTAAAAATTAATGTTACAAAGTGAGCCAATTTTACTTAAAAATGTCAATTTTTTCCATTGATAATGCCTTTAAATTCTGTTCAACTATTGAATAATTTTTTTAGAGCATGAAAATCACTTATGCTCATTACGTTTATTATATTTCACAACTAAAAAGGTTTTAATGCACGATTATGCTGCTCAGAGGGAAGTCAGCTAAAAAAGCAATCACACTACACTGAGCCTATACCATATAGTCAAGGTAAGAGTTGTTATACATGCCATGACATAGCTTAAGGAAATCTTTAACAATATTAAAGTTCCAAAGTACTGTCGTAATGTAACATATTACTATTTAAGGAGTAGTCCTGTTGGCTTCAGCTGTTGATCAATCCTCTCCTGTGATATCTCCATCAAGATGTTAATCAGAAGTGTTGACCATTTATTGATCATAAGTATTGACCATATATTCTGATAAGATAAGAGTATATATGAGAGCATCCCCGTCAGTAATTTAACAAATTTGATTGATGCTCATGCAACAGGAGGTTCCACACCACAGGTAGGGGTGGACACCGTGTATCCTTATAACATATATCCTTATATGTTAGCCTGTGTGAAAGGCAGGCCCATGTATAAAAACATGGGCCTGCCTTTCACACAGGCTAACAACATAGTGACATGTTTCGTCCTAAATGCATGCAGGGCTTCGTCAGGCAATGTAATGATTGAAGTAAGAGTATAAGTATCAATATATCAGAAAAACCTTCCGTTTAAAAAAAAATATTAAAAAACTTAAATATATAGATCAATATGCAACATGGAGATTCCACCCCTACCTGTGGTGTGGAACCTCCTGTTGCACGAGCATCAATCAAATTTGTTAAATCCCTGACAGGGGGATGTTCTCATATATACTCTTATCTTATCAGAATATATGGTCAATACTTATGGTCAGTAAATGGTCAACACTTCTGATTAACATCTTGATGAAGATATCACAGGAGAGGATTGATCAACTAGCTCAACCAGCTGAAGCCAGGACTACTCCATAAATAGTAATACGTTACGTTATGACATTACTTGGGAACTTTAATATTGTTAAAGATTTCCTTAAGCTATGTCATGGCATGTATAACAACTCTTACCTTGACTATATGGTATAGTCTCTGTGTAGTGTGATTGCTTTTTTAGCTCACCTCCCTCTGAACAGCATAATCGTGCATTAAAACCTTTTTAATTATAGTGCTGTGAATTTACAATTGTTTGATATTTCACAACTTCTTTCTCACAAAACCTGTCTTCAGAAAACTTCCCAGTTGTCATTTGTTTTGCCTAATTGTCAAGGGGTTGCTATAAATCATTTATAGAAATAATTTTGAGGAAAAAATTTCGTAGACATCATAAGTTATTAGCAGGTTAGGAAAATTTAAGGTTTTATCGTATTTCACTTAATTCCCTGAATCTTCCCTTCCTTAAATGAAAGATTTAATATTTGGGTTAAACCCCCCAAAAATATGCATGTCATTATAGCTTGTTGATTTTTCTTATAAAAGAAGATTAAATTAGTTTAGTGTTGATTTGTTGGAGTTTGTCATTTGCCAACATTATATTGGCATCAACAAAGCGAATGATATTAACTATTCTATGTTACATAACAATGGACACATACTACTGATCTGTTGATTGGTTTGGGGTTTTATGGCACATTGGCAGCTTAGGCCATAATGTGGCAAACGAGATGTACCACTGATGCAAAATGTAGGATGCCATGCTACATTAGATTATTGCAGAAAGCAAAAGATATTGATTATCACCAAATACCTGAAAATGTGGATTATTTTAAATTTTAATCTGATTTTAAGCTGAATTTGGAAAAAAAAATATTAGATTATTATTTTTTCAACCTGAATTTGAAGAAAAAAAAATTGTCCAATAATTACCCTCAAATGGAGTTTTTTTTAACCCTACAAAGCCATAACTTAGTTATTAGTTTATCATTAGCCCATTCACAATTTATATATTATTTAACCAAAAAATCAAGCATTCGAATTACAAATTTGTGATGCCAATATGTGCTTTTTTTCCACATGCAACAACACAAAGGGTTTTTTAGTACTACTGAAGATAGAATTACTGGGAGCATCTGAAAATACAAAGTTAAAAATTTTAAATGCATTCAACCAGAGAACAAAATTGCAAACTCGAATATAATATTAAGTAGTTGCACATCTCTAATAATTTTCAGTTTACTCCCTGTAATTCATATACTGTTTTATATGTATTAAATATAATCATTTAAAACTTAATGGATGTCTTTCCACCAAGTCATAAAATTCCACTGAAAAATTAATATCTAAATTTATAATTACATATTAAATTTTAAATTCCAATTCCAATAACAAATTTAATCAGTATTTAACATCCAGGGTGTCAAAGAGCAGCTCCTGTAAAGTTCACTTATGACTTACAAATATTCACCTTGGAAGGAAAAGAAAATAATTTTTGCTTCTGAATCTTGACAAGTCTGAGTACCACAATTATCTCAAATTTGGTTTTTATATTGATGCATCTATTACTTTCATATTACATACATATTATGAGTAATTATATATAACTTTTTGTTTTCCCTTTATTTAAAACTAAAAATTTCTGTTAACTCAATGCAGTTTCTTTTATCTAATGCAATTGCAAGAAACAATAAAAATGGGAAAGATATACGTAAAAAGACGTGAAGAATTAAATGATGAATTCCCATCTGGAATCAGGATGGGCTATTATTTTTGCTACTTGATTCCAGCTTTCTATTACCTTGTCTATATTTTGTAAGCTGTCCAGTTTTGTGTTTTTACATATCACTTTGAATGAATAAAGAGCAAATTAGAAGTGCAATCAAAAATAACCAAGCTAAGCAAGTCATTTTCAAGATTTGGTGTACATTTCTAAATCAGTTTTCATAGTAATAAATTATCACAGGAAAGTCCTGTAGACAAGAAACACTTGAAATAATGAATTGAAAAAAAAAAATTGGTACCAATACATAAAATAATATATAACAATATATTAAATACCATTTTTTTTTAATTCCTTATTTCAAGTATTCCTTCTACAGGGCTCTTCCTGTGATAATTTATTACTGAACAGTTTATATAAACCAATTTTTTTTTCAACCCATTATTTCATGTGTTTCTTGTCTACAGGACTTTTCCTGTGATAATTTATTACTAAACAGTTTATATAAACCAATTTTTTTTTTCAACCCATTATTTCATGTGTTCCTTGTCTACAGGACTTTTCCTGTGATAATTTATTACTGAATAGTTTATGTAATGCTGTGCGCATGAGTGACAAATATTATGACCATCAAAAATGTGGTAGCGCTGCCCAACTTCTGATAATAGATGGTGCCACTGGTGAATCAACAGGAAGACTCATATATCACTTAGTTGAAGAAATGGTCAGTTCCTCGGTGGTCTAGTTCTTAAGATGCCCAGCATGCTTCTGGGAAACCTGGGTTCGAATCCCAGTCAGGACAACCAGCTTTTTTTTTTTCTTTTCAACTCATTATTTCCAGTTTTCATAGTTTTGAATGCAGCTTTACCTTGCTTTAAGAACTCTTCAGGCAGATCTCAGTGCTGGAATTATTGGCCACCCATGATATATAGCGTAAGAAATATAGAATAAACTTCATGCAAAATATTTTTTGATAAATAAAAATGTGATTTTAATCCTCTTTAGCATTATAACCTTTATATATCATGAGTCTATTTTATTCATATAATATTAAAATTTGTCATTTAAAATTATACTATTTAATACAACTGAAATATCCCTTAATGCAAAATAAGATTAAGAACCACATATACAAACCTGTCCTTGATTTGACTGCAACCAATATACATAATCATATTTAACATCAATATTCTCTGTTACTTCAGGAATGTAGAAATCTTGATAAGGTACCATTTCCCCATTGTCTATGTTTGTCTAAAGATGTCAAAGATAAAAAAAAAAGAATTTGCATTCTTTAAAAACATTTTTAGACAAGCATGTAGAAATATCTCAAGAGAAATTAAGTGCATTCGTATGGTTTAAAAAATAAAAACTGAGAACATTAATAACATATATGGTATAAAATGTAACTGTGAAAATGATAGTTGGGTTGGGTATTTTTAGTCCTCAATTGGACCTCTGAGCGCACTTTTTTTGCACAGTGGGCTAATTGGCCAGTTCACAAGGACCCTGAAGGCTCAGAGAAGGTTAGGAGAGGGGACCCACTGGAACAGCTGTTAGGAGACAGATGGTAGCCTCCTATCAAGGGCATCCATCATGTACTTTAATGTGCACAGGGTATGGCTCTCCTGCACACAGGGTCACGGCTTAATGTCCAACAGACAGCGGCCTTTCCAAGTCCATCGGTGTCCCCTACTGAATGAGAGTATGGCAGGAAGTTTTGCGGAGATAAATCTCAATGCTCGCCCATATGGGCCTTGAATCTGGGATAAAAAGACAGTAGAAAATAAGCACCTGCCATTATAAAGGTCATTCAAATGAAATGTGAACAACCCCTATATCTGTGGACTGACAGATGCTTGTGCCTTCACAAAGGGAAATGAGTATACATATAAGGGACTAGTCAACACCAGAATCAATAGCAAGTATCACCTTAGACATGATAGCTGTGTATGGATACCAAACTATGCATGGATTTATGCAAAGTTAAACAATACATGGTATGCTGACATCTTAATTCAGGGTCTATTGTTGATTGAGTTTCCTGACCATGGTGACACCATCAACTCACAACAATACTGCAAAACTATGAGCATTTGAAGGCAGGCAATAAAGTCTCGCACCCAGGACTTTTTGCACAAAATGATTATGTTGTTGCATGACAACATAATGACCAATTCTGAAGTCCCTTAACTTTTAAAATAAGTTTTTTCATACGAAAAAACATAACAAAAACTGAAAGACTGAAGATAAACTAAAGACCTAATTAAAAAATAAATCTTTATTTTTAACAGTATTTGATCTGTATTTAAAGAGTTATTGAGGTGAAATATTTAACATTCATTTTGCTCATCCAAAAACTTTTAGGGCAGGAGTGGCAGTCGGTAGCACACCAGGCATGTAATCTGTAGTTCCCAGGTTCAAGTTCCAGCTGGCCCAGCATTGAGGTTTATCTCTACAAAACTCCGCACCCTGCCCACGGTCAGTAGGGAACACTGGGTTGGGAAAGACCACTGTCCATAACCATTCCCCCGTGTGCAGGAGGGGCCATACCCTGAGCACAATAAAGAACACACTGGATGGTCTTGATAGTAGGCTACCATCTGTCTCCCAACAGCTGTTCCAGTGGGTTTCTCATCCAAACTTCTCCAAGTCTTCAGGGTCCTTGTGACCTGGCCATTTAGCATGTTGTGGCAAAAAGTGTTACTCAAAGGTAAAACAACCCAACCCAAAAAACTTTTCACCAAAACTGAATATAAATTCACTTATATCAGTACATAGTTTGATATAACAATTAGCTATTTACTTTTTTATGCATTATCCTTGTGATTGGTAAGCTTGCTGTTAAATATTTCAGCTTCCATAACTTTTGACCCTTAAAGTGTTGGTTTAACTTTGAAATGCTTTCAACATGAAAAATAAAAGAATTGTAGAATCTTAATACTAAAATAAAACAACTAATAAAATTTAATCTGTTAATTTTCATGCTTTATTTGAAAAAAAAAAACTTTAAAAGGATGACTTCTGTTGAGTGAAAAATGAAAACTTGAAGCTCTTTGGAAATTGTTTGTCATCTGGCATTTTAAGGTTGAACACTGAATTGAACACTGAATATCTTAAAAAACAAATTTAATTGATTCGAGTTTATTTTACTTATATTTAATAAACTATTTCTATGAAAGCTTATTTTACAAAATAGAGTTTTGAAATTGGTTTTAAGTGAATATAGCATGGAGTTGTCATTTTTCAATGGCATTTAAGTGTACAATCATTAAGTATAACAGGTGTATTTCAATCCAAATTCTAAAAAAAACTCAGTAAAATATAAAATTTGTGCAAATAGGATAACTTAGGAATTCTAATCCCACAAGAGTAGCATTTATGCATCTTTTTAATTCCAACATCTACTACATGCTATACCTACTTTTTCATATATACTGTCTACTTTACAAAAAATAATTAATACATATTTGAGGTTTTTTTTCCACATTTCTTTGCATGAAATGGTGATCTTATACACATAAATTTATTAAACTACTCAAGAAGTGTATATTACTTCAAACTTATTAGAAAAATCAAAATTTTATAAAATACAGTATTTTAGTCAAAAATTAGACATTAAAGTTAGTATTAGATGAACAATATGATTAGATGGATTTTTAAAAACTAATTTTTAATATATTATTTAACATATAACTTACCTATAAATGCTATCAACCTAAAAAAAATTATACTGATTTTTAAAACAATTACTTACTTACTTTGTTAAGTTTGCTTAATATGTCCAACAGTGGACGCAGCTGCTCATTCCTTGCTGAAAGCTGCAATTAAACAATGTTACGTAAAATACAAAACTTTTAAACAAAACTATGCAATCTCAATCAAATGAAAATATATACTGCAATATTAACACAAAGGTAAATAACACACTCAATAAAAGCTATTTTGAATGCAAAAAAAGAAATCCTAGTATTGAAAAAAAATTCCACATTATAACCAAGCAATTCCAATGTTATACCAAGCAATTCTTGCAGTTAATATTATCATACTACACTATGCTGAAAGAAGTGTCTGGGCACTTCCATGTTATGTAAATGGAAAGCCACTTCCAAAGCTCCCTAACATTGAAAATAAACCTTTTAGGCAAAAACTGTTATTGTTGATAAATTGTAAATGTCACTCAAATCTCTCTAAACATATTTCCTGCAATATTTCTTTAATATTTAAAGAATGAATGGAAGCTGAAGCATTTATCTTCAACCTTTGACATTTGTGAAAAAATACTTCAATAGATAAAACACAACTCTTGTAACAATTTGTTCACTAACATAAATTAAATATCTGAAGTTTGTATGACGACTTTTTAAGATTTCATCAATTTGGAGGCAATGTGACAGTGTCAATTTTCAACAATCTTCGATCAATATTTAAAGAGTCATTGATGAGGGACCATTTAACAGCAGATGATACATTAAATTTTTCCACAGATGATACGTGTAACTGGCCAGGCACAGAACTATTGTCTGGAACTTAAAGATAGCATATGTAATACATGTTTAAAGTTAAAAGTTATAAAATATGAAACTTACTGCATTTAAATAAATTCTTTCAAAATTAATTCCTGTTCAAGGCTCCAATTAACTAGTAGCACCCTAATTTGTTAGCACAGTTCCAAACTAGGTCAAGAGGTCAGGTAACCAGACCTTGGTAATGTGATCAGGTAAACTCAACTACTAACATTATAACATTTTTTGGTGTACTCATACATCAACCAATGGACTTAAAATATCACGATGTGCTATGCATTGTTATAAGGATGTTACCTTTTCCATATAACTTCTATCATCATACCACCTCTTACCTATAAAAGGATAAATTCCTATAACAATCTAGAAAATTATACAATACTTACCACACTTCTCAACTGCAATATTGTCTGTAACTAATGTTTATGCCAATCACCCTAATGGCATCCATTTTTTTGTTCAAGTATTCTTTTGCTTAATACCTGTTCAATTTATATTATCATGTTACTTAGCTACCAATGTGTTAGACCAAATTACAGCATATCTACTTTTAAATTATATAGTGTTATTGAGACTTAATTAAATTTTTTAACTATGTCTGGTTCCATCTTTAAGCAGTGCAAACTTTTAATACCTTCCACAAAAAATATTTTTTAAAGCATCACACAAAAAGGAATGGCTAAAAGATCAATAAGGCTTTTTAACCTGGTCTTCTATGGCTAGTATTTATCTTTTTTTAACCTTACTGAGGAATAATTAACTTCACAAGACTTTTACATTGCCCACTTACACTAACCAGTTTTTCATTGTTCATTTAATTAAAATTGTGAATTTTAGACTCGCTGCAGTGTAAAATCTCTATTAAAGAACAACCTACCTTACATTTCCATTTATTTTTTAGATAGCCCACCCCAAATTAATGGTATCTTATATAGTATAGGATATCTTGTTGTATACATAGTTGATTTTATATAAACTAATACCTAGGATGGGTGTTGGCTCAGTTGTGTGCCAGGTTCATAATCTGTAGCTCCCAGGTTCAAATCCCACCTGTGCCAGCACTGAGATTTATCTCTGCTAAACCCTCACTCTGCCCTAGTTAAGAAAGGGGCATCAATGGGTTTGGAAAGGCCACTGCCCCATGTGCAGGAAAGCCATACCCTGCATAAATTAAAGAATATACTGGATATTCTTGGTGAGAGTCTTCCATCTCCTAACAGTTGTCCAGTGTGTCCCCTTTCCCAACCTTCTCTGAGTCCTTGTGACCTGGCTATTTAGCCTAATGTGTGTACAAAGATTCTGCTGAGAGGTAAAACAATCCAATAACCCAAATGGTATCTAATAAAAATCAAATGTCATTACAATTACCTGAATCTTTCTGGTTTCATTGGTGTCACCAATCCTAAACAGCAGCAATGTCTCAGACAGACTAGCTCTGATGGTTCATGAAATAAACCAGTGATTCACACTCAATTATAGAAAATATAAAACTAGTGATAAGTGCTACAATAACAGCCTCCAGCATGATAGTAAATGATAGAACTGATTTCTAACCACTTGATCTTTTCTGCATCCTTAACTTTGTCCATTCACAATTGAGTTTCTTTTACACAATGATCAGAGACTAAAATATACAGCTTATCATACATTCTGTTCATCATAAGGGATAGTTAGAACATGTAGCTTACCTCAGTTTCCTTCTTTTGCTCTGAATTTGTAAGAATATAGATCACTGCTCTTTTAAATATCTAAATGGAAGATACATATAAAAATATTAGACATTTTAGTAACTTTTAAATAAGAAAGAAGTAAAAAATTTAGATATCTTACATTGAGTTTGTTTTCAGAAAGCAAAAGTATATTTCACATAAAGAGAAATACAAATAAATGCAACTCCACAATAATTGAACATAATGCAAAACATGAATTTTCACCTCATATCTAAAAAAAATTCTGTACATAATTCTACCTAAATTGCTAAAGGAGAAATACTTTTTATAAGATGTGATTTTAAAAGAAAAACACAATCTGTCTATTTGTCTAATAAATGCATTCTGTTGAGATTGGGTTGTTTTACCTCTGAGTGGCACTTTTTGCACACAATGAGTTAAATGGCCTGAGGATTGGGGGACCCAAAGGACCCACTGGACAGCTGTTAGGAGACAGATAATAGCCTCCCATCAAGGCCATCCAGGGTGCTCTTTAATGTGCACAGGGTAGAGCCCTCCTGCACATGGGGCCATGGCTTAACCCTTCCAATGTCCAGCATGAAAAACAGGTTTCCATCCAGGGACCAAGCTATTTTCTGCCTATGCTCAGCGAAAAAAAAAAATGTTAACTTTAAAACTTTTTTGCCAAATAACTAATGAAAGGAATTATGGCATGCTGTATGCCAAATTAATCAGCATTTAATTCTGGATTTTCTGAAAATATAATATTTAACAAAAAGCAACGTATTATCTATCTGCAAAAGTATTATCTTTCTGCCTTGTTCTTTGTTTTGGCAACTCTGCTGCGCACAATCATAATTACTAAAGTTCTTTAAGTAAATAGACATTCTTCATGCTGTAACTACTGACTGCTTCTTGAAATCCAATTGATTTTCACTTCCACTATAATGTAGTTCCAAAGCTAGTCAGATATTTATTTGCAAAAATATATTACACATTAAAAAACAGTAGAAATATTTCAGTAAACAAGTACACTAAAAAATATTTTTCTGGCTATTCAATATAAGCTAAATATACAAAACTATATTAAAAAAATATATATATTTTTCATTTACATAAGTAACTTTACAGATAATAAAAAATAACACTGCAAATTATTATTACAAACTAGCTTAAATGTCTATCAATAATGATGGGTTGTAATGTATTAAAATTTCAAATTGTATTCTTAATTCATATTTTTATCAAATTCACTTGTATTTTTACTTATTCCTTTACCATATTTTTATCATTTTCAAAAAAATACCATATTTAATTATTTACCAAAAATATCAAATAACCAGAAAAATTAGATTACATTAAAACGAAATAAGTTTTATTTCACAGCAATATTTTAATTTACAGAACCATGGTCCCATAATTTTTCAAGGAAAAATTTTCTAGTTTGACTAACTGATATTGGTTAATTGATTCAAAGAAAAATATGATATTCAAAGATTCAAGATCAAGAAGTTTCAAGATCTTCAAAAATACCTCCAAATATTACAAAAAAGAGCAAAAAACAGTTTTTTTTAATATTAGATTATTAATATACATTAACTCTTTGGATTACATTAACGTCTCTCATATGTGTGAGGAAATGAAGCCCATTTGTACATTCGTAAACGTCTCCGAGATGTTTGAGCAGCTGTGCTCATATCTTCAAATATCCTCTTTTCTGTCAGTAGGTGGTGTAAGGTGTAGGTACCATTCCACAGATAAGCCATTGCAGAGTGCTTGCAGGGATGTTTTTCATTAATCAGTTGTAATTATCAGATGCAGTTGCATTATAAAAATCGGTAAAATCTGGAATATCATTAGCAAGACTACAGTGGGCCCATTTTACAAGATTCCTTCCATCAAAGAAATAAAAATTACTTCCCAAAACTGTGTACCAAGCAAGAAAAATAATGAGAACTAATAAGAATGTGCTCTGTTTGATTCCACTATTCTGAGTATTGCAAGGTGTTCTATATACGAAAAACTTTTAAATACCACAAGAAACCTTTCATTATTTCAACATATTGAAAGTAAGAAATTCCAACAGTTTTAACGATTTTTTTTATTCGGCAATTTAGCTCTGATTGAATAAAATTGGATATTACAAAAATTTGAGAAAGTTCATAATATAAAAATTATGTGAAATTGCATATTCTAAATATTTAGTGGCAATGGATATTATAAAAAAATCTGGTGAAATTTCTGATTATACATATTAGGCAAAATTCCACTTTATAAAATAGTAATTCTGGGCATGTCTAGTGTAAAAATATTCATAAGCCAATAACTGTGAATAAATAACTAATAGCATTACACAATGTGAAAAATTCCATTTTCAGACATTCATCTATTTCAAACTGCTTTCTACGAGTATAGAAAAGCTGATTACAACTGGTCTTCAGTGAAAGTTAATCATTAAATTTTAATTCAGATAATTAATTCCTTCAGAGAGTTCATTATCAAGTGAAGCTTTGAGAGGAAATGTAAAAAAAAATCCATTCCATTACTTGTGTAAATTTCTTCATTATTATTTAAACAAAAAGGAAATCTAAAACTTACCAAAACCAGATTCTTGAAATGTGAAACTTCTAGTGTTGTCCACCACTTCTCTGAACAAATGAAATAAAAATAAGCATCACAAATACAGCAAAAAGCATTATATGCCTCTTTGTACAATGCATAAAAGTATTAAATATAAGGTAGAAAATTATTTTTGTGAGGGAGAAGGGATTTAAATATACCTTTGTTAGGATAAGTTACAAAGCTCTGCACATTTTCAGAAAAAACGAGCAAATGAATTCCATCCATCCATCCATCCGTATTCATTCCATTTCTTTGTATTTAGAAATAAATTTTAACTTTTCTTTTGGTTGGATAGGTATTGATGAAATATTACATTTGCACTTTCAGATTCTCCTGATAGCTATAATTGCACCTTCTAAAGGTAGGAAAAGTTTAAAATGGTGAAATTTTAAACAAATATTGCAAATGATGTAATTTCATCAAAATTTGAAATTTTGGCAAAGTGTGAAGGTCACGAGTTTGCATTGACAGCAATGACTTTTACTCTTAACCCCCGAGGAGGGATGTAATACTTTTGTTTTAAACGATAAATTAAAAATTCGTTTTTGGGTTTTTACATCGCTAGCAACAAGCAACAATTTGTCCTTTCACCCTGGAGTGGGTTGGAAATTTTCGCTTTAGGAAATTAATGAAAAATAATTTTTTAATTAAATAGATACTAAAAAAATATGATTCATAGATTTTAAATCTTCCAAAAGGCTTTAACTTACCTTAGAGAGCAGTAAACGTAGAAAATGTAAAACTTGAAGTAAATATGAAGGTAAAAACAGTGTGCTGAATTAATTATAGATCAAGTTAACTCTATAAACACTCTAGGTTCTGGATCACTCTAGGTTCTGGTATCACGACAAACAATTGGCACATTAACACTAACGGGGTAACTGATGGTCGTAGATCAGTGCAGTGAGTTGGGTTGGGTTGTTTTACCTCTGAGTGGCACTTTTTTTGCACACAATGGGCTAAATGGCCAGGTCACATGGACCCCGAAGGCTCAGAGAAAGTTGGGGGAGGGGACCCACTGGAACAGCTGTTGGGAGACAGATGGTAGCCTCCCGTCAAGGCCATCCAGCGTGTTCTTTAACGTGCACAGGGTATGGCTCTCCCGCACATGGGGCCATGGCTTAACGTCCCATCCGACGGACGGCAGCTTTTCCAAGCCCATCAGTGTCCCCTACTGACCATGGGCATTTTGTTCGGATTGGTTAGGTATTAATAAAACACTAAGATTCGCATTTTTTAATCTTCCAATTCCTGGAATTTTTACCGTTGGAGAACGTTCAATCTGGAAAAGGGTAAAACCTGAATATTTTTAACGGTCAATTTATGGAAGAAATTTGTTATTTAGTTGAGTAACTTGTGCGAATTCATCTTTTTGTAACACTTTTGTGCACAAAATGTATTTTTTTTTGTCTTTGGGGTTTTTGTGACCTGGACATTTAGCCAAATGACTCGCTAAAAATATGACCTGTCACAATATGTTCCCTCACCCAAGGATTCAGAACGGTATAGAGAAAAGATCTCTTACCAAGCTCTGAACATCGGCAGCTGTTAGGAGGCCGATGTCACCTGTTGAGATCATCCAGCGTGTTCTTTAACGTGAAAGAGGGTATGAGTGTCCACAACACAGTTGGGTTGGGTTGTTTTACCTCTGAGCGCCACTCTTTTGCACACAATGGGCTAAATGGCCAGATCACATGGACCCCGAAGGCTCAGAGAAGGTTGGGGGAGGGGATCCACTGAAACAGCTGTTGCGAGACAGATGGTAGCCTCCCGTCAAGGCCATCCAACGTGTTCTTTAACGTGCACAGGGTATGGCTCTCCCGCACACGGGGCCATGGCTTAACGTTCCATCCGACAGACGGCGGCCTTTCCAAGCCCATCGGTGTCCCCTACTGAACGTGGGCAGGGCGGGGAATTTTGCAGAGATAAATCTCAATGCTGACCCAGGTGGGACTCGAACCTGGGAACTACAGATTACGAGCCTGGCGCGCTACCGCCTGAGCCACTCCCACCCCTCAGTGCAGTGAAGTTTAGGTTAAACAGTCATCCCTGCGTTATCTTAGTTCCTCTAGAATTAGCCTCATCGGTTGTACAAGGTATTGTACGAGGAGGACAATTCTGGGTTGTACACTGTTCTCAGTAGCTGATGTTTTCGCAGGTCTGGTATTGTTGCCTCTCAGTTGGTGATATACACTGTTTATAGAGTTAACTAAATTTATAATTAAAGTAATATTGTAAAATATATATTTGTTCTAAAATGCAGAAATTCTGGTGACAGAATGTGGATCAAGAGCAGACACCTTACTAACAAAAGTATAATTTATATTCATATGTTTTAATTAAATTATTGGTTAAAACTTCAACTGACTGCTCTATTTTTAAATAGTACTTAATTTTAAAATTTTTGATACTTTAATGTAGTAATAATGAATAAATTAAATATATGTGATAGTCCCTTTGGAAAAAAAAAGGACTATCATATATATATTTGATCAATTTTTTTTACTGAGATATATTAGTATTATATGAATAAATTATTTTATTTTATATACACTGACACTTACCTATGGCTGAGTGGTTAGTACATTTGGTTACTGATCAAAAGGAGCCCAGGTTTGAGTTTCAAGTAAGGCATAGATGTTTTTGTCTTTCTGCTAAAGTCTTGCCTTACTCACAGATCTTCTCTATGGAAAACTAATTTGTCAAGCTCCTGTCAGATCTCTATGGCAAGCAGTTGCTTAAGGGGTAATTCTTTTTTTTTTTATTTACATACACTGACAGATTAGTCCCTTAATCTTAGGGGATGAGAAAAAACAACTTTTTTTTGCTTTAAGGGATAAATGACAAATTATTTTTGCATTGTACAGGGCTCATAATATATTACTATTTACGTTTTCCAATCACCCATTAATATGAATTACTTACAGTTAAAGGTGGCAAATTTTGGAAAATGGAAAGTTTCATATTCCTTGAAAATGGGCATCCCATATTTGCCAGAGATGATATATTATTATTCTAACTATATATGTGCAATTGGTAGGCTTTTCATATACTTGTAGTTAATAACTAGATCATTAACAAAATTAGGTGAATAAGTAAAATAATAGTATGAAACGCTGAATAAAAAAGATATGAACAAACTGGAGTTAATTATGAAGTGCAAGACATGTCAACAAACGTGGATCCAGAGGTAAAAAGCAAGATGCCCCTCCTCTGCAGGAGCACAATAATACTTGCTTTCAGTGATTTTATTTAGCTGCCTTTTACTTCTTAACCTTTCCACTGTTCCTAATGATGCATCTGTTTACAAAATTACTGCATATTGGTCTCCAACATGTTTTCTATGCTTACATTGCTTTCTCTTCTTTTTTATTTTCTACATTTCAAGGATTAATATTAAATTGTTTTTTAACTAGCTATACTGAACTGTACAAGGCATTTCTTGAGTCTCACTTTAAGATGCACTCTGCATATTCTAATTTTCACTGCAGGTTAGTTTCATGAGTACCACCCCCTGCCCCTCCAACCCCTTAACCCTTCCAGTGTCCAGAACATATATATCCGTTTTAGTACAATAAAAGAAACCGATTTTAAAAAAAACTGATATTTAAAATTTTTTTTAATAGAAATCTTATAAAAATATGTAATTTAAGCTTGATAAATAATATTTTCTTTTTTAATTTTGATGCATATTTTATTAAACTATGACATAAATAATTTGTTAAAGCCATCTGTTTGCCATTTCTTAGAAGTTATGTAAGGTATTGCCAATTTGTTTGTTAACATTACTCTGTGCTGAAGCAATCCCCTAATTTAAGCTCAGAAGTTTGATTTGAACTATTATCAACAAATTTTTCCTTAAAGTTTTTAAAATCTCCTGATAATTAACAAAGAGCTGTACTTTTTAAAAATGGAAGATTTTGGAAGTAATTATGAAATGCGTACCTTTTTTTGGTATATCACTGTAAAAATTGTTATTAAAATTAATATGTTACTACAGAGTTCAAAATTTTTACTTCAATAAAATTCAGAATTAAATTCTTTTTAATTTGGTATATAACATGAGCTATTTCTGTTGATTAGTTATTTATTAAAAATATTCTAAATGTGACTTGTTTATTGGATTGCAACAAGCCTGGACTTTTTTCTCAAAGTATAGTATGGAGAAAAAAATTTCAAAATGCAAGAAATGTTTACTTTAAACAATTTTTTTATTTAGAAATAAATAGCCTTTCTATTCATATGCATTATAATCATTTCTGTCTATTGGCTTTTTTTTATAAATTTTTATTTGTGTTGCCAGATGCATTTTTTTACTACCTGACTCTAAAAAAGTCCTATTAAAATAAAATATATGGTCTTTTTTGTTAAATATTTTATTTTCAGAAAATCCAGAATTAAATGATGATTAATTTGGCATATAACAGGCCATAAATTCCTTTCACTAATTATTTGGCAAAAAAGTTCTAAAGTTAAATTTGGCCTCTGGATGTAAACCAGTTTTTCTGGATGGACACTGGAAGGGTTAAGAATAATTAAATTGCACACATTACTCACTTGCCAATTTGCTATATTTCTTCAACATTCACATTTATTGCACTAGAGTCCACTATATATCCTTTTTCTTTTCCTTTACTACTAGCTGGAGTATCATCAAGTTGAAATGCACAAATCTTGGACTGCAGAACATCTAATGAATCATCTATTGTTTTCTTTTCCTCTACATTCAAAATCTTTTTTTGAATGATGGGAAGGATAATTGGACTATCTTCCCATCAAATGGCCCAATTATTTCAAAAATTTGTTTTCAAATTTTCACTGGAACATTTGTGAAAGGGGGACACAGTTTCCAAGGTGTGGACATTCTCCCATGGCTACCATACTCCCCAGACTTGTTGCCCATTAAGCATGTGTGGGATCTGATGGGTTGCTGTCTTCACCAGCTCCCAACAACAGTGAACCTGGTACAGTTGCATGTCAAAGTGGATGCTGTTTGGAATGCCACACCTCAGGACACCATTAACCATTTGACTGATGGAATGCCAAGACTTCTAAAGGCTTGTATAGCCACCAGAGATTGGTCTACAACGTACAGATGAATCTGCAATAAATGCACATACCCTTTGTTCTCATGTTCTGTTTTTTGACCATTTGCACATCTACCCTCATAGCTTCCGTCCTGTCAATTTCAGCTGTATGCATCACTTCCTTCGTGGTGTTGTGATTTCTACTTTGAGCAGTGCACATGAGATGTCTATTACATTGAATTTTTTTCATAATCCCTTCAACCTCATTGTAATGAGCTTTTACTGTATATAACATTGTGTTCTTCATTTTAATTCATTCCATAGTAATTCATTCTTTTAATCAAAATTAGTATTCACTTTCTGAAAAAAATGGTAAAAAAAAGTGGTTAGAACAGTATTAATCTGAGAACTGGGATAAAACAGTTCCCACCAAGAAACCAGAAAATGGGTCAAAAATTAGGAACCTCCCAGGTAAATTGGAAGAGTTGGCAGGTATGAAAGCATTTGCTTACACAAAATAAATAGGATGTATATAGTTATGTTACCTACGACATTTGCTGACTTCTCTGGTAAGCTTAACAGAGCCTTGGCAAATGGAGAGATGATAGGATTTAAGTACTGAGCTGGATTGTGAAACAAATGGCATAAAGGTAGATGTAGATATAGCCTTGCACCCTCAATATCAAGAGCTGGTGACAAATTAGGGAAAATATTATTTTCTAAGCAAGAACCAACCTGTAAAATGAAATAATTTATTTCACTACTTTTTAAAACAATTTTTTACACTTTTTAAGCTAAACAAATAAAAATAATCAAAACAGTGAATATTTCAATTAATAAGTAAGTATGCACTTTATTATTAACATTACATAAATAATAACAATAAATCAGAATCACAATGATCTTCAGTTTGCAATCTTATTTAATAAATAACCAGAATTTCCTTATATCAAGTTTAGAAACACATGAATTTTCTTTCTTTATTATAAATATAAGAATGATGTGTTTTGCTTTATTCCCTCAAAAAAAAAAAATAAATTCAAACGTAAAAATTACTGAATAACAAAATACTCACTAATTCTGCTATTGTCGAATTTTCAGCTTCTTCAATACAATGAAAACCATAAAAAGCAGAGTTCATGTCAACACCATGATTTTCAGATGAACAATTAAAGTGAGAGTCATTCTTCATTAAAAATGATCCATTAAGACAGGCACTTGAAGAAAAGACAGTTTCTAGGTAACTGAAAATATATATATATTGATCAAATGAAATTGCAAAATCTTATGAAAATAATTTTATTATATTACACATTTTGCTGTTTCCTAAAATATGTTAAAAATTAAAGCACTCTTTAAAATCATCTATAGATATATGCCCAGCATTCATTTACAAGCCATTTATAAATAGGTTAACATACTGAAATCTTCATTTTTGATGTTACACTAGTCACATCAAGTGATTAATTCAATAATCTTGAATATACTCGAGACAATTTAAAAAATTTAGTTCTTAAAGATTTGACATGCATCCTGAAATTCCTGGAAATTTGCTGTCTAAAAGTTACCAATTACTTGTAATATTCATCAACAGCAATAATAGAAAGTTTTAAAAACATAATATAGTCAAGCTTTGTTATTCACTTTTATAACTAAAATCATTTCTTCCATTAGTTTACCAATGGAATCTATAAAAAAAATTGAAACTGTTTGCAATTTGAAAAGTAAATATTACTGGGATGGTAATTATAACTCTAAGTGCCACTTTTGTGCATACAATGGATTCAGTGGCCATGTTCACAAGTCCTAAAGGTCAGAGCTAGATAGGGAGAGGTATTCAAAGTCCAAACTTCAAGATTTTATAAACTATTAGGATACAGATGGAAGCCTCCAATTAAAACTATAACATGTTTTTTAAAGTGGACAGGGTATGGCTTTTATGCTTGTCTCATAGCAGAATGTTCCCTTTGATGGACAGCATAATGCTTTCCTACTGAGGACAGAGCCGGAATTAGCAGAGAAAATCTCAATACAGGTACAGTAGGGATTTGAACCTGGAAACAATGAAATATAAAGACTAATCCATATATCTTAAAATGTGTATATCAATCTTTCATTTCACTTTTTAACAATGAATATTGATGTTACTTTCCTACTGTCTTTGAAATCTTCATATAATATAAAAAATAGCTATTATTCTATCACATATCTGCCTTCTATGACAATATGTGTGACTTGGGAATTTTTCAATTGGATAAGCATATATTCTTACTGTTGGGGAGTTTAATATTTTATCTTAACAGATTTGAACTCCTACACCCTATAATTTTCTAAATAAGACCACTCAGTCTCAAATTTGGCACAGTGGTCTCTCCCCCATGTTGTAATAAAAATCTGAATCTTTCTTCTCTGATAAAACTTAAGTTCAAGATTACCTCCACACACACATATGCACACCTTTTTTTTTAACTTCAGGAACCCAGTGAATTTTTCTCTGAATGGATCTCCACAGCCCATGGCTGCTTGAGAAGGAGGATGGTGATAATGATGAATAATCTTAGTAGACTTATTTATCATTTTCTGATATAGCAAGCTTTGTGAGCAATGTTATATTCATCATTTTTATATCCTCAATGGATCCTTTATAAAGAACAGACCCATATTACACCAATTAGAATTTAAAAAAGCTCAGTAATTTCTTAAATAAGCTTATTAAGGAAATATGTAAATAGAAGAAAAATTAAAATAAAAAAATAAATACCCCCTCAAGCAGCTGCTTGCCACAGAGGTCTGACAGGAGCCTGTCAGTTTATATGCCACAGTAGAAGATCTGTTTAGAGATCTCAATTACATCTATCAAAATAAACATTTTCAATGATATTCAATAATTAAGGAGTTATAGGAGCTGGAAATATAACAACAATAATGCAGTTAAAAAAATTGATCTGACAAGCCAGTTAAAATAAGTTTGAATGGAAGCAACAACTAGTACATTAAATTTTACTGAAATACACAAGTGTATTTTTAGCAGTTCATGCAATGATTATTTTAATCTTTTCCAATTCTGAATAATTTTTACAGAAGAAGCTAAGTTCCAGCTTTCACAACTTTTTAAGTACCAAATAAATATTGCTGAAAATCGAGATTTAAAAGAATTTGACTGAAATCTTTATTTATCTTCAGTCACATTTTTCCATACAAACATATTTAAGAAACTACAAAGCTCTGAATCTGGCTTGTTATTTACATAACATGGCTCTGATCCTAATAAAAGTGACCAATAAATGTATACTGTCCATAATTTAAATTTCTTTTTTATGCAATTTTGATTTCATTATTAATTTTTTATTTTGTTGTTTACAATTTCCCTTACTATATTTATTACCCATATTACTGTCAAAATATTTAAATGCTTTAATATTATTTGAATATAATTGTTCAGGCTTATTTACATTAAATAAAAAGGGACAATATAAATTATCCATTTCAAGTATTACATTTTTATCAATAAAATTTGTGACTGTTTTGAATAACTTATTCCCACTGTCAGATTCAGAGTACTACAGAGAATGATTGCTATGCAAATGTCATGCAGTTTAGTATCTGTCAAAGACCAAAGCAGTCAATAAACTAGAGAAATGGTTTCAGTATTTAATCAGTTAAAGAACTTTATAAAAATATTGTAAAATTGTGCTGAACCCAACGATTAAATAAAAATTATAGAAAAATGCAACTATTACAGTACACTGTTAAATATCATATATTTGCAATACTATTGATAATATATGCTAGCATATCCAAATTATTTCACTTTAATTTTTAGTGTATGGTGGGGAAAACATTTATTGCTATTCATTACACTTTTCAAATGGCCTGAAAATTGCATGGAACCTTTCAAAGATTATCATGGAGACCTAGTTCCGGAGAACCCAGTTAAAAAAAGATTAAGTTAAAAGAGTTAATGACTATTCTTAACATCTTGGCAAAATGTTTACATACTTTTCATGATGAGTATTCTCTTGTTGCTGCAAGAATGAGAACTGTCCTTCCTCAACCAAAAGTGATTATTTGTGCTGTATTTTCAGGGCTATAATTATTATTTTATATGCATTTTAATAGATATTTGGACTACAATATATATGAAAGTGTATGGAATATAGTGTATCACTGTTATTTTTCATAAACCAAATATATCAAATGCAAAATATTTAAAAGATAATTAATTTACCTCATTATGTCTTGCGGAACACATTCAAAAGCAGGAATATTCTTCACTTGCTCAATAAGATTATTATCTATAGTGACAATACGAGATTCTGGGGTTACAACTCTAAAGTCTTGTGGTGGAACTAAAGTTGATTCAAATGATGGCTAATATATAAAAAATATTTACATATAATTACTATTTATTGATACAATGGGTTAGAGTAAAACTAAGAGATAAATCAGTAAAAGGAAAAACAGCTTGATACTCTAGTACATGGCTATCCAACCTCTAATTACCATAGGGCCACTTTTCACTTTAATACTGACTGCAGGTGCATTTTACCTAAAGCTCCTATTCGTGGGCTGTATTTTAGAAAATGAAATATGTATCTGCCTCCACAACAATTAGAATTTTTAAAGTCCCATGCCCACAACTAAGTATTTAATACATAATATGAAGGGT
This sequence comes from Ryuthela nishihirai, assembly GCA_038380435.1. NCBI lineage: Eukaryota > Metazoa > Arthropoda > Arachnida > Araneae > Heptathelidae > Ryuthela > Ryuthela nishihirai. Next base: position 35,493,957 of record JAWZYU010000013.1, read on the forward strand.
AAAACACAGTGTGCTGAATTAAAGATAGATTAAGTTAACTCTATAAACATTGTAGGTGCTGGATTAGTCACGTGTTATCACGACAAACAATCAGCTCATTGACACTAATGTGGTAATTGATGGTCATAGATCGATGCAGTGAAGTTTAGGTTAAATAGTCATACCTGCATTTTCTTCATTTTTCAGAGGTAGCTTTGTTGATTGTTCTAGGACAATTCCGGATTGTGTGCTGTTATCGGTAGCTGATACTTTCACAGGTCTGGTATTTCACCTTGTTGTCTTTGTGGTATTAGTCACTGGATGTCATCATAAACTTTGCACTCCAAACAGTGCACTGAGCCAGTTGCCTATACAAGATGTTGGTGACCAGGCATTGCAATGCGTTTCATGCTGTCCACTTCAGCACGTCATCAGACAGGCACTGTCTTGGCAGTGGGATGAGATAGATACATGATGAGCTCGATTGGTGGGTGCATATGTGGCCTGTATGGGGCTGTCAAGGTCAAGCATGGAACAGGCAAGCCCCTGAGGTGGCTCGATCGTGCCATGAAAGGGGGATGAGTCGCAGGTGCTCTCCAAGCTACCCTGGGCATGTGTGTTCAAGGATTTACATGAGCAGTCTGGAATTTTGATATAATATGGTAGAACATTGTAACTATGTACATAAGGTCATGAATATAAATTACTGAGTATCGGGTGAACTTTATCTGTCGAAAGTGAATTCTATCTGTGAAAACCATTATTTATAAATAGTAACCTCATGTGGAAATTGCATGTAAAAAGTATAATAAAAAGCTTGAATATTAGGTTTTCAAGAACATACTTTATTTGAAGCTTTTCAATTTGTCCAAGGTAAAGAAATATACAATTTTTGGAAATATCTTATTTGGAGCAAAGTACTATTTCATGGGTGCCCATTCTGAATTGAGTTTGTAACTCATTCAAAATATTCAACTTATCTGTTGAAGTGCAAGTTCCAAAAAACGAAATTTTGGTAGTATTCGGAATTATTATAGTTCATTACAAATTTTATAAGTCCAAAATTGCTGCCAGGACAGTGCCAGCCTAACGATGTGCCAAAGCGGATGGCATGAAATGTGTCACAATGCCTGGTCACCAACATCACATATAGATAACCGGCTCAGTGCACTAATAGGAGCGTAAAGTTCATGATGACATCCAGTGATTCATACCACAGAGACAGCAAAGTGCAACCACCACACTTAAGAATTATCATCAAGTGAAGCAACAATACTGGACCAGTAAAAGTATCAGATACCGAGAGCACACAACCCGGAATTGTCCTCCTAGAACAACCGACGAAACTACTTCTGAAAAACAAAGAAAATGCAGGTATGACATTTAACCTAAACTTCACCACACCAATCTACGGCCATCAATTACCACATTAGTGTCAATAAGCCGATTGTTTGTCATGATAACATGTGACTAGTCCAGCACCTACAGTGTTTAATCTATCTTTAATATATAAGATTTAAAAACATTAAATTACAACACTGAAACATTACATGTTGTGATGGTCCACCCATTCACTTTCACTTTTCCTTAACCAGTTTTGCTTTATTTACATTATATTTATCATTTTGGGGATTTAATTCATTTTGTGGACTATCTCAATCCTTGTTCCAAGTGTAGGAGTTGCACATGTGCAACTCCGATCTTTTGATTGACAACCGCTAAAACACGTGTTCAGTACACGACCTCTCTTGCGTCATAGATAGCACAGTTATCAGATTATGGAAATATCTTTCCCAGCATGCAACAGCCACATGCTGGATTTGTACACATAACTAGGTGACATTAAGTCACTTTGTCAGATAGTTGAGTCACATTGTTGAGACAATTAGAGATGAGGCTGTGAGATTGTGAAGCGTTGTTAGAGAGTGGTGATGATGGGTCACAGAGTGGAGATGTAATTTAGATAGATATGAGTTGCTACAACTTTTGTACTTCAACCCTTGAGTTTGGTGAGTTGAATTTCTTGGAAAATAAACTTTGTTTGTTTTAGAAACTTTTGAATCTTTGCCATTTTTTCTCTTGAGGAATGTTAGTTGATATTTTTAATTATATTTAAGCTTTAATTAAATTTGATAATCATTTTTGAATTCTTACTCGATAAGTAACACCTGATAAATATATTAACGAACTCTATTTCAACTTTATTTGGCAAGTTATTATTGCCTGGCACCCGATACAGCTATCCGGAATCTGAATAAATTTGGATCAGACAAAAGGTCCAACTTTAAAAATTAATAATCTTTGGAGTGTTACAATATTAATTTTAGCATTTTCCTTTTTGCATATATGCTACATAGGGCAGAAAAGTCAAGAAGCTAATACTTTGCAACTTTGTAACATAATGTTTGTATACTTTCAATATCTATACTTTGTAAGTACATCAGCAAATTCTGCTACATAATGGGAAAGTTACCATCACACATACATACATTGAAGAAGCATTTGTGGGATTCATTTTATTTTATTGCAAGAACACCCTGTTAGACAGCCTTGCTCTAGTACTAGGGAAACATTACAATCGTGTGATACACAGTGCATTTGAATGTTAAACTTACATGTTAGAAAACAAAAATGTTTAAAACAAAAAATGGATTTTAAAGTATAAGCAAAATTAAAATGCACAGAAAAGTAAAAATTCATGTGAACATTGGAGAGAAAAATAAAAATTAGTCAAGTAATACAGAAGCACAAATGGGTATGTCAGATTCTTTCTTTAAATTTAGTTCATGTTTATAGAAGTTATATTCTTAAGAAATGAGCACCAAAGCAGAAATTCCTCGATAAAAAACTTAAAAAAATTCTATGTTGGGATTTATGTATTTTGGCAGCTATCATTAAAACATAGAATGTGCTGATGTGATCATTATACCAAACCAAATGATATATTTGATACTTATTAATGTACAGCATTATGAACATGTTCAACATAGATTCCTTTCTGATTTCGATATTTAAATTTAATAACTGAAATGAATATTAGAAAGATTAACCTTTTAAAGCTCAAGCAACAACTATGCTTCTGCTGCTGTCCTGCCTCTATATCCACCCTCTTACCAACCAATATTTATACTTTGTTCTGTGTATCATATCATTATGTGTTAAATGCTAGTCTCTTTCAACTTTTCTTGGGGATCATTCTGAAGCTTTAGCTTTCCTTAGATGATAGTAGACTTCACATGAGGCTTTAAAACTTAGAGACAAACTAAAAACTTGATCTTTAAGGGTTGTGTTATTTTTAGCTCTGAGTGGCATTATTTTTTCACACAATGGGCTAAATGGCCAAGTCACAAGTACCCCAAAGGCACAGAGAAGGTTGGGAAAAGGTGACTCATTCAACAGCTATTAAAAGAGAGATGGTAGCCATGACTTAATGTCCTATCTGATGTACAGCAACCTTTCGGAGCCAGCTTTCCAAACCAAAGACCAAGCCCAGTGGACTACCACTCGGAAATGAGAATTGCAATCAGTCCAAAAAATTAAATAATCCCTAAAACGATAAATATAACGTAAATAAAGTAAAACTGGTTAGGGAAAAGTAAAAGTGAATGGGTGGACCATCACACTGGATTGGCACATCAGGGCTAATGAATAATCTTTCAGAACAAGGATGTGATTCCATACGAATGTCATGGCATTGTAATGGCATTATGACAAAAATGTATATATACTATACATTTTATATTTTTTTTATATGTATACAGAAAATGTATTGCTTCTGGTTTATTTAATCCTAACATCACCCTTTGGGACTAGTCTCTTAGCATAGTGGATTAAGGCATTACTTCTTTCAGCAGCACTTTTCCAACTTCCTTGTATCTCAGAATCATCTTAGCATAATGTGTTCTCTTCATGTGGAACTGCCTAAGTCTGATCTGGCTGATAAGCCCTGATATCTGGAGATTCAGATGAATTTTTCTCATACATCAATGCTAATAAATTAAAAACTAATGACTTTCGAATTCAGATTTGGTTACCAGCTCTATGTCTACATGGCAGCATGGGTCAAAGACATAAGAAATAAACTAAAAGGAGATTTGAGAATATAATAAAGTAAGCCAATAGATGGCAATGTGAGTGAAGGTATTCACCAGGACACGAGATGAAGATTAATCATAGAAGTTTGGAAATAAGGAAGAGATAAATATAGCATACAAGTTAAAACTTCCAATTACCTGTTCCGGTATGATGGTCACAAAGCAGTGACCCAAATGGATGACAGTAGGGTTAGTTTTTTTGATGACCCCCCCCTCTCCATTTCAAGGTTGTACAAGTGTGGTGTTTCCCATTATTTGAATTAATAGATTGTACTCTACCAATATTTGAATTAATAGATTGTAATCTATTGATATCTGAATTGAGACTGTACTCTACAAATAGGAGAATCTGAAGTGGTCATTGGCATAATTGAAATTGTTTGGCCCTTTCTGACTGAGGAGAGGGTGGAAATTTTGTGAAAAATCTGAATGCTGGCACAGGTGGGACTTAAACCTAGAAACTGCAAATAAATCTGATGCACTACCGAGTCAATGTCCACCCCACAAGAGACAGATGGTATCCTATTAAGGTCATAGAGCATGTTTCTTAATGTTCACAGGGTATGGATCTCCTGCATAAGGGACAACAGTAATGGATGGAATAATGTATGGATAATTAATTAATTAATTAATAAATAATTAATAAGTAATGGATGTAACCCATCCAATGGATGGCAGAGCCCCAAAGTTGTAAAATGATTCCCAAGCCCATCATCAGTTGTAAAACGTACAAAAACATCACATTTATGTGATATTCTCTGCTATTAAAACATTGCAAAAGTGCACAAAAAATTCAATTTAGATTAAAATTATCGTTTTGCAGGTAAACCAGGAGTATATGGATACACATGGCAAAAATAAGAATTATACATTAAAACCAAAATAAATAAAAAACAATACTTAGGAGCAAGGGGCTTGTAAAAGCGGTAAAAAGGAGTCCTAATCCTTTCTATTCTAATAAATATAATGATTCAGTCATTGAAAACAGCTCTTTTAAACTATTACATTTTTAAAACTATCAGAAAAGGTGAAACAGAAAATTAAAAACACTTACCTTACAGTAAGTTGTAATAACAAAACTGTGGTCTCCTCCACAGACAATTTTATAAATAGAAAAGTGTGTATTTCCATCTTCATTTTCAATAACTGGACAAGCTTTTGCACTTCTATCAGAATCTCTCATAAGTTGTTTTCTGTTACTATTATTATTTAGTTCTACAGGAGAATCATAAAAGAAATATAGCCCTAGAGTTTCTATAATTGAACAAGATTATAATATTTCATACATTTAATAAATGCATTGAGAAATAATCTTGAAAGGTAAAAATGAGGAGTGAAATGTCAAGATATTTCAAATATATCAGATTTATTTAGATATGATAACTTTGCTTTTCATTAATGATGTTCAAATTGGTTAGTTGAGAATAAATGGAATGTCTTCAGAAGGCAAATTCTTTCATAAATGTCATTAATGATGATTATGTAGTTGTATGACCAAAGTTGAAGACTACTGTGATGAAAAATGTTGTTATTTGATGTTTCAGTCTTTTTGCGTGAATGTGTTTTGATGTGTCTCACTTTATCTTTGCAGCTGTGTGACTGGTACTGATTTTTGCTCAACATTCTACAGAAAAATCAGTGAAAGTAAATGAACATGGTTACTGAACAAGTTTTACATAGAATAATTTTTAATGTATCATAGAGTATTACTGGTGTCCATGACATAATGTTCATTTACTCAAATGAACATTTAAAATATAAATAACTGTAAATACAAGACAACTCATAACATTGTATGAATGTAATTTTCCAGGAAAATAAAAAAAGTACCTGGATTTGAACATGTCAACTTTTTTGAAAATCTGAACATAGTCCAATCTACAAAAATTATAAAATGATTGACTCAAGAATCATCATCCTACCACTAATATTCTCCTGTATCTTTTATTACTAGAATTAAAGCACAAACCTAAATATATAAAAAGTCAAAAAATCAATAATATATGTCAAAACAAAATCTGCCAATAATGAGAAAATTGCTCCAGAGAAGTTGCCTTAAATGATAACAGACACTCATTTTACACTGTAGAGACACTAGGCAAGGTAGCTATAGATAGAGATAACTGGTGGTTTAAGAAAAAGAGTAATTTGTTACAGATACAACTTAAAATTACATATCATAGATTTCTAAGTCTGAGATTATCCACACGGAGTTATTTCAAGAATACAGTGCAAGATTTTATTAATAACATTATGTGTATTGTATAAAAGTAATATCTGATCATTAACCAGTTAACATTTAAATGTTTTCTGTAAAATTTTTATATATTTTAGTAAATTAGTGATCACAATTAATGATCACAGATACAAATAGAAAAATGCATAAATGTAGAGGAAAAATTGTCATTAGCTGGGTGGGATCTGAACCCATGACCTCCTGATAGCAAGTCAAGTACTCTGGCCACTGAGCTACCAGACGCTAAACAATTCTCCTCCATTATTGGCTTTAAGCATTATATTATAGAGTTAGTCATTGGAAATGTATCTGACTGTAATTGAAGACTGGTCTAGAAGGCACTTTCCATGTTAGTGCACATGACCAGCCCACATCAAATGTCAAGAGGCATGGTATTTTTTTAAGCAACATGCCATGTATCAAACATAAGGATTCATGTTGAAATAATAGAAAATCATAGATATGCACCTGTTGGTAATATGTTGGATAAATATAGAGGAAAAACTGTCATTAGCCAGGTGGGTTCTGAACTCACACCACAGCATCTGACATGCTATCAGAAGATCGTGGGTTCAGATCCCACCCAGTTAATGGCAAATTTTCCTCTATATTTATTCAATATAACACCAACAGGTGCATATCTGTAATTTCCTATTATTTCATAAAAATACATATTGTTTCTGATGAATATATGAAGCTTATTTTGAAAGAGAATGAAGTTTATAATTTTTCACTTTTTCAGCTCTAATGGTGAAAATTCAAACTAATGGATAATTTAAAAAATGGAAATAGTAATATCTCATTAGTACCAATCAAACTAAAAAAATCCTAGTTACCTTTTAAAACAAAACAGTTGTGTCTTACTACCCCTAGACATAAGGGAGCAAATTACTATCATCAGTGTACCCCTTTAAACCACCAAAATTTCAATGTGTATTGTACAGTAAACAACTTTATCACTCACCACACTTTATCATCCAATTTTCAAATTTCTAGCATGAATAGATAGTTTACGGGAGTCATTTAAAGGTTTTCTGTTTTCAAACTTTTACCACCATTAGAAGGGGCTATTCAAGGCTTTTGAAAGATTTGGAAAATGCTAATTCTAATATTTTATTAAACCTTTTAACCCCAAAATATGCTATTCATGTATCTTTAAAACGAAAAAGTTGAATATCTACAGACAAATAGATAGACCACAAAGTGAAAACAATTGTTCGTTTTAAAAACAAGCAAAAAACTGTGGGGGGGAAAATTGGTCTTTAGGTCACCTAAGATCTTCATAAGGAGCTGATTGAATGTTAAAATTTTGTTTTCATTTTAATATCTATGATTTCAATATAAAGGATAAACTATTTACCTTTCACCTTATCAAATGAATAAAATTCCTTAAAAATTGGCACGTCTATTATCTTGGACACTGGATGATTCGTTTTAACATGCTTTTCACCGAAGGTGACATCCTGTGGCACCTAAAGGCTATTTTTACTGTATTTGACCATAAATTTATGCAAAATTCATGGGACATATCAGTTAATCAATTATTAACTGAATAATGTTGTTTATGTACTGATTATTAGTTATTAATTATTAGAGACTAATTTTACTTTCATTAATATCACAAAGTATACATGATGGAGACTTCAATCATCACTGTTACATCACTTCCCATGTGGCATGACAAGGCCCACCACTACCACAGTCCATGCACTTTCTTGAAAAAGCACAGTAGGAACTGAATGGCAATTCTTTCTACTCTTTCTGTAACTACAGTGCTAATTTCATTATTGGTGAGAAGAATATTAAAGCAGGAGTCATACGGTGTCCAAAGAAATAGACTTGTGCCAAAATTTTAACAGAATGTATTGAGAAATTTCCATGAATGAACACAGCACCAATTTTTTTAGTATAATTACAGAATTCTTCATATATACAAAACATACATTGCAGAGCAGCAAAACACTACAAGAAAAAAACAGTTTCCTATGCAACTACTTTATACATGTTTAAGGGGAAAAAGCTAACGATTTAGTTATTGGCTTTCAGCTTTTCTCTCTGCACAGTTTATAAGTCAATGGGAGACACTATTACTACGATTTTTCTTCATTTCAAAACATTCTCTAGCATTTCCCAAACAGGTAACAATCCTTTAATGGAAAAGTAAAAGGTCTGAGGATGAAATAATTTAAATTTCTAAATCATTCAAAATTTTGAGAATACAACTATGACTTAACCTGAATCTAGATCCTTTGATCTGAAGATGAACACACTAACTGCTCAGCCACCAAGATCCAAAAGAATTGGATTGTAATAGCAATGTATAGTATTTTTTTAATCCTTAATAAGATTAATGACCAGGTCAGAGAAATTCAGAGTTCAAGGATTGATGGAAAAGCAAAGCCATTTTTTTTAGTATAATTACAGAATTCTTCATATATACAAAACATACATTGCAGACAGGCTGATTAGTTGTGCACTATTTATATAATAACTTGTCAAAATTACAATGTACAATGTATGTCTAATTACAAATAAGAAATAACTAGCTTCATGGGAAATTTTATAAACTGTATTAGGTGCATTATTGTATCCAAATAATATATATATTACTCCTCAAGCAGCTGCTTGCTGCAGTGGTCTAATATTAGTGTGTCAGTATAATATGCCACAGAAAAGATTGTGAGGAAGATGAAACCTCAGCAGAATGAGAATACAGAAAGAAACATTAATACCTTATCCTGGGCTTGAACCTAGACCTGAAAATGAGGTGTGGAATCAGTAGCCAATGTGCCACTAGGACGGTTTATTTTATCACTGATTGCATTTGCAAATAAATTTCTGACATCAAATTAGTTAAAAAAAAACAGTTAAAGGATTCAGCAAAACATCCATTGTGTTTCAATGTGTGGAGCAGAGATGAATTTGAGTTTAGATTTTTCTAGATCAAAATACAAGAACCTGAACTCATTTATGCCTAAACTATTTTGATATTTACATGAGCCCTGCTCAGGTTCAGTAATAGTGTGATAGTTTTAAAAAATGATATTTGCTGAACCCTGCTCAGGTTCAGCAAATATCAAAATTCATTCGTAACGTTCAAAATGTTCATTCGTTCATAACGTTCAAAATTGTTTGTAAACAATTACGAACTTTAATATCTGGTTGGTTGTTGGTTATTTTACCTCTGAGCGGTACTTTTTTGCACACAATGGGCTAAATGGCCAGGTCACAAGGACCCCAAAGGCTCAGAGAAGGTTGTGGGAGGGGACCCACCAGAATGGCTGTTGGGACACAGATGGTAGCCTCCCGTCAAGGCCATCCAGAGTGTTCCTTAATGTAAACAGGGTATTGTGCACGTTAAGTTCCCATGTGCTCTCCCACACACAGGAACTTTAATATTATAATTACAATTATTTGGAGGCAAAATTAAAATCACAATGTCAGTTTGGAACTAAAAATGCATATATAAATATTTGCAAACTTAAAATTCTTGAGTAACCATCACTATTAATGTTAAAAGCCTTTTAGTACTTAGCCAAATTAACCAAAAATGCTAAATAATTAAACAAATTATATAATTTCAGCTTGAAAGACCCTACCATTTAATAAGATTCATACTGCAATTTGAAAAATAGCAAACATCATTTTTAGCTATATTACTTGAGGACCATTTTGAGGTTTTTATTGTAAACTGATAAACTAATGATTTCTTATAAATAAAATTTCCTAAAGATTTAAATATCTTCCTGGCTAAGCCAGTCATACTAAGTCTACTAAGGTGATATGTAGAGTAACAGGAAGATTAATACCTTTTCCATTTTTCATGAATCATATGGAACGGTTTTGAGTAGCAGTAAAACAGTTTGGCTTAATTACAGTAGCTCAAGTTTTTAAAATGCTTCAAAAACAAGATAGTATCTATTGTTTCATTAAAGGCTGAACTTTTAATCAAAAGAAATTATTTACTTTACTTTTTCATTCATAACTAAAAACTAAATTGGGAATTAAGGTTATGTCTGAGCATGAACCTGAAACCATCTGTGCTATTTCAACTCCACACTCAAACTCATCTGAAATACAAAGATATATCATTCTCTTGCACACAGGATCACCTCTCACCAAAAGTACACCCATTTAAAATCAGAGATCCATTATAAACATTTGCATTGTCTATCTGATAAGGTACACACTACAGAGATTTATATGAAAGGTTCCTGTTAGACTTTCATAGTAAATGGAAACTAATATTTTTTTCAACTTTAAAGATGATTGAGCTAAATATAAATAATTAATCCTTATGCAAAGAAAGGAACAATGTGGCTTACCAGTATCTACATCCATATCACTTGATGAAGAATGTCCACTACCTTCATCCATCTGTTCCACACAGCTGAAATGTTCAGATTTGGATAACTTGAGCAAACTTTCACTATCACAATGTTCAGAATATACAGGACGAGTTGTTTTTCGGACGTTATAATTGAAATGTTTACCATTTAAAGAATCACTTTCAAGAAAATCAGAAACTTGATTATGTGATGAAACTTCTACCATTGCAGTACAGAAATCAGTCCATGGTCCAGTAATTAACGTAGGACTAGTTCGATTATTAGTTGATGAACCCAAGCCCAACTGTCCACTGCCACCTAATCCAAAAGCATATAATCTGCCTCTGCTGGGAACATAAGCTAATGTATGACACCTGGAAAAAAAATCACTTAGATAATTTTCTAACAGAATAAGCAAAAACAAATTCTAATACCTTTTGGGTAGTATAAAGTAATGGATGTAGTGAGACGTGACATACAGTTTACAGAAAAAGTAATTTAAAATAATCAGAAGTATATAAACAGCTAATCAGAAATTTCTTTTCAAAATTAATGTTAAATTTTCGTTAAAATAATATTACCACAGTTCTAATTTTAGGCACTGATCACAAAAAAAAAAAGATTTCACATATAATACCAACTTTACTGCTGGTAAAGGTTGGAGAGAACAATGCAAAAGAAAGTTCACATTACTACTGTCTATAAACAATCCTTTAAATTCATTACTGCTCTCAGCAATAGTAAGAAACAAGCAATATCCTACATAAAAGTGGTTTAAGCCACACTGTGGGGTTAAATTATTATAATTACCCTGTAAACTGTAATGTCTTCAAAAAGCTGAAACATTTATCTGGTTTTATTAACTTCTACAAAAATTTCATTTTATTTTTCAATGAAATCCAGTAATAGGTGAGTTTATTGTACACTAGAGAATAGTTTAGTCTTTATTAATACAAGTCCACGTTGTTCTTGAGGTAGTCGTCTTTGATGCTAATTTCTTTTTGTGTTGTAAGGTTGGCACCCACTGGATAATAACAAAGAGAAATGACAAGACAATGGAGTATCTGAATTGTTGTACACATTAACCAAAGGATGTGTAGAGTGCCAGTAGGTGTCACAACGTTTTTAAGCAAGGTGATTACTATATAGCAATACATAAGTGCTATACATTTTGCATTGTTGCTCTAATACATCATCAGGTGACAAACATCTATGCCTGCTGCATGCCAGATGATACATTGGAACAACAATGCAAAAAGTGTAGCTTATGTATTCATCATCATCATCCTCCTCCTCAAGCAGCCATGGGCTACAGAGGTCCAACCAGACTGTGCAATTTAGTTCTCCAAGCAAGTCTATCCTTAGCTACATCTACTGCATCTGGCCACTGCACACCAATTCTAACAAGGTCCTGTTTGACATTGTCTGCCCACCGCATCCTAGGTCTCCTCTTCTTTCTGAGGCCTTTAGGCACACTGTTCATAACCCTATTCGTCAATATATAATTATTCATACGGGCAACATGGCCAAACCAACGGAGTCTCTCTCTGCACAATATGCTGCTTAAAGGAGGTTGCAAACTCCTTTGCCTAACCTCATCATTAGTTACAAAGTTCAACCGCCTAATGCCCAAGATACTGCGTAAGCATCTGGAATCAAAAGCATCAAGTTTCCTGTTATCTTGTTTACATATACAATAATTGCATTTTTTTTTAAAGTTGTAACATCTATTGGCATTTTACACATCCTTTGGTTAACATGTGCAATAATTCAAATATTTCTACATCTTGTCATCATTTGTGTTACTATCAATGGATGTCCACCTTACAATGGAAAAAGAAATCAGCACCAAAGACAATGACCATATCAAGAACAGTGTGATCTTGCATTAATAAAACCTAAACTATCCTCCAGTGGACAATAAATTTGGCTGTTTACCAGATTTCATTACAAAAAAAAAAAAAGACAATTTTTGTAAAAATTAATAAAACCAGCTAAATGTTTCAACTTTCTTTAAAGACATTACACATTACATTCTTATAGAGTAATAATAGTAATTTCCTGTTGACTTTAAACAATTAAGAGCTATATGAGAAAAAAATAAATATCAGCATGTGGGGAAGCTGAAACCACAACTTCCTGAAAACATTTCATGTGCTCTTACCACCTGAGCTAACCTGCCTAGCTGAATTCCAGATGAAGTCGATTCTATGACCATGAGGTGCTTGGATACTATTTATTAATCAGGAATGCAACAGTTTTGCAGAGAAATGTGTTACTAAATAATTCAATCATACAGATTCAGTTAACAGTGAGAAATTCAACAGCAATAACAAACAGTAATGTTCTTTTGCTTTGTAACAATCCCACACTCATTGAAACTCAGGTTTTCAACTAACTGTTCAATTTCTATTGTATTTAAATCATTACAAGTTTATTAAAATATATAATGGAGATAGAAGGTAAAAGTACTCTTTATTGAGCATATACTCATATATTAATACACTATCATAAATTTTTACTTTACATTGATCATTGATTCAATCTATGTTATTACACATTTTATAGTGTACTATGTTATCCTTTCCAAATTTATAACATTTCAAATGTGGATGTGATGCTGGGTATATATTGTTTAGGTTTTCTATATTAACCAATCAAAATCACTTTATCCAGGATCAATCATGAAGTATGGAAAATTTTAGGGTACAAAGTTTTCCTTTCAGATTTTTTAAAACACTTCTTTTTTAGAATGATTTGGTCTTTCTTTCATATTCTACCAAATTAAAAATTTTCTTTAATTATTTTCCCACCTAATGAACTAAGCACTGACACTGTCAGTTTACCACTTTCAGCAAATCATTTCCAGAAGTTAATTAGATTATAAAACTCTTCTCATACGATAAAACATCAATAATTTCATTATTCTACAGTTGATCTTATAAAACACTAGATATAGTTTAAAATACTTATATGAGAGAGGTAGAAAAAGACACTTACCTACCACAGGCAATCTGTGTAACAGTGATGCCCATTAATTCTAAAACTTTCCGTGGTAAAACTTCGTTAGATTTAGATCCATGTCCTAGTTGACCATACATTCCTGCCCCAAAAGTAAAAACTCCTCCTTCCTTGAACACATAAAATAAAATCAATCATCTAAGCAGGGTAAAAAAAAAATTCAACTCAAGTTTTAATAATTTATCAATATACAGGGTGGTTATAATTAAACTGACAGTACTCAGAGTGATAGTAGAGAAGGATCTACTTGATGGATCACAGTGAAAAGTGGAATCGGAGCTACCATAGCAATCGGAGCTACCATACGTTAGTGCAAGACAGCTACCCCGGCAACTGCAACTTCCATGGTCAACTGTCTGTAAAGTTATACGGTCCATTCTGAAATGGTATCCTTATAAAATTCATTGGGTACAGCAGCTGCAACCATGTGACCCTGAACAGTGCACTGACTTTGCTTTGCAATTTCTGGCAGAGATGCAGCTCAACAACATGTGGACTTCAAAAGTCTTATGAACCAATGAGACACATTTTTCCCTACATGGAGCAGTGAATATGCACAACTGCCAAATATGATGTGCCAATTATATAACTCTACTCCAATTATGTAACTGTATGGTGCGGGTTTACCACAAACTTTATAATTGGACCATTTTTTGTTGAAGAGATCACGTCTCAAGGCCCTGTGCATTGATTGGTGAATGGACCACATTACACAAATCTTCTCTGCTGCAAGATTATTCCAGCTTTGCAAGAAAGGAATTGTTTAGACTCCATAACCTTCATGCAGGATGGGGCACCATCCCATATTGCACATATGGCAATGAAATTGTTGTGTACCACATTTGGTGAGGACAGAATAATTTCTCAAACGTTTTCCAATTCTGCACGTTCCCCCAACCCTAAACCAATGCGATTTTTGGTTATGGGGTTATTTGAAAAGCCGAGCTTACCAAGGCAATGTTGAATCACTTGCTGAACTGAAGGCAAGAAAAACAGTATGTTGCAGCCATTCCCTGAGATGCTAAAAACAGCCAGTCTATAACACAATTAAGCAAAAGCTGATGATAAATCATAAAAATACACAAGCATACCACAAAGAATTGTATTTTATGTACATTATGTTTATATATAGAGAGTGGTCCAAAAGTAATGGTCTTTTTTTTATTTACTCTTTGTTCTTTCATTAAATAGTAATCCATGTTCATTACAAAAATTTTAACCTTTTCTTTACCATACCTACCAAGCTACAGGTAGGAGGTAGTGAAGAGGAAGGAATAGCATTGATTGGACTAGTCAAATTAAAATCTTGGCCATTTCGAGCCGTAATGTAGTGAAAGGGTTAAAGCTGAACTAGAAAGTTAAAAGGTTATTGGAAACTAAAATTTATAAGAAAATTACATAATTTAAAAAATTACACATATATATATGTAAATATAAAAATAAAAACAGAAATTTATTGGAAACTAAAATTTATAAGAAAATTACATAATTTAAAAAATTACACATATATATATGTAAATATAAAAATAAAAACAGAAAAAAGGGCATTCATTTGGACCGCCCTGTATATTGTTTGTCTTTCCTTATATTAAAAAATTCAAACACCACTAACTTCACAAATTTAAAATTACAAAATTTTTACTAAAACAAAAAGAAATGCAATAAACTCACTAATAACTTTTAAAGTGTTGGAAACTATAGTTCCCACAGAACTTTGCTACAAGTTTTAATATTTTTGCTACAAGAAATTTATCTTTTAAAAGTCTTTTCAAATTAAACATAAAAATTAACAATTTAAATTGTATGCAACAACATAACCAAGTTCTGCCAATTACTTACTTCAAGATTAAAATCTTCAATATAAAATTAAAATTTACAGCCCTTAAAATTTTCATATTGAACAGAAAAGATAATTAATCCAACACTTAAGGGGTCAATAACCCTTAGATGAAAGAATATTTCTAAATTAACAAAAACAACTATTCTGAGACAAGTGGGAAATTGCTCTGACAACTGAGCTGCCAGCCATTCCACTGTCCAGTGTCCAGCCTGAAAAACTGGTTTACATCTAGAGGCCAAATTTAACTTTAGAACTTTTTTGCCAAATAATTAGTGAAAGGAATTATGTCATGTTATATGTCAATTAATCAGCATTTGATTCTGGATTTGCTGAAAATAAAATATGTAACAAAAAGTGACAAGTTTTATTTTAATATGACTGTTTTAGAGTCGTGTAATAAAAAAATACATAATTATATAAAATATATATTATACATTATAATAATAAATAATAAATTATATAACTTTTAAGAAATGGCAAACAGATGGCTTTAACAAATTATTTATGTCATAGTTTAATAAAATATGCATCAAATAAAAAAAGAAAATATTATTTATCAAGCTTAAATTACATATTTTTTATAAGATAGCTATTAAAAAGTTTTAAAATGGCAATTTTTATTATTTAAAAATCGTTTTCTTTTATAGTAATAAAAACAGATATATACGTTCTGGACACTGGAAGGGTTAATATGAAAAAAAGCTAGTAATAAAAGTGAAACTTAATACTAAACCATTGCTTTGTAAGGAGTAACAAACCTTTGTAAGCACTGCAGTATGATCTTCACCACAACATACATACATAATGTTCTGTGACCTGAGAGTTTTCTGCAATGATGGGAGAGTTCTGTCTTCCTGATCACTTAAACCAAGCTGTCCAAACCTAAATTTTCATTAAAAAAATAAAAATTAAGAAATGTAGAAAGCCATTCAAAATCATAAACAAAGGTATATATTAAATTTCTACAGAATAGTTATGGGCAATTTTAAAAAGGGAATCTGGATACTGACAACAATCTAATCTGGATACTGACACTGTAAATAAAAATTCTTAAATTTCTAATTAGGCTTTTTTAATTTATTTATTCCTATATGACTACAACAGATCTATGATCCACTTATAACACTGTGTACATATAAACATATAAATAGTAACTTTGTACAAATAGGTGCATTAACACAAACACAAAATGTTACACTAAAAAAAAGTAAACTAATTTTAAAAAATACAAAGCAGTACAACAATCACATACAATTTCAAATAATACAATAACATTTTACATTACCCAATAACATTATCAAAATTAGGGGCGGGGGTGGCTCAGTCGGTAGCGCACCAGGCTCGTAATCTGTAGTTCCCAGGTTCGAGTCCCAGCTGGGTCAGCGTTGAGATTTATCTCCGCAAAATTCCCTGCCCTGCCCACGGTCAGTAGGGGACACCGATGGACTTGGAAAGACCGCCGTCCGTCGGATGGGACGTTAAGCCGTGGCCCCGTGTGTGGGAGAGCCATACCCTGTGCACATTAAAGAACACGCTGGATGGCCTTGACGGGAGACTACCATCTGTCTCCCAACAGCTGTTCCAGTGGGTCCCCTCCCCCAACCTTCTCTGAGCCTTCGGGGTCCATGTGACCTGGCCATTTAGCCCATGGTGTGCAAAAAAGTGCCGCTCAGAGGTAAAACAACCCAACCCATTATCAAAATCAATGTAATACATAAAATATTGACAGACAAAAAACATAAACTAGACAATAACAACATATATTTAGACCTGTACTCATCGATTATTAATTGTTATTATATTAATTACTTATTATATATTAAATATGATTATATTAATAACTAAAATTTTAAAAAGTATTGAAATATATTTTCCACACTTATGAAATTAAAGCTAGCTTGAAATTCAATCCACTTGTGATTTTTGTCTTGTTAGCATCACTCTGGCAATCTCCATTATTATTACTATTAAGAACGTTTCAAATTTATTTAAAAAACAACCTTTTCCACTTACATTCTGCATGGTATTTTAAGCTGGGGCAAAGTTATACACTATTTACTGCAATTACAGGAACTATACAACCTATGAGTACTTTTGGTGTCCATTTTTAAAGCCAGTAATCAATTCTTAATTTCAATTTAATCATTCTACCTCTTTTAGTCCACAGTGTTACATTTATAGTACAAAAACATAACAACAAAAAAATCACTATTCTTCTACACTACAATTTTAGTAATGTTAAATACAATAATACAAGATGATGATTAGTAAAATGGACTTGATTAATTTCTGACAACAAAATATGAAATGAGCACTACATACTAAATTTAAGCTCCTAACCCTTTCACTGTTGCAATCATGTTTACTCAATATTGCCCAAGTAGTCCTGCCTTGTTAGGAGCAATAAATTTACACATTGTGTTGCCATTGCTGTAACTTGACTTTATTCAATCTGTTTGGGAGCTACTTTACATGATTCTGCTCTTTGTTGACTAACACATCTGTGAACTAAGTACAATCAGCATCAATCCAGCACTACAAGAACAGCAGTTGTTTACACCAATATAGCAGTGAAAGTGTCCAGCAAAGGACCTATTTGCTTGGGAATAAAAAAGGAATGTATCTTTAAGAGTATTAATAATTTTTGCATTTAATACAAATTAATGCTAATAGCCCTAAAAATGTCAGTTACCTTTTACAACCTTTTTGTAAAGCAATAGACATTTGTAAAAACAAAAATAAAACAAAGTGTTTTTTAAACTAAGATAATTCATGCACTAATGAAAGTTAAAATTCAGTATTTTAAGGGTTAACTGAATGATGGAAACATGTACAACAAGGAAATTTAGTTACATTTTTCATCTAGGCAAAAATTGTGAGTCTACATGGGTCAAATGGCTATCTGCTCTTATACTACTAAATTCATGTTGTAGTAATTGATGTGTTTTCTATTGCTCATAATTGTTTAAGTCCACAAAGCCATCTTTATCAGGTTAGATGTTGCTCCAAAGCTTCAACTGAATAGTCATATCTGATGTTACATAAAATTGTCAAAATTTCATGACTATGTACAAAAATATTATTTAACAGAAAAATGTTGCTAATACAAACTATGCTTTAAGATTCAATGATCAGCAATAAGATGATACACTAAAGTTGTATGTGTATTAAAAGAGACTTGATAAATGAAAAACATCAATACAAGAACATAAAAAATTTACTACAGTTAGAAGAATTATACTTACTCATTTTTCCCCCATCCAAAAAGAGCTCCAGAATGACTGAGAACAAAACTGTGATATCCTCCAGCAGCTATTTGTGAAATTGGAATTCCTAATAAAGATTTAATTAGCTGTGGTCGCTTCTCACTTATTCTTGTTCCAAGTCCTAGTTGACCATTCTTGTTCTGTCCCCAACTATACAATTCGCCATCTGTAAAAAAAAAACAGAAAAATGTAATTTTTTAGTGCTGTTACTCAATAATATAGAAAATATCAAACATGCCATGCTTCAGTACTGCATGTTAATAAGCAACTAAGTATATGTATTTATCATTTCCATGCCAAATATACTCAGGGTAACAGGATGTGCTGCTCAGTACCATGCCCAAATTTCACATTAGCATACTTTCAGTTAGTTATACAGTTTTTCTGCTAAACAATGAGTAACATTTTACTTGTAGCAGGTTAGAGTCCAATTGCACTGATAATTTTCTCTGCTCCCATTTGCTCTTGGCAGGAAAAGGGACACTGATGGGCTTGGAAAGAACACTGTCCATTGGATGGGACATTAAACCACTACCCTGTGTGAATGAGAGCCATATCATGTGCACGTTAACCCTTAAGCAATGGTTAATATATATTCGGAGCAAAGTTTCTAGTTCAGGAGGACTGGCACCTCTACGAAATCTACAGGGAGAGAGTATGCATCAAGACAGACCATCTTAGCACAGTATTTTTGAGAAATTTTCACCAGCACTTCCATCACTGCTGTTAGTACAGCTGTGTTCTGATGTCTGTCAGCAACCACAACAATACACCTATCAAATTAGTCATTAATGAAGATGATACCCCAAAGCAGCCTTTTTATCCACCAAATGTGAGCCTGATACTGCCATCTGATAATTCCAATGGTACATAAAAACCAGCCATTTTAGTGAATATTCATATATACACATATAGTGACTTAGGGCAGATTAGCCAATATGTCAAGACAGGTCATGGTCCAGAATTTTAAGAGCCTCTGAGCAAGAATTATCTCCCCTCTTTTTCAAAGGTATTGTAGGGGTTATACAGTTTATGTGTTATTTTCCTTTTATAATATAATAAATAAAATAAATATAATAAATAGCCGTCCCATGGCCGAGTGGTTAGAGCGCTTGGCTACTGATCTACGGGACCTGGGTTCGAGCCTCCGGGTAAGGCATGGATGTTCATGTTGTTTTCTGCTGAGGGCCTGCCATCCTCTCAGATCTTCTACTATGACATATAAACTGACAGGCTCCTGTCAGACCTCTGTGGCAAGCAGCTGCTTAAGGGGGTATTTATTTTTTATTTATTTAATATAATAAATACCCTAAAATATTTCGCTCCTATTTTATTTTGCAACAATATCTTAGATCACTTATAATAAAGTATAATAGTGCAGTGTCTGAAAGTCATTGGATACAACTGTTTTGCACATTAAATGCTTCATGGCAAATCAAATGGGGCCTCAAAAACCTTAATCTGTCTCTGACTGTACTAGGTTTTAGATTACAGACCATATTTTATATTACTAAATACATGTATTATTGGTGTTTGTTATGTTATTTAATGCAAAATCAGTATACAATATTGGGTTTTTGTCAATATCTCAAATGTAATAGAGTAGGTTTGGTGATAAACAGAGAAAAACCTAAAATGATGAAAATTGGTCAGGCAGATAGTGCTTCAGTTGCTTTGAATAGCTGCACTCTTGATCAAGTGTTTCAGTTTAATTATCTTGGGAGCTATGTAACAGATACTGGTGATGTGCAGCATGAGATAAATAGAAGAATAGGGATTGCTGCTGGGACTTTTAAGAATCTATGGAGTGTGTGGAAAAATAGGCATATACACCTAAAGCCTAAAATTAGGCTGTATAATAGTTTGGTTCTTTCTAAGGTTAGTTATGGTAGCGAAACATGGACCCTTTGCAAGCAGGATAATAAGGAACTTGATGCCTTTGATTCTAGATGCTTATGCAATATCTTGGGCACTGGGTGATTTGACTTTGTAAGTAATGATGAGGTTAGAAGAAGGAGTCATCAGCCTCTTTTGAGCAGCATATTGTGCAAAAAGAGAGACCGCATTGGTTTGGCTATGTTGCTCATATATGCAAGGCTGCAGATTGGCAAAGAGGATTATGAACAGTATGCCTAAGGGGTTTGAGAAAAAGGGGGAGATCTAGGATGTGATGGGCAGACAATGTCAAACAGGACCTAGCTAGAATTGGCCTAGAGTGACCAAATGCAGTAGCTGTAGCTCAGAAGAGACACATCTGGAGAGGAAAATTACAGTCTGGTTGGACCTCCATAACCCACGGCTGCATGAGGATTTTGTTTGTTTGTGTGTGTGTGTGTGTGCGTGCGTGCATGATTGAGTACATATATACATATGTATGTATGCTTTAAAAGCTACAAAAACCTCGGTTTCCTAAGGATCAATCTTCATTAGAATTTTCAGCAGTTTACTATGATTAAACTATTTTTTAAGTGATGAAGGGAAAAAAAGACTCAATTTTATTGATATCCCTACTTGTACAGTGTTAAAAGTTGTACTTTCAATCCCTTTTTCTATGAAAACATCTTTCATTTAGTGAGGGAGTATCACATTAATATTTAAAAGAAACAAATATGATTCACCTCAATAAATAGAAAGTAAGCAATCTCACAAAGTAGGATACTTTAATTTTTTTGTTACAGGAAAATTTAATTTTCTCTACAATAATTTACTCTAACCAAAGACTATATATGGTTTAAAGATCTAAAACATTTACTTTAGCTAAGAACTACATTTGGTTTGATGTCACCAGTAGGCAATTGGTAGATTTAAAAGCAGAAAAACCACTGAACCCTAGAAGTGGCAGTTGAATTTTTGACAGCCAAGTAGTTTTAAATGCAACTGTCAATTTTTTTGATAGTTGTGTGAAGCATAGTTTCCTCTAGAGAGAAGTTTCTGCTCATAATAGCACCATAAACTATGGTCAAGTGTGCAAAGGTATACAAACATTCATTTAACAGTGTGAAGTAAATATATCTATAACATTCCATGTTATGCTCTATTGAATTGTATTTTTCCTACTAAATGTGTGCTGTTTAAAGTATCTATACTGCTGCATTCATGGTTATTGTACCTCACTGGCTATTGGCACTTCTTACAAGTATTTTAGGTTGCCCTCAACCAATTTGTATATGTTGAAAATGATGTTTTAACTTGCAAAGAGGCTTCTTCAGTCTCAAAAGTATTTGATGCTAAAAATCCACATCACTGTATCCATATCAATGTATTTGATCATGCCATAGGCAACATCAAATACTTTTGAGATCAATAGTAAAAAAAAAAATCATTTTACAATGGAACTTACTATTAGTGCATAATTTTCTGCTATATGAGGTTTTCAAACTGCGTTACAAAAGTTAAAATATTATTTGCTACACAATTTAACTCTATTTTGGCCAATGTTGCTTCAGATTAAAAAATTAATTATATAAAATTTTTATAAAAATTTATATAATTATATTTATACAAAAATTTTATAAAATTTTACATAAAATTTATATAAAAATTCACTGCACCATAACAAAATACTACAAAATCAGAATCCATTTAACATTTGCATAATAAATTACTTCTCTTCAAGCAAAAACTTACTATTTATTAATGCCAAAGTATGTTCTGCACCACAAGTCACTTGAATTACTTGAAACATAGCAAGGTGTTTTATCATTCTATTAACACACAAAAGTTCAATATTAGAAAGACAATGATAAGTCAACAAAATATTATGCACATAGTGCAAACTAATATTTTACGTTATGTTCATAAACTGTTTCTTATGCAAAATGCACATAAAAAATAATTCATATAAACTTTTTAAACAATCAAAAAATGAAATAAACAATAAAGAGAACTGTGAAAACATTCTAGTGCTATACCATAAACCAATTACATGCTGCATTATAATCCCAGTAAGTTAAACATTTATATGTCAGCTTCATTAACATAGAAATGAGACAAAAATGTTCAAATTTAATACCTATTACTATTTATTATTGCAGTGCTACCAGTAGGTCATTGGAAGTGAACACACCTCCAATGACATATTGCAAGAGAAAAGATCTAGTTAAAATTCCAGATGGTGATGTGGGTCATTCACCAGATAAAGGTATAATCTTTGTAGCAAATGAATTGCACATATCTCTGTCAGGCCTAAGTGCCCAAAAGTGGACCACCATTGGAAAAGACATTCCTTGCATAAGAGCTCTTGCACATTAGTGGAAATTTATAATAAAATTTTCATTTTTAATGTCAATTATACACTATAGAATTCCAAAATTCTACTTACTCCTTTAAAGCCCATAATGACCAAAAATGGCAAAAATCTGAAATGAACTAGTCAAAATTGTACTATTTCTTTTTCTTTACAATTCCTATATCCTTTATTTGATGCCAGAGTTAAAAGCTCTAAACAATATCAAAGACTGGATTTATCCTTGGGCAAAAGTTTTCATTTAGGTTAGGGATGTGGTAAAAGTTAGAAATTTTATATGAATGCTTTTGGGTTGTTTTACCTCTGAGCGGCACTTTTTTGCACACCATGGGCTAAATGGCCAGGTCACATGGACCCCGAAGGCTCAGAGAAGGTTAGGGGAGGGGACCCACTGGAACAGCTGTTGGGAGACAGATGGTAGCCTCCCATCAAGGCCATCCAGCGTGTTCTTTAACGTGCACAGGGTATGGCTCTCCCGCACACGGGGCCACGGCTTAACGTCCCATCCGATGGACGGCGGCCTTTCCAAGCCCATCGGTGTCCCCTACTGACCGTGGGCAGGGTGGGGAATTTTGCGGAGATAAATCTCAACGCTGAACCAGCTGGGACTCGAACCTGGGAACTACAGATTACGAGCCTGGCGTGCTACCAACTGAGCCACCCCCGCCCCTATATATGAATGCCACAGCTGAAATAGATTAAGAACTATTTTATTAAAATAAGCCAGTAGAAAACAGCCCATAAAATTTATGGGCACCAGAGCAATATAACTTTGTTTTTATGAGAATGTGAAGATTTGCGGGAAGACAGATTTAGATACACTCTTCATCTTTATTGCTACACTTTTTACAGTTATGTGATCTTTTGAAAAATTAACTCAATATAACTTTTCCCTTTTTGTAAATGAACCATCAAGTTTTAGTAATGCATACGGGTTTAAACTTAACCAAAACTTCTTATTCCATTACATTTAATTAACAGCTGCATTAGTTTACAAATAAAATAAAAATAAATACCCTCTCAAAAAGCTGCTTGCCACAGAGGTCTGAAAGGAAAAAATTAGTTTTGCTGATGTGTGGAACTCAAACCCACATCTCCCAGTTACATGCTGGGTATTTAACCATGCTGGTTCATTTATACGCTAAAGTGATTTATAAATCTTCCCACCCTTGCTGCTAATAATGCCATCTATGATCAGGAGCAGCAATTTTATCCACCATTGCTCTGAATAAGATGCAAATTAGGAAGTCACTCACATGTCATTCATGCTATAAAATTATTAATTCAAGAATCAATCAACAGCAAACACACAGATTATCTGTTGACATAGAATTTAATAAACACTTTTATATAAAAGTTTTTTTGCCAAAAGTATTTCTTGAATTCCATGTCAACAGGTTGTGTTGGGTGTTTTACCTCTGAGCGGCATGTCAACAGGTAATCTGTGTATTTGCTATTGACGGAATTTTACAAATCCCTAAAGAAATGCCCATATTTTCATTTGTTCCAGAAAATCATGCCTCATTCTGCATCAGATCAAATATACATTGGGAATTCCATGGTACATGTGTCATAACCATGTAACTCCAAATGTCATTATGTAATAAAGCAACAGCTTTCACCTGATGAATGTTGTGTTTTACATCCAACATATCTTTTAATCTTAATATCATAATTTTAAAGTATATTATACCTCATTAGTGAGAGCATTTTAATTTTACCACCTTGAAGTGAACTTCCCATATTTTATGCAATTTACTGAGAAATGTACTCTTTTATTATATCTATTAAATTTCAATTTTTCACTGGATAGTTGGTTTCAATTACAGGGAACATAGAGAATGCTACTGTATCTTAATTTCAAAACTGTTCTGAATTTTAAACTAATTTTATGTGTTCCGAGTGAACATTTCTTTCATAACAGCAACTGAAATTTAAACAGATGAACTTTTAATTTTTAAATGTTTTTAAGAGAGTTAAAATTTGTTTATTAATTATTTTATACAAGTAGGATTTAAGGAACATGTCATCAATTTATCATACTGATTACATTTCTGAACTGCTAAAAAGTGAAAAAGATTCATGATTTCAACAAGCAGAAATGGAAAATAATTTTGGAATTAAAACTAGAAAAGGAAGGCAGTAGTTGAAAGATATATTTACTAAAAAGTAATACTATCAGGGAAATAAACATTGAAATTGTTACAATATGGACAATGATCCGAATACTAAAATTTAAATAAGCAGTTACGTTTAATGCAGGAAACCTTGAACAGGTATCCTAATTTTATAAACAAATGTGAATAAATCAAAGGATAAAACAGATGAATTTGTAAGATTCCCAATATTAAGAATATGTTCATATGAATAAAATATTTCAGGAAATACAGAATATAAGTAGATCATTTTTCACATATTTCCAAAAACATTGATTTAAGTTTAAGTAAAAAAATATTTCCAAAAACATTGATTGTAAAGAAGCAATTTAGAATTTCTTTTGGCCTAATGAACAAAATTAAATTAAATCCTAATTTTTCCCACACACAGCATCCACCCAAGAAATATCTATTTTTCTCCTCAAGAGGAGCTGGGGGATGGCATGGCCATTGCACACAAGAAATAGGACTCCCACATGCACGAAGCAACAAGGAGACCCCATAAATTCATCTCTCTTGACACTAGAGAGCAGACGGGGTGGGGGTGGCTCAGTCAATAGCGCGCCAGGCTCGTAATCTGTAGTTCCCGGGTTCGAGTCCCAGCTGGGTCAGCATTGAGATTTATCTCCGCAAAATTCCCCGCCCTGCCCACGGTCAGTAGGGGACACCGATGGGCTTGGAAAGGCCGCCGTCCATCGGATGGGACGTTAAGCCGTGGCCCCGTGTGCGGGAGAGCCATACCCTGTGCACGTTAAAGAACACGCTGGATGGCCTTGACGGGAGGCTACCATCTGTCTCCCAACAGCTGTTCCAGTGGGTCCCCTCCCTCAACCTTCTCTGAGCCTTCGCGGTCCATGTGACCTGGCCATTTAGCCCATGGTGTGCAAAAAAGTGCCGCTCAGAGGTAAAACAACCCAACCCTAGAGAGCAGACGATTGCAGAGCACTTCACTATGTCTGACTCTGAGTATCAAGATACTGCTGGACATACATGTGTGGCGTGAGCCCTGCTTGAAGGTCAGCTCACCGACCTGCACTGGTCATCCGACACTGCCGCTTGACCCATGAGTACAACTCCAGCCACGAGATCATGGGAAGTTTCAGATAGCAACCGGGCAATACATTAATCAACAGGGTGGTAATCGCAGTATAAAATGGGGAACAAAAGAGCAAGAGAGATGCCCACACACACTCAGAGAAACACAGAGATGCAGAGATAGACTTTGAGACCTACTTAGAGCCTGGGTGTGACACAAGGGGCCTCACGCACGCCAGAGATCTCCAGTTAAAATGGGCCCTAAAAAGGTGACAGAAGTTAAAACACTCATGCATTGAATAATCATCGATTGCGAGATGTGAATCACTTACGCCTTCCAAGCCTAATGAAGTGACCTACAGACCCAGAGTAACAACAAATGACTTCGAGTCACCCCCAGCAATCTTCGCCAAAGGAACAGCAAGATGATGCCATAGCAGCCACCTAATGATGGACGAACATCAGCAGTGGGCTCCCTGGAAGAACTCTCCTAATACGAGGTAAGAAGTATCACTCTTTTCCTCTGGTTAAAAGTGTCGCACATCTAAAGGTTAATTTAAGTTTTGGCAGCGTTTTTAAATAGCGAATAATTGTGCTTTAAAATAACTAACATTATGGAAAATTATCCCATCGTTAAATTGAGTATTAAATGTTATATTTATGTTTATACAAAACCAGAGTGAGTATCGCATTTATTCACAAACCTCCTCCACTAAGAGGAGGGCCTTGGGTTTATGCAGTTTCTCTTCGCTAACAGATATGACCATTATCAATTGGTGAAGAGAAAAGAACACAATGCGATCACATTCATCTACATGTTATAGTACCTCCAATCGAGGGTGTGTGTAACAATCCCAATAAAATTTAACTGCCTAATTATTAAGTACATGAAATGTAAATACTATGTTAGGGAACAGGTAATGTCTAACAAAAAACAACTCTTTCCGAAAAAATAATAAATAATTCAATACAGATACAGAATAAAAAAAAAAGGCATATCATTTTACAAAACTATAAAAATAATTTAGAAATTTAATTGAGACAAGAAATAGTTGGCACAATACTGTTTACAGAAACAGAAGAAAAAAGGAATGTATCAGCATTTAGTAAGCATAAGCAAAACACAAAATATGGAATTATGAAGGTACAATGTCTAGCATATATAAATGTTACCCATAAATGCCCAATGTTTATAATGGAAAAAAAAACTTACCTTGGAATAGACATTGTTTCTTCTTCAGATTGCAAACCTAACTGTCCATCAGAATTATTTCCCCATGAAAACAACTGCCCAGCTTCATTTAAAGCAACAGAATACCCTGATCCACTGCTGACACTCTGAACAGTATGAGCTGCTAATGATTCTACTTGCTCTAAAATATAAACATCTATGCATCAGCATTAAACAATGAAAAAATAAATAAAAGAGAAAAAACTAATTTAAACAACTTATCTTCACACATAATAGACCATAGACTCTCAACCAGAGCGTCATGATATGCTTAAGTGTCTGCAAATATTTCAGGTGTGATACCAAAATTTTGAAGAAATTGAAATAAAAAATTTTTATGTGCAAAACTTTTTAATTACTCGTTACTTTTTATTTTTCCTATTTTTTTAAAAATGCTAAGATGGGGTTTTTGTAAAAAAATTTTAAATTCATGGTTTTTTCTATTTAGTTAAAATCAAATAATTTTTAATTGATTCTAATTTTAAGTTTTTGCTTGGGATATAATAAATTCATTAAAGAAATTTCTTATGAAAATGGTCTTCTTTAAGAACAGATAAGTCATGATATTTAGAAGAGGGAGTTGAACTGCTTGGAACTTGCTATTGCACGTTTTCTGGTTTAAGTTATAGGAACACTGCTAGACGGACAGCATTATATCAACTCCATCTGCCAAGGAGTTGACAGCATCTGAAGATATCAGCAAAGCAGACCAATGAAATGCATTATGCTCAAGAATATATGGCAAATGTGTAAAACAGAAGATGATGATCCTCTACCACACATCACAGTTAAAGCTAGAAGAACATCTCCATTGTGACCGTGCCCCATAGCATGTCATTCTGCAGCATGCTTAGAAAAACACCTCCACCATGTGCTAAACAGATGAACATTCAGTGCATCAGCAGACAGTGCCAATGACCACCTGTCAATGCTATTGGACTGGCAAACCGATGATTAGAGCACTGCAGCAACTGAGCGTAAGCCTCAGCAGCAAGTACAGCAAGTGTACCAGCCAAGGATTATCCTCCCATAGCAGTAAATATATCTAAGCTTCAGACTGCACAACATCTAAAACAAACTATTACCATCGAATCGTTTTAGCACCTCTAGCAGTGCTTCTATAACTTAAACAGGAAATTGTAAGCTGCAACACAGGAGATATAAATCTCCCAACAGTGATAATTGTGAAATAAATCTGTTATTTACTATTAGTTAATGCATTTAAAATTAAGTTAATGGTCAGTTGGCTGTTCACAGTCCTTAGCCAAGAGATGATGATGCTCAGGAAATATATAACTTTGAACCATAAAGTACGATGCCAAAATGTAGAATTAGTATAATCATGGGTTATTGGTGGCCTAAGGTTCTATGAATTGTGAATTGTATCTTTTGGGTGGGTAATGTGAAGTCATGAGCCGTCCCGTGGCCGAGTGGTTAGCGCGCTTGGCTACTGATCTAAGGGACCTGGGTTCGAGCCCCAGATAAGGCATGGATGTGTGTGTTGTTTTTCTGCTGAGGTCCTGCCATCCTCACAGACCTTCTACTATGGCATATAAACTGACAGGCTCCTGTCAGACCTCTGTGGCAAGCAGCTGCTTGAGGGGATATTTATTTATTTATTTTAATGTGAAGTCATATGTCATGGGTGGGATTTGATGTGAATGTGACATTAATGTTTGCATATTTTGTCATTCTTGTTTGGATAATTTTGGGGAACAGACATAGGCAAGTGGATATGAATAATATATATTTTATGAGTTTTTATGATAAGCAAAAAGGGAATAATTAATCGATGTCCTTGTTTTTCCGAAATGTGGTTAAAATATGGTAAATAATAAGTTATTGAAGGCATTTAGGAATTAAAATTATTTAATTTTAGGAGCATTGTTGATGTTAGGTGGGTTGTTAATCTCTGAGCAGCACTTTTTTGCACATAATAGGCTAAATGGCCAGGTCACAAGTACCCCAAAGGCTCAGAGAAGGTTGGGGGAGGGGACCCACTTGAACAGCTGTTGGAAGACAGATGGTAGGCTCCCATCAAGGCCATCCAGCATGTTCTGCAATAAGACCTCCCATGGGAGGAAAATTTTGGCAAGTGTTTCTCCTCTCTTCACTATACACTGAGGGCATTAAACTTTTTGAAGAGCAATCATACCCTTCAAAATATTTAATTTTTTCTAAAATTTATGAGTTTTTAATTTTATATTGAATGTATTTAAAAGATCCCACTCCCCTTTCAATATCTTGGCTGTGCCACTATGACAGTATAGATTTTTTTTTGCCTTGGTACACTTACTTTTTGGCACTTAACAACATCCCCAAAATTCAACATCTAAAGAAAAAATTCCTAATGTTTAGTAAAAAATGAGTGAAGAAAGTGTTTCTTCCATTTCATTACCAAAAAGAAAATCCCATGAATGTGAGTAGTCTAAGTCACCTTGCATAACACTGGCCTGTGCTTTAAAATAAACCACATTGAAAAGAATCACTAAAAGAAATAAATATTATATTATTTGGGAGGGGCCAATGGCAGTGCCAAGCTGAAAACACCGGTTCTCGTCTGATCACCAAAGTTAAGCAGCTTTGGGCACAGTCAGTACTTGGGAGGGTGACCACCTGGGAACACTGTGTGAGTTGGCAAAAAAATCTACTGAAGACCCGCCATCCTCACAGATCCTTCTACTATGGCGTATTAGACTGACAGGCTCCTATCAGACCTGGCAAGCAGCTGCTTGAGGGGGAATTTATATTTTATTTTTTTGGGAAGAAATTTCCTTTCATTAAATATATAATTTCATTGTTTTTTATTTGTCGGGTTTTCAAATAAATAAGCTTTAATTACATAGTTCAATCTATTTTTTCACTATATCACAATGAAAAAGTCTTATCATAATCAATATGTTTGCAAATTTATTTAAATTTTTCATTTTCATTAAATTCAGAATTAAATTCTGTTTAATTTGGCATATAACATGACCTATTTTGGTTGACTGGTATTTTTTTTTAATTTAACGTTGACTTGTTTATTTGACTCAACACAGTTGATGAAAAGTTTGGCCTTTTTTCATAGTACAGAGAAAAAAATTACAAAAAGAGTACAATTTTCTTGTTTCAAATAATTTTTTTTTTCAGGAATATATAGCCTTTCTATTTATATGCTTTATAATTATTTCTGTCCATTAATTTTTTTAAATAAATTTTTATTTGCATTGCTAGATGCATTTTTCTATAAGCTCTAAAAAAGCCCTATTAAAATAAAACTAGTCATTTTTTTAAATATTTTATTTTCAAAAAAATCCAGAAATGCTAATTAGTTTGGCAAATAACATGCCATAATTCCTTTTATTAATTATTTGGCAAAAAAAATTCTATATTAATTTTTTTCTTTGAGAATAGTGAAAAAATAACTTGATCTCTGGATGTAAACCAGTTTTTCAGGCTAGGCCCTGGAAGGGTTAAGGAATTTGGTTTTTGTGAATATATTTATAAAATAATAAATACCCCCTCAAGCAGCTGCTTGCCACAGAGGTCTGACAGGAGCCTGTCAGTTTATATGCCAGAGTAGAAGATCTGAGAGGATGGCAGGACCTCAGCAGAAAACAACACGAACATCCATGCCTTACCCGGGGCTCGAACCCAGGTCCCGTAGATAGATTATATTAATATATATATTATATATTATAATATATTATAGGATTGGAGCAAATATTTTGCAGTATGTGGGAAGGCAACTGTTGTGTTTTGTTACTATGGTTTGTGAGTTTATGGGTTGTTTTATGGGAATTTTATTTCTTACTAATTATAAATAAATAATAAATAATATCCCCTCAAGCAGCTGCTTGCCACAGAGGTCTGACAGGAGGCTGTCAGTTTATACACCACAGTAGAAAGTCTGAGAGGATGGCGGGTAATTAGCAGTTGTGATTTTTTTAATATTATTATTATTTTTGTAGGGGGGAGGATTAGTAGATTTATTTATTATATTGCATTTATTTAAAATGCAAATTATTGTTACCATGGTAACTGTACATTTCATTACACAAAAAACCCAAGTTATTGTTACCATGGTAACAAAAATAGAAGCACTCTTTTTCTAGAAACTTTTTTCTAGAGTTAGGATCTAGGAGGCTGTGGAAATGATTGAAAAGTACCGTTTTGTTACATTGTGTAAAAGAAAAAAAAATGGTGCCTGAAGACTTACGCACATTTCTACCAGGTTAATTATTTTAACATTCAATATGAATTCTTAGTTTTCGAAGCTTTCACTTCAACAAAAAATTCTGTGACCCATTCCTTCTTAAAACAACATTATTTTCCAGAAATCAGCTCATGTTCTTTAAGCACTTCTGAAATAATGGTTTTGTCACGTGAGAGCAGAAAGAAATTGATTCATTCTTTCTTTTAAATTTGTTGGTGGTAAAAAATATTTAGAATAGCCACTAATATTAAGTTTATGAGAGACACCAGTTTCTAACTGTTAACATTAAATCTATGTGGATTTCAAGAAATTCAAATCAGTCCACACCAGTTTTGACTGACCCCAGCAAGTTCACATTAGTCTATACTCTTCTGCTGGGTGAAAGGAAAGTTAATGTGAAGTTTGGTGCCTCTAGCTCTTTATTGGGGTGAGTGAATAAGCAGAAAGACAAACAAACCCATATATACTTTTTTATATATGTAAAGTGGTTTCTTTACTTTTCAGTGCTCCAAATGGCAACTGATCGAAATCTACAACCAAGCTTACCAATCCAATAAAAAAATCTTAGATTTCAACTTCAGAGATTATAAAACAATTACCTTCAATACTCAATCATTGTACTCTTCCACTCAGTTTCTTAAGTAAAATTGGCAAATACAGAGCAGTATTAAAAAAATATATATGTAGGCTTTTTATTCCCATTCCAACAATACAGCCACCACAACTGAGACAAAAATTTCAACATACAGGTTGTTAAAAAGAACTAACAGATATGTAAATAAATAAAGAACAGAATATATATATATTTTACTGTTGAGCAAACATAAAAAACAAAATTTAATATCTGATGAAACAAGACTACAATACCACATTGTATATTAAAACCAATAAATGATTTCTTATTATAACTGAAACATAATATAGGAAATTTGAATATATAGAAATTTGAAATATATTATTTTTGGCAACCTACCTAGTCTTCTTCGTGACTTTTCTTGTCCAAGCTGTCCTGAATCGTTGTTTCCACAAGTAAACACAGTGCCATCCTGGAGCAGCACAATAGTATGATTTCTCCCACTTGCAATATCTCGAATTTTATTACTATGTCCGAAACACTTTAACTGAGTAGGTTTCAAAACGTGATCATCTTCAACTCCTCTTAGTCCTAATTCACCCTCTGATGCATTACCAAAAGAGAAAACTGCTGTCCAAATGGGTTCCACAGTTTTGGAATCAGATCTCACATATATTGCCATAACTTTTTTTTCAAAATTTTAAAGTAATAATTACCAATAATGACAAAGCAAGAAATGTGATAAACATTTAATGTGTGAGTCTTTGTAAGAGGCACCTGGAAATAAACATATATGTGTTAATAATTTTACTGTTCTTCCAAGTTTTACATTTATAATAAACATTCTAATATCTTATGTAAAATTTTCACTTTTAAATAAGCATAAAAAGACTTGCATTAATAAAACAGCTTTTTAAAAAGAAAATAATATTCTGTACCCTTGAATCTAATTTTTCATAACTTAATCTTCTCAAATAAACCAAGCAGACCAATCCAAATATTTGTTGCTGTGGAAAAGCAGGGGTAAGTGGAGTAAACTTAAGAGTGCCTTGCTACCATTTACATGTCAGAAAAAGATACATGCACATCCTCTCCAGCAACTGCTTGTCATAGAGGTCCGACAGGAGCATATCAGTTCAATATGCCACAGAGAAGGTCTGTGAGGAAGGTGAGACCTCGGCAGAAAAACAATGCAGACATCCATGCCTTACCTGAAGCTTGAACCCAGGTTCCTTTGATCAGTAGCTAAGCATATTAACCATTCAGCCACGAGACAGTATTTGGAAAAAGATAAAGCAAATCTAAATACTGTATGAAAGGTAGAAGAAACTGATCTAGGAAGTAATATGAAGTTTGGCAGAAGTGCAGTGTAAGGCTCTCAGCTGCCATCTTGTTTTTCTTTCACCGTGGTGAAAAATAAGTCTGGTAAAAGTAGTTTGTTCTGCATCTACCTCGAGACGTGTTTAGAGGATATATACAGGGTAATTGAAAACTCTTTCAATAAAAAAATAGGGGTGATAGTACACATCAAGACGCACAATTTTTGCAATGAAACCTAGGGTCGCATTCCATTCCTCCTGCCAGAAAAGAGTACTTTTTAAAAACGCCACGCAAGCACAAGTATTTACAACCAGTGCATGAAAATCACAAGATGCAAATCAGGTGCACTGAGAAAGTGTGTAGACGATTAAGAACAAACATTTAAAATGCAGCCGAACCTGTTCATTGACATTACCATGATAACATCACATGATAAGTGACATATTCGTGACGGACATGGAAGACTACACATACGAGGAATTGGTGGATATGCATCTGATGTACAGCCAAGCAGGTGATAATGGACGTGAAGCACAAAGATTGTACCATGAGAGATTTCCGAATCATTGTATTGTGATTTTCATGCACCGGTTGTAAATACTTGTACAAGCATGGAGTTTTTCGAAAGTACTCTTTTCTGACGGAAGGAGTGGAATGTGACCCTAGGTTCCATTGCAAAAATTGGTCATCTTGATGTGTATAGTACACATCAAGATGACCAATTTTTGCAATGGAATAATATACTCTATATGCAAAAATACATTTTAGTTTACAATCACCCTGTATATGCAAAATTTAGAGGATGTGTATAAAAGAAATATGCAATGCTACATAGAAGAAACTCATGTTTCTGCACTAAAAAAAAATCCCTTAAAATAATCTTATCAAAACAAGATTTTATTAACAACTCTTATCGCTAAGGAATAAACCTTTATTCCACACTTAAAAAAGTCCCCAAAATAAATAATCTCATCAAAATTAGATTTCATTAACAACTTTTATCACTAAGGAATAACTCCTTGTTCCTTACTGAAGAAAAGCCCCAAAAATAAATAATCTCATCAAAAGATTTCATTAATAATGTTTATTGCTAAATATTGAAACCTCTTTCCCTACTTAAAAAAAATCCCCCAAAATAAATATCAAAAGTAAATTTCCTTAATAATGCTCATTACTAAAGAATCAACTTATGAAAAGCCCCAAAAAGAAATAATCTCATTAGAGAGAACTATTTTAAACAGCATATATCAGTCATAAACATTGGAACATGTGGATGGATATCATATTGCAACTGAATGTTACAGGTTTTCTGGTTTTCCTGGGGAAAACGCCAACATGGCAGGTGAGGGCCCTACAGTGCACCTAAGCCATGAAGTTTAACTGGTTTAATTTATTAAATATAGTTTTAATAACAAAACATGTTATGTAAAAAAAAAAAAATTAATAGAAGTAATACAAATTGGTAAAAAAAATTGCATACAGTTGAAGGGTCAATTATTCATAAGCTCACAAATCATAAGTTGTGCTTAGTTACCAGATGTGATATAAACTTATTAATTGCTTTGTACATACTGGTCAAGTTAATAATATCTAAGAGGTCTCCAAACCTTGGAAATGATTGAGAGGCTTTTTAATTAAAACAAATAACTCAGTATGTTTTAGTTAACTACTAACAAAACTACAAAAATCCTAAGCAAGTTTTAGGGTCTAAGAATTAAAGCAATTAAAGAAATTTTTTAAAAGGTTACATCATCGTACACTAAACATGCTAGATTTTAAACTACAACTCATACTACGTTAATATAGTATAATAATCATAATTACATAAATAAATAAATTTCATTATCAGATTTTAAACTCAATGATCAGTTTATGAAGATCATAACATTTCAAATTCCAATTCACATTTTCATTAAAATAATGTTTACTCTTTGATGTGTTTCTTTGATCTTATCCATGAAACCTTAATTCTTTTACAACACTTTATGAAGATTAAGTGAATAAAGTAATGCATCTACTTTCATCAAAGAATACAACATAATATGCCATCCTCACAATATAATCAGAGCCAGATGAGTTTTGTTGGCTGTTGTTTGGTTTCATCTTATCTCATTTGGCTGTAAATAATCAGATGATATGATGCTTGAATTTCATTATAACATCAAATAGGCATTCCCTATAGAATGTAATATACATCCTTTATGAATGTGTACCCTGACAACAAACTTTTAATATAGATTATTCAACAGTGTAAATGTGTTATTTGCATGTCTTGATATTATCCCTGAATAACCAAATATTGTGATACAAAATTAGATAATGCTTCATCACAAACATTGGTACTTACAATGATACAATGTTTGGCAAGATTGTTATTTTGTCTCAATGGAATAAAAATATTGCAGCAAAATATGTCATCATGAAATATGCACTAAATCTTCATATAATTATACCTAAATGTAATGTTGATGGCATGCAGCACTGATTATTTACGTTATGAGGATGGCACGTTATATCCTATTCTTATGCAAGTGGAACCAAGGAATCTTATGCCCCTTAGTTCCAACTATAGCGATTATTTTTTTGGTGTTTGCTTTTACGTATTTTTGTACCTTTATTCTAGATGATAAAGGTATTATTATAAAGCTTAAAGCATGGAATATATGTAATAAATGATCGCTAACATTATTTACTATATCGTGCAAAAAATCATCTAACAGTTATCATTAATGATGAAACTTCTGCAATTCCCCAATTATTAATGGGTACCTTTTTTTCTTCGTGAAAACTTATTTCGTGCTGCATGAAGCTTAATTTGATTTTCAGTGGAAAAGAATACATGTATATAATCAAAAGTACAGTATTCTTAAAATAGTTATCTCGTGTGAGCAATTTCCGTCAGTTTGAATTGCATGAGTAATTTAATGGACCTTCGCGTAAAAACAAATACTTTCCACATTAGTCATGAAAGTATGAAAAACAAAATTTCTAAGTTTTCTGCTTATCAGATAACAATCTTATCGACTTACACTTATTTAAAGATTTTAAATCCCATTTTGAGAACATCGTGATAAACACTTTTCAATCTAGCGATTACGATTAGAATTACAGCCGAAAACTTGCAACGTAAGAATTCATGAAAACGTTTGAGCACGGTTGTGATAATTTCTTGAACTAGAATTAAAGGAATCGGTTAAATTAAGTATAATACGTGCATGTTTTGTTTCTGATACATTATAATTTTTCCTCTGCTGCTTTCAGACCTATATGGTAAATGGATTGCTGGAAGAGAGAGTCCTTGTTTAATATGAAAAGTTAATTTTCCTACAATCTAGAGGTTTAGACATGCCGATGAAAAAATATAGCATAGTGAAGTTTAAGTAAAGCCGAAGAAAAAATTATATTAAATGATTATCACAAAATATCCCAAAACAAAAATAAAATTCATGTTTAAACTAAGCTATGGAATCACATTACGGTTGGCATGTGAATCCATTTTCCTAGAAAATGGCCATTTTCTCTAGCAGTTCGTAAGAAATCAATTATTTCAAATTCTAATGAACCGATAGTGAATCTGATTGCATCGTTCATTTTATTTTCAGTTGTATTCTTTTCGTATTAACAAAACGGTATATAGTGTGAAAAATTCCCTGGGTTGCTTTACTTCTGAGCTGAACTTTGTGCACACAATAGGCTAAATGATCAGGTCTGAAGGATTCCTAAGATACAAAGTTGGGTAGATGAAGGGGACACACAGAACAGCTGTTAGGTGACAGCTGGAAGCCTTCTGTCAAGCTGGAAGCTTCTGTCATCGAGCACAGGCAACACCACCTAGAGGAGTGTTGGCACAGGGCAGGACCTAGGGGAACCCCCCCCCCCTTTTCGGAATGCTAATAATGGTAATAGATGCAAAAAATATTAAATTTATTTATGTTTCATGCATTTTTCAAGAAAATGTTTTAAAAAAATTTTAAAGATCTGTAAAGGGGTAAATATTATAATACATTGGAAATACAGTCTTTATAATTTTTCGGCTGAATTACGTTTCTTGACCCCCCCCCCCCCCCCCCCCCCCGCCCTCGATTTTTTTTCTACACCCGAGCCTGATCCAGCATGTTCTTTAACATTTACAAGTATAGCCATCCTGCATACGAAGCTAGAGCTTAACATTCCATCCAACGAATTTCGACATTCACAAATCTTACGATTTCTCCTTTCTCACTGAGGGCAGATATAGATTAGAAGAGATTAATGTGTTCCTCATTAAATAATTAAAATGCTGTCATGCAAAAAAAATTATTTCAAACGAGAAATAATCATTGTCTTAATTCCATCTCTATTTATAATTTTAAAAAATCTAAGGTGCTTACACTGGCTTACACAGGTTCAATGCAAACTGTTCAACTGGAGCTGTCCCCCCAGTCCTGTCAAATTCAGGCCAGTTTGCCTCTTTCATTTAAATTGTGACAGGAAAAAACTCCTGAAACCCTTAGACCCATAACATAAAAGTTAGAATGATCTTATCTCTTTCCTTCTCAAAACCTTCCTCTTTTACAATTTTCAATATCTAAAACTTTCCTCTTTCGCAATCATTGACGTGTCTAATAGATTAAAGGCTGCGACATGCAGTCCAACTAAAAATACCAAATTTAAAGAAAAAAATCTTGGACTTTGGAAAATTAATTAAACTAAAGTGAGCAGATGTCCCCATAAAGCTTTGATGTCTGCTCACTCTAGTTTCATAGCTCAAAGTTTACGACTTTCGTTATAAAATTCTGGCCTCAATCTTTCAGTCATTTGCATTACGGATCTAAAATTTTTATAAGAGTGTTACCAATATTATTTTATTATTTAAACAAATTCAAGTACTGTACAGTTAATTTTTTTGTTTGAAATTTTTCGAAGAAATGTCTGGGGAACTTCCATGGATATTTATTCTTCCGGAATAGACCTTTTCATCCAGGGACAATTCCGGAAAACAGAGGTATCTAGTCACCCTAGTTAATAAATAGAAGAGTTGTCACTGGCGACCAATAAGATGACCAGAAGATATCGAGAAATACCTTCTCTATTCATTACTAAATTGGTAATATTTATGTCACGGGAAAGCAAAGGAAATGTAAGGAAGTGTTAATCTTCGGCGAAGCGTAAGGTCAATTTTCCTCTGTTCTTCACAATCTTATCTTAGAAGATTAAAGTTTTGATGAAAAAAAAAACCCAAACAACTACGTTAATTTAAACCATGGGTTTAAACATTAGGAAAATTTGAAGCTTTATCCGGAGTAGGTGATACTCTTACTATTTAGGGGGAGTTGTTCCTACACCCTTTTTTGTGGGACGGGGTAGAGTATGCTTGGTTTTCTGATTCTATCCTTTAAGGTTTAGAAGAAGTTCTAATTTTAGGAAGGGAGCAAGAAAGTTTGGTGGATGATTCTAATTTTGATAATTATATAAAAAACCTTTTATTTCAAGAATCATTATGCAAAATTTGATTACAATATATTAGAAGAAATCCAATCCATAGTGAACAGAGACTCAAACTGCTTTCCAAATGTGTATATAATACTGCCTGAAAAATTACCTAATTCCCTATGAAAAAGAGCTGATTCTCTCCATCTCAAACAGTTATTGAAATTAAAAACAAAAAAGGGAACTGAAAATGATGTAAACGGAAATTATTTAAATATTGAATTTTTTTTTTTAATTCTTAAAGAAATAGGTTGTTTCAATAAATGAGTATGTGGCATTTCGTGTACTCTTCTGATGATATCCATTTGCGTGATAGTCAAGTTCCGCTAAACCATGGCCGTCGCTGAACACTACACCAATTTGTTGCAGTAAAAATAAATTTCCTGTGGTATCCGAACCCACACTTCCCGAAAACATGTCTGGTACTCTACCTCTGAGCTATCCCAAGGCTAGCTCACTTCCAACTAATCGAGACTATCATTTTGTTTCTCCATCTGCAGTCATTCTTGGTGTATAAATATGTATCTAATGATCGGGAAAGGAGTAGCCTAATTGTCCATATACACGATGCTATTATTTTTATAGTCAAACTCACAGAAACAGCGTTTTCGATAAAAAAATGTAAATAATAGGGAAGCACATGAAATATCCTGTATGCAAATAACAATTATAGTGTTCGCTAAACAAAGTTGAGCTCTCAATTTCTTCAGCTAAACATTTCAGTTATCTAGCTACAGTATATTTCCAATGATTTACTATCATTGAATTTTACACCAATTAAGTTTCACAAAAAGAACATGGTAATGAATCTCCAAGGTAAAAATAAAGAAGAGTAAACTGAGTGATATGGGTGAGGAATTAAAAAAAATCAGACCTGCCCGCATTTTTACCACAAGACAGAGCAAAAGCACAAGTCAATATGGGGGAGAAGAGAACATACTATTTCCTTGCTTTTATGTTCATGAAAAAAGAGCATGCAACAGAATTAATTTTACTGCATTTTAAAGTTAAACCTGATGTTCTTTCTCCCCACCCCCGGAAAATATTTCGATGCTACTTTTCTTCACTTCGAAAATAGTAAATCATGTTATAAAATTCATTTGTTATTGGGACTGCATTTGTACAACCCTGCTGAGTAACACCGTTATTATAGAATCTTAATGATGCTTTCAATTACAGGAATGTGCTGAAAAAAACTGTGGGGAAAGAATGTGTCCAAGAAAACTTGGAAGAAGGAAGATGTTAAGTGCCTTCTGAAAAATGAGTAACAAAATGACACTGAATAGTAACTTGGACAAGTTATTTTCTTGAACAGAGAAGTCCATGATTATAATTATTATTTATTTGGTCTTCGCCTCTGACCCGCAGAAAATCCCGAAATTCTGAAATTTTAAATTCAGGATCTCTTTAAAATATAATTGAACAGCCTGGATTTTAGCTGTGCAAAAGCTGGTAAAGAATTACTCCAACGTAACTTCCAGTTTGAAGAAAATTCTGTTCTTTTGAACGGGTTGATGAAAACATATTTGTCGAAAGCACAATTTAAATCTCCAATCATGCAGGGATTAGAAGCCACATCTTGCTTCGCCAATTATTTAAACTTCGAAATTCAACTGAAGTGTTGCTGAAAAAATATAGTTTCCGAACCGAAACCAACCTCCTAAATAGCTGGTAGGTCATGTCAATGTTACCAGCTGAATTTACCTCAACATCATTTAACATCTCTATCATTGATTAAGAAGAGATTTTCTGAATCAGGAAGTGCTATTGGCCCCATTGTGAACACTTTTCTGCGAATATTGAACAAAACACATTCACTATCCACAGAAAATTGTAAGTTAATGGGACAGTGGATTGTTTTGAGAGGCAACTGGGGTGATCATGATGAGACTATGAAACTGGGCAGTTGATGCTTCGATATTTCTCATAATTTAAAGGCCAATACCATACCAATCACTTGCCAAGAAACTTATGTTTATGGAATTGTCGAAATATCAACTGTAGCAACATTAACGACATCTTTGTACACAGTTGCCAGTAACACTACGGATTAGTTTCTTTCGAACATAAGCCAGCTATTGCTTTCATTTTGTTGACTGTCCATCTCTTCATCTGTAGGGAGTCCCTCATTCGAGGCTAATTTCACCATGTTCTTACAAAACCTTTAATCTTTTTTGTTCCCATTATAGAGCTATAAATTTCGAAAATTGCGAAATTTAGAAAAGTATTATAACCTCTTCATGTTCTTCAATTTATCTTTGAAATTTAGATGGTATAGTATGACATTCAAAAGGTTTAAACCAAGGATTCCCAAATGAGAGAGAGAGGGGGGGTTTCATGAAAACAAAACAAGGAGGGGAACAGGGAGGTGAAATTTTTGTGTTTATAGTTAATTATGAATTACAATTGCTTTTAAAGAGAGGAGGAATGATAAATGATAAACTGATGATAAACCGATGATAAACGATAAAGGATAATAATGATAAACCGATGATAAACGATAAATGATGATAATGATAAACTGATGATAAACGATTAATGATAATAATGATAAGCTGATGATAAATGAGAGGTAGGGAGGCACGAGGGTTTCTCAAACATCAAAAGGTGGATGAAAAATGTGGGAATCCTGGTGTAAATTAACATCATAAATTTTTTCCCTATCTCTCGAGAGAGGGCACTACTAACTGCAGTCCAGTGGATTTCCAACTTTCTCTGAGCACTTTTTAATCCTCGATACTAGGCTATTGTGTGCAAAAAACGACGCTTAACCCTGCCAACAGGCAAACACTATAGACACGATTTTTCAAAACAATTCATGTAGAATATGCAACCACAAATATTTGTAATATATTGCAATTTAGGGTTTTGGCATTATTTCTTGAGGTTTTGTACATAATTCAATAAATTTTCCACATCAAGAAGCAGGAAAAGCAAATTATTTAAAAAAACAAAGCTCATATCATCTTTGAGCACAGATTACATCTTACGCCGAAAAATCCTTAAACCTTTCTTTTATTTTGAGTGTCTGTGGCTATCGCCCTTTGTGGGCATCCCACGATGTTGGTGGACCCTGGGCAACTACCCATTTTGTCTATTCAAAACTCTCTTGCATTGTTTCTCAGTTTAATTTAGCAACAGAATTTTTTCGCACTGAAAATGTTATTACACAATCCTTAATATAATTCTTATATATCAAGCAAAAAATAGACCACAAATAAATATGGATAATAATAAACGAAGAAATTAAAGAATATAGAGAGAAATTAAGGAAAACAAAGATATTAGGTCAACATATTTAAAACAAAAATCAGCTTTCAAAGTATATTAAAAAGAGAGAAAAATTTAAACTATGTTTTTTAAAGTGGGTAATGAAATTTTCTTTACGGAACACCACCTGCTATTCTAGATGCGCCATCTTTTGGCAAATGGAGAAAGCTGTACACTATCTTGGATTTATT
Source organism: Ryuthela nishihirai (assembly GCA_038380435.1). Taxonomy (NCBI): domain Eukaryota; kingdom Metazoa; phylum Arthropoda; class Arachnida; order Araneae; family Heptathelidae; genus Ryuthela; species Ryuthela nishihirai. The sequence goes on from JAWZYU010000013.1 coordinate 35,536,411, forward strand.
AATTAAAAAGGCAGATATTTATTCATAATTAGGCTCGATTTTTATCATTTCAATTTATAATTTTTGTATATATATAATAAATGCCCATCAATGGATGTTTTAAAAACACGAACAAAAAGAAGACAATAATTTAACAATTTATTTTACAGAAATTCAACTTTATTAAAATTAACAAACCTTCACCATATATATATATCTTTAATTATTCATCTAAAAATATTTCACTACATCGTATAGCTTTACAAAAAATCTAATACAGTCTGAAATTTAAAATTTTCACAAATATATTACCAAACAGTTAGGAAGAATAACATATTTTAGTGATTTTATTATAACAAAAATGGCAACAGATAATCTAATAAAAACACTTGAACTTACGATGGTGTAAGTTTACGAACATCATATTACTGTCTATTATGACTCGGATTTATGATAAAGTCTTAACTAATAGTAATTACGCACATAATGCAGCTGTAAGAGTAATTACGTTGGAATAAATGTTATCAATGGGCTGATTGTCTCTTTAATTATTTGTTCCTTTATCAATTCTAAGAATTTAACATTACAAACAAAAATTAAGAAAAATGAAATAGTACAATAGGTGATCTAAAAATATGTTCCTTAAAGAGATTTAAAAAGGGAGAAATTGTTTATGAACTGACAGTCTAATCATTCACTATAAAAATAAATAACTTTATTTAAATATCAATTTAAAACATGATAATTTACTTTCTATTTCGATATTAAAATATCGTACAGTTTATCATCACTTTGTTAATGGAATTAGGAATTCGATCACAATTTCGGATTTTCATTTGTCATCAATTTTAAAGTATTATTTAGAAGCTTTCGATGTGATACATAACAAGAAATGGAAATATATAAATTTAATAATTTCAACCCAATCTAAAATGCAAATTATCATCGATGTGTATAATAATATGGTGTATATATAATGAATTAATATAATTATGAAAACCATTTGCTATATTTTTCTTTTCATTATGGGAAAACCATTTTCAAATAAAATTGTAAATTTTTTAAATATAATAATAAAAATAATTAATAAGAAGTTTTATTAAGCGTTAAGTAAGTATTGCTTTTACTGTTACTTAACATCACAGCAATTTTAAGATGGTTTATCATTGAAAATATTTCCAAATAAACTACACTAATTCAGTGGTGTATCCAGAAAGTTCTAATTGGGAGTGGACAGGGTCGATAAATTTGAGTCCAGTATTGAGGGGGAGATTATACTGCCTCATTTTCGATTTTAGGGGACTGCCTTATCAAACTTATTACTAGAAAATCAATACTATAGGCATAGATTATTTGTAAATATTGACTTCAAGAAATATTTTTGCTGAAAAAAATTGGATATGGAGAAGTGGGCTCGGGTCCTTCTCACAGCGAAGTTTAATTTTTCAACAAAAAATATTTCTTGAGTATTATTCCAGATCTCGAGAGGAAAGTTATTTCCTCATAACTCCTGATCACAATCACAATCACCACTATCCCCTTGGGTTACTTACCCACTATTCCAATTACTTTCTTTAATCTGCCGATAACTGGATTTGTATAGTAAAAATTAATAACTCTGTAAGGAAAAATTACATTACATAGAAAGCACAAAAACGTGATATTTGAAATTTAATTTAACTCTTAATTTTCGTTATATGTACGATTGCGACTTGTCTTCTGCTACTGACCGACATGTATTCGAAAGAATTCGAATGTCGAAACGGAATTAGTTTTGTAAATTCGGCTCGAACTCGTACGTCACTATTTACATAATATCAGGTATTATTGCATTTTAATTATATTAATTCTAAACTGCTCGAAGCTGCCATATGAAGGGCGATTTCTTTTGAATTTGGTTTCCACACAGAAAAATACAGTGTGATTCAAAGTCTGGACAACAGGCATAACACATGCAATCAGAACAGATATCGGTCAGTATTGGTATAACGCCTAGGCTTCCTAGGACCTCGCCCATAAAGATCTAGTGGGTCGCGCAAATATATAATTTTACTTATGAATTTCATTATTTGGTAAGTCTAGAACGGTCCTAAGTATCGCCAGGCTAGGGCTCCGCCAGATTTTAATCCGGTTCTGATATTGATAGACTCGAGAAATGTTTTAAGAAATGGAACAATGAATGGTTGCATGGGGTTACAAATAATATTACAATAATCACAAATAATTGCTAATAATAATAATAAGAGAAAATTTAGCGTTTTTTCAAACTTGTCCAGACGTTTGAATCATGCTATTTGATGCACTGAACACGGGAAGATAACTTCACAGTTTGGGGTACTCTATAAAAGTTCAGAAATGTTCCCTCAGTGCTCAATTTAATAACACTTTTTGGTGTTAAAAAATAGAATAGACATTTACATACAAGTGTGAGAGAGTACGAACTATATCAACTTCAGTGAACTGGAATAGAAGACGAATGTTCTCTTTTTAAGAAAATGAAATGAGAAATCACAAGGACTAGATCAATAAGATCGCAAACAACTAGTTGATCATTAGCGGAATATCAGGAGAATTCAGGGTTGAATGAGGGGGAGGAAAAAAATTTGCAATCTGCTCGTTTCATATTTACATGCCTTTATTTGGAAAACGTATGAGGGAAAGAAGTTTAGAAACCTCAATAAATTAAAACTTGCAATTTTGGACTCTCATCGTGAATTTCTTCTTCCTTTTCTATTTCTCTGTCTCTTACTCTGCTCCCTTCTCCACATTCTCCTCCCCCCTTGCATTTCAGCAGGGCATCAGTGATAGTTAGGCCTTAGATTAAGTCGGTTTGATGATAAGAAGTGTGAAAGAGCAACTTGTAAAAATTCTGAATAATCACTAAGTTATATGAAATATTCAATATTCAAGTGCCAATTATATCAATTAGATCTTTAGCACATACTCTCTTTTATCGAAGTCACTAATCAGAAGTTATTACCACCTCATTCTAAGGCAAACAAGAAAACAAAGAAATCTTTCTTTGAGTTAATTATACCTAATAATTACTTCTAGCAAAGAGTGGCAGACTCCTCGCCAGTCTTCACTAGAAATAATTATAATAGCAGACAACATAAAAGAATTACGATTCTGTGACTCAGCATATGTTCCAAAGTAAGCTCAGTCCCTCATTGCACTAAAAATATTATACACCAGTGAAAAAGTAAATAAAAGTATATATGTAATCTAAAAAAGAATACAGAAAATCAAATGCTAAATTCGCGAGTTTTTACAATAAAACATTCGTAGAAATTATTCTAAGGCTTTTTTTTTTTTCTTTGCGAATAGCCGGATCAAATCTCGTAAGGGATCCTTTCTTGCGATTTGTAATAAACGGAATGGAGGCGAGAAGCGCTGGGTTGGGTTGTTTTATCTCTCAGCGGCACTTTTTTTGCACACCATGGGCTAAATGGCCAGGTCACATGGACCCCGAAGGCTCAGAGAAGGTTGGGGGAGGGGACCCACTGGAACAGCTGTTGGGAGACAGATGGTGGCCTCCCGTCAAGGCCATCCAGCGTGTTCTTTAACGTCACAGGGTATGGCTCTCCCACACACGGGGCTACGGTTTAACGTTCCATCCGACGGACGGCGGCCTTTCCAAGCCCATCGGTGTTCCCTACTGACCGTGGGCAGGGCGGGGAATTTTGCGGAGATAAATCTCAACGCTGACCCAGCTGGGACTCGAATCTGGGAACTACAAATTACGAGCCTGGCGCGCTACCGACTGAGACCCTAGGCGAGAAGCGCAGTAAACGTGTTTATTGCAACCGACTTCACTGCGCAATAAATTTTTTACCATCAAAACGAAGGGCAACCCAGGAAATGTTCCTGCCGATTCCCATGCGTCGACCATAAATTATGCAACAGCTCGAAGTGGGAGACTGTACGAATTACATAATGATACACTTCAATATACTTATGGACAGGGCGGGAGTGGCTCAGTCGGTAGCGCGCCAGACTTGTAATCCCCGGTTCGAGTTCCACCTGAGCCAGCATTGAGATTTATCCGCAAAACTCCTTGAGCTCGGTCAGTAGGAGACGCCGATGAGCTTGGAAAGACCGCCGTCCGTCGAATGGGACGTTAAGCCGTCGCTCCGTGTGAAGGGAGAACCATATCCTGTGCACGTTAAAGAACACGCTGGATGGCTTAAACGGAAAACTACCATCTGTCTACCCAACAGCTGGCCAATGGGTCCCTTCTTCCAACCATTTCTGGGCCCTCGGGGTTCTTCTGACCTGGCCATTTAGCTCATTGTGTGCAAAAAAAGTGCCACTCAGAGGTAACAACCCAACACTTATGGACAGGACTTTTTTCTTTTTCTGAGGTTATGCAAGGTACGCCGTATCTCCACCTTCTTTCATTCATATAAAAATAAAATTTAGATTTTTTTTTGTGTTTGAGAGTCTATTAGTTACAGATTTTTAAAATGCAGTTGGTGATATTTTTCTTTACGTCACGTTCGACTGGATTACAATTCCCCAGTGTCGAGCAATGAGAGGTAAAACTAATTTAGCTTTGCTTATTTATTGGTGTCGACTTGTTCTAAGTTTCCAGTAAATAAAATTATATTAAAATATGTGTTTGAAGTTTTTATACATGCTTGGGTCATTTTCACAAAATCCCTTCCCACCTCTCATAACAAAGTTATTGGATCACAGTATCCCATATTTTTGGCTAGGGAAAAAAAGCAGTTTATGGACTATACCAAAGTTAATGAATATTATTCAGTAAAAAAAAGTTTTGGCTGAACGAAATATAAAAAAGGCGAACAAAAAGTGGGTTAAATGGCCATGTAATAATGGCCCCAAGAAGTCTGGGGAAAGGGTACCAACTAGAGAGAAGACATATAGAAGCCTCTCGTCAAAGACCATCCAGCGTGTTCTTTAACATGCACAGGGTACGGCAGCCTTTACCAAACTTTTCGGTGTCCCTTTTCTGATTGAGGGTGGGGGGGGGGGGGGGGATTTAGCTGAGATAAATTTCAAAGCTGGCACAGCGTGGGATTCGAACCTGGGTACTGCAGATCACGGGGCTTGCGCTATCATCTGAGGCACATTGTGTGGAGTCAGCACATTACAAAAATAATGCGAAAAATCGGTGGTATATCTAATCAAAAGTTCAGTATTCAATTCATCTCCTTTTATTTTAAAGCCTATACCCACTTGATTTAATTCACAATTCAGCGAAGTATTTATATTTTCCTCATAATGCATATTAATTTTAAAGCCAATACATCCTGTTTAGTCACATATGAAATGACCATTTTATTTCATACATTTATATCCCTAAAAATCATTATTTATGAGTTGATAAATAAAATCTATTCTTATATTGCTTTTAAAAGAGATCAAAAGTATTAAATTTTAAAATTTTATATATAATTTTGGTATATTTGCAATGAGTTCCTAATATTCTGAAACAGTAAAATTATTGCATTCTTTCAGTTTACAAAATATGTGCTATAAATCTGGAATATTCCAATTCCGGACTTGAGAAACCGAGATTCTATATTAATTGTCGCCTTATGTGCAATTGAACGTGTTTATACAATGTTTTCGTTTGACAAGGGTTCGTAAAAGCTGCACACAAGAAACTTAGTGATTAGGACAAATAAAGAATCAAAATAGGAATGTTCTTACAAATGTAGAAATATAGAACTTTTAATACATTTTGTTACTGGCTCATTTTTATCTGTAAAGAGCAGTTACTGCCAGATTTGATTTAATAAATTGCGATTTTGTTTAGCGGACGCGAACAATATTGTAAATCTTCCTTTAATCTCCGCATGGGGTCCTCTGTGTGCACAAATGTTTAGATAACAAAAATTATTTATGTTATTTCAATTCTAATATAGGAAAATTTAGTGAAAATATATGCTCTCAATTTATGTCTTGCATTCAAGATTAAAATAAATTTGAATTATTAAACGTAATGAACACTGAAGTTAAAAACATCAAAACTTTAAAGAATAAATTGCCACCCGTTATTTATGACAGATAATTTAAGACAGTCTTCATTAATAGATATTCTATCACTTGTTATTTTACAAATCCACAAGAGTATTTAATTATACATTCACTATACTTTGAAAGCTTCTTTTCCGATTAGTTAAAAAAATACATTTTTACACTATGCAGATTTCCATGATTAAGTTGATATACATAATAAGTTTTACTTTGAAAAAAACATTAATTCTCAGAAATTAAACTAATAAATACTATACCCCCACCACCGTTTGGAAGCCTTATTAATCTCCTCAAGCGAGTATAAATAAAGTTGGCATAGCAGCATCGTGACAAGATAAATTCGTTGTATCTGTATTGATAAGATAAAATATTTGTTTGATAACACCGACTTTGATATCCAATAATGAGCTTAGTTTAGTTATATCTATCACAAACTATATGATTTTGATTTTAGCATATAATTGGCCAGTAGCGTATCCCGGAAGACAGATCAAGGCATAAAACAAAAAAGGTCTGTTCTAAGAAAAAAGGGAGCAAATTTCTGACAATCATAAACTTAGATGAGTATTATAGATAGACGAAGCATTGCTATACGAGAGTTATACAAGAAAGTGGTGCTCACATTGGATAAGATGATTAAAGGCAAATTTTAATAGTGAAGTTTAGTCATGCATCACTTTTCCACCTACTTTCAGTGTGAGCTTCAGTTTTATGACGTCATGCTCGTCTTTTTTTTTTTATTACTCACCTTAGTTTTTACAAAACTTCCTCTTTCTTGTTTAGGGTCTAAATTGGCAAAACTATTTAAATAACATGAATGCGATTAAAATATAGTAACGAAAACATTACTTTTATTCAAATTTTGTCGAACTTCAGTTTTTATTTTTTTAAGAGAAGGGTCAAACCTCCTTACCTCCTTTGTAGATCTGCACTTGATTGTCATTTGATCTCATTGCATTATTTGTTCATATATAATATATAATTATTTTAATAAATGATTGAATAAGTATAAAGAACTTTCGTGAAGGATACGCCACTGATATTGTCCGCGATTAATAATACTTTCGTTTTGTAGAGATTGTGATAAATCTACTCAATACAGGGTGTTATTTTTCCGGATATGACGACATGCTCTAACTAAATGGTGTCCCCCGTGGCTGGAATTCTTTCAGGCGTATCTTGAAATTCGATTATTTCTGGTGGAGCTTCAGTGCAACAGCACGTTGCTGTGGCGATGATGCCCATTCTGAGTCGAGGGTTGGAGAAGTAGTAGATGATAGGATTAAACACAGTAGAGGCCTTGGCGAACAAAGGGGGCAGCAGGGTAAGGGTGGGGGGCACTGAGGAAGGGACGTCAAATATAGTCCACAGGCAGAGAACGGCATAAGGAGACCATGCCACGACGAAAGCCACAACTATGATGAATGACATCTGCAAATGCGTAAGAAATAATATCAGAACATTATTAAAGCAACAATTTTTTTAAACTTGTGACGTGAGGTACGTTGCGATATAAGTGTTGCTATCCAAAATGTATCAAAATTTATATGCCCACATTTTCTGGTGAAATTTATGTGAAATATTAAAATCACATCCTCAAAGTCTACGGATGAGAGAAATGGGAATGCGAAAGCAAAAAAAGCCAGTAACAGTTTCTTGAGGCAACCGATTATTTTATCTTCTGGGTTCTATTTCCATGTCTGACAGTTAACAAATCAGGTAAATTATTAACACAGTAATTTTAGATAGATAGATAGATAAATAGATAATTTATTCTCAGAATATGCAGTACTTTACATTTACATGTTTTTTACCTTAGAACTGAAGTCATAATGAAATATATATAATGTTATATTTCTCAGATACACAATTTTAAAGTATTACATTTTCTAATATATATTCTTCTTTATACATAGTTTGTCCAATAAAAATCATATATTTATTCATACCATATATATGGAAAATTTTAATATTATATTTCATTAGTGTTTTATAATTTTACCTACATTTTTCAGTACAAGTCTGAGAAAAAATGTTGAGTCTTCTACGAGAGTAAAAACTGCTTGTGGAAGAAATTTAACAGTTATGTTGTAATAAAATGAAAAGGCAACATGCTTAGTTTCACATTTCCTCACACTCTGCTAGCTTGATCAAAAAATCGAAGTAAATATTTAACTAATTTATAAGTTTGAAAATTATCATTAAGAATAAATGAAATAAAAATAAATAAATAAATAAAAAGACTAACTATTCAATCACGTGAAATTAAGGAAATCTTCATAAATTTGTTCCCACTAATAATTTCTATTGATGTTTTATATTCTTTAGCTGGAAATTTTATTTTACTAGTTTTTCGGAGAAAAGGAAATAATTACAACCGTTATTGTGTTCTAGGTTACTTCTTGTATCTTCCGAGTTGCTTCAGTAAGTCGGTTGGCTTCGTTTGTATACATACACCTGTAGAGTTTGCCACAAATCCTTAAATTAAATTGAAATAAGCTCTTTTTTTTAACTGTTTTTTTTTCGTTTGTCGTCACGTTTTAAACATTCGATTGCTTTTTGTTTTCCAAGATAAAAATTTATTTATGGATTCGATAGATATTAATAAAATACATATTATGATTCGAATTTTTCCAAACTTACAATAATTTTAATTTCCACTATTAGAGGGCACTAAAGTCGAGAAATAACAAAACGACATCGCAAAATAATCGAAATGACAGCCGCTATTTTTCCTAACTTAAAACCAATAAATGATTCGGAAAATTAAATTCGTTACATTTAAACCAGTGGTTCTTAACCTTTTATGCTTCACGTACCCCCTGGAAATGTATATGTAACTGACGTATCTCTTGTAAAGATAGATAAATTATAGTTTTAGTATAACAATGGGAATAAAATAAAACATATATATTTATACACACATTAAATTTTGTATTCATAAATTACATATATCGATAAACACAAAATATGACATTTTTGCATAGCAATGTTGCCAACTTAGCGATTTTTGAGCTCTCAAAGCGTACCTCAAAAACTTTTACCGTGTACCCCACATTGTGAATCCCTGATTTAAACTAAACTAAAACTAATCAAAAATTCGGAAAATGCGAAATGTAAAACACCCAATTCTGTTCTTACACGGATTTTTTTTACACGATTTTGATTTAACACGGTTTAGAAAAAAATTCTAATTCTCTTTTTACACGCTTTATTTTGATCTAACACACAGTTCAAATGGCACCTTTTTAAAAATATCCATTTGAATTTAGTTTTGAAAAAATATTTCTATTCAAGAAAAAATTCCTAGAATTTACATTTATAACAAAGATGACGCTTTTATGGTCACATTTTTCGAAGTAATTTTAACTTTGAAAATGTACTATAGATACATATTTTGTGCACTAAAATCCCCAAAATAAAAACTACACTAACATAACTACACAGCAAGTTTTCTCTATTTCATTCTGTATTTTATGGAAATATTGTACAAAACCTACTTCATTCGGAATAAAGTAGCAACATTGAGTCCCGGGAATTCCCCTCAATTTTTATCTTCAATAGTTAGTTTGGGTCTCTCATTTCGTGTTTAAAGTTAGAAGTGTTTAGATCTTTAATAGAAGAAATCGAAAAAAATTTTGTTTTGTTTTTTGAAGTTTTATGTGCGTAATATAAATTTATTAAATTTTGTTGATATGTAATTTACAATTTTTCATCATCTGATTTATTAACTACAATTCAAACATTTTCCTTAAGCCTTACCACGATGTCGGATAATTCAACTATACAAAAGCAGAAAAGGAAAGCTTTCTCTTTGGATACTGAGATCCAAATTTTAGATCGTCTTGCAACTGGAGAAGGTTCAACATCCATAGGTAAATATGGTTTTGGTTGGCCATATATAATATGGTGCACCCTTGGCTACTGATCTAAGGGACCTGGGTTCGAGCCCCGGGTAAGGCATGGTTGTGTGTGTTGTTTTTCTGCTGAGGTCCTGCCATCCTCTCAGATCTCCTACTGTGGCATATAAATTGACAGGCTCCTGTCAGACCTCTGTGGCAAGCAGCTGCTTGAGGGGGTATTTATTTATTTATTTATTTATTTTTTCACGTCTGGAACAAATCTTCTATTTTTTTATATGCACTATATTTTTTTGTTAAGCGGTTTTTTCGGGAACCTATCTACCGTGTAAAACCAGAATTGGGTGTATTTTATTAGTTCTTCTGGAATTTAATAAATATATATATATTTTTTCCCCTAAAAGAAAAAATTTGAGTTTTCCTTATCAGAGAAAAATTCAAACTTTTTTTTTCTTTAAAATAAACGCTAAACAATATTTGGAATTTTCATTCTATTTTTAGAAAAAGTACAAATAAAAAGTTATATACTTGCCATAATATATATAATATGCATTACAATATGCAATCCGTCTCGCAACATCTTAACGAAATAAAGTGTGTTTGAAATCGGCAGCGAGATCTGATTTTTCTAGACTGAATTTTTCGGACTAATAAAAAACCTTCTTTTATCTCATATTTAGAAAACTAGTTTAACTTTTTGATTATTATATAGGGTAAATACAGCTGATTACTAAAAACACTGTTTCATAAAATATCATATATAAATATTAATTTTACAAAATAAAACACTAAGTGTTGTTACAAATGATTAATTTCTATTTTATACTCAGTTCTTAAATATCCTTCTTTCAAATTTCGTCTTGAAATTCAATACTGGAAGTCTACATTAACGATGAGTATTTTTCGTGACCAAAAGCAAATATACGAGAAATTAATCTAATCTTTTCTGAATTAATGCAAATAAAATGCAAAATAATGTTACATCAATACTTATTATTAGCGGAACTGAAACTGAAATAAATATGTAAAAATTAAACTTTCAATGTATGTTTTATTCATAACGAGAATTTCTTCGGAACCCATTCTCCCTTTTTTCCATAAGTTGTTGGTTTCGATTTGCACGGCTTTAAATTACACGGTGATTTTCCTGAACCGAGATATGGGTTCTATATTTGTTAGAGGTGTTTGGTAATAAATATTTCTAAAAAAATGTGCTCTGTAAAAAACGGACGAATTTTTGATCAAAAAAACTGCAGAAGGTTATGAAAATGAGGACGTGTAATGTTATGTACGATACCGATGAGGAATCTTTCGATAAATAAATGAAAAATTTCTACATCATAACATCTTCATCATGCAGAGCGGGAAAAACACCAATGTAGAAAGTAGAACAGATATTATTTAAAGCTAAATTAAGAGATATAGTAAACTTATGGTGAACAAATAAGCCTTAAATAATAGTTTCGATTAATTCATTGATATATAAACAGCTTGTAAAACTATGCCAATGAAAGAAGTTTGATATTAATGCAGTAAATGAGTTTAAAGTATCGCCTTCTTATAATTTGGCAAACATTACTTTATAGAGACGAAATCGATTTTCGAGAAAATCGAGATTTAGTCTTTTTTTTTCTCTCATTATTATAAATTACCCCCTCAAGTAGCGGCTTTGTACAGAGGTCTGATAGGAGTCTCGATATATCATAGGTTGGTTGTTTGGGTTGTTTTACCTCTGAGCGGCACTTTTTTGCATACCATGGGCAAAATGGCCAGGTCACATGGACCCCGAAGGCTCAGAGAAGGTTGGGGGAGGGGACACACTGGAACAATTGTTGGGAGACAGATGGTAGCCTCCCGTCAAGGCCATCCAGCGTGTTCTTTAACGTGCACAGGGTATGGCTCTCCCACACACGGGGCCACGACTGAACGTTCCATCCGACGGACGGCGGCCTTTCCAAGCCCATCGGTGGTCCCCTTCTGACCGTGGGCAGGGCGGGGAATTTTGCGGAGATAAATCTCAACGCTGACCCAGCTGGGACTCGAACCTAGGAACTACAGATTACGAGCCTGGCGCACTACCGACTGAGCCACCCCCGCCCCGATATATCATAGAGAAGCTCATTTAGAAAGGCGAGACCTCAATAGAAAGACCACACAAGAAAATTTGATTTTATTTATTTTTGAAATGAAGCAAACTCAAAGGTTTATGACCTTACATCATGAGAAAAAATATTGCCACGATCGAGTAACAGGTTTTACTATGAAAAATAAGTTTTCAAAATATTTTTATGTTCCGTATGATATTTTTTCTTTACGTGTATGATAAAGTATGTTCATCAAGTAAAATAAACTCCCTTAAGGAAAGCAAAAGAACTAATTTAAACGCAGTATAAAAAATATTTTTAAGACGACAAAAGAAGTGCACTCGCTTGAGAACTGCAAAAAAAGAAACTAATTTGGAATGACTGGAGGAGATCGTAATACACGGGTTCGTGATTTGTTTCCCTACTCTAAAGCTCGTAAAACAGTGATTCCCAAACACTGGGTTGATGAACCCAGTATCTGGGAGTAACAATGAATGACCAAAAATGAACTAGTGCAGGCATGGCCAACATACGGCCCGCGGGCCGGATCCGGCCCGCATAATGAATTTCTGTGGCCCGCGAACAATTTTTCAATATTAGCATTTAGCTTCTAGTAATTAATCGAATGAATTGTCGATACTTCTATACTTTTTAAAAAAGATTCCGTTATAAAGAAAATCTTAGTATTATCAAAAATTATTATCAAGATTGAATGATTTACATTTGGAGGCTGTGTTAAGAATAGCTACTACAAGTATAGAACCAGATATTAAAAAAATAATAAGCGATGCAAACCGCCTCAACACGTCGCATTAGTTATTGTGTTAATTTGTTGTATTGATTTACTTACAATTATTCATAAACAAATTTCATAATAAAATTTTGCTTACTTAAAGAAATAAGTGTTTTGCTTAACATTTTTCAATTTTAATATTTCGTCCGGCCCGTGAAAATATTTTTTTTTTCCAATCCGGCCCGGGGGCAAAAACAGTTGGCCATGCCTGAACTAGTGTCTCAAAAGGTTCATTGTTGGTAAAATAATTGACCCTGGCATTTTTCCTATAGGTAAACATTTAGGTCGTGAGATTATGGGAATTCGAATTTTGGGTCGCGAGGTGAAGAGGAATTTAAACTTTGGGTCGCAAAGTGAAGAGGAATTTAAACTTTGGGTCGCGAGGTGAAGAGGAATTTAAATTTGGGGTCGCGAGGTGAGGATTTGAAATTTTGGGTCGCGAGGTGATAAATTTAAACTTTGGGTCGTGAGGTGAAGAGGAATTTTAATTTTCAGTTGAGAGGTGAAAATGAATTTGACCTTTGAGTTTCAAGGTGAAAATGAATTTGAATTTCAGGTCGGGAGCTGAACAAGAATTTGAATTGTGGGTCCCGAAATGAAGAGGAATTTGAATTGTGGGTCCCGAAATGAAGAGGAATTTGAATTTTGGGTCCCGAAATGAAGAGGAATTTGAATTTTGGGTCCCGAAATGAAGAGGAATTTGAATTGTGGGTCCCGAAATGAAGAGGAATTTGAATTTTGGGTCCCGAAATGAAGAGGAATTTGAATTTTGGGTGTCGTTGCCCTAGAATCATGTACCGGTAGTTAGTAAAGACGAATTATTCATTACCCTCTAAATTAGAGTTCGTCGACCGCAGGGCCCCCGGGGTCCCTTCTTCCGGTCGTGAACTTATTTTGAAAATCCGTACGATAAGCAGGTTAAAAACATAAACCCTAAAATAAACTTATCTTGCAATCAGATATGTACATACAGTTAAGCCATAATGTGTAAATAAGTGAAGAATATCCATTATTCTCAACATAAAACTGGAAATCTGGAATCATTATAAGTCAGAAAATTATTCTATGCATCCGTTTGTAAACAGTTAATGCAGGGTTGGGCTGTTTTCTGAGCGACACATTTTTGCATACAATGGGCTAAATGGCCACGTCACAAGGACCTAAGGGCTCAGAGAAGGTGTCAGATTATTGGACAGCTGTTAAGAGACAGAGGGTAGCGTCCCGTCAAGGCCATCCAGTGTTCTTTAATCTGCACAGGGTATGACTCTTCCGCACGCGTCCCATCCTACAGAAGATGGTCTTTCCAAGCCCATCGGTGTCCCTTACTCACCTAGGGAGGGTGGGAAAATTTTGCGGAGATAAATCTCAACGCTAGCCCAGGTGTGACTCGAACCTGGGAACTAGAGGATTTGGAATCCTCCCTCCCTCCTCCCCGGGGTCAGCGTTGAGATTTATCTCCGCAAAATTCCCCGCCCTGCCCACGGTCAGTAGGGGACACTGATGGGCTTTTAAAGGCCGCCGTCTGTCGGATGGGACGTTAAGCCGTGGCTCCGTGTGCGGGAGAGCCATATCCTGTGCACGTTAAAGAACACGCTGGATGGCCTTGACGGGAGACTACCATCTGTCTCCCAACAGCTTTTCCAGTGGGTCCCCTCCCCCAACCTTCTCTGAGCCTTCGGAGTCCATGTGACCTGGCCATTTAGCCCATTGTGTGCAAAAAAGTGCCGCTCAGAGGTAAAACAACCCAACCCCCCTCCTCCCCAGTTAATGCCGGCCCACGGATTTATATACTGGAAGTTAGCCGGGCCGTGAAGTTAGTAACATTCAAAACCGTTCATCTATATTACGTAAAGCGACGAGCCAAAAGACCACTGGGCCTCGTCTGGAAATGACACCTACCAGTGTGATGGAGCGTTCGTTTGCCCATTGATCGTGGATGGCATTTCGCATGGATGAGGGCACCTTCCTGGCACGCATGTGTCTTGCTGCTGCACTGTAGCAGACGGCAATGATGATAAGAGGCACAAGGAATCCCAAGACGAAGTACACCAGGATGAATGACTTGTAGCCCGTGTCGCTGTGCTGCCAATCGATCGTACATGTGGTGATGCTGGGCTCCAGGCCGTATCTGAAAATAGATTTTAAAAACAATGAAACGAGACAGATTAGGGCTAATTATCGGTTATTTATTCACTATTCAACGAGTAGTAATTATCAGTGTTTATTGATTGTGTAATTTCATTCGTTTATAACATGCCTTCCGAGTCAAAATTCTTTTTTATCTCGTAAGTACTCTGCTTTGCTCTAGATTTTATTGATCACAAACTTTTATTTATGGCAGGAATTGTTCGTCTTGGACCAGACTGGTCTTTTGGATATAATTACTTAGTGTGAATTGGTGGTTGTTAGTATTTATTTTTCGTTCAGAAGAGAGTTTATTAGGATTACTACTCATTAGGACAACAGGGAGCGGGGGGGGGGGGGGGGGCTCAGTCGGTAGCGTGCCAAGCTCTAATCTACAGTTCCCAGGTTCGAATCCCTGCTGGGTCAGCTTTGAGATTTATCTCCGCAAAACTCCTCGCCCTGCCCTCGGTCAGTTGGGGGCACCGATGGGATCGAAAATGCTGCCGTTCGTTGGATGGGACGTTAAGCCGTGGCCCGTGTGCGGGAGAGCCTTACCCTGTGCACGTTAAAAAACACACTGGATGACCTTGACAGGAGACTAACATATGTCTCCCAACAGCTGTCCAGTCCATTCCTTCCCCAACCTTCTCTCAATCCTAGGGGTTCTTGTGACCTGGCCACTTAGCCCATTGTGTGCAAAAAACTGCAGCTCAGAAGTAAAACATCCCAACCCAACGACAACAGGATATAAGAAATGGAAGTATTTATAATTATGGCAGTAGTCTTCTTCATGCAGCGAAAAGTTCAGAGTTGGCATGCTTCATTTAGCTCAACCAGAGCCATATTAAAAGGCTGAATCATGGCTATAAGACCCGACTTGTAGAAAGCTCTCAGCTTGAATTTCTTTTTTGCTTATTTAAGGTACTCATTTTATTTTTTAATCGTCTCAAAGGAGATTACATAAAGTAAGGCAATATTGACTATAAAGGATAGAGATGTCTCATTTAGAATTTGGCCCAAGGTCCCTCAAAGGATTAATTCGTCGTTGAGCCTAACACACTCCCCACTCTTCATTTCCTGGGGGCGGGGGTGGCTCAGTCGGTAGCGCGTCAGGCTCGTAATCTGTAGTTCCCAGTTTCGAGTCCCAGCTGGGTCAGCGTTGAGATTTATCTCCGCAAAATTCCCCGCCAAAATTCCCCGCCCTGCCCACGGTTAGTAGGGGACACCGATGGGCTTGAGAAGGCCGCCGTCCGTTGGATGGGACGTTAAGCCGTGGCCCGTGTGTTGGAGAGCCATACCTTGTGCACGTTAAAGAACACGCTGGATGGCCTTGACGGGAGGCTACCATCTGTCTCCCAACAACTATTCCAGTGGGTCCCTCCCCCAACCTTCTCTGAGCCTTCGGGGTCCATGTGACCTGATCATTTAGCCCATGGTGTGCAAAAAAGTGCCGCTCAGAGGTAAAACAACCCAATTTTCATTTCCTGTGGAAAAAAAAAATTAATCACCATTACGCTGGTTGTGTTGTTTTACCTCTGAGCGGCGCAATTGTGCACACAGTGGGCTAAATGTCTAGGTCACAAGGATCCCAAGGTCTTAGAGTTGGGTATGGGAAGGTGATTTACGCCACATATGTTAGGAGACAGATAGACGCTTCCGGTCAAGGACTTCAACAGTGATCATCAACGTTCACAGGGTATTGTTCTTCTGCAGTGGCTTGAAATGACTTCCGACGGACGGCGGTTTTTCCAAGCCCTCTGTCATTTAGTCGGTACTGTAACAAAATACAGGGGTGGGCTTCGCATCAGAGGCGCCCTCGTGCTCCCCCACCACCATCACCACACACCCCATCTGTCATCTAAATCACGAAATGCGACTCTTTCAAGTTATAACAAAATGGAGAATTACTTGTTTTTTCTGCCTAGTATAACGAGAACTTTTACGTGGTAAAATGTTTGTTAACAAAGTCATATTCAAACAAAAGAAAACTGGAAACAAATTGTCCAACTATGGAAAAGGTAAAACATTTCCGTGATTGAATTTTTTTATCCAGTTTGAGAAGAAATATTTTAACAAATGCTGCCAAAAATTCTTAATTTTTTTTGCAATAAACAGAGTTAATAAAAGCGACACTAGAAATAATCAAACTATTCTAAGAAGCCAAGCCCATTATCTAAATAGTAATGGGGGTTCTTTTCAAAATACTCCCCCCCCTTTGAGAAGTTTCTACGCATGTCCATTGCAATGTGCTTCATGTGATGTAACAGTTGCGTGATATTGCAGCGAACGTGGTAAGAAAATATTTTAACTGGATTAAAATCACGTGATATCTGTAAGAAGGAAATGATTAGGTGCATGTTTCACGTTATATGACAATCGCCGCAGTGGTGTATTAAAATTATTTTTAGGCGCTTTTAAAATTGCACTGGCGTATTGCAAAACTACAGGCGATATGCAGAAAATTTGAAACATCCTCATCTTGTGTCGGGTTGTGTTGGGTTGTTTTACCTCTGAGCGGCACTTTTTTGCACACCATGGGCTAAATGGCCAGGTGAAAATGGACCTCGAAGGCTCAGAGAAGGTTGGGGGAGGGGATCCACTGGAACAGCTGTTGGGAGACAGATGGTAGCCTCCCGTCAAAGCCATCCAGCGTGTTCTTTAACGTGCACAGGGTATGGCTCTACCGCACACGGGGCCACGGCTTAACGTCCCATCGGACGGACGGCGGCCTTTCGAAGCCCATTGGTGTCCCCTACTGACCGTGGGCAGGGCGGGAAAATTTGCGGAGATAAATCTCAACGCTGACCCAGCTGGGGACTCGAACCTGGGAACTACAGATTACGAGCTTGGCGCGCTACCGACTGAGCCACCCCCGCCCCTCATCTTGTTGTTCATGGAAAATGAAATTTGGGGATCCGTAACTGGTTAAATAGATTTTTATGGTAACATATGGCTGAAGAAAAATATAAGATGTCAATTAAACTATCTAAATTTCGATTTTGAACAATATTCGTTCAGTACTTAAAGAGTTATAGAAGTTTGATTATTGGGTTGTGTTGGGTTGTTTTACCTCTGAGCTGCAATTTTTTGCACACTATGGGCTAAATGGCCAGGTCACATGGACCGCTAAGGCTCAGAGAAGGTTGGGGGAGGAGACCCACTGGTTGGGAGACAGATGGTAGCCTCCCGTCAAGGCCATCCAGCGCGGTTCTTTAACGTGCACAGGGTATGGCTCTTCAGCACACGGGACCACGGCTTAACGTCCCTATCCGACGGACGGCGGCCTTTCCAAGCCCATCGGTGTCCCCTACTGACCGTGGGCAGGAGTTTGATTGTTGAATAGCAGAGATGCCAATCACGAGAATTCACCTCAGAAGTTAATTAAAACTTTTAGGAAAAGTATCATTTCAAATCATTTAATAAAATAAGTGTATGTTTTAGAATTTTCTGCAATTAGTTCTTTCAATAATTGCCAGTTTTACATAAAATTTCTTATGCCAGACTTTACTGCTGTTAAGTATTCCAGCTTCCATAACTCTTTAAATACCCAACAAATGTTGTTGAGAAATCGAGATTCAGATAGATTCGAATGAGATTTAAATTTATCCAGTCCTATTTTCCTATAAAAAGTTTATTGTAGAAATTACGAATCTTTGAATTTGACTCTCATGGGAATGTTTCAATTTCTCTATCCAGTATCTGTACGTAGAGAACAATATTAAAAATCTCCTAAATCGGCGTTCGTTACGCCGAGCTGGTAGTATTAACTTCTCAATTAAACGCAGATTTTCATCTTTGCTCTATTAATCTTGGTAGCCATTGTTTTGTCACCATTATCTCCCTCTCGGGGACGATCTCTTTTCAATTGTTCTCCCGACGAATTTCTCCAAAAGAATCTGCTGGCGTCAACGATAACATCAATACAACAGGAGAGCTAGTGCCGTCTCCATGGTAACCTTACCTGCCCCATCCCAGAAGTGGCATGGCAGCCCAGAAGAAGGCATACGCCCAGGCAGCGGAAAGCATCTGGCAATACCGACGATATGTAAGCTTGCCTCCTGTAAATAAGAAGTTTAAAAATGAGTTCCTGTTGCCAATACTACAAGTTAAAATCACATACTTATTGTTTTTATACTGATTAATTGGTTAGAGGTCAATTGTAATAAAAAAACTGTACAGTCCATCAAAAAAATATCCAAAAACTACGGTTGATTACAGAATTCAGAAAAAATATCTTGTAACGATTTTTGTAGAAAATAGTGATCTGGCAACCTTCGTGTCACGTGACACGAAGGTTGCCAGATCACTAATCAACCGTAGTGTTCGGATATTTTTTGAGCGACTGTATAAATGTACAAAAATAAATTGAGGTTACTTTCATTTATTATTGGGGCGGGGGTGGCTCAGTCGGTAGTGCGCCAGTCTCGTAATCTGTAGTTCCTAGGTTCGAGTCCCAGCTTGGTCAGCGTTAAGATTTATCTCCGCAAAAATTCCCCGCCCTGCCCACGGTCAGTAGGGGACACCGATGGGCTTGGAAAGGCCGACGTCCGTCGGATGGGACGTTAAGCCGTGGCCCCGTGTGCGGGAGAGAGCCTACCCTGTGCACGTTGAAGAACACGCTGGATGGCCTTGACGGGAGGCTACCATCTGTCTCCCAACAGCTGTTCCAGTGGGTCCCCTCCCCCAACCTTCTCTGAGCCTTCGGGGTCCATATGACCTGGCCATTTAGCCCATGGTGTGCAAAAAAGTGCCGCTCAGAGGTAAAACAACACAACACAACTAGGCAGAAAGAAGGAGGAGGTATTTCTATTCACGAAAACACTGTTGTTTAACTATTGCATTTTTATTTTATCGATTGTTTTGCAAACATTTGTCACTGGAATGAATTTTCATAGCAATGAAAAACTTTCGCAATTGATTATAAATTTAAAGTATCGATTAAAACATTCTCAAAGGGGGTGGACACCTATCCTTTTGTGTATAAGTACTTATTTAAGGTACTCATTTTATTTTTTAATCGCCTCAATGAGCAATTTTACATAAAGTAAGGCAATATTCATTTCAATGCTGTGTATTAATATATAGCTGTCCCGTGGCCGAGTGGTTAGCACGTTTGGCTACTGATTTAAGGGACCTGGGTTCGAGCCCCGGATTAGGCATGGATGTGTGTGTCGTTTTTCTGCTGAGGTCCTGCCATCCTCTCAGACCATCTACTATGGCATATAAACTGGCAGGCTCCTGTTGCCACAGACTTCTGTGGCAAGCAGCTGTATTGAGGGGGTATTTATTATTATTTTTTTTTATTAATATATTCTTTAACTTTGTATTTCTTGAAACGTATTGCTGTTGTTAAATATTACAGTTCCACGACGCTTTAAAGAGCGAACAAATAGTATTAAAAAATCGAAATTTAGATTCAGAAATGTCGACTCTCCATTCATCACAGCGCCCCCCCCCCCCCCAAGAGATTTTTGACACTTGTGGCGTGTTCAAACTCGATCCATCGGAACTAGGAACCTGATCTCTAAACCTTATGCATAAAGACTTAGGGAGGCCAGATCGGTGGTTTATATCCGCAAAATTCATCGTCCTGCCCACGGTCAGTAGGGGACATCGATGGGCTTAGAAAGGCCGCCGTCCGTTGGATGGGACGTTAAGCCGTGACACCGTGTCCGGGAAAGCCATACCCTGTGCATGTTAAAGAACACGATGGATGGCCTTGACGAGAAGCTACCATCTGTCTCCCAACAGCTGTTCTAGTGGGTCTCCTCCCCCAATTTTCTTTGAGCCTTCAGGGTCCTTGTGACTTGGCCATTAGTCATTGTGTGCAAAAAAAGTGCCACTCAGAGGTAAAACAACCAACCAACCATCCAAATCGGTGGAGTAGCTGTTCAGTGGGTTCCCTCCCCCAAAATTCACCTGATGATGAACATTTGGATGAACCATTTGGCTGGAGCCTCAGGGGTCGTGCCCCTACAAGAGATATGCGAGTGTTTTTTTTTTCAATAGACAACTATCTTTGTATTCCTGAAGGATTTAGCTGCGCAGAATTTCGTCGCCATTTTATTTCCCAGGATTGATTGTTTTACCTCTGAGCGGCACTTCTTTTACACACAATGTGCTAAATGGCCAGGTCACAAGGACCCCGAAGACTCAGAGAAGGTTTGGGGAGGGGACCCACTGAACAGCTGTTGGGAGACAGGTAGTAGCCTCCCGTCAAAGCCATCCAGAGTGTTCTTTAACGTGCAGAAGGTATGGCTCTCCAACACACGAGCCACGACTTAACGTCCCATCCGACGGATGGCGGCCTTTCCAAGCCCATAGGTGTCCCTTACTGACCGTGGGTAAGGCGAGGAGTTTTGCAAAGAGGTCATTTCTGGGCAACAAAAAAGGACTTGAGACCCCTACCTACTTGATCATTATATGGAGGACCGTGAGATATCGGGCAATTCTGCTAATTTCTCATAAAAGATCAGAAGCTATTAGAATTGTAAAATTATTTTTTTTTTTGTGAAACCAGGCGACGATTCTTGATTGGGGTAGATATGAGAAGTTAATTTTCTAAATAAACCAATTTTTTTTCATAGATAATGTATCATTCACTTAAAAAAAAATTGGAGAAATAAAGAAATAATTTCCTTACTGAGACTGATCCTACAGGTGATAAGATACCGATCCAGTGCCAGAAGTGCTAAGGTTCCGATATGAGCTGATCCAAACAGGAATCCCATAAAGGCGTACCACTGGCAGCCGCCATCACCAAACAGCCACCTGAAGTAAGAAAAAAAGAGAAAGTGTTAATCAGTGCTGAACGTTACAGAGGGAAGCAAATAGTGAATTTGCCAAATTTAGAAATATACACGCAGTAAAAGTAATCAAACTTGGTGATTATGCGTCTTGAGTTCAGTTGTTTTACCTCTGAGCGACACTTTTTTGCACACCATGGGCTAAATGACCAGGTCACATGGGCTAAATGACCATGACACCATGGCATAAATGACCAGGTCACAGGGTATGGCTCTACCGCACACGGGGCCACGGCTTAACGTCCCATCGGACGGACGGCGGCCTTTCCAAGCCAAATAGTGTCCCGTACTGACCGTGGGCAGGGCGGGGAATTTAACCGTGTTAAGCCGTGGCGAGCTTGGAAAGCTCGCCACGGCTTAACACGGGAAAGGCTCAGAGAAGGTTGGGGGAGGGGACCCACTGGAACAGCTGTTGGGAGACAGATAGTAGCCTCCCGTCAAGGCCATTCAGCGTGTTCTTTAACGTGCACAGGGTATGTCTCTCACACACACGGGGCCACGGCTTAACGTCCCATCCGACGGACGGCGGCCTTTTCAAGCCCATCGGTGTCCTCTACTGACCGTGGGCAGGGCGGGGAATTTTGCGGAGATAAATCTCAACGCTGACCCAGCTGGGACTCGAACCTGGGAACTACAGATTACGAGCCTGGCGCGCTACCGACTGAGCCACCCCCGTCCCGTCTTGTGTTGATAGTCGGTATCAGAGCCTGATCTCGGTAGCGGGGGGGAGGGCATGCTCCTCCCCTTTAGAATGCTAGTAAAAGTAACTTGTCAAAAATGATAAAACTTGTGCTATTTCACGCATTTTTCAGGAAATTTTTTTAAAATCTCACAAACGGAGGGCAAAATATGATATTGCAATGAAATCTAGCCTCATGGCCCCCACTTATAATTTGCTCCAACTTGACATGAAAATTGACACCAAACCTTCAGGGTGGGGGGGGGGGCTCAGAGGGTAGCGGTCCAGGCTCGTATTCTGCAGTTTCTAGGTTCCAGTCTCGCCCGTGCCAGCGTTGAATTTATCTCCGCAAAACCCACACCCTCTGTCAAGTAGCAAAATGGACAGGTCACAAGGAACCCTGCCCTGTCAGTAGGAGACACTAGCTCGGAAATACCGCCATTCATCGGATGAGACTTTAAGTCGTAGTTCAGTATATTCAGAACACGCTGGATGGCATTCCCGGGATGCTATCATCTGTCTAGCCTGCTCACGTTAAAGAACACGCTGAATGGCATTCCCAGGATGCTACCATCTGTCTAGCCTGCGCACGTTAAAGAACACGCTGGATGGCATTCACCGGGTGCTACCATCTGTCTAGCTATCGCATGTTAAAGAACATGCTGAATAGCATTCCCGGGATGCTACCATCTGTCTAGCTTGTGCACGTTAAAGAACACGCTGAATGGCATTCCCGGGGTGCTTTTCCCCGCCCTGCCCACGGTCAGTAGGGGACATGGGCTTGGAAAGGCCGCCGTCCGTCGGATGGGACGTTCAGCCGTGGACCGTGTGCGGGAGAGCCACACCCTGTGCACGTTAAAGAACACGCTGGATGGCCTTGACGGGAGGCTACCATCAGTCTCCCAACAGCTGTTCCAGTGGGTCCCCTCCCCCAACCTTCTCTGAGCCTTCGGGGTCCTTGTGACCTGGCCATTTAGCCCATGGTGTGCAAAAAAGTGCCGCTCAGAGGTAAAACAACCCAAACAACAACCCGGGGTGCTACCATCTGTCTAGCCTGCGCACGTTAAAGAACATGCTGAATGGCATTCCCGGGATGCTACCATCTGTCTAACCTGTGTACGTTAAAGAACACGCTGAATGGCATTCCCGGGATGCTACCATCTGTCTAGCCTGCGCACGTTAAAGAACACGCTGAATGGCATTCCCGGGATGCTACCATCTGTCTAACCTGTGTACGTTAAAGAACACGCTGAATGGCATTCCCGGGATGCTACCATCTGTCTAGCCTGCGCACGTTAAAGAACACGCTGAATGGCATTCCCGGGATGCTACCATCTGTCTAGCCTGCGCACGTTAAAGAACACGCTGAATGGCATTCCCGGGATGCTACCATCTGTCTAACCTGTGTACGTTAAAGAACACGCTGAATGGCATTCCCGGGATGCTACCATCTGTCTAGCCTGCGCACGTTAAAGAACACGCTGAATGGCATTCCCGGGATGCTACCATCTGTCTAACCTGTGTACGTTAAAGAACACGCTGAATGGCATTCCCGGGATGCTACCATCTGTCTAGCCTGCGCACGTTAAAGAACACGCTGAATGGCATTCCCGGGATGCTACCATCTGTCTAACCTGTGTACGTTAAAGAACACGCTGAATGGCATTCCCGGGATGCTACCATCTGTCTAGCCTGCGCACGTTAAAGAACACGCTGAATGGCATTCCCGGGATGCTACCATCTGTCTAACCTGTGTACGTTAAAGAACACGCTGAATGGCATTCCCGGGATGCTACCATCTGTCTAGCCTGCGCACGTTAAAGAACATGCTGAATGGCATTCCCGGGATGCTACCATCTGTCTAACCTGTGTACGTTAAAGAACACGCTGAATGGCATTCCCGGGATGCTACCATCTGTCTAGCCTGCGCACGTTAAAGAACACGCTGAATGGCATTCCCGGGATGCTACCATCTGTCTAACCTGTGTACGTTAAAGAACACGCTGAATGGCATTCCCGGGATGCTACCATCTGTCTAGCCTGCGCACGTTAAAGAACACGCTGAATGGCATTCCCGGGATGCTACCATCTGTCTAGCCTGCGCACGTTAAAGAACACGCTGAATGGCATTCCCGGGATGCTACCATCTGTCTAACCTGTGTACGTTAAAGAACACGCTTAATGGCATTCCCGGGATGCTACCATCTGTCTAGCCTGCGCACGTTAAAGAACACGCTGAATGGCATTCCCGGGATGCTACCATCTGTCTAACCTGTGTACGTTAAAGAACACGCTGAATGGCATTCCCGGGATGCTACCATCTGTCTAGCCTGCGCACGTTAAAGAACACGCTGAATGGCATTCCCGGGATGCTACCATCTGTCTAACCTGTGTACGTTAAAGAACACGCTGAATGGCATTCCCTGGATGCTACCATCTGTCTAGCCTGCGCATGTTAAAGAACACGCTGAATGGCATTCCCGGGATGCTACCATCTGTCTAACCTGTGTACGTTAAAGAACACGCTGAATGGCATTCCCGGGATGCTACCATCTGTCTAGCCTGCGCACGTTAAAGAACATGCTGAATGGCATTCCCGGGATGCTACCATCTGTCTAACCTGTGTACGTTAAAGAACACGCTGAATGGCATTCCCGGGATGCTACCATCTGTCTAGCCTGCGCACGTTAAAGAACACGCTGAATGGCATTCCCGGGATGCTACCATCTGTCTAACCTGTGTACGTTAAAGAACACGCTGAATGGCATTCCCGGGATGCTACCATCTGTCTAGCCTGCGCACGTTAAAGAACACGCTGAATGGCATTCCCGGGATGCTACCATCTGTCTAGCCTGCGCACGTTAAAGAACACGCTGAATGGCATTCCCGGGATGCTACCATCTGTCTAACCTGTGTACGTTAAAGAACACGCTGAATGGCATTCCCGGGATGCTACCATCTGTCTAGCCTGCGCACGTTAAAGAACACGCTGAATGGCATTCCCGGGATGCTACCATCTGTCTAACCTGTGTACGTTAAAGAACACGCTGAATGGCATTCCCGGGATGCTACCATCTGTCTAGCCTGCGCACGTTAAAGAACATGCTGAATGGCATTCCCGGGATGCTACCATCTGTCTAACCTGTGTACGTTAAAGAACACGCTGAATGGCATTCCCGGGATGCTACCATCTGTCTAGCCTGCGCACGTTAAAGAACACGCTGAATGGCATTCCCGGGATGCTACCATCTGTCTAACCTGTGTACGTTAAAGAACACGCTGAATGGCATTCCCGGGATGCTACCATCTGTCTAGCCTGCGCACGTTAAAGAACACGCTGGATGGCATTCCCGGGATGCTACCATCTGTCTAACCTGTGTACGTTAAAGAACACGCTGAATGGCATTCCCGGGATGCTACCATCTGTCTAGCCTGCGCACGTTAAAGAACACGCTGGATGGCATTCACGGGGTGCTACCATCTGTCTAGCCTGCGCACGTTAAAGAACACGCTGAATGGCATTCCCGGGATGCTACCATCTGTCTAGCCTGCGCACGTTAAAGAACACGCTGAATGGCATTCCCGGGATGCTACCATCTGTCTAACCTGTGTACGTTAAAGAACACGCTGAATGGCATTCCCGGGATGCTACCATCTGTCTAGCCTGCGCACGTTAAAGAACACGCTGAATGGCATTCCCGGGATGCTACCATCTGTCTAACCTGTGTACGTTAAAGAACACGCTGAATGGCATTCCCGGGATGCTACCATCTGTCTAGCCTGCGCACGTTAAAGAACATGCTGAATGGCATTCCCGGGATGCTACCATCTGTCTAACCTGTGTACGTTAAAGAACACGCTGAATGGCATTCCCGGGATGCTACCATCTGTCTAGCCTGCGCACGTTAAAGAACACGCTGAATGGCATTCCCGGGATGCTACCATCTGTCTAACCTGTGTACGTTAAAGAACACGCTGAATGGCATTCCCGGGATGCTACCATCTGTCTAGCCTGCGCACGTTAAAGAACACGCTGAATGGCATTCCCGGGATGCTACCATCTGTCTAGCCTGCGCACGTTAAAGAACACGCTGAATGGCATTCCCGGGATGCTACCATCTGTCTAACCTGTGTACGTTAAAGAACACGCTTAATGGCATTCCCGGGATGCTACCATCTGTCTAGCCTGCGCACGTTAAAGAACACGCTGAATGGCATTCCCGGGATGCTACCATCTGTCTAACCTGTGTACGTTAAAGAACACGCTGAATGGCATTCCCGGGATGCTACCATCTGTCTAGCCTGCGCACGTTAAAGAACACGCTGAATGGCATTCCCGGGATGCTACCATCTGTCTAACCTGTGTACGTTAAAGAACACGCTGAATGGCATTCCCGGGATGCTACCATCTGTCTAGCCTGCGCACGTTAAAGAACACGCTGAATGGCATTCCCGGGATGCTACCATCTGTCTAACCTGTGTACGTTAAAGAACACGCTGAATGGCATTCCCGGGATGCTACCATCTGTCTAGCCTGCGCACGTTAAAGAACACGCTGAATGGCATTCCCGGGATGCTACCATCTGTCTAGCCTGCGCACGTTAAAGAACACGCTGAATGGCATTCCCGGGATGCTACCATCTGTCTAACCTGTGTACGTTAAAGAACACGCTGAATGGCATTCCCGGGATGCTACCATCTGTCTAGCCTGCGCACGTTAAAGAACACGCTGAATGGCATTCCCGGGATGCTACCATCTGTCTAACCTGTGTACGTTAAAGAACACGCTGAATGGCATTCCCGGGATGCTACCATCTGTCTAGCCTGCGCACGTTAAAGAACATGCTGAATGGCATTCCCGGGATGCTACCATCTGTCTAACCTGTGTACGTTAAAGAACACGCTGAATGGCATTCCCGGGATGCTACCATCTGTCTAGCCTGCGCACGTTAAAGAACACGCTGAATGGCATTCCCGGGATGCTACCATCTGTCTAACCTGTGTACGTTAAAGAACACGCTGAATGGCATTCCCGGGATGCTACCATCTGTCTAGCCTGCGCACGTTAAAGAACACGCTGGATGGCATTCCCGGGATGCTACCATCTGTCTAACCTGTGTACGTTAAAGAACACGCTGAATGGCATTCCCGGGATGCTACCATCTGTCTAGCCTGCGCACGTTAAAGAACACGCTGGATGGCATTCACGGGGTGCTACCATCTGTCTAGCCTGCGCACGTTAAAGAACACGCTGAATGGCATTCCCGGGATGCTACCATCTGTCTAGCCTGCGCACGTTAAAGAACACGCTGAATGGCATTCCCGGGATGCTACCATCTGTCTAACCTGTGTACGTTAAAGAACACGCTGAATGGCATTCCCGGGATGCTACCATCTGTCTAGCCTGCGCACGTTAAAGAACACGCTGAATGGCATTCCCGGGATGCTACCATCTGTCTAACCTGTGTACGTTAAAGAACACGCTGAATGGCATTCCCGGGATGCTACCATCTGTCTAGCCTGCGCACGTTAAAGAACACGCTGAATGGCATTCCCGGGATGCTACCATCTGTCTAACCTGTGTACGTTAAAGAACACGCTGAATGGCATTCCCGGGATGCTACCATCTGTCTAGCCTGCGCACGTTAAAGAACACGCTGAATGGCATTCCCGGGATGCTACCATCTGTCTAACCTGTGTACGTTAAAGAACACGCTGAATGGCATTCCCGGGATGCTACCATCTGTCTAGCCTGCGCACGTTAAAGAACACGCTGAATGGCATTCCCGGGATGCTACCATCTGTCTAACCTGTGTACGTTAAAGAACACGCTGAATGGCATTCCCGGGATGCTACCATCTGTCTAGCCTGCGCACGTTAAAGAACACGCTGAATGGCATTCCCGGGATGCTACCATCTGTCTAACCTGTGTACGTTAAAGAACACGCTGAATGGCATTCCCGGGATGCTACCATCTGTCTAGCCTGCGCACGTTAAAGAACACGCTGAATGGCATTCCCGGGATGCTACCATCTGTCTAACCTGTGTACGTTAAAGAACACGCTGAATGGCATTCCCGGGATGCTACCATCTGTCTAGCCTGCGCACGTTAAAGAACACGCTGGATGGCATTCACGGGGTGCTACCATCTGTCTAGCCTGCGCACGTTAAAGAACACGCTGAATGGCATTCCCGGGATGCTACCATCTTTCTACCCGTCCGTTTAACCCTGCCACCTTTCTTTCTCCGTTTACACCTGCGCACGTTAAAGTACATGCTGGACGGCCTTAATGGGAGGCTACGATATGTCTCCTAACAGCTGTTCCAGTGGGTCCCTTCCCCCAACCTTCTCTGAGCCTTCGGGGTCCTTGTGATCTGGTCATTTAGCCCATCACTAATTTCTAAAAAATTGTTGCCAGATATTTTTACTGAATTCTGTAATCAACCATCGTGTTCGGATACTTTTTTGAGCGACTGTACAGCTGTTACCTAACAGGTGTCCAATGGGTCCGCCCCTCCCACAACCTTCTCTGAGCCATTGGCGACCTTGGGACCTGTTCATTTAGTACCTTTGTATGCAAAAAAAAAAGGGCCACTCAGAGGTAAAACAACCCAATCTTTATTTTTTTTTTTTTTTTTCAGATCTGGGCCTGTATATTGCTAAGTTTCATCAATTAAAATAATGAAATTCAAAGATAGAGTAATATTTTTATGCACGATTAAAAAAGGAACAATACCATATTTAATTTTATTTAAAATGGCAAAAAATAATTTTCGTGTAAATTTCTTAGAAGTTTTAGGGACAGTTGTTAAATTTATGGGGGCGGGATTGACTGAATCGGTTACTCGCCAGGATCTAATATGATGTTCCACAGTTCGAGTCCTACTTGTGCCAAAGTTGAGATTTATCTCCGGAAAACCCCCACCCTGCGCTCGGTCAGTAGGGGACACCGATGGGTTCAGAAAGACCGCCGCTCATCGGATGAAATTTTAAGTTGTGGTTTCGTGCATATGAAAACCATACCCTGTTCACATTGAAAAATGTGCTGGATGGTCTTTACAGGAGAGGGGCGGGGGTGGCTCAGTCGGTAGCGCGCCAGGCTCGTAATCTGTAGTTCCCAGGTTCGAGTCCCAGCTGGGTCAGAGTTGAGATTTATCTCCGCAAAATTCCCCGCCCTGCCCACGGTCAGTAGGGGACACCGATGGGCTTGGAAAGACCGCCGTCTGTTGAATGGGACGTTAAGCCGTGGCCCCGTGTGCGGGAGAGCCATACCCTGTGCACGTTAAAAACACGCTGGATGGCCTTGACGGGAGGCTACCATCTGTCTCCCAACAGCTGTTCCAGTGGATCCCCTCTTCCAACCTTCTCTGAGCCTTCGGGGTCCATGTAACCTGGCCATTTAGCCCATGGTGTGCAAAAAAGTGCCTCACAGAGGTAAAACAACCCAACCCAAGCTGTCAGTAGGTTCCCCTGCCCAAATCTTTTCCGAATCCTTGGGGGGTCCTTGTGAACTGACCATTTTGCTAACTGCGTGCACAAAAGTACAGCTCAGAAGTAAGACAACTCCAACAACTCTTAAATTTAAGAAGGATTGGTAATCCAAGGATTCAGCCCTGGGTACCAGTCTGCTTTTCCCAGACAGATATTTGACTTTAACGATGACATGTTTCTCTTACAATTCCTAGCAATTTGCAACAAAGTCGAGCTCCCATTTCAACTTCGTTAAGAGAGAAATTTTAGCAATCAGTTGATTTGGATTTTGTGATTTGTGTGCGAAGTAATTGGTTTCCAGAAACCGATGCTTTGCTGCGAAATTATTGAGCTTGTTAATAAGTTAATTGCAATGAATTATGGAGCAGTTAGATGATAGTTATTATTAAGCGTTAAATGTTAGCCGTAAATTGCTTGTCGGGTATAATTAATTTGCTTTCCGAATTAAGGAATTAATTCAACGTGAGCTTTAATTATAATTGATAGCCTAAAGAAAGCGTTGATAGAAAGTGAATACTTGTTTTTCTTCAGAAACTCGTGTTGTGGTTCATTAAATATTACTAATCTGGATATTACAATATTGCAGAGAATAGAATTTCTCTCCTAACAGCTATTCAGTGGAAGTATGTCCCGTGGAAGCCTTGTTGGTCCTCTAGTTATACAGGTAATTTCAATCATTCAAACTACTCGGGTTTCCTTCCTCAGAATATTAATGATGTGGGTATTTCTTTCTTAGAATTTGAACCAATAGGGTTCTTCTTCAGATTTGTATTAATGCGGGTTTCTTTAATATTTGAATTAACGAGAGTCTTCCTCAGATTTGTGAATAAAAAGCGTGTGTGTGTGTGTGGGGGGGGGGGGTCTTTCTTAGTATTTGAACTAATGAGGGGTCTTCCTTAGAATTTAAGGGGCGAGGGTGGCTCAGTCGGTAGCGCGCCAGGCTCGTAATCTGTAGTTCCCAGGTTCGAGTCCCAGCTGGGTCAGCGTTGAGATTTATCTCCGCAAAATTTCTCCACCCTGCCCACGGTCAGTAGGGGACACCGATGGGCTTGAAAAGGCCGCCGTTCGTCGGATGGGACGTTAAGCCGTGGCCCCGTGTGTGGGAGAGCCATACCCTGTGCACGTTAAAGAACACGCTGGATGGCCTTGACGGGAAGCTACCATCTGTCTCCCAACAGCCGTTCCAGTGGGTCCCCTCCCCCAACCTTCTCTGAGCCTTCGGGGTCCATGTGACCTGGCAATTTAGCCCATGGTGTGCAAAAAAGTGCCGCTCAGAGGTAATACAATCCAATCCAATCCTTAGAATTTATGTTAATGGGGGATCTGCCTTATAATTTTGATTTATTGGATTGTTGGATTGTTTTACCTTTGAGAGGTACTTTTTAGCACACAATGGGCTAAATGATCAGGTCACAAGGACCCAAGGGATTAGAGAATATTGGGAGGAGGAGATCCACTGAACAGTTGTTGGGAGACAGATGGTAGCCTCCCGTCAAGACCATGTAGCGTGTCCTTTAACGTGCACAGGGTGTAGTTGTTCTTTACACGGACCGTTGCTTAACGTCCCATCGGACGGGCGGCGGCCTTTCCTAGCCCATCGGCGTCTCCTTCTGACCGACGGGAGGGCGGCGGCCTTTCCTAGCCCATCGGCGTCTCCTTCTGACCGACGGGAGGGCGGCGGCCTTTCCTAGCCCATCGGCGTCTCCTTCTGACCGACGGGGGGGCGGGGAGTTTTGAGGAGATAAATCTCAACGTTGGACCAAGCAGAACTCGAACCTGAGAACTGCAGATCACGAGCCTGGTGCGCTACCAGCTGCGACAAGAATTATTTAATACAAAAATTATTAATACAAAGAATTATTTAATAGCCTGCAATTTGTAACAAGCAGTAACTGTGTATTAGTTTTCTGAGCTGAAGGTTAACATTTGATTATCTATTATCTTACCTGTTGGCAAAGCTGGAAGATGAAGAGAATGGGAAGCCCAGGAGTATCATTCCAAGATCCGAAACAGCGAGGTTGACGAGAAGAAGTGTTGTTGGACTGACGAGAGAACGGAATTTTACAAACATCGTCAAAATCAGACTGTTGCCTATCGTTCCAAGGATACCTGGATATTTACATAAAAAAGGTTTACATAAATATATGAGAGTACATTATTTTCACAGCCTTAGAGAATAGGGTGTGTAAACCAGTGATCTCAATACTCAAAACAAGGTCAAAAAGAAAATACGACACATACAATCATTTGCTGTGGGATGAAGATAAATACTCCCATTGAAATCATCGACTGTGTTCTTTAGTTCACACTCTCTTTCCTACATAGATATATGGATTAATGTCACAATCAACGATCGATGAACTATGGGAGCTTTACATTGACTTCTTCCTCAACAGAGATAGGATGAAGATGGTGTTTTCTGCCTGCCCATAGCTGTCTTCTTTCTTAACAGAAATAGGATGAAGATGGTGGTTTCTGATAGCCCATCGCTGTCTTCTTCCTCAACAGAAATAGGATGAGGATGACGGCTTCTTGTAGCCCATCGCAGTCTTATTTCTCATCAGAGGTGGGGCGGGGGTGGCTCAGTCGGTAGCGCGCCAGGCTCGTAATCTGTAGTTCCCAGGTTCGAGTCCCAGCTGGATCAGCGTTGAGATTTATCTCCGCAAAATTCCCCGCCCTGCCCACGATCAGTAGGGGACACCGATGAGCTTGGAAAGTCCGCCATCCGTCGGATGGGACGTTAAGCCGTGGCCCCGTGTGCGGGAGAGCCATACCCTGTGCACGTTAAAGAACACGCTGGATGGCCTTGACGGGAGGCTACCATCTGTCTCCCAACAGCTGTCCCAGTGGGTCCCCTCCCCAAACCTTCTCTGAGCCTTCGGGGTCCATGTGACCTGGCCATTTAGCCCAAGGTGTGCAAAAAACGTGCCGCTCAGAGGTAAAACAACCCAACTCTGCGTGGTTTTTTTTTTTTGCCCATGGTATGACACGAACAATATCTCAGGAAATACACTAGCCTCCCTTTTGGTTGGAACACGGAATTTTTTCACATATTTCCTGCCATCGAAAAAATCTCTGGAGAAACTCATGGGGATTGAGCCGGGAATATCCAGTTAGGATCTCGATACGCCAACTAAGAGAGATTTTAGGTGCATCTCATTCTCATATCTAGGAGAGATTGTAAGTGCAAATTTCAGTAAAGAATTGAAAATTAAAAAAAATTCCACGATTTCCAAAATCTCTTTTCACCTAAGTGCAACCCGATGACCAGCTTGACACACGAAATTAATTAAAACGCAACAGCAGTGTTCCTCTTCTCATCTCGCATGAAGCTTCACGCTGTCTTCTCCCCAAAGAAAAAAAAAGAGTGATTGTTTTTTCATCCTTAAAAACGCATTATTGCTTCGAAAGCATTTTCCACGTTGCTATAAATTAAAAAAGGAACTAAACATCATGAAAGAGAGCACCGTGGAGGTAAAAAGGAGCCACCTTTTCTAAAATCTCTCTGGTTTAATTAAGCTAAATAAAGTGCTTGATTAAAACGTTCTGCCATCTTGAGAAAATGCTAATGAATTTCATTGCTGCCCCTGTCTTCTCTTCTTTACTTAATTTGCATCTCTTTTCATTCTAAATTTATCGATTTCCATTTTTTTTTCTCGCTTTCTCATCTTTTCATTTTTATTCATCTCACTCCTAATAGGGGGAGGGGGTGGCTCAGTCGGTAGCGCGTCAGGCTCGTAATCTGTAGTTCCCAGGTTCGAGTCCCAGCTGGGTCAGCGTTGAGATTTATCTCCGCAAAACTCCCCGCCCCGCCCACGGTCAGTAGGGGACACCGATGGGCTTGGAAAGGCCGCCGTCCGTCTGATGGGACGTTTAGTCGTGGCCCCGTGTGCGGGAGAGCCATACCCTGTGCACGTTAAAGAACACGCTGGATGCCTTGACGGGAGGCTACCATCTGTCTCCCAACAGCTGTTCCAGTGGGTCCCCTCCCCCAACCTTCTCTGAGCCTTCGGGGTCCATGTGACCTGGCCATTTAGCCCATGGTGTGCAAAAAAGTGCCGTTCAGAGGTAAAAAAACCCAACCCACTCCTAATAATATAAAAATATCGTGTCCCATAACTCGTACAAAAGAACAATCTTCTACGAAATAAAATCATGACGGCGCTAATTTTCTATTTCATTATGTTTCCGAACTGTCGAAGAAAATTCAAATGATCAAGAATATCAGAATTACCTTTACCTCTATGAGAATCTCTCTAGCCTTAGGCTCGAGAGCCTCTTCTTCTCCAATCCACTACTGCACTTAAAAATCAAAGACTGCACGTCGTTTTTTTTTTTTCAGTAAGCAAACTATATAAGAGTAGAACAGGCATGTCAAACACGCGGCCCGCCGGGAACTGTACTGCGACCCGCCAAGATTGATAACCAATACGTTTATTTAACTTTTGACAACACTGGATTCTTTAATTAAAATTATAAGTACGTACACGGTACATGAATTAAATAAACGTATTTCAGAAAACATTTCCATTTATATATAAGGGAAACTATTGCGCATAAATGTATATGTCGGAGCCCGATCGTAGAATTGCTGATATCATGAAATGCCCGATCATTTCATGAAATAGTGGCATTTCATGATATGAGCAATTCTACGATCGGGTTCCGACATGTATACACATGTCTCGAGGTCATTCAAATACACGTACTTTGCGCATGGCAATGAGTCACGAAATGCCAGTAGAGTCGGAAGCTATTCGTTAGCAGTCAGTGAGCGAATACTGCGTTCTAGTCTAATTTGCACATAACAATTTTCATCTGGTTTTTTTGTTTTGCGGCCCGCGATTTAATATATAAAAAAATAAAATAATAAATACCCCCTCAAGCAGCTGCTTGCCACAGAGGTCTGGCAGGAGCCTGTCAGTTTATATGCCATAATAGAAGGTCTGAGAGGACCTCAGCAGAAAAACGACACAAACAGCCATGCCTTACCCGGGGCTCGAACCCAGGTCCCTTAGATCAGTAGCCAAGCGCGCTAACCACTCATAATACTTAATATGGCCCTCGGTGGTTAACGAGTTTGACATGCCTGGAGTAGAAACTCAGTAGCTGTTGGAAAGTGGAGTATTAATAAATATAAAGTCAATAAATAATAAACATAAAGTGGAATTTTCATTCTAACTGATTGACTGACTAAGTGCCTAACTGAATTATTATTATTGTTAATAAATATAAATAAATACCCCCTCAAGCAGCTGCTTGCCACAGAGGCCTGACAGGAGCCTGTCAGTTTATATGCCATAGTAAAAGATCTGAGCGGATGGCAGGACCTCAGCAGAAAACAACACGAACATCCATGCCTTACCCGGGGCTCGAACCCAGATCCCTTAGATCAGAAGCCAAGCGTGCTTACTGTTTAGCAAATTCACTCTCAAGCTACACAACATTTTACAGGGGCTCATTTAGTAGCCAGACTAACATAGATTTTAAACATTCTCATTGAAGAACAATAAGTTGAATTCTAAAAGTCTTATAAAAGCATTTAAGTAGGCATTTAGTATTGCAAATAAACAGTATCTAATCTGCAACAACGGAATTTTTTTCTCATATTTCCTGCCATCGAAAAAATCTCTGGAGAGATAATTGAAATTGAAATTAAAAATTTACTTAAAAATTTTCAATTTCAACATAATCCCTCCAATTCAGTTAAATGTCCATTCCAATTTTATTAGATAAGGTTCAATGGCTTCAATACAAGCTTTCATCGAAGTTGAATCTTAAAAGTCTTCATAATTTCAAAATATACAATGAGACACTTAGTGTATAGTGATTTCATTAATAATATTTGCAATAGCACTATGACGTTCAGCATGATAGGTATCTGTTATCGGAGATTAATAGTCATATCAGTAGTAGTGTGTAGCCACTATGGTACCCCTCACTAGTGCTTCCCTCCTATGACATCACCGACCGGAAATTGACCTCTATGTCGCAACTGTCCACGTTGCCTTCTCAGATTGGACTTTGACCCCTACGTCGCAATCGACCGGAAATTGTCAAAATGGCAACGTGGACGATTGCAACACAGGTCAATTTCCGGTCGGTTGTGACATAAGGGTCAAAGTTCAATCTGAGAAGGCAACGTGGACGATTGCAACACGGGTCAATTTCCTGTCGATTGCGACATAGGGGTCAAAGTCCAATCTGAGAAGGCAACGTGGACAATTGCGACATAGAGGTCAATTTCCGGTCTGTGACGTCATAGAAAATAAAATAGAAAAGCACTAGAAATAAATAGGAAAGCACTAGTGGGGGGGGGGGGGTACCATAGTGGCTACACACTACTCATATCGTTCTTTTTAAGAGCTATAAAAATAGGGGTCCAGTCAGTGTAGTAATCTAAAAAATAAAGGTTTTGAAAATTCATATTATAAACTTCGTCAGTTTAGGAATTTCCTTATAATTATTGTTGTATTTTATAATATTGTTGTTTGCATGCATGATATTAACTTATGATTAATAACTTATTTAAATCTTCAAATTTTTTCAATTGCTTTGTAACTAAACCATTTATAGATATTACTCTTGGAAGGATGTTAATGTGCAAAAAAACTCTATATTTGCAATATTGATGTTTTTTTTATTTGTTAGTTGATAATTATATGCCAGTTCTTAAAGAATAATTTTTGCAACATTATTATGCTTTTGTAGGTATTCTGTATTAGCTAACTAACAATAGGCATACAGAGGATATGTGTTGAACAGTTTCAATAGGTAATTTGCGTAATCTACAGTGGGGCGGGGGTGGCTCCTAATCTGTAGTTCCCAGGTTCGAGTCCCAGCTGGGTCAGCGTTGAGATTTATTTTTCTCCGCAAAATTCCCCGCCCTGCTCACGGTCAGTAGGGGACACCGATGGGCTTGGAAAGGCTGCCGTCCGTCGGATGGGACATTAAGCCGTGGCCCCGTGCACGTTAAAGAACACGCTGGATGGCCTTGATGGGAGGCTACCATCTGTCTCCCAACAGCTGTTCCAGTGGGTCCCCTCCTCCAACCTTCTCTGAGCCTTCGGGGTCCATGTGACCTGGCCATTTAGCCCATTGTGTGCAAAAAAGTGCCGCTCAGAGGTAAAACAACCCAACCCGTAATCTACAGTTATCTTCAACGTTGCCTTCAATAATATACTTTCATAATTTCTTGTCTTAATAACTTGATCTTGAATTACTTTGGATGAATCCTTAATTATTGTTATTATTGTTGTTTGCTGTTAATTAATAACAATTATTATTAATAAAAATAAGAATTCAATTATTAATAATGTGTGGTATGGACAATGGTTTCATAAACTGGGTTTGTTGAGACCGATAGATTACGAAAATAATAATTATTAATTAAAGTAAAAATAATAATTAATTAATTAAATTAGTAAACAACAACAATAATAATGATGATGATAATAATTTTTAATGTTGTTGTAACTGATTAATTTATAATCATAGCTGCTAATATTCCTAGTAAAAAACTACTGAGACAAATGTGAGAAATGCAGAAAGTCTAAGTTAAACAATTTGAGGGATGATACAGATATTACACTTGTACATTGATTGGTTCTGGAACCTGCAAGATGGTGCAGCTGGTGTTGGGCTGATCGGTGTTTACATTGCTTACACCAGAGCTGCTACAACAGTCCAAATTTAGCCGACAAACTCTGTAAGAAATGACAGTGTTGATAATAAACTTCGTAGTTTACATCTCCGGACAAACCAGTACTGGAAAAGTGTTACAGTAAGACTTGACAAGTTGTGGAAACGATCTGAGTGGGTTTGAAGACATTTGGCGTTGCATTGGTATGGCTCAGTCACAGTTTGGAGAAGTCTGAAGTTCTAAAAATAAAGGTCTTCGTATCTCAGATCTCACAACTCTATACACTTGGGTTGATCGTAAATAATGTAAAATTTTTCGCATTTTAAGCTGAAGCGAAAAAGAGACACAACTTTCGTTTTAAGCCGGAGCACAAAGTGATATAAAGATTCATTTTAAGCCGATCTCAAAAGGTTAAGTAAAGAATCATTTTAACCTGAAGCACAAAAGGAACGCGCAAGGCTCATTTTACGCTGAACTCAAAGGGTCACGAAGCAAAAAAAAGTACACCCAAGAATCATTTTAAACTAAGCTCAAAGGTTCACCCAAGACTCGTATTAAACTGAGCTCAAAGGTTCGCAGGACTCATTTTAAGTTGAAGCAAAAGAGGGTGACCCAAGACTAATTTGAAACTGAGCTCAAAGGCACAGTCGCTCAAAAAAGTATCCGAAAGCTATGGTTGATTAAAGACTTCAGAAAAAATATCTGGCAGCGATTTTTTTAGAAATTAGTGATCTGGCAACGTTCGTGAACGAAGGTTGCCAGATTACTAATTTCTAAAAAAATCGTTGCCAGATATTTTTTCTGAATTCTGTAATCAACCAAAATGTTCGGATATTTTTTAATATATATAATGCGTATGAATATATAATGCAATGAATATGGAGCGTGTGCAGTTACCGTTCACAGCAAACTGGAGCGGTTGCGGTTAATGTTCACAGCACATTGGATCGTGTGAGCTCACAAAGACTTAGATCGTGTGGGCTCACTCACGGAAATATTGAGCGTGTGCAGTTACCGTTCACAGCAAACTGGAGCGTGTGCAGTAACTGCTGTGTGCTGTTCCCAGGTTCGAGTCCCAGCTGGGTCAGAGTTGAGATTTATCTCCGCAAAATTCCCCGCCCTACCCACGGTCAGTAGGGGACACCGATGGGCTTGGAAAGGCCGCCGTCCGCCGCACACGGGCCGTGGCCCCGTGTGCGGGAGAGCCATACCCTGTGCACGTTAAAGAACACGCTGGATGGCCTTGACGGGAGGCTACCATCTGTCTCCCAACAGCTGTCCCAGTGGGTCCCCTCCCCCAACCTTCACTGAGCCTTCGGGGTCCATGTGACCTGGCCATTTAGCCCATGGTGTGCAAAAAGTGCCGCTCAGAGGTAAAACAACCCAACCCATAACGGTTTAAATATTGAAAGAATATTGATGAAAATCGAGATTTAGATAGATTTGATTGAGATCTTTAAATTATCTTCAGCCACATTTTCTCATGAAACGCTTATTTTAGATGTTATAATAAAAAAATAAATACCCCCTCAAGCAGCTGCTTGCCACAGAGGACTGACAGGAGCCTGTCAGTTTATATGCCAGAGTAGAAGGTCTGTGAGCATGGCAGGACCTCAGCAGAGAAACGACACGTACATCCATGCCTTTATCCGGGGCTCGAACCCAGGTCCCTTAGATCACTAACCAAGCACGCAAACCACTCGGCTCGAACCCAGGTCCCTTAGATCAGTAGCCAAGCACGCTAACCACTCGGCCATGGGGCTCGAACCCAGGTCCCTTAGATCAGTAGCCAAGCACGCTAACCACTCGGTCATGGGGCTCGAACCCAGGTCCCTTAGATCAGTAGCCAAGAACGATAACCACTCGGCCACGGGGCTCGAACCCAGGTCCCTTAGATCAGTAGCCAAGCACAATAACCACTCGGCCACGGGGCTCGAACCCAGGTCCTTAGATCAGTAGCCAAGCACGATAACCACTCGGCCATGGGGCTCCCAACCCAGGTCCCTTAGATCAGTAGCCAAGCACGCTAACCACTCGGCCACGGGACGGCTTAGATATCATAGATCTTCGAATTTAACTTCCCATTGACAAAATTTGGGGTGGAGTGGTCCTAATTCAATGACCACTGAGTGTATATCCTTCCTATATAGATGGTTATGCCGTCCCGTGGCCGAGTGGTTAGCGCGCTTGGCTACTGATCTACGGGACCTGGGTTCGAGCCCCGGGTAAGGCATGGATATTCGTGTTGTTTTTCTGCTGAGGGCCTGCCATCCTCTCAGACCTTCTACTATGGCATATAAACTGACAGGCTCCTGTCAGACCTCTGTGGCAAGCAGCTGCTTGAGGGGGTATTTATTTTTTTATATTTTTATAGATGGTTATGAATATTTTGGCATGGTTAGGAAATGACATTCAATTTAAAGCAGTTTATATTTATTCTCAAAGAGGAACTAGGGAAGCTTCTAAATTAATGAACACGTTCTTGATACAAGAGGTTTCGCTAAGATTCACAACAAAATCAAGCTATTTTAAAATTTCATGTCACTTAATTTGTAGATACAGTGTTATCTAAGTTTTAAATTTTGTTGTAGATTGTGGATGTCAAGAGGTTTACATTGACAGGTGGCAGTTCACTAGAACCCCGAAAGCTCAGAAAAAGTTGAGGAAGGGAACCCACTGAACAGTTGTTGAGTGGGCAGAGACAGATGGCAGCCTCCCGTCAAGGCCATCCAACGTGTTCTTTAACATGCACAGCGTATGGTTCTATCTTTCTTCTATACACGGAACCATGGCTTAACATCCCATCCGATGGACGGCGACCTTTCTAATCCCATCGGTGTCCCCTACTTATCAAGGGCAGGGAATTTTGCGGAGATAAATCTCAACACTGGCCCCAGTGGGACTCGAACCTGCAACTACAGATTATAAGCCTGGTGCGCTATCGACTGATCCAACCCCCGGTCCATCGACTGTAAACAAATGATAATTATTATGAAATTTTTTCGAAAAATCCTTGACTGCTATCTCTGATGACTTCCGGTGATGGGTGGGATAGGATTAGAGGGAGGAAAGGAGTTGCAGAGCTTGAGTCGGATGACTGAGTAAGCAGAGGTGTACAGTCGCTCAAAAAAATATCCGAACACTATGGTTGATTACAAAATTCAGAAAAAATATCTGGCAACGTTTTTTTTAGGAATTAGTGATCTGACAACCTTCGTGTCACGTGATTACAGAATTCAGAAAAAATATCTGGAGCGTGTACAGCAACTGTACACGCTCCAGTTACCGTTCACAGCAAACTGGAGCGTGTGCAGTTACTGCACACGCTCCAGTTTGCTGTGAACGGTAACTGCACACGCTCAATATTTCCGTGAGTGAGCCCACACGATCCAGGTCTTTGTGAGCTCACACGATCCAATGTGCTGTGAACATTAACTGCAACCGCTCCAGTTTGCTGTGAACGGTAACTGCACACGCTCCATATTCATTGCATTATATATTCATACGCATTATATATATTAAAAAATATCTGGCAACGATTTTTTTTTTAGAAATTAGTGATTTGGCAACCTCCGTGTCACGTGACACGAAGGTTGCCAGATCACTAATTTCTAAAAAAAATCGTTGCCAGATATTTTTTTAAATTCTATAATCAACCATAGTGTTCGGATACTTTTTTGAGCGACTGTAGGTGGGCATATTATTTTGATACTGGATCGTGTGGGCTCACTCACGGAAATATTGAGCGTGTGCAGTTACCGTTCACAGCAAACTGGAGCGTGTGCAGTAACTGCACACGCTCCAGTTTGCTCTGAACGGCAACTGGAGAGTGTACATTTGCTGTACACGCTCCAGATATTTTTCCTGAATTCTGTAATCACGTGACACGAAGGTTGCCAGATCACTAATTTCCAAAAAAATCGTTGCCATATATTTTTTCTGAATTTTATAATCAACCATAGTGTTCGGATATTTTTTTGAGCCACTGTAGATGCCTCTTCATCTATTAAGACGGGGTAGAATATAAGGTACAAGTCCTTACGTTTTCCTATTTCTTAAGGTAGGAAAACAACGACTTTTGAGAGGCTTTTATTTTCTTTGAAAATTTCTGAGTTCCAATCACGTTATTCCAAAAAAAAAGTGCACATTAAATTTAAAAAATAGATGTAAATAGAGTGGCAGCGTTATTCCAAAAAAAAAGCGTTAATTAAATCCACGTAAAATCAAGA
Source organism: Ryuthela nishihirai (assembly GCA_038380435.1). Classification (NCBI taxonomy): domain Eukaryota; kingdom Metazoa; phylum Arthropoda; class Arachnida; order Araneae; family Heptathelidae; genus Ryuthela; species Ryuthela nishihirai. The sequence continues at coordinate 35,578,105 of JAWZYU010000013.1, forward strand.
GCCGTCCCATGGCCGAGTGGTTAGCACGCTTGGCTATTGATCTAAGAGACCTGGGACGAGCCCCGGGTAAGGCATGGATGTATGTGTCGTTTTTCTGCTGAGGTCCTGTCCATCCTCTCAGACCTTCTACTGTGGCATATAAACTGACAGGCTCCTGTCAAGACCTCTTTGGCAAGCAGCTGCTTGAGGGGGTATTTATTATTTTAAAATTAAGAGCCGAATGTATTTACATTTTTCCAATCATCCAGTAGTTCGAATTTGAACTCTTAGAGGGCGCAGCAGTAAGAAAACGAGAAAAGTTCTTTTTCCTTTTAAACGAGGATCCCATATTCGCCAGAGGTAAAAAGTTATTCTTCCAAATATCTTTAGTCTATTGGCCAGGATATTTTTCTATTTTTAGCTGAGCAAAGTTAATACAGAGATACTAAAAAAATATTAATAAACGCCTCTTCCTAGGAAAAATAGTTTTTTTGAATTTCGTTCAGCAGTCGAAGCCGAGAGATTCCAACTCATTTCAATTTCGATAACTGTCAAATTTCCCCAAGTCTGTCAAACAACTAAATTCGAAAATAACACTATCCTCTGACATTCCACGAGGAAAAAAAAAATTAGAAACTTCTAGAAACTTTTATTTCGCCGATATTTCCCAAACGTCTAGGATTGACCTGGAAGGTAAGAAAAGTCGAATCAAAAACTGCATTTTCAGTAAGAGCTGTTAAAATCCAATAAATTTCTCATATCTCTTAATAAAACATCATCTTGAACGCTCCATGGCACATTCTGTCCAACTCGAAATATATTGCGAAATCCTTTTCACAGAAAGAATTTCAGACCCACATTAAGTCCGAACACTCATAGAATCACTCTCCTACTGAAAAGAATTCTACTTTCGTATGACTGACAACAATACGCGTTCCATTTTATTATTCATGCTCAATGTCTAAAAGCTGGAAAAAAGAATGCAAACTTCCTCTGGATATTGCATATTTTGCATCTCATTTCTTTTTGCAATTGCTGTTTCTATTCAAGAAGCAACTGAACTACGAATATCACCTGAAGTTTCTTCAAATGGCCATCGTTATTACGCTCCTGCTTCGGGTTACATGTAGTGAGGGCTGTTTTTAAAAGTGTTTGCTAAGAATAAACCGGACTACTTGTCCACAGAAACTGTTGAATGCTATTCGTGTTGAGAAAGGATCCTCAAAGCTCTCCTATGGAAACAGCATCTCTAATGGAACATTTTCTTGCGGAGTGGAAAAAAAGAAGAGACCGGTTGCTATGACAAGAGATCCTTCGGTTACTATGACAACCAAAATGTACTGCTGTGCTGGAAAGCAACGAACTAAGTTCAGTGTATCTCAATTTTTCTGTTAAATTTTTTTCAAAGATTCAGTAATGCAAACAGAAATTTGTTACTTACAACACTAAAAGAGAAAAACTGTCAGAAAAGTTTTTTTTTTCTGGGAGGAATTAAAATATTTTTTATTCATGTCTTGAAAATGTTTGACTGAAAAACAACTAAATAGATGATTGCGTTTAGACAAAGCGAAAAATTATCAGCTAATTGGAGAATTAAAAATGTTTCTTAAAACTAAAATACTTTCCATTTTAGTCATTAGGCTGTATGCCTTCAGAGAATTTTAATTTTTTTTTTTGCTCATAATGGGTTAAATGGTCAGGTAGCAGTGACGCCAAGGGTTCAAAGCAGGGTAAATGATAAAGATTCCCTTGAGGGCTCTTAGGAAATAGATGGACTAAATATCCAGGTCACAAAGACCACAAGGACTTAGAGAAAGTTAGATGGACTAAATGGCCAGGTCACAAGGACCACAAAGACTTAGAGAAAGTTAGATGGACTAAATGGCCAGGTCACAAGGACCACAAGGACTTAGAGAACGTTGGAGGTAGGAAACTACTGGACAGCTGATAGGAGACATGTGGTAGCTTCCACAAAGTATGACTCTCCTGCGCACTGAGCCACGGCTTAACATGTCATCCGACGGACGGCGTCATTTCCAAGCCCAATGGTGTCTCCTTACTGACCAAGAGCAGAGTGGGGAATTTTAGCGAAGGCAAATCTTAATGCTTGCACAAGTGGGCTCGAACCTGGGAACTGCAGAGTGCAGATTACGGTCCTGGCGCGATACCGACCCTCCCCCCCCCCCTCACCCTATGTAGGGTTTAGAGATCGGGTTACCAGCTGCCGTCGCCTACCCTACGAATGGGTTGGGTTGTTTTACCTCTGAGCGGCAGTTTTTTGCACACCATGGGCTAAATGGCCAGGTCACATGGACCCCGAAGGCTCAGAGAAGGTTGGGGGAGGGGACCCACTGGAACAGCTGTTGGGAGACAGATGGTAGCCTCCCGTCAAGGCCATCCAGCGTGTTCTTTAACGTGCACAGGGTTTGGCTCTCCCGCACACGGGGCAACGGCTTAACGTCCCATCCGACGGACGGCGGCCTTTCCAAGCCCATCGGTGTCCCCTACTGACCGTGGGCAGGGCGGGGAATTTTGCGGAGATAAATCTCAACGCTGACCCAGCTGGGACTCGAACCTGGGAACTACAGATTACGAGCCTAGCGCGCTACCGACTGAGCCACCCCCGCCCCCTTTATGAATGGAGTATCGAAAGTTGTGAATGGTGTAGTACGTTATCGGTTCGCAAAAGTTGTCAATGGACAGACGTTTCGTAGTCAACTTTTGAAAGTGGGTTAAGTTACGGTGAGGGGAAGCTGCAGACGAAGTTTGGTGGTTCTAGTTCTAACAGATCTGGGCAAACGTTTTAACTAAAGGAGCACCTTAAAACCTGAAATGGGATGGCAGGCCGCCAATTAATATATATTCAATAACGTATATGTAACCAACTCAAAAAAAAAATGTAAAATGAAACATAAACCATATCATTTTATTGAAATTAATTACTTTAAATGAGAATTTGCTTCCCAGAAGTTGGACTTCTTGACCTCTGAACTTTTTTTCCTTTTAACAAATTTTATTTGTCATCAGTAACTCGCTGGGCGTACAGTCGCTCAAAAAAGTATCCGAACACTATGGTTGATTACAGAATTCAGAAAAAATATCTGGCAACGATTTTTTTTTTTAGAAATTAGTGATCTGGCAACCTTCGTGTCACGTGACACGAAGGTTGCCAGATCACTAATTTCTAAAAAAAAAAAATCGTTGCCAGATATTATTTCCGAATTCTGTAATCAATACACGAAGGTTGGCACATCACTGATTTCTAAAAAAAATCGTTGCCAGATGTTTTTTCTGAATTCTGTAATCAACCATAGTGTTCGGATACTTTTTTGAGCGACTGTACAATAAGAGGTGGATAGTTCGCACATAATCCGAGGGTAGGGACTAACACACAGAGGAAACAGCTGAATTAGTTTGTTGCTGGTCAAGGCCATCCAGCGTATTCTTTAATGGCACAGGGTATGGCTTCCTCCCGCACACGGGGCCACCGTTTAACGTCTCATCCGATGGACAGCAGCCTTTCCAAACCCATTGGTGTCCCCCTGCTGACCGAGGGCAGGGGGGAAAGTTTGGTAGAGATAAATCTCAACGCTAACCCAGCTGGGATTCCAAACTAGGAACTGCAGATTGCGAGCTGGTGCGCTACCAATTGAGCCACCCCAACCCCAATGTCGAAGAGGCACACTGGACAGCTGTTAGGAGAAAGATGAAGATAGGTTGGGTTGTTTTACCTCTGAGCGGCACTTTTTTGCACACCATGGGCTAAATGGCCAAGTCACAAGGACTCCGAAAGCTCAGAGAAAGTTGGGCGAGGGGACCCACTGGAACAGCTGTTGGGAGACAGATGATAGCCTCCCGTCAAGGCCATCCAGTGTGTTCTTTAACATGCACAGGGTATGGCTCTCTCCGGCATACGGAGCCACGGCTTAACGTCTCATCCGACGGACGGCGGTCTATTACCAAGCCCATCTGTGTCCCCTTCTGACCGTGGACAGGGCGAGGAGTTTTGCTGAGATAGGTCTCAACGCTGGCCCAGCTGGGACTCGAACCTGGAAACTGCAGATTACGATCCTGGTGCGCTACCGACTGAGCTAACCCCCCCCACCCTTGTGTAAGAGATGTCGAACAAGCAGACACACACAGAGACAAACTTTCTAAAATGTGTAACAGATGGTAAATTCTAAAAGCTTAAAAGAAACCGAAATGATGTTGACTCGTTTTTAAATGATATGCAAGATATTTAAGGCAAAATTGATAATTAGTCCTGTGAAAATGTCACGTCTAATCTGCAGATTATTTCTGTATCTAATTATTTCAAGTTTATTATTTAATAAATTTCACTTGTTATTTAATTCTTCATCTAGTGTCTGCTTATTAACTTTCAGGAAACAGCAAAATCATTGTAAAGTAATCTGCATGATAAGATTTTTTTTTTCTTTTGATTGGGAAAAAACATATGCCTCGTAATTACTTAGTGGAAAAGAATGTATAGGAAAATAAAATGCCATTTGATTAAATGTGGTTCATAAAAATAGAGATCTGATTAAAGTGAACCTAATCCAAAGTATGAACCCGGGGAATTTTAAATAAACGAGCAATCTTAAATGCTAAAGAATATCCACTCGCGAAGCAAATACAGTCGGTCAAAAAAGTATCCGAACACTGTGGTTGATTACAGAATTCAGAAAAAATATCTGGCAAGGATTTTTTTTAGAAATTAGTGATCTGGCAACCTTCGTGTCACGTGATTACAGAATTCGGGAAAAATATCTGGGGCGTGTACAGCAACTGTACACGCTCCAGTTGCCGTTCACAGCAAACTGGAGCGTGTGCAGTTACTGCACACGCTCCAGTTTGCTGTAAACGGTAACTGCACACGCTCAATATTTCCGTGAGTGAGCCCACATGATCTAGTATCAAAATAATATGACCACCTACAGTCGCTCAAAAAAGTATCCGAACACTACGGTTATTACAGAATTCAGAAAAAATATCTGGCAACGATTTTTTTTAGAAATTAGTGATCTGGCAATCACGTGACACGAAGGTTGCCAGATCACTGATTTCTAAAAAAATCGTTGCCAGATATTTTTTCTGAATTCTGTAATCAACCACAGTGTTCGGATACTTTTTTGAGCGACTGTACAATCAAATATTATTTGAGGGAAAAGGCAAATTAAACTTCAGCGGAAAAGGAAATACACTCTATTATCAAAAGTATTCGTATGTTTGCATATTAAGCAGATGAAAAGCCTCATTCAAAGCATTCCTAACTTTGAAAATGCAGTTTTTACGAAAAAATATCGCTGAAGATGAAATTTTTAAGATCTTATTTAACTGTTTCTAAATCCCAGTTTGCGACAATATTCAAAGAGTTAACGAAGCTGGAATATTTAATTGTTCCGATCGGACTGTTTTACTTATGATTGGTGCCAGGTCACAAAGACCCCAAGGGCTCAGAGTAGGTTGATGAAGGGGATTCATTGGACAAGTGTTGGGAGACAGATGGTAGTCTCTCGTCAAAGTCATCCAGCCAGGGCCATCTTTTGGCATAGGCAAATGCTGGGGGTCCGCTGTTTTTGGGGCCCAATTTCATTACCACATATTGTAGCAAGAAAGAAAATTCCTGCTTGGGAGGTGAGGCATATTTTACTTTTGCCTAGGGACCCAGGTAAGGTTTAAGATGACCGGGTATCCAGCATGTTCTTTAATGTGCACAGGGTGGGACTCTGCTAAACAAGGAAGCACGGCATAACATTCCATTCCGCAAAGAAAAATGGCAGCTTTTCTACTCAAGAATTTACCTCAAAAGTTATTTATAATAATTCTTACAACAAATCATTCGTGATAACAAATGGAATTTTAGAAGTCTCTGAAGTGTTTTTTGAAGTTTTTGCTTTTCTAACTGAATAAAAAAGCGTTTAGGACGATAAAAATAAAAATAAAAAATAAAAAAAAGCTTTCAGGACGATAAAAAAATAAATAAAATAAAAAAGCGTTCAGGACGATAAAAAAATAATAATAAAATAAAAAAAGTGTTCAGGACGATAAAAAATAAATAAAATAAAAAAACATTCAGGACGATAAAAAAATAATAATAAAATAAAAAAAAGTGTTCAGGACGATAAAAAAAATGAAAATAAAACGAAAAAGCGTTCAGGGCGATAAAAGCAGCGTCTGCCATTAAATGTTACAACGCCAATAACTGTTTAAGCATTAAAACGAACGTTCTTGCAAATGGAGATTTAGGGAGACTGGAAAGAGATTTTCCATTTCTCCAGTGACATTTTCGCGTAAATAGTTTATTTTCGAAGTTAGAGGGCTTCGAATGTGGCTTCCGACACAGAAGTGTCCAACACTTTTAGTAATATAGTGTATGTGTTCTCTATACATCGCAGATATAAATAAAAAGGAACCCGATAAGTATTTATAAAGAGGATTATTGAACTGATATGGATGCTTTCTAAGGATGGGCTAGATTCGATTGTTTTACCTCTAGACTGCACGTTTTGCACACTACTGGGCTAAATGGCCAAGTCATAAGGACCCCAAGGATTCAGAGAAAAAGGGGAAAGGTTGAATTGGGTTGTTGTACCTCTGAGCGGCATTCTTTTTGTACACAAGGGGTAAAATGGCCAGGTCACAAGGATACCGAGGACTCAGAGGAGGTTGGGGGAAGTTACCCACTGGACAGCTGCTAGGAGACAGATGGTAACCTCCCGTCTAACATACAGAGGAAACAGCTGAATCAGTTTGTCGCTGGTCAAGGCCATCCAGCGTATTCTTTAATGGCACAGTGTATAGCTTTCTCCCGCTCACGGGGCCACCGCTTAACATCTCATCCGATGGACAGCAGCTTTTCCAAACCCATCGCTGTCCTCTGCTGACCGAGGGCAGCGCAGGAAGTTTGGTGGAGATAAATCTCAACGCTGACCCAGCTGGGATTCGAAACTAGGAACTGCTGATTGCGAGCCTGGCGTGCTACCAGCTGAGCCACCCCAACCCCAATGGCGAAAGGGCACACTGGACAGCTGTTAGGAGAAAGATGAAGACAGATCTCGAATGAAGAAAATCCCGACTTCAATAGTTCTCGATTGCACGAAATGCAGGTCCCGAATAGTTGATGATTAAAAGGAATGCAGTGAAGTAATAGTTCTTGATTGAAGAAAATGCAGGTCCTGAATAGTTCACGATTAAAGGAAAGGAAGGACCGTAATAGTTCTTGATTGAAGAAAATGCAGGTCCTGAATAGTTCACGATCAGAGGGGAAGCAGGACCGTAATAGTTCTTGATTGAAGAAAATGCAGATCCTGAATAGTTCCCGATCAAAGGAAAAGCAGGACCGTAATAGTTCTTGATTGAAGAAAATGCAGGTCCTGAATAGTTCACGATTAATGGAAAGGAAGGACCGTAATAGTTCTTGATTGAAGAAAATGCAGGTCCTGAATAGTTCACGATCAAAGGAAAGGCAGGACCGTAATAGTTCTTGATTGAAGAAAATGCAGATCCTGAATAGTTCCCGATCAAAGGAAAAGCAGGACCGTAATAGTTCTTGATTGAAGAAAATGCAGGTCCTGAATAGTTCACGATTAATGGAAAGGAAGGACCGTAATAGTTCTTGATTGAAGAAAATGCAGGTCCTGAATAGTTCACGATCAAAGGAAAGGCAGGACCGTAATAGTTCTTGATTGAAGAAAATGCAGGTCCTGAATAGTTCACGATTAATGGAAAGGAAGGACCGTAATAGTTCTTGATTGAAGAAAATGCAGGTCCTAAATAGTTCACGATTAAAGGAAAGGCAGGACCGTAATAGTTCGTGTCTCAAAAAAAAAAATGCAGAATAGTTCTCAATTCAAGGCAACAAGTAATATCTTGGGTATTAGGTGGTTTAACTTTGTAACTAATGATGAGGTTAGGCAAAGGAGCCTGCAACCTCCTTTGAGCAGCATATTGTGCAGAGAGAGACTCCGATATAGATTGGCGAAATAGATGTTTGGCCATGTTGCCCGTATGGATAATTATAGATTGGCGAATAGGGTTATGAACAGTGTGCCTAGAGACCTCAGATGGAAGGGGAGACCTAAGATGCGGTGGGCAGACAATGTCAAACAGGACCTTGTTAGAATTGGTGTGCAGTGGCCGGATGCAGCAGATGTAGCTCAGGACAGATATGCTTGGAGAATTAAACTGCGCGGTCCGGTTGGACCTCCATAGCCCATGGCTGCTTGAGGAATATGATGATGATGATATTTCTGACGACAAAGTTATTCAACTGACTAGACTGAAAGCATTCAATTTCGAATCAAATGTATGTCCTCGTGAGCGATTCCAAATGAAAACGCGACAAACTGATTCAGCTGTTTCTTTCTGGGAAGGAATCGTAGAATTGATTAATTAAAGGAAACAAGCCCCATTTAATGATTACGAATTTTAAGTAGCTGCTACGAGCGATGATTTAAAGAAAATAAAATAATTTCGGTTGTATCGGGGAAATTAAATGGCTCTCGGTTTAATCGGAGCGGAAGCGTTTGGAGAGATTAGAGAACACTGATTGGGTGAGGCTGACAGAGAGACAACAGCTGCTAACGCCGAAATGCAAACGGTGAGGAAAAGATTTGAAATGTTTTAGATAGAGGTAAAGTGCAAACCCTGAAGGAAAGAATTAGAATTCGTTTGAGAGCCGCAACTCTCGTCTGTATGCGGACAAGCGAGAAATCTCTTGCAGCAACATAACAATGAACTGAACGATAGAGGGCGGGGATGGCTCAGTCGGTAGCGCTCCAGGCTCGTAATCTGTAGTTCCCAGGTTCGAGTTCCAGCTGGGTCAGCGTTGAGATTTATCTCCGCAAAATTCCCCGCCCTGCCCACGGTCAGTAGGGGACACCGATGGGCTTGGAAAGGCCGCCGTCCGTCGTATGGGACGTTAAGCCGTGGCCCCGTGTGCGGGAGAGAGCCTACCCTGTGCAATTTAAAGGACACACTGGATGCCCATCTGTCTCCCAACAGCTGTTCCAGTGGGTCTCCTCCCCCAACCTTCTCTGAGCCTTCGGGGTCCATGTGACTTGGCCATTTAGCCCATGATGTGCAAAAAAAGTGCCGCTCAGAGGTAAAATAACCCAACTGAACGATAAAAGTGGTTTGGGTTTTACTTCTGAGCGATCCTTTTTTGGACACAGTGGGTTAAATGGCCAGGTTGGTTGGTTGTTTTACCTCTGAGCGGCACTTTTTTGCACACAATGGGCTAAATGGGCAGGTCACAAGGACCCCGATGGCTGAGAGAAAGTTGGGGGAGGAGACCCACTGGAACAGCTGTTAGGAGACAGATGATAGCCTCCCGTCTAGACCATCTAGCGTGTTCAATAACGTGCACAGGGTATGGCTCTCCCGTACACGGGGCCACGGTTTAACGTCCCTTCCGAGGACGGCGGCCTTTCCATGCCCATCGGTGTCTCTACTACCGTGTGCAGGGCGGGGAATTTTGCGGAAATGGCCAGGTCATAATTCATCATCATCATCATCCTCAAGCAGCCATGGGCTACGGAGGTCCAACCAGACCGTGCAATTTAGTTCTCCAAGCAAGTCTATCCTGAGCTACATCTACTGCATCTGGACACTGCACACCAATTCTAACAAGGTCCTGTTTGACATTGTCTGCCCACCGCATCCTAGGTCTCCCCCTCTTTCTGAGGCCTTTAGGCACACTGTTCATAACCCTATTCGCCAATCTATAATTATTCATACGGGCAACATGGCCAAACCAACGGAGTCTCTCTCTGCACAATATGCTGTTTAAAGGAGGTTGCAAACTCCTTCGCCTAATCTCATCATTAGTTACAAAGTTGAACCACCCAATGCCCAAAATACTGCGTAAGCATCTGGAATCAAAAGCATCTAGTTTCCTGTTATCTTGTTTACAAAGTGTCCAAGTTTCACTACCATAACTAACCCTAGAAAGAACCAAACTATTATACAGTCTAATTTTAGTCTTTAGGTGTATACGCCTATTTCTCCACACTCTCCATAGATTCTTAAAAGTCCCGGCAGCAATCCCTATTCGTCTCTTAATCTCATGCCGCACATCACCATTATCTGTTACATAGCTCCCAAGATAATTAAACTGACACCTGCTCAAGACTGCAACCATTCAGATTAAATGAATCACAGCCTGCCTGACCAATTTTCATCACTTTAGTTTTCTCTCTGTTTATAACCAAACCTACTCTACTACCAGTCTCATCAACAGCTCGAATGAAAGAGTTCATCTCATCATCATTTGCCAGAAGGGCATAATTTGCCAGAAACATCATTTGCCAGAAGGGCTAAATCATCAGCATAATCTAAATCAGAAATTTTCGTATCTCCAGCCCAATTAAGGCCAAAACCTTTCTCTTGAAGTGAATTTCGCATAACATAATCAATAACCAAACTAAAGAGAAAAGGAAACAAAATGCACCCTTGTCTAACACCAGAAGTAATGCTAAACCAATTGCTACAAGCCTTACCAACTCTCACACACGATTCAGTGTTATTATAGAGAGCTTTCATAATGCTAATTAACTTGTCTGGTATACCATATGATCTCACAATCAACCACAAATTATGACGATTAACAGAGTCGAAAGCCTTTTTGAAATCAACAAAGCTAGCAACCAAAGGTTTCTGAAACTCTAAACATTTCTCAAGAATCTGCCTAAGTGAAAATATCTGATCCACACATCCCCTACCACTTCTGAATCCACATTGCTCATCACGCAATTGACTGTCAACCAGATTCTTAATTCTATTAAGCACAATCATGGAAAGAACTTTACCTGGAACAGAGAGTAGGCTGATACCCCTGTAGTTATCATAAGAACTGCGATCACCTTTTTTGAAAATAGGGATAACAATAGCTCTGGCAAAATCCTTAGGAACCATGCCTTTATCATAAAAGATATTCAGAATTTCAGTCATCCAAATGGTAACCGAAACATTCCCAGCTCTAAACATTTCCGTAGTAATTTCATCTACCCCTGGGGATTTATGAAGTTTAAGTTTAGAAACAGCCAAAATAACTTCAGATTGTGTTATAGGGCCAACATTAAAGCCACCAATGCATCTATCATCATTGCAAACAATGGGAGTAGAACTAAGTACATTGTTTAGAACATCACTGAAATGCTCAGCCCACCTAGCCATGACAGAATCCTCCCCTTCTATAACCTTACCTTGTTTATCCTTCAATCCTTGTATGCCTTTCCGTTTTCTACCACACAAAACATTAACTATCTGGTACAGCTCTCTGCTGTTGTGCTGTCTAAGAGGCATATCGCTTCCGCTCACAACAATGACCTCAATTTGCTAAAGATGAGAAGAAGCAGTACAGTCGCTCAAAAAAGTATCCGAACACTATGGTTGATTACAGAATTCAGAAAAAATATCTGGCAACAATTTTTTTAGAAATTAGTGATCTGGCAACCTTCGTGTCACGTGACACGAAGGTTGCCAGATCACTAATTTCTAAAAAAATTGTTGCCAGATATTTTTTCTGAAGTCTTTAATCAACCATAGCGTTCGGATACTTTTTTGAGCGACTGTACCACCCAACTCGGAATGCATAGTTTGCAGTGGATGCAAAGGCAAACTGCATTTTGTCTGTTCGGGCACAACAGAAAAAAATTACAAAAAGCTGTCCCTAGAAAAGAAGAATGCGTGGTTATGTTTCGAATGCAAGTCGAACAAAATAAACCCAAAAGCGACCGTAGACATGGGAAGCAGAGACAGTTCGACACGTGACATCAATCTACTGATAGTAGAGATCCGTGATTTAAAGACAGAAGTGAGAGAATTAAAACGAAGTGTAGAATTTTTTTCCAGCAAGTATGACGAACTAATGGAACAAGTAATAAATTACGAAAAAAATCAAAAGGATTTAACTACAAAAATCTATGAAGCCAAAAATTTAAGCACAGAAATGAGAGAAGAGATTAAGGAATTGAAACAAAATCTTAATGACGTGGAACAATATGGACGCAATAAAAATATAGAAATTCATGGTGTTCCCATAATTGAAGGGGAGGATGAAACAGAGCTTAAAATAAAGTTGTATAAAATTTCCCAGTCATTAAACATGGTCAACTACACAGACAATATGATTGAAAAAGTTCACAGACTTCCAGAAAGAAATAAAAGCAAAATCCCAAAGATAATTGTCCAATTCGTTACACGGAAAGATAGAGACATTTGGATACAAAACAGGAAAAAAAAAATTACCGCCACTATTGCAGACCTTGATGATAAAGGAACACCAATATATATTAATGAAAACATGACTATGATTAACAGAGAACTTTTCTGGAGAGCTAGGATGTGTGCAAAAGAAAAAAATTATAAGTATGTTTGGTTCAAAAATGGAAAAGTTCTAATGAGGAAATCAACTGGTGAAAGAATTATCAATGTGGATATATGTTCACCAATTTTGATGATTTTTGAACTTTTAGATATATCCGATAAACCTTGCTTTTTTTTTCTCTCTTTTTTTTTTTGCTCTTTTCTTTCGCTTTTTTTTATGAATATTCTTGTTAGCTATGTCTGATTTGAATTTTGAAGGTTTTGATAGCAACTATGATGTTGCTTATGTAACTGCAGGTTTAGAAGTGGAGGCTTGGTTCGAAAATAATTATAGTAAATTTATTCACAAAAATAAATTAGGAATTGCTCGTTAATATAAGAAGTCAAAGAAAACATTGGGATTCATTAAAATTAAGTATTAACAATTACATGAAACACATTGATTTGCTTGTTTTAACTGAAACAAATGTAAATAAATATGAAAATTACTTATATAACATTGATAAATTTAATAAAATCACAAATGATAATATAAATAAAAATATTAGGGGGATTTCAGTATACTATAAAGAAAATCTAGATATTGAAATTATTTCACAACAAACACTTCCAGCGGAAACTATATATATAAAAGTAAAAAAAAAATAATATAATATATCATGTTTTAGCACTATACAGATCGCCTAGTACAGATGTGAACTCTTTTCTGTTGAATTTCCGAAACTGGATGGAAAATACAGAAAAAGACCAAAATCAGATTTTAATAGGTGATTTTAATATCGATACAATGAATACTAAAAAACATGGCACAGAAAAATATATCACACTATTGGCTGAAATGAATTTTGAAAGATTAATAAGGGAAGCTACAAGAGAAGAAATAGTAAAAAATAAAATTACCAAAACCTGTATAGACCATATTAATATTAAACTGATTAAAAATATGTCAGCAAATTCAATAATTCAAACAAGCAAAATAGCAGATCACTATATGATTTTAACACTGATTAGCAACACCAATAACAATTTGAATAATACTAATTATAATGAAACAGACCAGGAAAATAAGAATTGGTCATTTGACCATAACAATATAAACAAAGCTATTTCTGAAACGAATTGGAATTTAGAAAATTATGGAGACAACTCAAAGGATGAATTAAACCTATATAAAGTATTTAAAGCCGTCCCGTGGCCGAGTGGTTAGCGCGCTTGGCTACTAATCTACGGGACCTGGGTTCGAGCCCCGGGTAAGGCATGGATGTTCGTGTTGTTTTCTGCTGAAGTCCTGCCATCCTCTCAGATCTTCTACTGTGGCATATAAACTGACAGGCTCTTGTCAGACCTCTGTGGCAAGCAGCTGCTTGAGGGGGTATTTAAATAAAAATTTATAAAAATTTAAAAGTATTTAAAGACATTTATGATGGAATTTTAGGAAAAAATAGAATATATATGAGGAGAGTTGAAAAAGTAAAAAGAAATCATAGCAAAAATTGGGTAACACCGAACTTGATAGAATTAATTGAAGAAAGAGATAATGCTTGGATTAAATTTAAAAACAATGATAAAAGTGATGCTTATAAAAATAACTATAAAAAATTAAGGAATAGGGTTAATACTCAGATTAGAAATCAGAAACAACTTTATTATAGAAATAAACTTATAATGAAAAAAAATGATATGAAGGCTACCTGGCAATTAATATATGAAATATTAGAAGGAAAACAGAAAAAATCATCGGACGATGTAATAATTGACAATATGGCCAAAAAGAAATTATCTGTGGAAGAAATAGCAAACAATTACAATGACATTTATAATACACTAATTTTACAGATAAGAAATACAAATCACCAAGACGATATAAATTATGTTCCAACCATGATACAAAGAGTTTTGAAATCTATCTATATACATGAAATCACTGAAAAACAAACTGATGAAATAATTACTTCATTAGACACCAATAAATCACCTGGTTACGATAATGTTTGCATTAAACATATAAAATTTAATAAAGAGACACTACTAAATATTATATCAAAAATTATAAATCAGATTATATTTACTGGGAACATACCTACTGAACTCAAAACAGGTATTTTAAGACCTATTTTTAAAGGTGGTATTAAGGAGGATTTTTCTAACTATCGGCCAATAACAATTCTGCCTATTTTGTCGAAAATAATGGAAAAATATATTTATAATACTGTTTTTAACTTTTTACTTAAACACAGCATAATTAATGAAAATCAGTTTGGCTTTCAAAAAGGAAAAAACACAATTCAACTAATTTCCAAAATTGCAAATAATATTAATAAATCATTGAATAATAGGGAAAAAATTGTAACTATGTTCTTAGATTTAAAGAAAGCCTTCGATACAATAGATCATAGCATTTTACTAAATAAATTGGAAAATTACGGTATTCGCGGTATATTGTTAGATTGGTTTAGAAATTATTTATCAGACAGATACACAATTACTAAAATAAAAAACTGCTACAGCAGAAAAGTAATTACACGATGTGGAATTCCCCAAGGCTCAATTTTAGGCCCTTTATTGTTCCTAGTGTACATAAATGATTTGTTCAATACAAAATTAAATAGTGCTATTTATCTATATGCTGACGACATTGTTTTAATAAACAGTCAGAAATATTTAAATGATAGCATTTCAGAGGTTCAAACAGATTACAATAATATTATTAGATGGTTAAATCATAATAAAATCTATTTAAATGAGAAAAAAACAAAACTGATGATTATTCATTCACCAGGATTTCATATTCATCAAAACCTCTTTATCAAAACTCATAAAATAAATTACAGAAAAAAGGATGCTTCGAATTGTGAATCATTATGCAGCTGCCCACTTGTTGAGCAAGTAAATAAAATAAATTACTTAGGAATCATTTTTGATGAATATTTTAGGTGGAATGCCCATATATCCCACATATGTGAAAGCTTGAGAATATCGGCGATAAAAATTCAAAAATTGAAATACGTATTAAATATGGAAACATGTGTCCTATTTTATAAAGCAATATGCGAATCTATTTTAAATTATGGAATAACTGTGCATGGAACAACTAACTTAACTAACATAATAAAATGGAAAAACTGCAGTCTATAATAGCTAAAAATATTATTCCGTTTCATTTGCAAAAAATTTATAAAACTTCTACCGATAGATTAAAAATTTTAAATCTTATGTCCTACAGCAATTTATATAAATATAATGTAATAATTAAAAATTTTTTTGACGAAACTTACAAACTAAAAATTCAACATAATAAAAATACAAGACTTCAAAACCAGGGTTATTACAAATTGCCAAATTTTCGAAATAATTACGGGAAACATACCTCCGAATATCAAGTACCACTTATATTTAATGCTATTCCAAAAGAATTACTAAATATAGATTCTTTTAGAAGGCTTAAAATGGAATTAAAAAATTATTTGGTATTTTCTAGTTAGCTGATTTTTATGTGTTGTGTTTTGTGGATATATTTGCTGTACACCATTTTTGTGGCTGAATGATCTATGTTTAATATAATTTATTCATTTTCCTGCAGATAAGCTATTTAGCTCTGCGGGTCAAATTGTAAATGTATTTGTATTCTTTACTGTTATGAATAAAAATTATATTCTAAAAAAAAAAAACTGCTTCCTCGGCTTTGTCAGCCAAACCATCAAGCCAAAGATTCTTATCAGCAGCTAACTGATCCTTTACAAGTTTATTAAGGTCTCTGTAATGCTTTCTATTAGGACTAGTAGGGTATTGATTAAGGGCATTCCTGCAGTTCTTTCTTTCCGAAATAAGCTCAAGTGCCTTATCACTCAGATAATTCTGCCTCTTCTGTTCCTTTTTTCCTAAAAGAGTACTGTTAGTGTCCAAAAAAGTCTGTTTAAAATTATTCCATTCTTCCTCAACTTCAGTAGTAAGCAAAGCATGACTGTCATAATGACTAAGTAACCTATCATGGTAAGCTTTGGCTATAACTGGATCTTTCAGAGCTTCAGTATTAAAAGTAAATTTTTTAACCCTAGCACAACACTTTTTAAGTTTAAGTTGCAAGACACTTTTAACAAGGTAATGGTCAGATCCAATTTCAGCTCCCCTATATGACCTGGTATTCCTAACAGAACTAGCCCATTTGCTGTTAATTAATATGTAATCAATCATATTCTTATGCAGCCCATCAGGTGAAACCCATGTGTATTTATGTATGTCGCGGTGTTTGTAATAAGTGTTAGTTATTCTGAATCCATTGAGTTTACTTACCTGTAGGAGACGTTGCCCATTGTCACTGCAGCTACCAATACCAAAAGGGCCTATTACTCCTCCCCAAAGGTCAGAGTCAGTACCAACTTTGGCATTGAAGTCACCAAGAACAAGGGTAATATCTCCTTTCTTGACAGAATTCAAAATATCCTGAAGTTGTTCATAAAACCAATCCTTCTCATCCTCATCGGCATCCTCAGTGGGGGCATAACAGCAGATAACATTCAAGTCTTTAACACTTGTCTGAAATTTTGCTGTAAGAAACCTTTCATTAATGCACTCATATCCTAGAAGAGCATCGCTAGCATGTCTGCTGAGAAGCAGACCCACGCCTTGGTGATGCTTATTGTCGTCCCTCCCTGAAAAGAGAAATTTAAGATTATTTTTAAGAATCTGACCTTTATCTGTCCATCTGGTCTCTTGCAAGCCGAGAATATCTAAATTATATTGGTGGAATTCTTGTGTGAGGACATCAAGAGAAAAAGCTCTGTGCAGAGTCCTCACATTCCAACTACCTATGGAGAGAAAATGGTTAGTGGAATGTTTAAAGAAACTATGTTTATTGAGAGAGGGAATGCCGACAATATCAAACAGCCCCCTAATCGCACACATGGGGCAAAGACCCATTCCCCCACTACTAAAGGCTGAAGCCATCTACACTGGAAGACTTCCTCCAATGTAGAATTTGACGATGCCAATAGAAGCAAAGAGTTCAGGTGCCTGCGATGACCTCTGCTCAGGATTATCCACCAGCTGATAAACATATCCTGTGAATCTATTCACTTGGGGCTGTCAACCCACAAACAAACAGAAAACACAGCGGAAGATTTTCCCTCCACAGAAGCCCACCAGTGCAGCAAAATCAGGATCCATAATCAAGCTCAGAGCCATATATCTGTCCAGTCCAGTAGGTTTATATGGTCAGCACCAGGACCCTGTGTGGTTGACCACTCCTCAGCAGGGTAGAAAAAAAAAGAAAAGTAGCCACAGTTGCCCAGATCAGTAGGCCACACTAATCTGGCAGCCCTCCCCTTCCATTCACTTCCACAAGAGAGTATCTCATTTGAAAGTTACTAACGGTCCGCACCACGAGAAGGCGGGGTCAGACATTAGGTGCCAGGCCTGGCCGGTTCTATGCATCATCACAGGGGATTGGTGCATAGCTCTCTTTCCAGTGACTACCTAGCTACCATTTACAGACCGGTCATAATTATGCCACTCTAAAAGACACTGTTTCTTTACCCTAGGCTAAACCGAAGCTAATTAAAGGAAACAATTAATCATTTCCTTAATTAATTAAAGGAAACAAGCCCCCATTTAATGATTACGAATTTTAAATAGCTGCTATGAGTGATGATTTAAAGAACGAAAAATAACTTTGGTTGTAAATGTCAACGGTCAATAGGGAACAATGACGTGCTTTGAAAGGCCGCCGTTCGTCGGATGCGACGTTAAGCCGTGGACCGTATGCAGGAGAGAGCCAAACGCAATGCACATTAAAGAACACACTGGATGGCCTTGACGACCGTCCGTCGGATGGGACGTTAAGCCGTGGCTCCGTGTACATAAGAGCTATATACTGTGGACGTTAAATAAAGCGCTGGAGGGATATGACGGTAGGCTACCATCTGTTTCCTAACAGCTGTCCAGGTGGTTCCTCCCCTTTTCTGAGCCTTGGGGTCCTCGCGACCTGGCTATTAAGGCCGTTTAATTAGTTTTAGACTAGTTGGGTTGTTTTACCTCTGAGCTGCACTTTTTTGCACACCATGGGCTAAATGGCCAGGTCACAAGGACCACAAAGGCTCAGAGAAGGTTGGGAGAGGGGACCCACTGGAACAGCTGTTGGGAGACAGATGGTAGCCTACCGTCATATCCCTCCAGCGCTTTATTTAACGTCCACAGTATATAGCTCTTATGTACACGGAGCCACGGCTTAACGTCCCATCCGACGGACGGTCCAAGCCCATCGGTGTCCCCTATTGACTGTGGGCAGTACGGGGAATTTTGCGGAGATAAATCTCAACGCTGACCTAGCTGGGACTCGAAACTGGGAACTACAAATTACGAGCCTGAGGCGCTACCGACTGAGCCACCCCCGCCCCTTTTAGACTTGTAATTTCACTTGGAGGGTCAAAAAATCAAATTTTCATGTGGTGAGAAAATAGTGAATTTTCTTAGAGCGTCAAAAAACTGGAATCGAATGGGCAAAAAAAAAAAAGTAAAAAAAAATGCAAATGATAAAAAAGAAGTAAATTTAAGTGTCAAAAAAACAGCGAAAAATATTTTCTGTTTGACGGAAATGCGGGCCGAACAATTTCACGTGTAGATACAATATTCCTGAAACACGTAAAAGTGCTGATTTTAATTAAAGAGCATTTCTGCAGTTTCTGTGTAAGAATAAATATAGACTGCTGTAAACAGAATGTCACTTCTCAACCTACGTGAAAACATAAATTTGCATCATCATTCATTTTTCCAACTGAATAAATCATCAGAAGGCTTAATCCGATCAGCGAATCAAAGCTTACTCGCCTGTGACGTAAGTGGTCATTCTGTAAGAATGTCTGTCTTACAGTCAGAGTGGCCGAGTGGTCTAAGGCGCCAGCTGGTCCTCGTAAGAGGGCGTGGGTTCGAACCCCACCTCTGACAATTGTTTTTTTTTTTCTTTGCCTACACTTTTATTACATTTTTTTACAGTATGGTTAATTTTTTTTACATGGCATATAAACTGACAGGCTCCTGTCAGACCTCTGTGGCAAGCAGCTGCTTGAGGGGGTATTTATTTTTTTATTTTTTATTGGTGCTGGTCTAATGGACCTGGGTTCGAGCCCCGGGTAAGGCATGGCTGTTTGTGTCGTTTTTCTGCTGACGGCCTGCCATCCTCTCAGACCTTCTATAAAAATAAATAAATCCCCCCTCAAGCAGCTGCTTTGCCACAGAGGTCTGACAGGAGCCTACTATGGCATATAAACTGACGGGCTCCTGTCAGACCTCTGTGACAAGCAGCTGCTTGAGGGGGGATTTATTTTTTTTACATCACCTTCCGAGTGGTTAGCACGCTTGGCTACTGATCTATGGGACCTGGGTTCAAGCCCCGGGTAAGGCATGGATGTATGTGTCGTTTTTCTGCTGAGGTCCTGCCATCCTCACAGACCCTTCTACTATGGCATATAAACTGACAGGCTCCTGTCACACCTCTGTGGCAAGCAGCTGCTTGAGGGGGTATTTATTTATTTATTTTTTATTATTCCTTACATCGGTATCTAGGATTATTATTTTTAATGACTTCACCGAATTTTTGGTCCAACTCCGACTTTTAGAATTTAAACTTTTAGATTAATAATCAAATTTGAAACTTTATTTCAAATATATTATTGATTGCCACCGGACTATTTACTGACGAAATCTGATTTTTAAATGATACACATTAATAAACATAATTTAAAAAAAAGATCTGAATAGGGTCTAAACTTTTGGTTTAAAAAAATAAAAAATCATGTATTTTTGCCTGTTTTTTACTGTTTTTTACATAGATGTACCTCTGACTATTTATTATTCATGCCATTAAATATTACATACGAAGAAAAAATATGTTATCTTTTATAAAATATTATTCACATCAAAGTCGTTTGACATTCTTTGTACATAAAGATTTACTGAAATGAATAAACTGAGTTGTATATTCTGTATTAATCATAAATGAAGACTATATTAAAGAGATATATAGCGCCATCTATCGGCAACAAAAGGTAATTTTACGCACTAATGATTCTTTATCTTTATTTTTTCTCGATTTTAGCGATAAAATGTGAGATATTCTAAAGTAGGACTTCCAACCAGGAGCGGTCATAAGTCTCAAGTCTGTAGGGGACAATTTAGGGGAGTAGGAAGGATTCTACAGACCAGAAATAACAGTCTTAATTTTATTAATGAATTATTTACTAATCAAAACTTTTTTTTAACTAGGCTAGCCGTCCCGTGGCCGAGTGGTTTAGCGCGTTTGGCTACTGATCTAAGTGACCTGGGTTCGAACCCGGATAAAGGTATGGATTGTACGTGTCGTTTCTCTGCTGAGGTCCTGCCATCCTCACAGACCGTCTACTATGGCATATAAACTGACAGGCTCCTGTCAGACCTCTGTGGCAAGCAGCTGCTTGAGGGGGTATTTTTTTTTTTATTTATGCATTTAAAAAACTTACTTAAAACTACTTCAAATTATGTTCCCCCTTTCTCTCTCCTCTTCTCTCCCCAAAAAATGAGTAGAGAATTGAACAGAGTGGGGTCGATCTTTGCAAGTCCTGAGATGTACATCAGAAATAATAAAAAAATAAATACCCTCTCAAGCAGCTGCTTGCCACAGAGGTCTGACAGGAGCCTGTCAGTTTATATACCATAGTAGAAGGTCTGTGATGTTTCTCCCTAAAATTTCTATCAAATTTTCTCTAAATTTTTCTCATTAAAAGCAGGAGAAAGAGACGTTTTAGGCGACAAATGGCCCAGTAAAGTTGCCATTAAAAAACAAAAAATAAAATATATAAAATAAAAATTAAAACAAAAACCTTATTTTCCTATTTGCGCACTAAAGAGCGAAAATCGAAAGACTACTATGATGATTATAATGCTCCAGACTCGTCAGCTGCAATGGGGCGAGCGCGCCAGGCTCGTAATCTGTACTTCCCAGGTTCGAGTCCCAGCTGGGTCATCGTTGAGATTTATCTCCGCAAAACTCCCCGCCCTGCCCACGGTCAGTAGGGGACACCTATGGGCTTGGAAAGACCGCCGTCCGTCGGATGGGACGTTAAGCCGTGGCCCCGTGTGCGGGAGAGCCATACCCTGTGCACATTAAAGAACAAGCTGGATGGCCTTGACGGGAGGCTACCATCTGTCTCCCAACAGCTGTTCCAATGGGTCCCCTCCCGCAACCTTCTCTGAGCCTTCGGGGTCCATGTGACCTGGTCATTTTAGCCCAGGTGTGCAAAAAAAGTGCCGCTCAGAGGTAAAACAACGTCAGCTGCAGTTCGAGATTCAAGACCCCCCCCCCACCACCACCACCACCGTTGAGATTTATCTCTGCTAACCTTGGTCATAACCTCGGTGAAAAATGGAGACCTCCATCTGTCTTCTAACGTCTTTTCCAACCTTCTCTGATTCTTTCGGATCCTTGTGGCCTGCAGATTTGGCCCATTGTGCGCATTAAACGTGGTCTCTAACTCTAAGATCAGTGGTATTTCATTTATTAACTCACTTATTTTTCACATCTTATATGTGAGGTGGCCTCAAAATCTCCACGACAAGAATTGCTTAATCTTGCCACACAACTCATCATCCAGCTGAAACACTATAAATGATCATGGTAAAAAAACACACTCCGTTCATCAATTGCTACTGTTAGCTTGTGCTGTAAATGTTTTATTGAGCTGGGTTGGGTTGTTTTACCTCTGAGTGGCACTTTTTTGCACACCATGGGTAAATGGCCAGGTCACATGGACCCCGAAGGCTCAGAGAAGGTTGGGGGAGGGGACCCAATGGAACAGCTGTTGGGAGACAGATGGTAACCTCCCGTCAAGGCCATCCACCGTGTTCTTTAACGTGCACAGGGAATGGCTCTCCCGCACACGGGGCCACGGCTTAACGTCCCATCCGACGGACGGCGGCCTTTCCAAGCCCATCGGTGTCCCCTACTGACCGTGGGCAGGGCGGGGAATTTTGCGGAGATAAATCTCAACGCTGACCCAGCTGGGACTCGAACCTGGGAACTGCAGATTACGAGCCTGGCGCGCTACCGACTGAACCAACCCAGCCCCGTTTTATTGAGCCACCTATTGATTGAAACCCTTATATAAGACTCCCTAATTATGCAGTAAAGACGCCTTTAGTTAGTTAACAGAGCTTGGAGGAAAGAGAATGGGATTTCGGCTTTAACGATTGATTTTAGCAGTCTGCACCAATTCCACTGGCTTTGAAGACCCATTATTTGCGTCGGCATTCTCTGCTGGTGTCTGTTGAATGCAATGCAGCGAGATTCCGACTACAAAGGAGAATTTCTTTCGTTTTTTCCAGTCATTGTCTCGCTGCATTTCCTCATTATTTAGTGAAATAATGTGTACGATTCTTGGCACTAAGTTCTCTTAATCACAGGTTTGCGTCCAACACACCATCTAGGAGGTGGTGTTGACCTTGCCGTAGATGCTCAGTAACGTTCGAAATTTTATCAGTAGTGCAATAGGGGATTGAAAAATATCAGCAGTGGTGTACTGATAGGTTCTGCAGGTTTCAGCAAAAAACGTTTTTCGCAAAATTTATCGCGAAACTTCATAAACAACTCTTTAAAGCTGGAGTTCGATATTTTTTCCTATGGTTTTGAAGGTTACGGACAACTTCAGGATATTTTGAATTCTGTCAAGAAAGGAGATATTACCCTTGTTCTAGGTGACTTCAATGCCAAAGTTGGTACTGACTCTGACCTTTGGGGAGAGTGATAGGCCCTTTTGGTATTGGTAGCTGCAATAGCAATGGGCAACGTCTCCTACAGGTTAGTAAACTCAATGGATTCAGAATAACTAACACTTATTACAAACACCGCGACATACATAAGTACACATGGGTTTCACCTGATGGGCTGCATAAGAATATGATTGATTACATATTAATTAACAGCAAATGGGCTAGTTCTGTTAGGAATACCAGGGCATATAGGGGAGCTGAAATTGGATCTGACCATTACCTTGTTAAAAGTGTGTTGCAACTTAAAAAGTGTTGTGCTAGGGTTAAAAAATTTACTTTTAATACTGAAGCTCTGAAAGATCCAGTTATAGCCAAAGCTTACCATGATAGGTTACTTAGTCATTATGACAGTCATGGTTTGCTTACTACTGAAGTTGAGGAAGAATGGGACCGTTTTAAACAGGCTTTTTTGGACATTAACAGTACTCTTTTAGGAAAAAAGGAGCAGAGGAGAAAGAATTATTTGAGTGATAAGGCACTTGAGCTTATTTCAGAAAGAAGGAACTGCAGGTATGTCCTTAATCAATACCCTATTAGTCCTAATAGAAAGCATTACAGAGAACTTAATAAACTTGTAAAGGATCAGTTAGCTGCTGATAAGAATCTTTGGCTTGATGGTTTGGCTGACAAAGCCGAGGAAGCAGTTAGGCAGCACAACAGCAGAGAGCTCTACCAGATAATTAATGTTTTATGTGGTAGAAAACGGACAGGCTACAACGATTGAAGGATAAACAAGGTAAGGTTATAGAAGGTGAGGATTCTGTCATGGCTAGGTGGGCTGAGCATTTCAGTGATATTCTAAACAATGCGGTTAGTTCTATTCCCATTGTTTGCAATGATGATAGATGCATTGGTGGCTTTAATGTTGGCCCTATAACACAATCTGAAGTTATTGTGGCTGTTTCTAAACTTAAACTACATAAATCCACAGGGGTAGATTAAATTACTACGAAAATGCTTAGAGCTGGAAATGTTTCGGTTACCACATGGATGACGGAAATTTTGTTGTGCAAGCTTTTTAATTTCTGGCCAATACAGATGTGCAATATTATTAGATGGGACAAATTTTCAGGTATACCGCAAAAAAAATTCATAAAATAAAAATTTGTTACTTTTTCTTATTTTTTGAGTCACGAAAAAGATGCAAGATTTAAATTAGATGCAATCTAAGTATGTATTAATGAGAATATAAATACTAAAAGTTTTTTTAATTAATTAACAAACACTTAGTGAATCAGAATAAACGTTTTTGTGGACCGTAGTTTGCCTATCTCTACTTTCTACCAGTATTACAAACTTGTATTCATTACAAGAAATTTCAAATTTACGTAGTAGAGTTGGATTATTTTACCTTCGAATTGGGCTTTCGTGAACACAATAGGCTAAACAGCCAGACCCCAAGAACGCCGATGCCTCAGAGAATTTTGGACGGAAGTGTGGGTTGTTTTAAACTCTGAGAGGACTTTTTTGCACACAATGGACTAAATGGCCAGGTCACAAGGACCCCGTGGGTTCACAGAAGGTTGGGAGAAGATGACGCACTGGACAGCTGTTGGGAAATAGATGGTAGCCTCCCGTCGAAACCATTCAGTGTGTTTTTAGCGTTCACAGAGTATGGCTCACACCTAGCAAAAGTTTAATATCCTATCGGACGGATGGCGGCCTTCCCAAGCCTATCGGTTAATTAAAATTTATCGTGAGTCCTATTGAATGAAAGCAGTGCGATGAGGTATGCGGAGAAAAATCTCAATGCTATACCAGATGGAACTCGAACCTGGGAACTGTAGATTACCTGCTTGGCACACTCCCGACTGAACCACCCGTGTCCCTTGGGGAAAGGGTACCCACTGGACAGCCGCTAGGAGAAAATGGTAGCCTCCCGTCAAAGCCATCCAGCATGTTTGCTAACGTGCACAAGGGATGACTCTCCAAAACACGGTGCCACGGCTTAACGTGGTTTTAATTTCCAATTAAATTTTTCGATGTCAAATTCGATGAATCCGACGGACGACACCCTTTACCCATTTTATGTTCTTTAGCTATCGGTGTATTCATTTTACATTGAGGACAAAACGGGATTTAGCGAAGATCTGTGTCCTAACAGCTGTTCAATGGGTCCTCTCCAACCTTCTCTACACACTCGAGGTTTTTTGACCTGGCCGTTTAGTCCATTGTGTGCAAAAAAAGTGTTCCTCAGAGGTAAAAACCACACAAATCACGCACTAAAAGTGTATGCCAAGTGCATAAAAGACATCACATGTACCTGTACATTTCCCCACTGAAAGAGTTTCACGGACGGCCCACCAGACAAGATGTGGGCGGGGGTGGCTTAGTCGGTAGCGTGCCAGGCTCGTAATCTGTAGTTCCCAGGTTCGAGTCCCAGCTGGGTCAGCGTTGAGATTTATCTCCGCAAAAATTCCCCGCCCTGTCCACGGTCAGTAGGGAACACCGATGGGCTTGGAAAGGCCGCCGTCCGACAGATGGGACGTTAAGCCGTGGCCCTGTGTGTACGGGAGAGCCATACCCTGTGCACGTTAAAGAACACGCTGGATGGCCTTGACGGGAGGCTACCATCTGTCTCCCAACAGCTGTTCCAGTGGGTCCCCTCCCCCAACCTTCTCTGAGCCTTCGGGGTCCTTGTGACCTGGCCATTTAGCCCATGATGGGCAAAAAAGTGCCGCTCAGAGGTAAAACAACCCAACCCAGACAAGATGGAACACTGCCACATTTCCGAAGAGACGTTATGGAAGATCTTAGTCAACATATCCTGACAGACGGACTGACGAAGAAGTCCTGATTTCACATCCCTAGATTATTTCTTCTTCGGCTTTGTAAAGAATTATGTTTCCATGGACAAAATTCAAGACGTGAATCATTTGAAACCCCAAACAAGAGATGCAATTGATCAAGTAACAGGAGATATGCTGCAACGTTTATGGCAAGAAATTGGGTTGGGTTGTTTTACCTCTGAGCGTCACTTTTTTGCACACCATGGGCTAAATGGTCAGGTCACATGGACCCCGAGGGCTCAGAGAAGTTCCAGTGGACCAACAGCTGTTCAGTCAACAGTTGTTCCAGTGGGTCCCCTCCCAGTGGGGGAGGGGACCCACTGGAACAGCTGTTGGGAGACAGATGGTAGCCTCCCGTCAAGGCCATCCAGCGTGTTCTTTAACGTGCACAGGGTATGGCTCTCTCGCACACGGGGCCACGGCTTAACGTCCCATCCGACGGACGGCGGCCTTTCCAAGCCCATCGGTGTCCCCTACTGACCGTGGGCAGGGCGAGGATTTTTGCGGAGATAAATCTCAACGCTGACCCAGCTGCGACTCGAACCTGGGAACTACAGATTACGAGCCTGGCGCGCTACCGACTGAGCCACCCCCGCCCCTCAAGTAACAGGAGATATGCTGCAACGTTTATGGCAAGAAATGGAATATCGATTAGATTTATACAAGATCATGATTCCACATGTTTAAAATCACTATGTCGAAAACTGTTTGAGGTACGCTTTCAATTGAAATAATACTTTCTTGAATATGTATATTATTTCCCCACATATTTATTCTCGAAACACCACCATTATTTTTCGGACAACTTTTATATACGTATATTGGCAGCGCTGGTGGAATTTACTCCAGTAAATCCGATGTTAGCGGTCTAATAAAGTAGTTTAAATCTGCAATTTCTGTGGTTTCATTCTCGATTTCTGCAGTGTTGAGGACTTCTGCTTCAGAACATATGCTGATTGACTTATGCTACGAAGGACTCCACAAAGATTATAAATTCGCCACTGAAATTCTAATTAGATTACAGGAATGCGGATTAATAGTTAATCCGATTGCTAGTGTCAAGGTTGATGATGATGTACTTACTAAATCAGTGCTGTTATCACAGAAACCACTAACCCAGATCCAGTGGATTAAACAGTTTATTTACACCACAACATCTATATACCAGTAGGGGCGGGGGTGGCTCAGTCGGTAGCGCGTCAGGCTCGTAATCTGTAGTTCCCAGGTTCGAGTCCCAGCTGGGTCAGCGTTGAGATTTATCTCCACAAAATTCCCCGCCCTGCCCATGGTCAGTAGGGGACACCGATGGGCTTGAAAAGGCCGCCGTCCGTCGGATGGGACGTTAAGCCGTGGCTCCGTGTGCAGGAGAGAGCCATACCCTGTGCACGTTAAAGAACACGCTGGATGGTCTTGACGGGAGGCTACCATCTGTCTCCCAACAGCTGTTCCAGTGGGTCCCCTCCCCCAACCTTCTCTGAGCCTTCGGGGTCCTTGTGACCTGGCCATTTAGCCCATTTTGTGCAAAAAAGTGCCGCTCAGAGGTAAAACAACCCAACCCAACTATATACCAGTATCCTAGTTTACCTCTCTGTCTGGTCTTGGGTTATGTCTCTAGTATGTAGTGCTACATATTTATTTACTGGAGATTTTTCGAAAATGAATTTTGTGCTGTAAAAAATAGATGTTATTCAAGCACTCCTTTTATCCGAACAATATCCAAACATCTCCTTTTATTACTTACTAGGTAATTCACAATCATGTAATAGCCGTAATTCCGGGAGAACGAGGGGCAGGGGTGGCTCAGTGGGTATCGCGCCAGGCTCGTAATCTGCAATTCCCAGGTTCGAGTCCCAGCTGGGTCAGCGTTGAGATTTATCTCCGCAAAACTCCCCCGCAATTCCCATGGTCAGTAGGGGACACCGATGGGCTTGATAAGGTCGCCGTCCGTCGGATGGGACGTTAAGCAGTAGGCCCCGTGTACGGGATAGCCATACCCTGTGCACGTTAAAGAACACACTGGATGGCCTAGACGGGAGGCTACCATCTGTCTCCCAACAGCTGTTCCAGTGGGTCCTCCCTCCCCCAACATTCTCTGAGGCTTTGGGGTCCATGTCACCTGGCCATTTAGCCCATTGTGTGCAAAAATTTACCGCTCAGAGGTAAAACAACCCAACCCGGGAGAACGGGCAGAATTGTCAGTATGGTGTTGCGTATTTCCCTGTGGTTCCGCATTTACTTGAGTGGCCGGTCCCAAATTTGGTGGGGTGATCTCACTTAGCTGCCGTGGACCGGAAGTGATCCCTCGAAAAGTGTCCGAAAATTCTGGGACTCTGACGTCGCCTACCTTGTAAATGATAAAGTACGTTATCAACGACAGTTGTGAATGGAGTGGTATGCTAATGGTGGAAAGCTGTGAATGAACTTATCGATGAGAAGAGTTATCAATGGACATACGTTTGGCGCCAAACTTTTCGCGTGGGTTTAACTCAGTCCTCTTCACATTACGTCCCCCGGGCCCACGTGGCCCGCTACCTCTTTTGGTGCTACCCGCGAGCTGCTAATGACAAATAAATTTGTAAAAAAAGAAAAAGAACGTGTAGAGGCCAAGAGGTCATTCTGCAGTGAGTCGAATTCTCCTTAAAATAATACTTATATTGTTCATATAAATAATATAAATAATACTCATATAAATAATTGAATATATATGCTTTATTGATTATATATATATATCTTTGGCAGCCCCCCGCCCTCCCATTTCAGTTTTCCAAGAGGCTCCTCAGTTAAGAGGTTCGTCCAGGCCTGGTTTAACTAGATTGCGGTATTATTCGTATATTTATTGCTACTTGAAAATCTACTTAAAATTTTTGCAGCATTTTTGAATTTATCTGGCTATGACAGAGAACAGACAAACCGTTCGAGAATTCCTGTGTTATGTCAATAGACGCCAAAAATCAGGAGCTCAAAATCTTTTGTTGGGTTGCCACTGAGTGGCACTTTTTCCATACAATGGGCTAAATGGCCAGGTCACAAAGACCCCGAGGGCTCAGTGTAGATTGATCGTAGGGACCCAATAGACAGCTGTTGGGAGACAGATGGTCATCCAGCGTGTTCTTTGGAGACAATTAAGGCCATCCAGCTTGTTCTTTACACAAGGCCACGGATTAACGTCCTATCCGACGGACGGTTGGGTTGGGTTGTTTTACCTCTGAGTGGCACTTTTTTGCACACCATGGGCTAAATGGCCAGGTCACATGGACCCCGAAGGCTCAGAGAAGGTTGGGGGAGGGGACCCACTGGAACAGCTGTTGGGAGACAGATGGTAGCCTCCCGTCAAGGCCATCCAGCGTGTTCTTTGACGTGCACAGGGTATGTCTCTCCCGCACACGGGACCACGGCTTAACGTCCCATCCGACGGACGGCGGCCTTTCCAAGCCCATCGGTGTCCTCTACTGACCGTGGACAGGGCGGGGAATTTTGCGGAGATAAATCTCAACGCTGACCCAGCTGGGACTCGAACCTGGAAACTACAGATTACGAGCCTGGCGCGCTACCGACTGAGCCATCCCCGCTCCTCCGACGGACGGTGGCCTTTCAAAGTTCATTGTTGTCCCCTTACTGACTGAGGGCAGTGTGGGGATTAACAGAAATAAATATCGACGCTGGCACAGTTGGGATCGAACCTGGGAACTGCAGATTACGAACCTGGTGTGCGGAGCCATCTTACAATTCTTGTGTGTCACGCTGAGGTTTTGAAAGATTCAAAATATTAACGCTTACCTTTATAGATTTTTCAGTCATTATAATTAGGGTTGCCAACACTTCTCCACCAGAAAGCAAAACACAGACTCATGACAACTAGAAAGATAAAATGGGAAGACCCAAGGGACCATAAAAGAGAACACAGGTAGATGCAGGGATTTAGAAATAAGGACATGGGTCGATGCAGGTATCCATACGGGGACTGACAGGTATGGGGGGACTGATAGGTATAGAAACGGGGACTGACAGATGCAGGTATCTAGAAAGATGCAGACATAAGGAACTGGCAGATCTAAATAGGAGGATGCGAACAGATGCAATGAATTAAAATGCATGAATAAAAAATTTGATTTATGATTTCATGGATATAGAAAAATTCTTTAAAATTAGGAGAACTGCTCCTAATTTCTAATCATTTAATATTTTTCTTCTATCTTTTGATCTCTCTGCAAGACGTTAAAATTTTAAATGAAATAATTGTTACAATTAAAATAAATAAATACCCCCTCAAGCAGCTGCTTGCCACAGAGGTCTGACAGGAGCCTGTCAGTTTATATGCCATAGTAGAAGATCTGAGAGGATGGCAGGACCTCAGCAGAAAACAACACGAACATCCATGCCTTACCCGGGGCTCGAACCCAGGTCCCGTAGATCGTAGTCGATAAAACTGTAGTGGTTAGCGCCAAGCGCGCTAACCACTACAGTTTTTTAATTGAATCTGTTGCTTTCTACGTTATTGATAAGATCATGATAGAAAGTAATTTTTTAATATATTAAAAATGCTGCTTTTAATGTTCATTTATATGTTTTTTAACCTGTTAACCGACGTGCGAGTCTTTGAACTCTTGTGGTGTTGCGTATTTCCAAAAATATCTTGTAAATAGTTATATTGCATCATATTTAATATGAATGGAAACAAAGACTACTACTACTAGAAAAGAAGACATGAGCAGATGCAGGGATCTAGAAAGGGGAATGCTGGCAGGTGCAATGATCTTGAAAGGAGCACACTGGCAGACGCAGGGATCTGAAAAGGAGGACCCAGACAGATGCAGGGATGTAGAAAGGTGGGTATGGGCAGATACATGGATCTAGAAAGAAAGGCATGGGCAGATACAGGGATCTATAAAGAAGGGCATGGGCAGATACAGGGATCTATAAAGAAGGGCATGGGCAGATACAGGGATCTAGAAAGGAGGGAATGGACTGACGCAGGGATCTAGAAAGGAGGACGCGGACAGATGTAGTGATCTAGAAAGGAAGACACTAGCAGATGCAGGGATCTGAAAAGTATGATACAGACAGATGCAGGATTATAGAAAGGAAGATACGAGCAGATACAGGGATCTTAAAAATGAGAACATGGGCAGATGCAGGTATCTAAAAAAAAAGAGGGCATGGGCGAACGCAGTGAGCTAGAAAGGAGAATATCAGTAGATACACAGTGATCTAAAGATGAGAATAACACGGGCAGATGCAGCGATCCAGTAAGACGAAAGATCTAGTAGCACGAAAGATCTACAGCACCAAAATGGTGTATACATGTAGAAACGAGAAACCATAAAGAGGGACACAAGCAGATGCTGAGGAGCAGCAAATAGGACACAGGCAGACCAAAGCAACAGAAATAGAATGGACACGAAAAGGCAAAGGGGACAGAAAAGGTGACAGAGGCATATGCAGAGTACGAAAAAAGAAAACGCAGACAAATGCAAGGAACTAGGAAAGAGGACACCAGAAGGCATAAGGGATCATAATGGAGGACAGAGATGGACACAGGGGGACAAAAAGGTAACCACTGGCTAAAACAAGGAAACAGAATGGAGGACACAGACTTGGGAACAGAAAAGAGGGACAGACACAGGAGATCAGAAAGGAGGACACAAGCAAACGGAGGGAACCAGAAAATTTGTAACAAGAAAACGGAGGGAACCAGAAAGGGGGACGCAAGAAAACTTAGGGGACCAGAAAGGAGGACACAAGCAAACGAAGGGAACCAGAAAGGAGGACACAAGCAAAAGGAGGGAACCAGAAAGGGGGACGCAAAAAAACTTACGGGGACCAGAAAGGAGGACGCAATAAATGGAGAAGATAAGAAAGGAGGACTATGTTTCATGAAACTCTCCATACCATGGGGTTTCATTTCCTAATCATTACTATTTAGAACCAGGTTGGGGTTGATATTGTGGCACAACAGTTCGGAAAAGATCTACAAAATAAGAAGCGAATGACACTAGAAAACAATAAAGAAAGAGGTGAAAAGTATACGTTAAGCGATGATCACAATTAGATATTTTTATTTACCTTTCTTTCACAAAAAAAAAAAAGAACCAGCATTCCAGGGGGCGGGAATGGCTCAGTTGGAAGCGGGCTAGACTCGTAATTTGCAGTTCCCAGGTTCGAGTCCCAGCTGGCTCAGAGGATCAGATTTATCTCCACAAAACTCCCCGCCTTGCCCACGGTCAGTAGGGGACACCGATGGGTTTGGAAAGGCCGCCGTCCGTCGGATGGGACATTAAATCGTGGCCCCCTGTGCGGGAGAGCCATACCCTGTGCACGTTAAAGAACACGCTGGTATTGCCTTGACGGGAGGCTACCATCTGTCTACCAACAGCTGTTCCAGTGGGTCCCCTCCCCCAATCTTGTCTGAGCCTTCGGGGCCCTTGTGACCTGGTCATTTAGCCCATGGTGTGTAAAAAAGTACCGCTCAGAGGTAAAACAACCCAACCCAGCATTGCAGATTTCGGTTTTTTCCAAAAACGAATATCTCTTTATCGTTCTTTTTTTCTTTTTCCCGATATTAATTTTACGTCGATTTTACGACTTCACTTCCTTCGTTTTATCTTTATATCTGCTTGAAACGTTTTACGCTTTCTTACTGCCTTTAAACGACCATTTCCCCATTTCTCCTCTTCAATATCGCAGCAGCTGAATCCATTCGTCCTCAACTATCTTCGACTGAAGCTTACTGCCTCGCTCGATTCAGATGGAAATGGAAATCGATAATTGCAAAGAAAAGGATTCCAGAGTCTCAGAGTGGCATTAGAGGTCCGATTGAAGCTTCACATGAACCGCCTCTCAGGGGCAATTCAGCTGACGTGTTGGCTTCCTAGCTTATCACTTTTATTATAGGTATCAATGAGCTCGATCAGTCCATTAATGACACATAAAATTGTGTGGGCGTTCGGTTATAGAAATTGTCTATTATAACATATCTACAGGGTGTGCGTAATGTTTTAGAAGCTTTTGGGTTGTTCTTTAACGTTCTTTAACGTGTTCTTTAACGTGCACAGGGTATGACTCTCCCGCACACAGTTGTTTTTGGGTTGTTTTACCTCTGAGCGGCACTATTTTGCACACCATGGGCTAAATGGCCAGGTCACATGGACCCCGAAGGCTCAGAGAAGGTTGGGGGAGGGGACACACTGGAACAGCTGTTGGGAGACAGATGGTAGCCTCCTGTCAAGGCCATCCAGCGTGTTCTTTAACGTACACAGGGTATGGCTCTCCCGCACACGGCCCACGGCTTAACGTCCCATCCGACGGAAGTCGGTCTTTCCAAGCCCATCGGTGTCCCCTACTGACCGCGGGCAGGGCGGGGAATTTTGCGGAGATAAATGTCAACGCTGAACCAGCTGGGACTCGAACCTGGGAACTACAGATTACGAACCTGGCGTGCTACCGACTGAGCCACCCCCGCCCTTGTTTTAGAAGCATGAGAAGGCCCTGATGTAACAATAAATCTGTTGTTTTATCTCTGAGCGGTCGCGTCAGTCTCATAATCTGGAGTTCCAGGTTCGAGTCCCACCTAGGTCAGCGTTGATCGTCGCATGGGACGTCACGCCGTGGTTCCGTGTGCTGGAGAGCCATAACTTATGCACGTTAAAAAACATATTGAATGGCCTTGACGGGACGCTACCATCTGTCTCCTAGCAGCTGTCCAGTGGGTCCCCTTCCCCCAACCTTCTCTGAACCTTAGGGGTCCTTGTGACCTGGCCATTTAGATGAATATATGTGCAAAATTGACGCTCAGAGGTAAAACAACCCAACCATCCGTCGGATGGGGACGTTAAGCAGTGGCCCATGTACGGGAAAGCCATACCCTGTGCACGTTAAAGAACACGCTGGGTGGCCTTGACGGGAGGCTACCATCTGTCTCCCAACAGCTGTTCCAGTGGGTCCCCTCCCCCAACCTTCTCTGAGCCTTCGGGGTCCATGTGACATGTGCAAAAAAAGTGCCGCTCAGAGGTAAAACAACCCAACCCAATTCTCATTCCTGTTTTATATTAATGGTAGAATGATATCATTTGTACGGCTATGGAATAAACCTTTCTCTTACAGCAATGGTTCTCAACCTTTTATGCTTCACGTACCCCCTGGAAATGTGTATGTAACTGGCGTACCCCTTGTATTGATAGATAAAATTATAGTTATAGTATAATAATTCCAACTTAGCTACTAGATCTAGCGACTTTTATGCTCTCACGGCGTACCCCAAAAAAGTTTACCGCGTAACCCCAATGGGTACGTGTACCACAAGTTGAGATCCCCTGTCTTATAGCATTGTACACAGCTCTTTGGGGCGGGGGTGGCTCAGTCGGTAGGGCGCCAGGCTCGTAATCTGTAGTTTCCAGGTTCGAGTCCCAGCTGGGTCAGTGTTGAGATTTATCTCCGCAAAATTCCCCGCCTTGCCCACGGTCAGTAGGGGACACCGATGGGCTTGGAAAGGCCGCCGTCCGTCGGATGGGACGTTAAGCCGTGGCTCCGTGTGCGGGAGAGCCATACCCTGTGCACGTTAAAGAACACGCTGGATGGCCTTGACGGGAGACTACCATCTGTCTCCCAACAGCTGTTCCAGTGGGTCCCCTCCCCCAACCTTCTCTGAGCCTTCGGGGTCCATGTAACCTAGCCATTTAGCCCATGGTGTGCAAAAAAGTGCCGCTCAGAGGTAAAACAACCCAACAACACAGCTCTTTGAAGCATGAAACTACCCGCTCACAACCACGCTTAATTATCTGAGAATTCCAGTCATCAACAGATAGGCGAATTCCTAGTCTTCTTCGCAGAAAAGATGAAATCGTGTAGGTGAAACTCAGTGGGTTGGGTTGTTTTACCTCTGAGCGGCACTTTTTTGCACACCATCGGCTAAATGGCCAGGTCACATGGACCCGAAGGCTCAGAGAAGATTCGGGGAGGAGACCCACTGGAACAGCTGTTGGGAGACAGATGGTAGCCTCCCGTCAAGGCCATCCAGCGTGTTTTTAAAGTGCACAGGGTATGGCTCTCCCGCACACGGGGCCACGGCTTAACGTCCCATCCGTCGGACGGCGGCATTTCCAAGCCCATCGGTGTCCCGTACTGACCGTGGGCAGGGCGGCTGGGTTGGGTTATTGTTTTACCTCTGAGCGGCACTTTTTTGCACATCATGGGCTAAAAGGCCAGGTCACATGGACCCGAAGGCTCATAGAAGGTTGGGGGAGGGGACCCACTGGAACAGCTGTTGGGAGACAGATGGTAGCCTCCCGTCAAGGCCATCCAGCGTGTACTTTAACGTGCACAGGGTATGGCTCTCCCGCACACGGGGCCATGGCTTAACGTCCAATCCGACGGACGCCGGCCTTTCCAAGCCCATCGGTGTCCCCTACTGACCGTGGGCAGGGCGGGGATGAAACTCAGTGACACGGAATAATACTTATTTCACTTCATTCGCGATGAAGTTCAGCTTAATGAAGCAACTTTGTCTCCGGTTGGAACGAAATCCAGCAAGTTACAATTCAATTATGCCCCCTTGCGAAATGGAGACTACAATTCTGGACACTACTCTTGCATCTATTGTATGTGCGTGAGTCTATTAATAATGTAGAATATTGCGGAAGCAATGTACCACATGGCTGATATATGAAGTGAGCTTTAGCCTTGATTAAAGCGAGCAAGGAATTCTATTAAATAACCTCTCTCAAGTTATAGTGCCATATATACCGCATATCAATCATTTCAGTTTGCTTGGATATGAGAGCGTTCGTAAATAGCATCGCCGAAGTAAATAGTTGTATTCGCACTGAAAGCCAATCAAAGGATTATTTCTGTTTTCGTATATCAAATTGTTTTTATCGATCAATCCACAAAATGTGAAATATTTTATTTTCCCAAACAAGTGGGAGGTTCAAAATGGACGTTCTTCGGAACTTCTGTGCGTCTTCAGGCGGCGGGGGTGGCTCAGTCGGTAGCGCGCCAAGCTCGTAATCTGTAGTTCCCAGGTTCGAGTCCCAGCTGGGTCAGCGTTGAGATTTATCTCCGCAAAATTTCCCCGCCCTGCCCACGGTCAGTAGGAGACACCGATAGGGTTGGAAAGGCCGCCTTCCGTCGGATGGGACGTTAAGCCGTGACCCCCGTGTGCGGGAGAGCCATACCCTGTGCACAATAAAGAACACGCTGGATGGCTTTGACGGGAGGCTACCATCTGTCTCCCAACAGCTGTTCCAGTGGGTCCCCTCCCCCAACCTTCTCTGAGCCTTCGGGGTCCCTGTGACCTGGCTATTTAGCCCATGGTGTGCAAAAAAGTGCAGCTCAGAGGTAAAACAACCCAACTAGTCTAAAACTAATTAAACGGCCTTAATAGCCAGGTCGCGAGAACCCCAAGGCTCAGAAAAGTGGAGGAACCAACTGGACAGCTGTTAGAAAACAGATGGTAGACTCTCGTTAAGGCTATCCAGTGTGTTCTTTAATGTGCATTGCGTTTAGCTCTCTCCTGCATACGGCCCACGACTTAACGTCGCATCCGACGAACGGCGGCCTTTCAAAGCACATCATTGTTCCCTATTGACCGTTGACATTTACAACCAAAGTTATTTTCCGTTCTTTAAATCATCGCTCATAGCAGCTATTTAAAATTCGTAATCATTATATGGGGGCTTGTTTCCTTCAATTATTTATTCCTTCAGTAAGTTCCAATTAATTAAAGAAACAAGTGACACTCGAACACTGGAACTGCAGATTACGAGTGTGCCGCGTTACCAACAAAGCCAGTCAACCACCGCCTTCTAACTCGTGAGGCTGGCGCGCTACCGACTCAGCCAACCCCGCCCCTTTCTGACACAATGCACGTTAAAGAACACGCTGGACGGCCTTGACGGAAGGCTTACCATCTGTCTCCCAACAGCTGTTCCAATGGGTCCCCTCCCTCAACCTTCTCTGAGCCTTCGGGTCCATCTGACCTGGCCATTTAGCCCATGGTGTGCGAAAAAGTGCCGCTCAGAGGTAAAACAACACAAATTGTGTCAGAAAATATTAATTGTAACATTTTATCCATAACTATCCAAACCTGAAAATCTTTTCAATCTAACTCTAAAAACACAAAAAGGTTTGAATATGTACAGTCGCTCAAAAAAGTGTCCGAACACTATGGTTGACTACAGAATTCAGGAAAAATATCTGGCAACGATTTTTTTAGAAATTAGTGATCTGGCAACCTTCGTGTCACGTGATTACAGAATTCAGGAAAAATATCTGGAGCGTGTACAGCAACTGTACACGCTCCAGTTACCGTTCACAGCAAACTGGAGCGTGTGCAGTTACTGCACACGCTCCAATTTGCTGTGAACGGTAACTGCACACGCTCAATATTTCCGTGAGTGAGCCCACACGATCTAGTATCAAAATAATATGACCACCTGCAGTCGCTCAAAAAAGTATCCGAACACTACGGTTGGTTACAGAATTCAGAAAAAAACATCTGGCAACGATTATTTTTAGAAAATAGTGATCTGACAATCACGTGGCACGAAGGTTGCCAGATCACTAATTTCTAAAAAAATAGTTGCCAGATATTTTTTCTGAATTCTGTAATCAACCGTAGTGTTCGGATATTTTTTTGAGCGACTGTACAGACGAACAGTGAGAGAATAAGGTGAAAATAATAGCTTAAAAAAAAACGAGCTAATTGAAATTTAAATCATGACTGAGCCCGAGAAAGCTCATTTTATTCTCTATTTTGATTTCTATATTTCCTTTTATCCATAAATCATTGTCTGCAGTTCATTATTTGTCATCCAGCAATCGCTTAAAAATGGGTGCGCGGTATTTGTTTAATTCTTCATTGTTATTCATTGTATTTGCATGCAAACCATCGCTACTCGAAAACAAACTGTAGACCTGAATTAATCTGAGTACACTCGCTCAAAAAAAGTATCCGGACACTACCGTTGATTACAGAATTCAGAAAAAATATCTGGCAACGATTTTTTTAGAAATCAGTGATCTGGCAACCTTCGTGTCACGTGACACGAAGGTTGCCAGATCACTAACAAAATCGTTGCCAGATATTTTTTCTGAATTCTGTAATCAACCATAGTAATATCTGGCAACGATTACTTTTAGAAATTAGCGATCTGACAACGATTACTTTTAGAAATTAGTGATCTGACAAACTTCGTGTCACGTGACACGAAGGTTTCCAGATCACTAATTAAAAAAAATCTTTGCCAGATATTTTTTCTGAATTCTGTTATCAACCATAGTAACATATGGAAACGATTTTTTTTTTAGAAATCAGTGATCTGGCAACCTTCGTGTCACATGATTGCCAGATCACTATTTTCTAAAAATAAGCGCTGCCTGATATTTTTTCTGAATTCTGTAATCAACCGTAATGTTCGGATACTTTTTTGAGCGACTGTAGGTGGTCATATTATTTTGATACTAGATCGTGTGGGCTCACTCACGGAAATATTGAGCGTGTGCAGTTGCTGTACACGCCCCAGATATTTTTCCTGAATTCTGTAATCACGTGACACGAAGGTTGCCAGATCACTAATTTCTAAAAAAATCGTTGCCAGAAATTTTTTCTGAATTCTGTAATCAACCATAGTGTTCGGATACTTCTTTGAGCGACTGTACACTGAAACACAGATCGCATTTCATTCTAATTCCTCGTGGAGCTTGAAGCGGCGATAAAGAAAAATACAGTTGGGGCTGAAAAAACGGAGTTCTAATTTCCATACGAGTGCTCTGTTTGCATCTGTTATTGATTTAAACATTTTTCTTCCACGCTCATTATCTTTGACTTCTGATGCTAATCAAAGTCTGAAAAGAAATCGAGATGTTACTTCTTTACATCTCGTGGATGATTTCTTCTCTTTGTAGAAAGATTATTTCCCCTTTGGTGAATTCAAGCGAAGAATCTTTTTGTTAAAAATCTCTGAATATTATTATCATTGCGGAAATTTATTTTTGTAGATGATGCCAGATTTATGCACGCATCAAAAGTGTTTGCAAATATTCGACACAGTCTCGTGTAAGCGCAAAATAAACAGAAAATACTGAAGTGAAAACACGTTTCCTCAAAATTCACTGGAGCATTAAATTGCTCGAATACATATATGCAATTTTCGAATAGGAATTATCTCAAGTTTACGAGAATTAGAGTGATCGATTGTTTGGGGAGGGGGATCTCAAATTCCTTGATGATTGGGGAGGCTCTCAAAGATGGAATCTGATATTTGGGTTGTTTTACCTCTGAGCGGCACTTTTTTGCACACCATGGGCTAAATGGCCAGGTCATATGGACCCCGAAGGCTAAGAGAAGGTTGGGGACCCACTGGAACAGCTGTTGGGAGACAGATGGTAGCCTCCCATCAAGGCCATCCAGCGTGTTCTTTAACGTGCACAGGGTATGGCTCTCCCGCACACGGGGCCACGGCTTAACGTCCCATCCGACGGACGGCGGCCTTTCCAAGCCCATCGGTGTCCCCTATTGACCGTGGGCAGGGCGGGGAATTTTGCAGAGATAAATCTCAACGCTGACCCAGCTGGGACTCGAACCTGGGAACTACAGATTACGAGCCTGGCGCGCTACCGACTGAGCCACCCCCGCCCAGGAAACTGATATATAAGAAGTTCAAAAATAACTTGAAACTTCGCGGACCTTAAAATGAAACTTAATATTTGAAGAGGCTGAATAATGAAATTTGACCTATGCACATTCATTTATAATCTTTGCATATTTTGCATTTCGCAGCCTCTACATGGGGCGGGGTCTTTTCCGCCAGTATTGCGCCAGGCTCGTAATCTGCAGCTTCAAGTTCCACCTGGGCCAGAGTAGAGATTTAGCTCCGCTAAGCCCCCAACCTGCAGTCGATGAGAACGGAAACACCGATGGGTTTGGAAAGGACGTCATCCGTCGGATGGGACGTTAATCCACGGCACCGTGTGCGGGAGAGCCATATCTTGTGCACGTTAACGAACACACTGGATGGCCCTGAAGAGAGGCAATCATCTGCCTCCTAACATCTGTCCAGTGTGTTCCCTTCCCCCCTGGGAGCGGGGTGGCTCAGTCGGTAGCGCTCTAGGCTCTTAATCTGTAGTTCCCAGGTTCGAGTCCCAGCTGGGTCAGCGTTGAGATTTATCTCTGCAAAAT
Source organism: Ryuthela nishihirai (assembly GCA_038380435.1). Lineage (NCBI taxonomy): Eukaryota > Metazoa > Arthropoda > Arachnida > Araneae > Heptathelidae > Ryuthela > Ryuthela nishihirai. The sequence continues at coordinate 35,618,170 of JAWZYU010000013.1, forward strand.
TCCCCGCCCTGCCCACGGTCAGTAGGGGACACCGATGAGCTTGGAAAGACCGCCGTCCGTCGGATATGACGTTAATCCGTGGCTCCGTGTGCGGGAGAGCCATACCCTGTGCACGTTAAAGAACACGCTGGATGGCCTTCACGCGAGGCTACCATCTGTCTCCCAACAGCTGTTACAGTGGGTCCCCTCCCTCAACCTTCTATGAATCTTCGGGGTCCTTGTGACCTGGCCGTTTAGCCCATGGTGTGCGAAAAAGTGCCGCTCAGAGGTAAAACAACCCTCCCCCAACCTTCTCCTGAGCCCTCGGAGTCCTTGTGACCTGACCATTTAGCCTATTGTGCGCAAAAAAAAAAAGCAGCTCAGAGTCCCCTGTGTGAGCAAAAATGTGATTCAATTCAACTCTTATAACGGTTCCACCAACTGTCAATCTGCTGCTACAAAAAGAACGACAGAAATCATATCCACCATCAGGATTCATCCAAACTATCCAATCATCGAGATCCAACAATGGGTATCCGATGACATGCAGCCAACTTGTGTGTCGAGTGAATGTCGTCGGATAGCCATCGTTTCTTCACTACTATATATCACGTTGGGTTGGGTTGTTTTACCTCTGAGCGACACTTTTTTGCACACCATGGGCTAAATGGCCAGGTCACAAGGACCCCGAAGGCTCAGAGAAGGTTGGGGGAAGGTCGCTGTGTGTACCCAACCAGTGTACAGCTCGCCCGACCACTCCCGCTGTCATCAGCGATCGCTTGGCCACCCAGGTCACCTGATTTATCGCCCATGGATTTCTTTTTGTGGGGGGCCATGAAATACCATGTGTACGAGACCCCCGTCGACAGTGAAATGGACCTTGTTGCACGAATAGTGGCCGCCGCAGGCATTGTCCGTGATATGCCAGGCGTTTTTGAAAATGTTCGGCGGTCAATGCAAAGCCGCTGTGAATCCTGTGTCCGTGTAAATGGTCGCAATTTTGAGCCCCTACTGTGAACCTGTACTTTACCTTGTTGGAATAAAAGTCACATTCGTTACCACTTAACTGTACTGTTTCCTTGTGTTCACTTCACTTGCCCATTTTGTTCATGTAGATGACGTTTGCGGACATACTTTCCTATGTGAAATCGGTTTCCTGACGTATTCCCTACCTCCCCACGAAATTTGAACGATAAGTTTTGAATCACCCTGTATATCACGTGAAGCTCTCCTTGAGTTCCTCTCAGTTCGTAACGAAAACACAAACCCCTACTATTGCAGAAATTAACGTCATTCCGAATTACTCTTAAGGAGCAAAAGAAAAGATGGAATTTGCCAACAGCAAAATCTGAAGCAGTGGAAGTAGTCCTCTTAAATAACGTCCCTTTCTCTTTAGGAGGGAAAGGATGACCAGATCACGAGTTCTCGGTTAGTAAGGGACACCGAAAAGCTTGGAAAGACCACAGATAAAGGAGAAGACATAGTTTTAAAATAGTCACTTCACGAATATGTAAAAATGTATATGCAAATCACACTCTTAATGTATTAGGGAAAAGATGGATTTGGGTTGGATTGCATTGCCTCTGAGCGGCACGTTTTTGCACACCGTGGGCTAAATGGCCAGGTCACATGGACCCCGAAGGCTCAGAGAAGGTTGGGGGAGGGGACACACTGGAACAGCTGTTGGGAGACAGATGGTAGTCTCCCGTCAAGGCCATCCAGAGTGTTCTTTAACGTGCACAGGGTATGGCTCTTCCGTACACGGAGCTGTACACAAAGTTTGCCAGATCACTAATTTCTAAAAAAAATCGTTGCCAGATATTTTTTTCTGAATTCTGTAATCAACCATAGTGTTCGGATATTTTTTTGACCGACTGTACTGTCCATCTGTGTGAAAGGCTGCCGTCCATCGGATGGGACGTAAAGTTTTGATTCCGTGTGAACTTACAACACCTTGAACTTTGTTCGTGAGAGTCATACCCTGTGGACGTTGGAAAAACTCGCTGGGAGGTTACCATCTGTCTCCTAACAGCTGTCCAATGAGTCCTCTTCCCTCAACTTTCTCTGAGCCCTCGGGATCCTGGTGACCTGGCTATTTAACTCATTGCGTCTCAGAGATCATTGCCTCTCAGAGGTAAAACAAGCAAACCCATTCGTACCATGCTTTAAAATTTCGAATATTGCATAAAATGTTATCAACTGTTTATCTTTCGTCGATCAAAGCAAAGAGAGTTTAGAATTTAACACAAAACTATTTCTCTAAAGAATGCAGCTAGTCCGGAAAACATTTCGCACCACACTATTACTATAATTCAGTCGATTAAAACCATTAGAACGTAACAAACGACTATTTACTGTGGCGAGGCGATGAGGTTGCCATTCAAAAAAAGCTAATCTTCTCATAATCTTGTGAAATACATTTCGATTTAGAGTTTCTGTTGGCGATCTGGCAACAGCATGGCAAAACTTAGTTTGCCTATTATAATAGTAGATACGGGAACGGCATTTCTGGCCGTTCCAGATTTAATCCAAACGTTTTTTTAAGTCACCTCCCTTCGTCATTTTTTTTTCTCTTCTAATTCTAGGCCTGCTTTTTAACTACAACTCTGTGAAAAGAGCAGAATAATTGAAAAAATATTAACGAAAATTATTCTGAAATAAACAATGTAAAGTGTTTTGTATATTTTTAAAATATGAAACAAAACATAGATGCAAAATATTATGTAATATCAGCCAATGGCATATACAGGAGGTGGGGGTAGGGTGTCTATAGGGTGTGGATTCCGTAGAAAATGCACGTGCTTTCTTAATAAGGCGAAGAATGAATAAAAATATTACGTCTTTAAAATTACTTATATTACTGATTTCTAAAGGATATTCGTCTTTAGAGAGCGCTGGACAGGAGCATCCGTAACGCAGGTGATGGAACTCAACGGAAAATCATCATTATCCTCCTCAAGTAGCCATGGGCTATGGGGTGCAACCAGATGGACAGTCGCTCAAAAAAGTATCCGAACACTATGGTTGATTACAGAATTCAGAAAAAATATCTGGTAATGATTGCTTTAGAAATTAGTGGTCTGGCAACCTTCGTGTCACGTGATTACAGAATTCAGGAAAAATATCTGGAGCGTGTAGAGCAACTGTAACTGTAACTGTATCTGGAGCGTGTACAGCAACTGTACAGCAACGTTAAAAAATATCTGGAGCGTGTACAGCAACTGTCCAGTTACCGTTCACAGCAAACTGGAGCGTGTGCAGTTACTGCACACGCTCCAGTTTGCTGTGAACGGTAACTGAACACGCTCAATATTTCCGTGAGTGAGCTCACACGATCCAATTAGTGATCTGGCAACATTCGTGTCACGTGATTGCAGAATTCAGGAAAAATATCTGGAGCGTGTACAGCAACTGTACACGCTCCAGTTGCCGTTCACAGCAAACTGGAGCTGAATATGGAGCTGAATATGGAGCGTGTGCAGTAACTGCACACGCTCCATATTCATTGCATTATATATTCATACGCATTATATACATTAAAAAATATCCGAACACTATGGTTGATTACAGAATTTAAAAAAATATCTGGCAACGATTTTTTTTAGAAATTAGTGATCTGGCAACCTTCGTGTCACGTGGTTGCCAGATCACTAATTTCTAAAAAAAATCATTGCCAGATATTTTTTCTGAATTCTGTAATCAACCATAGTGTTCGGATACTTTTTTGAGCGACTGTACAATTCAGTTCTACAAACACAACATCTGTCCTGGGCTACAGCTGATGCATCTGGCCACTGTAGACCAATTCCAATGAGGTCCTATGACATTGCCTGGCCAGCACATACTATGTCTTCCCCCCCCCATCCCCCGAAGAAGCATTCCCCGGAAAAACATGCCACAATATCCCAAGCATGATCAAAGAAACCTGGGTCGACCACCGGGTAAGTCATAGGTGAGGCAATGATGTTTGTGTTGCCTTTCTGTTGAGGGCTCACCTATTTCACAGATCTTCCCACTATGGCGTATCACACTGATCAGGATCTTGCCAGACACTCTATGGCAAGCAGCTCCTTGAGGGGATATTTTTATTTCGGGGGCGGGGGTGGCTCAGTCGGTAGCGCGCCAGGCTCGTAATCTGTAGTTCCCAGGTTCGAGTCCCAGCTGGGTCAGCGTTGAGATTTATCTCCGCAAAATTCCCCGCCCTGCCCACGGTCAGTAGGGGACACCGATGGGCTTGGAAAGGCCGCCGTCCGTCGGATGGGACGTTAAGCCGTGACCCCGTGTGTGAGAGAGAGCCATACCCTGTGCACGTTAAAGAACACGCTGGATGGCCTTGACGGGAGGCTACCATCTGTCTCCCAACAGCTGTTCCAGTGGGTCCCCTCCCCCAACCTTCTCTGAGCCTTCGGGGTCCATGTGACCTGGCCATTAAGCCCATGGTGTGCAAAAAAGTGCCGCTCAGAGGTAAAACAACCCAACCCAACCCAATCTTTATTTCGAGAATGTAAATGATCTTTAAAAAAAGTCCCTTTCCATTCTCGCAGCTGAGCCAGCTTTGAGACTTATCTCCGCAAAACTCCCCGCCCTGACCACGGTCAGTAGGGGACACCGATGGGCTTGAAAAGGCCGCCGTCCGTTGGATGGGACTTTAAGCCGTGGCCTCGTGTGTGGGAGAGTCATACCCTGTGAAAGAACACGCTGGATGGCCTTGACGGGAGGCTACCATCTGTCTCCCAACAGCTGTTCCAATGGGTCCCTTCCCCCAACTTTCTCTGAGCCTTCGGGGCCCATGTGACCTGGCCATTTAGCCCATGGTGTGTAAAAAATTGCCGCTCACAGGTAAAGCAACACAACGTTAAAGAACACGCTGGATGGCCTTGACGGGAGGCTACCATCTGTCTCCCAACAGCTCTTCCAATGGGTCCCCTCCCCCAACTTTCTCTGAGCCTTCGAGGCCCATGTGACCTGGCCATTTAGCCCATGGTGTGTAAAAAAGTGCCGCTCATAGGTAAAGCAACACAACATTAAAGAACACGCTGAATGGCCTTGACGGGAGGCTACCATCTGTCTCCCAACAGCTGTTCCAATGGGTCCCCTCGAACAAGTTTCTCTGAGCCTTCGGGGCCCATGTGACTTGACCATTTAGCCCATGGTATGCAAAAAAGTGCCTCTCAGAGGTAAAACAACCCAACAGCTGAATGCAACAAGTTTATAAATAGTAAAACTGTCCTGAAACATAAAAGCGATTAACTATTAGTCAAGTTAAAAGTTCCTTTAATGGCATTAAGCTTTCGATAAATACGCCTAGCTCTGCAACGTAGGATGGAATTAATTAATTATGAAAACAGAGTCTGGCATCTGCAGTAACGTTTACAGTCCAAGTTTTGAAACCTGTTCCATACGAAAGCGCATTCTCTTTTCCCGTGCTCTGGTTAATTTCATTATAAGATCTTAAAGATTCAACGAAGTCGAGCGAACCATTACGGAATCTTTTAATGGAATCGGACAAATCAATTAAGCCTTTAGCTTTGATCTTGCGAAATTATTAAGTTTTTCGGTAAATTAACTTTGTTAATCACTAGAATCACACTCGATGATGAGATTTAATATGCACTGGAGCCTTATTAACAATAAGACTGCTCCAAGACCAGCGGGAATAATTCTTTGGAGTAATATTATTTTATCTTTTAGTGAAATTATCTCTCATTAATCAATAAACGGGAGCGTTTTACTAATGAATCACAGACCAATAAGTTGGGGTGAGTTGTTTCGCATCTGACTGACATTTTGTTTGCACACAATGGGCTAAATAGCCAGGTCACAAGGACCTCGAGGGCTCAGAGAAAGTTTTGGTGGGTTGGGTTGGGTTGTTTTACCACTGAGCGGCACTTTTTTGCACACCATGGGCTAAATGGCCAGGTCACATGGAGCCCGAAGGCTCAGAGAAGGTTGGGGGAGGGGACCCACTGGAACAGCTGTTGGGAGACAGATGGTAGCTTCCGGTCAAGGCCATCCAGCATGTTCTTTAACGTGCACAGGGTATGGCTCTCCCGCACACGGGACCACGGCTTAACGTCCCATCCGACGGACGGTGGCCTTTCCAAGCCCATCGCTGTCCCCTACTGACCGTGGGCAGGGCGGGGAATTTTGCGGAGATAAATCTCAACGCTGACCCAGCTGGGACTCGAATCTGGGAATTACAGATTACGAGCCTGGCGTGCTACCGACTGAGCCACCCCCGTCCCAAGTTTTGGTGGAGAAAACTCGCTAGATAGTTGCTAAGAAACAGATGGAAGTGTACCATAAAGGTCATCTAGCCTGTTCTTTAACGTGCACAGGAGCAGCATGGGACAATGGCTTAACTTCCCATCCGATGGACGGCAGCCTTTCCAAGCCTATCGATGTCCCCTTTCTGACCGAGGGCAGAGTGGGGGTTTCACGTAGATAAATCTCAATGCTGAGAGACCAACAGAACTCGAAAAACTTAATTTATTATGCAATTATCTTGATTTCGGGAACTCTGAAGTGCTCTCATTGATTTTTCAATTAGACTATTGGAAGTGTTGAGCAAAAATGATGGCTGAATTCAGGAGTGGTCATTTGGGCTGTCCGAGGAATCAAATTTTTTTGTGGGGAGGGGGTGACAGTGACCAACTCTCAAAAACGAACTCAGTGAAATTGAGCGTTAAATTTTTTTGGCTCCTTTCTCTTGGCCTTTGGAGGGGGGGGGGGGGGTTAACCCCTCCCCTCTTCACCTAGGACCGCCTCTGGCTGAGTTAGATTGCTTTACTTTTGAGTAGCACTTTTTTGCACGTAAGGGATTCAAGGGCTCAGAGAAGATTGGGGAAGGAAATCCATTGGACAGCTTTTCAATGTCCATTGATATTCCCTATCTTACCAAAGACAGGGTAAGGGGTTAGGGTTAGATTGGATTGGATTGTTTTACCTCTGAGCGGCACTTTTTGTACACCATGGGCTAAATGGCCAGGCCACATGGACCCCGAAGGCTCAGAGAAGGTTGGGGGAGGGGACCCCCTGGAACAGCTGTTGGGAGACAGATGGTAGCCTCCCGTCAAGGCCATCCAGCGTGTTCTTTAACGTGCACAGGGTATGGCTCTCCCGCACACGGAGCCACGGCTTAACGTCCCATCCGACGGACGGCGGCCTTTTCAAGCCCATCGGTGTCCCCTACTGACCGTGGGCAGGGCGGGGAATTTTTGCGGAGATAAATCTCAACGCTGACCCAGCTGGGACTCGAACCTGGGAACTACAGATTACGAGCCTGGCGCGCTACCGACTGAGCCACCCCCGGGGTTAGGGTTAAAAGTCTGAAAGCACGCATAGTCGGGACTAGAACTGGCACACTACCGAATGAAACAACCTCTATCCCACTGATGGACAGACACGGTTGGGTTGGGTTGTTTATCTGTTGGGTTGTTTTACCTCTGAGCGGCTCTTTTTTTGCACACCATGGGCTAAATGGCAGGTCACGAAGGCTCAGAGAAGGTTAGGGGAGGGAACCCACTGGGACAGCTGTTGGGAGACAGATGGTAGCCTCCCGTTAAGGCGATCCAGCGTATTCTTTAACGTGCACAGGGTATGGCTCTCCCGCACACGGGGCCACGGCTTAATGTCCCATCCGACGGACGACGACCTTTCGAAGCCCATCGAGTGTCCCCTACTGACCGTGGGCAGGGCGGGGAATTTTGCAGAGATAAATCTCAACGCTGACCCAGTTGGAACTCGAATCTGGGAACTACAGATTGCGAGCTTGGCGCGCTACCGACTGAGCCACCCCAGCCCTTTATTTATCTGTGAGCAGAACTTTTCTTTTCCCATACAATGGGCTGAAAGGTCAGGCCACAAAGACCCCCAAGGGCTCAGAATAGGTAGGGGAAGGGGATCAATGGACAGCTCTTAGGAGACGGATGAAAGCTTCCGTCAAGGCCATCCAGCGTGTTCTTTAACATAGTATAGATAATATTTCAGCCCATTGGTGCCTCTTATTCACCAAAGTCAGAATAGAGATTAGGGGAAAAAATTCTCAAAACATGCATAGTTGAGATTAGAACCTGATATCAGCTTCTAGTCTGAGAAGCTCTGGACTGAAGAAACTCCTATCCTACTGAGGTTAGGATGTCTCAGTCGGTAGCGTGCCAAGCTCGCAATCTGCAGTTCCCAGGTTCGAGTACCAGCAGGGCCAGCGCTGAAATTTATCCGCGCGTAACTTCCAGCCCTCGGTCAGTGTGGGAGATGACCGTCCGTCGCATTGGACGTTAAGCCGTGGCTCCGTGTGAGGGAGAGCCATACCTTATGCACGTTAAAGAACACGCTGGATGGCCTTGACGGGATATTTCTATCTATTTCCTTTCTAGTGGGTGGTTTCCTTCCCAAAATGTTCTCTGAGCTCTCGTGGTCATTTAACCATTGTGCGCAGAAAAGTGAGCTCAGACGTAAAACATCCAACCCCAAAAGGGAGTGAAAAATGCAACTTTTTCCTTTTATGAGATAAATGAAATAGTCTCTTTGTGCTGTAAAGACACTCATATTATTACTTTCGTTTCCCAAGTCATTCATTAATTCGAATTTCCGCTGCTCGCTTGCTCTTTCTGTTTTCTTGTGGGCTTATTTAATATTAGACTTTGCGCTTAAGGGCTTCTTTCGGATTGAATTTTGCATCCAAGAGCTTCTTTGAGATTACACTTACTTGTGGGATTATTTAAGATTGGACTTTGCACTCAACAGCTTCTATGAGATTGAACTTACTTGTGGGATTATTTAAGATTGGACTTTGCACTCAAGAGTTTCTTTGAGATTGGACTTACTTGTGGGATTATTTAAGATTGGACTTTGCACTCAAGAGCTTCTTTGAGATTGGACTTACTTGTGGGATTATTTAAGATTGGACTTTGCACTCAAGAGCTTCTTTGAGATTACACTTACTTCTGGGATTATTTAAGATTGGACTTTGCACTCAAGAGCTTCTTTGAGATTGGACTTACTTGTGGGATTATTTAAGATCGGACTTTGCACTCAAGAGCTTCTTTGGGACTGGACTTGCTCATTTGGATTGGAATGAAAGATTCGTGAGCTTCTTTCCAATTGGATTAGCTTCTCTGTATACATGAGCTTATTTGAGATTGGATTTTGCATTCAAGAGCTGCTCTTAGATAGGACTTGATCGTTATGTACTCAAGAGCTTATTTCAGATTGGACTTTGTATTAAAGAACTTCTTTGGAACTGGACTTGTTTCTTCTGTAAGTGATCTTCTTTCAGAATGGACACGTGCTGAAAGAGATCACGAGGACTTGCTCTCTCTGGTGTAAGAGAGCCCCTTCATCGGAGGCTAATTTCACCATGATCTTACAACACCTTGAACCTTGAATTTACTCTATCTGTACTCGTGAGCTTATTGAGATTGCATTCTACACTCAAGAACTTCTTTGGATTGTACTTCTTCTTTCTGCATTTGAAATCTTTTTTGGAATTGTACTTGATTCCTCTGTATTCGAAGCTTTCTTTGCGACTGAACTTGCTCTCTGGACCCAAAAGCTTCTTTGGAATTGGACTTAATTTTCCATACTTAAGATCTTTATGATTTGACTTGTTTTATCTCTGTATTCTAAAACTGCTTTAGAACTGTACTATTTTTTCTGTACACAGGAAAATTTCTTTGGTATTAGACTTACTCTGTGTACTCAGAAGTTTATTTGAGATTGTGATTTTCTCTCAAGATGATCTTTGAAATTTAACTTGCTCTCTCTTTCTCAGCATTCAAAATCTTTGTTTGATTATACCTGTTCTCTTTGTTGGGTTACCTCTGAGCGGCACTTTTTTGCACACCATGGGCTAAATGGCCAGGTCACATGGACCCCGAAGGCTCAGAGAAGGTTGGGGGAGGGGATCCACTGGAACAGCTGTTGGGAGACAGATGATAGCCTCCCGTCAAGGCCATCCAGCGTGTTCTTTAACGTGCACAGGGTATGGCTCTCCCGCACACACAGGGCCACGGCTTAACGTCCCATCCGACGGACGGCGGCCTTTCCAAGCCCATCGGTGTCCCCTACTGACCGTAGGCAGGGCGGGGAATTTTGCGGAGATAAATCTCAACGCTGACCCAGCTGGGACTCGAACCTGGGAAGTACAGATTACGAGCCTGGCGCGCTACCGACTGAGCCGCCCCTGTTCACTTTGTGCTGAAGAATGCTTTTGGGGATTAGACTTGCTCTCTCTATATTAAAAAAAAATTCAATGGGATCAATGATCACTGTTCTCAAGATCTTCTTTCAACTGGACTTCTTCATTTCTATTAAAGATTTTCTTTGGAATTGGGCCTGTTCTCTCTATACTCAAAAAATTCCCCGCCCTGCCCACGGTCAGTAGGGGACACCGATGGGCTTGGAAAGGCCGCCGTCCGTCGGATGGGACGTTAAGCCGTTGCCCCGTGTGCGGGAGAGCCATACCCTGTGCACGTTAAAGAACACGCTGGATGGCCTTGACGGGAGGCTACAATCTGTCTCCCAACAGCTGTTCCAGTGGGTCCCCTCCCCCAACCTTCTCTGAGCCTTCGGGGTCCATGTGGCCTGGCCATTTAGCCCATGGTGTGCAAAAAAGTGCCGCTCAGAGGTAAAACAACCCAACCCAACTCTATACTCAAAAGCTTCTTAAGAATTGGACTAAGTGTGTCTGCATTCAAGATCCTCTTTCGCATATCACTTACTCTCTTTCTATCTCTTTGTGTTTAAAAATTTCTTTAAAATTTGATTTCTTTCTATGTTCAAGAACTTCTTTGAATTAGATTTGCTCTTTCTGCATTCAGAAAAGTTCTTTTGGATTGAACTTTCTCGCTACTCAAGATCTTCTTTGGGATAGAACTTGTACTTTCTGTATTCAAGAGTTCTTCAGATTAAACTTCTCTCTATTACATTCGAGAATTCAAGAGATTCTTTTTTAGGATTAAGCTTTTTCTCTGCTGAAATCCATAGCGTTTGAAACTGGACTTTTTATCTGTGTACAGTCGCTCAAAAAAGTATCCGAACACTATGGTTGATTACAGAATTCAGAAAAAACATCTTGAGCGTGTACAGCAACTGTACACGCTCCAGTTACCGTTCACAGCAAACTGGAGCGTGTGCAGTTACTGTAAGTGATCTTCTTTCAGAATGGACACGTCTGAAAACTGCAGCAAACTGGAGCGTGTGCAGTTACTGCACACGCTCCAGTTTGCTGTGAACGGTAACTGTACACGCTCAATATTTCCGTGAGTGAGCCCACACGATCTAGTATAAAAATAATTTGAGCGACTGTACATTAAATTATACATATACTGTATATATATATGTATATATATATATATTGTATATACAGGGCTCATATATATATATACTCCTCTGGTCGGAGTCATGTTGACCAAATTTTATTAAATGATGCATATTTCACGCATTTCTCTGAAATTAAAAACAAATTCTAAAACGAAAGCGAAAATGTTATATTGAAATGGAAATCCAGGCTCTTGAACTTTTCCCCCACTCTATTGAGAAACCGATTTTAGCCGCAAATGTTTAGTCTATGGGGATTTCTAGAAATTCAAATCTGCCCACCCTAGTTTTGGCTGACCCCAGTCCACACGTAACCCACATTCATCCCCTGGGTAAATGGAATGTTCACGCAAAGTTTGGTGCAAAGTTTGGTTAGAAACATAGTACAGTCGCTCAAAAAAGTATCCGAACACTATGGTTGATTACAGAATTCAGAAAAAATATCTAGCAACTGGTTTTTTTTTTAGAAATTAGTGATCTGGCAACCTTCGTGTCACGTGACACGAAGGCAACCTTCTGACACGTGACATCTGGCAACCTTCGTGTCACGTGACACGAAGGTTGCCAGATCACTAATTTCTAAAAAAAAACAGTTGCCAGATATTTTTTCTGAATTCTGTAATCAACCATAGTGTTCGGATACTTTTTTGAGCGACTGTAGGTGGTCATATTATTTTAATACTAGATCGTGTGGGCTCACTCACGGAAATATTGAGCGTGTGCAGTTACCGTTCACAGCAAACTGGAGCGTGTGCAGTAACTGCACACGCTCCAGTTAACTGCACATGCTCCAGTTTGCTGTGAACGGTAACTGGAGCGTGTACAGTTGCTGTACACGCTCCAGATATTTTTCCTGAATTCTGTAATCACGTGACACGAAGGTTGCCAGATCACTAATTTCTAAAAAAATCGTTGCCAGAAATTTTTTCTGAATTTTGCAATCAACCATAGTGTTCGGATACTTTTTTGAGCGACTGTACATTTGCATCTCATTCGGTATTATTATGAGCAGCGAAACATTGCTACGAATTTCCTGAACAGTGCTGAACATTTGTTGACCCTGATTTTAAGAAAGGAATATCAAAACAGAGAAGAAATGAATAATCCAGGTCAAACTCGAACTAATCCGATGAGTAAAAAGCCCTAGATGATAACAAAAACAAACGAGTAATTCTAACACTATCATAACAATTATAATTTTTATTAAATTATTCATTTAATATAAACTTACTTACCCACTTCATTTTCTTATATTATTATATTAATTTCCCTTAATGATTTATACCTCCCTAGCTTACGTGTATTAACTGGCCCGGATGTAGGGAGGAAAAAGTGGGGGAAGTAGTGAAAAGACTGGATTTCCATTGCATTATAACATTCCTCTTCTTCTTCTCCGTTTCAGGGGCGGGGGTGGCTCAGTCGGTAGCGCGCCAGGCTCGTAATCTGTAGTTCCCAGGTTCGAGTCCCAGCTGGGTCAGCGTTGAGATTTATCTCCGCAAAATTCCCCGCCCTGCCCACGGTCAGTAGGGGACACCGATGGGCTTGGGTTGGGTTGTTTTACCTCTGAGCGGCACTTTTTTGCACACCATGGGCTAAATGGCCAGGTCACATGGACCCCGAAGGCTCAGAGAAGGTTTGGAGAGGGGACCCACTGGAACAGCTGTTGGGAGACAGATGGTAGCCTCCCGTCAAGGCCATCCAGCGTGTTCTTTAACGTGCACAGGGTATGGCTCTCCCGCACACGGGACCACGGCTTAACGTCCCATCCGACGGACGGCGGCCTTTCCAAGCCCATCGGTGTCCCCTACTGACCGTGGGCAGGGCGGGGAATTTTTGCGGAGATAAATCTCAACGCTGACCCAGCTGGGACTCGAACCTGGGAACTACAGATTACGAGCCTGGCGCGCTACCGACTGAGCCACCCCCGCCCCGCGATGGGCTTGGAAAGGCCGCCGTCCGTCGGATGGGACGTTAAGCCGTGGCCCCGTGTGCGGGTAGAGCCATACCCTGTGCACGTTAAAGAACACGCTGGATGGCCTTGACGGGAGGCTACCATCTGTCTCCCAACAGCTGTTCCAGTGGGTCCCCTCCCCCAACCTTCTTTGAGCCTTCGGGTCCATGTGACCTGGCCATTTAGCCCATGGTGTGCAAAAAAGTGCCGCTCAGAGGTAAAACAACCCAACCCTTCACCGTTTCAGAGATTTAAAAAAAAAATTCTTGAAATATGCTCAAGTGTAATAATTTTTGGCTTCCGTTACCTTGACTAACATTCTCACAAGGAGGGGGGAGGCATGGCACCTTTGCTTCCCATCCCCCCTATATCCTGCTGTGTTTTAAAATATGAGACTACTGTCACTCAAAAAAATATCTGAACGCTTCGGTTGATTACAGATTCAGAAAAAACATCTGGCAACGGTTTTTTTTAGAAATTAGTGATCTGGTAACCTTCGTCTCACGTGACACGAAGGTACAATGCCAACCACGGGAGACTTTGGCAATGTCCCCTGTGGGACATATATGCCAGTAATGCCAGCAACAAAAATTGACTTCAGAAGTTAATTAAAACTTAGTAATAAGTATTGTATCAAAGTGTTTAATAAAATAAGTTTGTATTTTAGAACTTTGTTGAAAGAATTCTTTCACTATTCTTCAGTTTTGTATAAGTTTCTTAAGATTGGCATTGCTGTTGTTAAATATTCAAACTTCCATAACTCATTAAATACTGAACGAATATTGTTGAAAATCGAGATATTGATTCATTGATTGAGATCATCATCTGTTATCGTATTTTTCAAAACAAAAAAAAATATTTTAGAAGTTATAGAGCTTTGACGTTAGCTTCCCATTGACTTAACATAGGGATTTTCCTTAATTTATGGAAACCAGTGTAAATAGCATATAGTTACATATCCATCTTTAATATTGATATTCATTATTTTTCGTAATATAATTACACCATACTCATACGGGTGTTGTTTAACTAAAAGCTTGACAACACATTACTTTATAAAGCTAAATATTAGCAAAAAACATCTAGTAATCGTGAAGCAATATTAAAATTAGAAACTAACATAATGGATTAATAATAATTTTTTGCCTTTCAGAACATGACGTCAATGGTTTCCATGTTTCCTTTATATTTGTAAAGCTGTTTTTCAATATTTGCATATTTGTTTTCATTTGTGTTATAATTTTCAATGAACGGAAAAATTTAGGCTTTAAATAAATGTAATTAAATATCTGTGGTTACGGTTTTCCTAAATATCATATCATAAATATTGTTACATTCACCTTACTAGATATTATAGCATGCATGTTAACGTTGCAAATGGTCGTTGGGTATATACTAGAAAGATAGTTGTGTACAGTCGCTCAAAAAAGTATCCGAACACTATGGGATTGCAGAATTCAGAAAAAATATCTGGCAACGATTTTTTTTAGAAATTAGTCATCTGGCAACTTTCGTGTCACGTGATTACAGAATTCAGGAAAAATATCTGAGGCGTGTACAGCAACTGTACTGTATCTGAGGCGTGTACAGCAAACTGGAGCGTGTGCAGTTACTGCACACGCTCCAGTTTGCTGTGAACGGTAACTGCACACGCTCAATATTTCCGTGAGTGAGCCCACACGATCTAGTATCAAAATAATATGACCACCTACAGTCGCTCAAAAAAGTATCCAAACACCATGGTTGATTACAGAATTCAGAAAAAATATCTGGCAACGATTTTTTTTAGAAATTAGTGATCTGGCAACCTTCGTGTCACGTGACACGAAGGTTGCCAGATATATATATATACAAAGACACAAATATATATATATAGAAATAGCCGTTCACATTATTTTTTTAGAGGTTGGGTGGCTCAGTTGGTAGCGCGTCAGGTTCGTTATCTGCAAACTGAGTATTTAACTACTAATAAGCTGTTTTAAGTAATAGGATGAAGTCACGACCGACGAGCGAATCTGAACCCACGATCCTTCTCCTGATGACATGTCTGCTGCTCTGGATTGGATTGTTTTATCTCTGAGCGGCACTTTTTTTTTGCACACCATGGGCTAAATGACCAAGTCACAAGGACTCCGAAAGCTCAGAGAAGGTTGGGGGAGGAGACCCACTGGAACAGCTGTTGAGAGACAGATGGTAGCCTCCCGTCAAGGCTATCCAGCGTGTTCTTTATGGTGCACAATGTAAGGCTCTCCCGCACACGGACCACGGATTAACGTCTCATCCGACAGACGGCGGCCTTTCCAAGACCATCGGTGTCTCCTACTTACCGTTGGCTTGGGTTGGGTTGTTTTACCTCTGAGCGGCATTTTTTGCACACCATGGCTAAATGACCAAGTCACAAGGACTCCGAACGTTCAGAGAAGTTGGAGGAGGAGACCCACTGGAACAACTGTTGGGAGACAGATGGTAGCCTCCCGTCAAGGCCATCCAGCGTGTTCTTTAACGTGCACAGGGTGTCTCTCCCGCACACGGAGCCACGGCTTAATGTCCCATCCGAGGGACGGCGGCCTTTCCAAGCCCAGCGGTGTCCCCTACTGGCCGTGGGCAGGGTGGGGAATTATGAGGAGAAAATCCGAACGCTGACCCAGGTGGGACTCGAACCTGGGAACTACAGATTTCGAGTCTGGCGCGCTACCGACTGAGCCACCCCCGCCCCTGTACAGTTAGGAAGGCCCCCTGATCCACCCCCACCCCTCTGCTGATCCACCCCCACCCCTCTGCTGCTCTGCCCACTGAGCAACCGACCGCTGACCCAGGTGGGACTCGAACCTGGGAACTACAGATTTCGAGTCTGGCGCGCTACCGACTGAGCCACCCCCGCCCCTGTACAGTTAGGAAGGCCCCCTGATCCACCCCCACCCCTCTGCTGATCCACCCCCACCCCTCTGCTGCTCTGCCCACTGAGCAACCGACCGCTGATCAATTTCTCTTCCATCTGCTGGCGTTATGCTATACACCAGAGGTGGCCAAAGAGTCGATCGCGTAGCTGCCATAGCTGATTATCAGCTTACACTAATGTGAACGCATTGGTCACTGCCACTACTGTATCACAAGTCTTAATATTTGTGAGCGAATTTGCAGCTAGATTTAGCGGTTTTTTTAATAAAATATGTAATTCTAGTATAATCGTGTAATTCTAATATAATCAGAGTATATAATCAGAGTTATGAGAAGCAGAAAATATGCAGGGTCATGCATGTACTGTCGCTCAAAAAAGTATCCGAACACTATGGTTGATTACAGAATTCAGAAAAAATATCTGGCAGCGATTTTTTTTTAGAAATTAGTGATCTGGCAACCTTCGTGTCACGTGATTACAGAATTCAGGAAAAATATCTGGAGCGTGTACAGCAACTGTACACGCTCCAGTTACCGTTCACAGCGAACTGGAGCGTGTGCAGTTACTGCACACGCTCCAGTTCGCTGTGAACGGTAACTGCACACGCTCAATATTTCCGTGAGTGAGCCCACACGATGTAGTATCAAAATAATATGACCACCTACAGTCGCTGGAAAAAAAATATCCGAACACTACGGTTGATTACAAAATTCAGAAAAAATATCTGGCAACTTTTTTTTTAGAAATTAGTGATCTGGCAACCTTCGTGTCACGTGACACGAAGGTTGCCATGTCACTAATTTCTGAAAAATTCGTTTCCAGATATTTTTTCTGAATTCTATAATCAACCATTGTGTTCGGATACTTTTTTGAGCAACTGTACTTCTCAATAGTAAAGTTAATGAAAACAATCACCATTTATGGATATTTATAATAAATAATTTAGGTGGAAAAGATTGTATTTTAATTAATGTAACAATGTGACGTTGATATGTTTGCTAAATTGTTATTTTATGCTTAACTGGTCAAGCAGTGTTAAATCACTATTGTTGCAAATTTAAAATGGTGAACACTGAGCGTGAGTGCAAATAAGTATATTTTACAATACAAATTACAATACAATGCAAATTATTACAAATGTAAGGATGAAATAACTTATAAACAAACTAAATAGTATCGTACATACAGTAAAGTAACAACTTTTTCCTCTAGAACAGTTAAGACCAGCTCTGTCTGTTCGACTAAGTTATTGCCTCTTCACTTTGTTTGCCATGTCTCTTGAATACCTTTACTTCTCAACGTGGAGTATGAGGAAAAATTTTTTCAGGTACGCCGTGATTATCTATATATGTAATTTATGAATACAAAACTTAATGTGTGTGTGTGTATATATATATATGTTTTATTTTATTCCCATTGACATACTATAATTATAGTTTTATCTATCTATACAAGGGGTATGCCAGTTACACACACATTTCCAGGGGGTATGTGAAGCATAAAAGGTTGAGAACCACTGATATATATGTTTTATTTTATTCCCATTGTTATACTATAACTATAGTTTTATCTATCGATACAAGGGGTATGCCAGTTACATACACATTTCCAGGGGGTATGTGAAGCATAAAAGGTTGAGAACCACTGATATATGTTTTATTTTATTCCCATTGTTATACTATAACTATAGTTTTATCTATCTATACAAGGGGTATGCCAGTTACATACACATTTCCAGGGGGTACGTGAAGCATAAAAGGTTGAGAACCACTGATATATATGTTTTATTTTATTCCCATTGTTATACTATAACTATAGTTTTATCTATCGATACAAGGGGTATGCCAGTTACATACACATTTCCAGGGGGTATGTGAAGCATAAAAGGTTGAGAACCACTGATATATGTTTTATTTTATTCCCATTGTTATACTATAACTATAGTTTTATCTATCTATACAAGGGGTATGCCAGTTACATACACATTTCCAGGGGGTATGTGAAGCATAAAAGGTTGAGAACCACTGATATATGTTTTATTTTATTCCCATTGTTATACTATAACTATAGTTTTATCTATCTATACAAGGGGTACGCCAGTTACATTCACATTTCCAGGGGGTACGTGAAGCATAAAAGGTTGAGAACCACTGATATATATGTTTTATTTTATCCCCATTGTTATACTATAACTATAGTTTTATCTATCTATACAAGGGGTACGCCAGTTACATACACATTTCCAGGGGGTACGTGAAGCATAAAAGGTTGAGAACCACTGATATATATGTTTTATTTTATCCCCATTGTTATACTATAACTATAGTTTTATCTATCTATACAAGGGGTACGCCAGTTACGTACACATTTCCAGGGGGTACGTGAAGCATAAAAGGTTGAGAACCACTGATATATATGTTTTATTTTATTCCCATTGTTATACTATAACTATAGTTTTATCTATCTATACAAGGGGTACGCCAGTTACATACACATTTCCAGGGGGTACGTGAAGCATAAAAGGTTGAGAACCACTGATATATATGTTTTATTTTATTCCCATTGTTATAATATAACTATAGTTTTATCTATCTATACAAGGGGTACGCCAGTTACATACACATTTCCAGGGGGTACGTGAAGCATGAAAGGTTGAGAACCACTGATATATATGTTTTATTTTATCCCCATTGTTATACTATAACTATAGTTTTATCTATCTATACAAGGGGTACGCCAGTTACATACACATTTCCAGGGTGTACGTGAAGCATAAAAGGTTGAGAACCACTGATATATATGTTTTATTTTATTCCCATTGTTATACTATAACTATAGTTTTATCTATCTATACAAGGGGTACGCCAGTTACATTCACATTTCCAGGGGGTATGTGAAGCATAAAAGGTTGAGAACCACTGATATATGTTTTATTTTATTCCCATTGTTATACTATAACTATAGTTTTATCTATCTATACAAGGGGTAGGCCAGTTACATACACATTTCCAGGAGGTACGTGAAGCATAAAAGGTTGAGAACCACTGATATATATGTTTTATTTTATCCCCATTGTTATATTATAACTATAGTTTTATCTATCTATACAAGGGGTACGCCAGTTACATACACATTTCCAGGGGGTACGTGAAGCATAAAAGGTTAAGAACCACTGATATATATGTTTTATTTTATCCCCATTGTTATACTATAACTATAGTTTTATCTATCTATACAAGGGGTACGCCAGTTACATACACATTTCCAGGGGGTACGTGAAGCATAAAAGGTTAAGAACCACTGATATATATGTTTTATTTTATCCCCATTGTTATACTATAACTATAGTTTTATCTATCTATACAAGGGGTACGCCAGTTACATACACATTTCCAGGGTGTACGTGAAGCATAAAAGGTTGAGAACCACTGATATATATGTTTTATTTTATTCCCATTGTTATACTATAACTATAGTTTTATCTATCTATACAAGGGGTACGCCAGTTACATTCACATTTCCAGGGGGTATGTGAAGCATAAAAGGTTGTGAACCACTGATATATGTTTTATTTTATTCCCATTGTTATACTATAACTATAGTTTTATCTATCTATACAAGGGGTAGGCCAGTTACATACACATTTCCAGGGGGTACGTGAAGCATAAAAGGTTGAGAACCACTGATATATATGTTTTATTTTATCCCCATTGTTATACTATAACTATAGTTTTATCTATCTATACAAGGGGTACGCCAGTTACATACACATTTCCAGGGGGTACGTGAAGCATAAAAGGTTGAGAACCACTGATATATATGTTTTATTTTATCCCCATTGTTATACTATAACTATAGTTTTATCTATCTATACAAGGGGTACGCCAGTTACATACACATTTCCAGGGGGTACGTGAAGCATAAAAGGTTAAGAACCACTGATATATATGTTTTATTTTATTCCCATTGTTATGCTATAACTATAGTTTTATCTATCTATACAAGTGGTACGCCATTTACATACACATTTCCAGGGGGTACGTAAAGCATAAAAGGTTGAGAACCACTGATCTAGAGTCTAACAGAGAGAGACAATCATTAGTTTACTCTGGTATTGGAATCCAATCCCCCTTGAGAATAACGCGCTAACTATTGAACCCACTGGGACAGCATTCGTAATTTCAATATCCTAACCGGGACTGCATAACAACCAAAATCACTTACCTATAACGACGAGGTACGATCCAACAACCAGATGAGTTGTCGATGGGAACTGATACGGGTAAACGTCACTTGGCTCCAAATCTGGAGAAATCAATTCCGGATTATTATGGACGAGCATGGTTAAAGACGGATGAGTGACGGAATCGTTATCTGCCATGACCTATAACCCAATAAGAAAGAGGAAGATGTATTGGACTTCGTTAGCGACGATCTTTTAAAGCCGCCTACGCCAGTTCGTCCCTCGGCGACGTTCTCTCACGTGCATCTCATTGATCGCACGTGCGCCCCCGTCACCCGCTGTGCAACAATGTAAGCAAAGCACTGTCTCCCCCAGCATCCGAGGATCCCGAGATTCGGGAGCATGCCGCAGCAGCTCCGAGCTGAGGTGGTCGCGAGAGATGATTGGTCGAGGGACCCGAGGATCGAAATCGTTGGCGAACACGCTGCACGCTGCTCGAGGATGATCAGTTCTGACTTTTCATTCAAGTGGAATTTGGTCGCCTGCATTGGGTGCAGGGATTTTTCTTTTTTGAGGGCAGTTTTGTGGCATGACTAGGATTGAAGTTTTCAGCTGGTCTCTGGGGGTGAAGGAGGCTTTTTTTTTTAATCTCTCACACTAATTATCATGTTGATGTAAAAGTTTCAATCATAACGTCATAAGAAGAGTTTTATCGAGCTGTTGGCCGAGGGTAGCACGCTTGGTTGCTGATCAAAAGGATCTGGATTATGGATAAGGCATGGATGTTAGTGTTGTCATTCTGCTGAGTTCCCGCTTTCCTCAGATACCTTCTACTATGGCATATAAACTGACAGACCTCTGTGGCAAGCAGCTGCTTGAGGGGTTATTTATGTTTAGTGCTCTGATAATGTTGGATTGTTTACTTCTGAGCAGCACTTTTTTTTACATACAATGGGCTAAATGGCCAGGTCACAAAGACCCCGAGGGCTCAGAGAAGGTTGGATGAAGTGAGCTCACTGGACAGTAGATGGCAGCCTGCCATCAAGACCACCTAGCTTGTTCTTTAATGTGCACGGGGCCATGGCTTAAAGTCCCATCCGACGGACAGTCCCATTCCAAGTCCTTCGGTGATCCTTTCCTGAAAGAGGGAAGGGAGAGGAATTCTGCGGAGATAAATCTCAACGCTGGCCTAGGTCGCATTCGAACTTGTAAACTGCAGATTACGAGCTTGGCACTCTACCGACTGAGCCACCCCCGCCCAACTCGGATAGGGAACAGAGATATCTAGTTTCGAGTTCTGCATGTTAGTATGTTGTTTTTCTCACAAATAATCACCATATATTATTACGCTGGCAAGTTGATGTTTGATTTCTCTGATAAGGGGGCGATTTATGAACAAATTTATTATTCATTTTGCTGTCCCAGTAAAAACAAATTCCAGTCCTTAGTGGCTTGGTGAAGTGTTTCCCAGGGTTAGTTATCACGCGATTCAACATATTAGTCAAAAATGTTATCGCTTTCCAGAAAGAACTGTGTATATCCGTTCCACAATAAACAGGAGTCTTCAAAAAAAGAAAAAAAAATACACCCAGTGGGTTAAATGACCAGGTCATAAGGATCCCGAGGGCTCAGAGAAGGTTGGGGAAAGGAATCCATTGGACAGATGTTAGGGGAGAGGTAGAAGCCTCTCATCAAGGTCATTGGAAGGTTAGATATAAAGCCCTTGGTGGATAACATACGTTCTTTCCGCACCAGCACCCGCAAGGTATTAATTATCCTCAGCAGAATCCGCAAGGTATTACTTATCCTCAGCAGCATCCGCATGGTATTAATTATCCTCATCAGCATCCGCAAGGTATTAATTATCCTCAGCAGCATCCGCATGGTATTAATTATCCTCAGCAGTATCCGCATGGTATTAATTATCCTCAGCAGCATCCGCAAAGTATTAATTATCCTCAGCAGCATCCGCATGGTATTAAATATCCTCAGCAGCATCCGCAAGGTATTAATTATTCTCAGCAGCATCCGCAAGGTATTAATTATCCTCAGCAGCATCCGCAAGGTATTAATTATCCTCAGCAGCATCCGCATGGTATTAACTATCCTCAGCAGCATCCGCAAGGTATTAATTATCCTCAGCAGCATCCGCAAGGTATTAATTATCCTCAGCAGCATCCGCAAGGTATTAATTATCCTCAGCAGCATCCACAAGGTATTAATTATCCTCAGCAGCATCCGCAAGGTATTAATTATCCTCAGCAGCATCCGCATGGTATCAGTTATCCTCAGCAGCATCCGCAAGGTATTAATTATCCTCAGCAGCATCCGCAAGGTATTAATTATCCTCAGCAGCATCCGCAAGGTATTAATTATCCTCAGCAGCATCCGCATGGTATCAGTTATCCTCAGCAGCATCCGCAAGGTATTAATTATCCTCAGCAGCATCCGCAAGGTATTAATTATCCTCAGCAGCATCCGCATGGTATCAGTTATCCTCAGCAGCATCCACAAGGTATTAATTATCCTCAGCAGCATCCGCAAAGTCTTAGACCCCAACCTAATTCCCGACACTTCATCAGCAGCCGCATACATTTAGTACAGTCGCTCAAAAAAGTATCCGAACACTATGGTTGATTGCAGAATTCAGAAAAACTATCTGGAAACGATTTTTTCAGAAATTAGTGATCTGGCAACCTTCGTGTCACGTGACGATCATAATAACCCACGGGATATTATGATCCCGTGGCACATTTATTTTCTGAGGTTAAAATTCTTAATGTTATAATAATTACAAACTGATATCAGGAAACTTTGTGTATTCGATTACAATGAGATTGATTAAATTGGATAGATTTAAAGACTATTTTCAGAGTCTTTCGAATTTTCATAATTATGAAACACGTCATAGAGAGGATCTGAGTATTCCTATGTGTCGATTGTCAATTGGGCAGAGATCTATCAAATATAATGCAGTAAAAATTTGGTCTGAATTTCCTGATGATGTTAAAAATGCAAAAACTTTAAAATTATTTAAAATCAAAGGTAGAACGTTTCTTCTTACAAAGCAATGAAACCTTCTTCTATGTATCAGTGTAATATGTCTCATAACCATTTGACCTTTTATAATATTGAATTATTGTATACATTACTGTTGTCATAATTGAACTTTAAAGGAAATAGGGAGCATTAACTAAAAATAAGCGTCAGCTTACTATGCTCTCCTTTTTTGTTTCGCCTTTCCTATTAATCACTAATATTTAATATGATTGTTATTTACCTTTTCTGATGCAATTGATATTTCTCAGCTATTTCACTTCTCAATTTTTCTCATTATATATTAATTGTCATTAGATAATTATGCTATGTAAATGTATATTGTATTGACTGGCGGAATAAAATAGAATAAAATATTCAGAAGCATATATCATACTAAATGAATATTAGACGCAAATGTGCCTAAATGTAACTTTGATCTTTTAAATGAGATTATCCGCGATCATGATAGTTTTCATTACTCAGTAACTCCTATTTACATTTAACTATAAAAATTCTGTAATCTCCAAGACTGAAATCATCACAGAGTTAATTCCAGTTTAAATTTCCACACGTAAGGGTTGTGGGTTGTTTTACCTCTGAGCGGCACTTTTTTGCACACCATGGGCTAAATGGCCAGGTCACATGGACCCCGAAGGCTCAGAGAAGGTTGGGGGAGGAGGACCCACTGGAACAGCTGTTGGGAGACAGATGGTAGCCTCCCGTCAAGGGCATCCAGCGTGTTCTTTAACGTGCACAGGGTATGGCTCTCCCGCACACGGTGCCACGGCTTAACGTCCCATCAGAAGGACGGCGGCCTTTCCAAGCCCATCGGTGTCCCCTACTGACCGTGGACAGGGCGGGGAATTTTGCGGAGATAAATCTCAACGCTGACCCAGCTGGGACTCGAATCTGAGAACTACAGATTACGAGTCTGGCGTGCTACCGACTGAGCCACCCCCCGCCCCAAAAATATAATGTGGAAAGCCCCACCTTCTTTACACCGACTCTCTGCCCACGATCAAACTCATTTAGGTCGCCATCTTTACCCATCATAACAGTAGCCATTACGTTATACAGCAGGTAGGTATCTGACCTATTTATAGCCCACAAGGGGTTCGGCTGGTCGCATTATTGTGCAGGAGTAGTAGACAGGTTTGTGGATGGGTGCGGTGTGCAAAATAAATTGTGCTTTCAGTGAAACCAACTTCCTTCGAGTTGTGATGGTCCAGCTGGTAACATGTAATCTGATGTTACCAGGCTTGAGTCTCAACTGGGCCAGCTCTGTGTATTTCTCTGCTAACTTCCATTCTTCTCTCAGGGCAAAATTTGGGGCGTGGGTGGCTCAGTCGGTAGCGCGCCAGACTCGTAATCTGTAGCTCCCAGGTTTGAGTCCCAGCTGGGTCAGCGTTGAGATTTATCTCCGCAAAATTCCCCGCCCAGCCCACGGTCAGTAATGGGACAGCGATGGGCTTGGAAAGGCCGCCGTCCGTCGGATGGAACGTTAAGCCGTGGCCCCGTGTGCGGGAGAGCCATACCCTGTGCACGTTAAAGAACACACTGGTTGGCCTTGACGGGAGGCTACCATCTGTCTCCCAACAGCTGTTCCAGTGGGTCCCCTCCCCCAAACTTCTCTGAGCCTTCGGGGTCCATGTGACCTGGCAATTTAGCCCATGGTGTGCAAAAAAGTGCTGCTCAGAGGTAAAACAAACCAACCTAACAACTCAGGGCAAAAAGGAAGCTTTCATCAGTGTTGGGGTGGGGGGTGGCTCAGTCGATAGCATGTCAGGCTTGTAATCTGCAGTTACTAGGTTCGAGTCCCAGCTGGGTCAGCATTGAGATTTATTTCCACAAATCTCTCCATCCTGCCCGGAGGCGGCTCAGTCGGTAGCGCGCCAGGCTCATAATCTGTAGTTCCCAGGTCCGAGTCCCAGCTGGGTCATCGTTGAGATTTATCTCCGCAAAATTCCCCGCCCTCCCCACGGTCAGTAGGGGAAACCGATGGGCTTGGAAAGGACGTCCGTCGGACGGGACGTTAAGCTGTGGTCCCGTGTGTGGGAGAGCCATACCCTGTCACGTTAAAAAAACACACTGGATGGCCTTGACGGAAGGCTCCCATCTGTCTCCCAACAGCTGTTCCAGTGGGTCCTCTCCCCCCAACCTTCTCTGAGCATTCGGGGTCCTTGTGGCCTTGCCATTTAGCCCATGGTGTGTTGTTTGGGTTGGGTTGTTTTACCACTGAGTGGCACTTTTTTGCACACCATGGGCTAATTGGCCAGATCACATGGACCCCGAAGGCTCAGAGAAGGTTGGGGGAGGGGACCCACTGGAACAGCTATTGGGAGACATATGGTAGCCTCCCGTCAAGGCCATCCAGCTTGTTCTTTAACGTGCACAGGGTATGGCTCTCCCGCATACAGGGCCACGGCTTAACGTCCCATCCGACTGACGGCGGCCTTTCCAAGCCCATCGGTGTCCCCTACTGACCGTGGGCAGGGCGGGGAATTTTGCGGAGATAAATCTCAACGCTGACCCAGCTGGAACTCGAACCTAGGAACTGCAGATTACGAGCCTGGCGCGTAATCTGCCCCCCCCTCCCCCCCCCACCCCCCCACGGTGTGCAAAAACCAAACTAACCGTGTACTCTTTGTGATCAACAGCAAGATGGAGGGTTTAATATAGATAACTCACATCTCGACATAGTTGGATCAAAATAGTTGGGACTCGAATTTGAGAACGCTGATGACGAGGTTGGAGCGCTATCGACTCAACGAAACTCCAGCCCCAAAAATTCCCGGAAATACAGTTGAAAAATATTTATCTCTCTACATGTATTTAAAAACTAAATCATTCAACACAGATCAGATGGACTTCTGAATAAGACTGGAAGGCGGAATATTATACATTAATTCAGGTCACGTGAAACCCCACACACACCTGAGTGAAATTCAGAACTAACAGGAAATGTTGTCTTACGTTCAACGTATCGATTTACGTTATTGTTTTTTGCATACAATACCCGTCAGCACGTGATCGTGTGTCACTTCCTCCGAGTTACACTTCCTCGTTCTTTTTTTTCTTCTTTGGCTTCTTCGATGCCGGATGGTGATTGCTAAAAATGGAAGACGTCATCTGCATCACGACGAATAGGTGGGGAAAGGACGAATGAAAAGATGACAAAATTCGGTTTCAGTTGTTGTTCACGTCATCGTTTTTTTCCCCGCTTCTAGCAGCAATCGTCGAACTGAAGGTCAGCTCCGGATATGACGCAAGAACACCGTTACGAGGGCAAAAAAGGAGGGGGGGGGGAGAGGATTCTTGTAACATCTTGGTAATTCAATATAATTCTAAACAAAAATATCGCCGTCCTCATTTTAGACTCCATTTTTACCTTCTAACACGTGCGAAATAATATTTTTCACCCAGAAACAGGTCCGGATCTAAAAAAAATAAAGGGGGGTGGGGGCACTAAACTCAATAAAGCAGGAAAAATGTAAAAGAGGGGGTTTGGGTTGGGTTGTTTTACCTCTGAGCGGCACTTTTTTCCACACCATGGGCTAAATGGCCAGGTCACATGGACCCCGAAGGCTCAGAGAAGGTTGGGGAGGGGACCCACTGGAACAGCTGTTGGGAGACAGATGGTAGCCTCCCGTCAAGGCCATCCAGCGTGTTCTTTAACGTGCACAGGGTATGGCTCTCCCGCACACGGGGCCACTTTCTAAAAGAAATCGTTGCCAGATATTTTTTCTGAATTTTGTAATCAACCATGGTGTTCGGATACTTTTTTGAGCGACTGTAGGTGGTCATATTATTTTGATACTAGATCGTGTGGGCTCCTCACGGAAATATTCAGCGTGTGCAGTTACGGTTCACAGCAAACTGGAGCGTGAACAGTTGCTGTACACACTCCAGATATTTTTCCTGAATTCTGTAATCACGTGACACGAAGGTTGCCAGATCACTAATTTCTGAAAAAAACGTTGCCAGATATTTTTTCTGAATTCTGTAATCAACCATAGTGTTCGGATACTTTTTTGAGCGACTGTACATCGACCTTACAACGAGTAACTCCATCTTTTTTCTCTCAATGCAGCCTGAAATGGCATGGGCGTGGACTGAACGAGGTCGAAAGCATGCCACAGGGATGCTGCTCCATGTGGCATGGACTGAACGAGGTCGAAAGCATGCCACAGGGATGCTGCTCCATGTGGCATGGACTGAACGAGGTCGAAAGCATGCCACAGGGATGCTGCTCCATGTGGCATGGACTGAACGAGGTCGAAAGCATGCCACAGGGATGCTGCTCCATGTGGCATGGACTGAACGAGGTCGAAAGCATGCCACAGGGATGCTGCTCCATGTGGCATGGACTGAACGAGGTCGAAAGCATGCCACAGGGATGCTGCTCCATGTGGCATGGACTGAACGAGGTCGAAAGCATGCCACAGGGATGCTGCTCCATGTGGCATGGACTGAACGAGGTCGAAAGCATGCCACAGGGATGCTGCTCCATGTGGCATGGACTGAACGGGGTCGAAAGCATGCCACAGGGATGCTGCTCCATGTGGCATGGACTGAACGGGGTCGAAAGCATGCCACAGGGATGCTGCTCCATGTGGCATGGACTCAACGGGGTCGAAAGCATGCCACAGGGATGCTGCTCCATGTGGCATGGACTGAACGAGGTCGAAAGCATGCCACAGGGATGCTGCTCCATGTGGCATGGACTGAACGAGGTCGAAAGCATGCCACAGGGATGCTGCTCCATGTGGCATGGACTGAACGAGGTCGAAAGCATGCCACAGGGATGCTGCTCCATGTGACATGGACTGAACGAGGTCGAAAGCATGCCACAGGGATGCTGCTCCATGTGGCATGGACTGAACGGGGTCGAAAGCATGCCACAGGGATGCTGCTCCATGTGGCATGGACTCAACGGGGTCGAAAGCATGCCACAGGGATGCTGCTCCATGTGGCATGGACTGAACGAGGTCGAAAGCATGCCACAGGGATGCTGCTCCATGTGGCATGGACTGAACGAGGTCGAAAGCATGCCACAGGGATGCTGCTCCATGTGGCATGGACTGAACGAGGTCGAAAGCATGCCACAGGGATGCTGCTCCATGTGGCATGGACTGAACGAGGTCGAAAGCATGCCACAGGGATGCTGCTCCATGTGGCATGGACTGAACGAGGTCGAAAGCATGCCACAGGGATGCTGCTCCATGTGGCATGGACTGAACGGGGTCGAAAGCATGCCACAGGGATGCTGCTCCATGTGGCATGGACTGAACGGGGTCGAAAGCATGCCACAGGGATGCTGCTCCATGTGGCATGGACTCAACGGGGTCGAAAGCATGCCACAGGGATGCTGCTCCATGTGGCATGGACTGAACGGGGTCGAAAGCATGCCACAGGGATGCTGCTCCATGTGGCATGGACTGAACGAGGTCGAAAGCATGCCACAGGGATGCTGCTCCATGTGGCATGGACTGAACGAGGTCGAAAGCATGCCACAGGGATGCTGCTCCATGTGGCATGGACTGAACGAGGTCGAAAGCATGCCACAGGGATGCTGCTCCATGTGGCATGGACTCAACGGGGTCGAAAGCATGCCACAGGGATGCTGCTCCATGTGGCATGGACTCAACGGGGTCGAAAGCATGCCACAGGGATGCTGCTCCATGTGGCATGGACTGAACGAGGTCGAAAGCATGCCACAGGGATGCTGCTCCATGTGGCATGGACTGAACGAGGTCGAAAGCATGCCACAGGGATGCTGCTCCATGTGGCATGGACTGAACGAGGTCGAAAGCATGCCACAGGGATGCTGCTCCATGTGGCATGGACTGAACGAGGTCGAAAGCATGCCACAGGGATGCTGCTCCATGTGGCATGGACTGAACGAGGTCGAAAGCATGCCACAGGGATGCTGCTCCATGTGGCATGGACTGAACGAGGTCGAAAGCATGCCACAGGGATGCTGCTCCATGTGGCATGGACTCAACGGGGTCGAAAGCATGCCACAGGGATGCTGCTCCATGTGGCATGGACTCAACGGGGTCGAAAGCATGCCACAGGGATGCTGCTCCATGTGGCATGGACTGAACGAGGTCGAAAGCATGCCACAGGGATGCTGCTCCATGTGGCATGGACTGAACGAGGTCGAAAGCATGCCACAGGGATGCTGCTCCATGTGGCATGGACTGAACGGGGTCGAAAGCATGCCACAGGGATGCTGCTCCATGTGGCATGGACTGAACGGGGTCGAAAGCATGCCACAGGGATGCTGCTCCATGTGGCATGGACTGAACGAGGTCGAAAGCATGCCACAGGGATGCTGCTCCATGTGGCATGGACTGAACGAGGTCGAAAGCATGCCACAGGGATGCTGCTCCATGTGGCATGGACTGAACGAGGTCGAAAGCATGCCACAGGGATGCTGCTCCATGTGGCATGGACTGAACGAGGTCGAAAGCATGCCACAGGGATGCTGCTCCATGTGGCATGGACTGAACGGGGGTCGAAAGCATGCCACAGGGATGCTGCTCCATGTGGCATGGACTCAACGGGGTCGAAAGCATGCCACAGGGATGCTGCTCCATGTGGCATGGACTCAACGGGGTCGAAAGCATGCCACAGGGATGCTGCTCCATGTGGCATGGACTGAACGAGGTCGAAAGCATGCCACAGGGATGCTGCTCCATGTGGCATGGACTGAACGAGGTCGAAAGCATGCCACAGGGATGCTGCTCCATGTGGCATGGACTGAACGAGGTCGAAAGCATGCCACAGGGATGCTGCTCCATGTGGCATGGACTGAACGAGGTCGAAAGCATGCCACAGGGATGCTGCTCCATGTGGCATGGACTGAACGGGGTCGAAAGCATGCCACAGGGATGCTGCTCCATGTGGCATGGACTCAACGGGGTCGAAAGCATGCCACAGGGATGCTGCTCCATGTGGCATGGACTGAACGGGGTCGAAAGCATGCCACAGGGATGCTGCTCCATGTGGCATGGACTGAACGGGGTCGAAAGCATGCCACAGGGATGCTGCTCCATGTGGCATGGACTGAACGAGGTCGAAAGCATGCCACAGGGATGCTGCTCCATGTGGCATGGACTGAACGAGGTCGAAAGCATGCCACAGGGATGCTGCTCCATGTGGCATGGACTGAACGAGGTCGAAAGCATGCCACAGGGATGCTGCTCCATGTGGCATGGACTGAACGGGGTCGAAAGCATGCCACAGGGATGCTGCTCCATGTGGCATGGACTCAACGGGGTCGAAAGCATGCCACAGGGATGCTGCTCCATGTGGCATGGACTGAACGAGGTCGAAAGCATGCCACAGGGATGCTGCTCCATGTGGCATGGACTCAACGGGGTCGAAAGCATGCCACAGGGATGCTGCTCCATGTGGCATGGACTCAACGGGGTCGAAAGCATGCCACAGGGATGCTGCTCCATGTGGCATGGACTCAACGGGGTCGAAAGCATGCCACAGGAATGCTGCTCCATGTGGCATGGACTCAAAGGGGTCGAAAGCATGCCACAGGGATGCTGCTCCATGTGGCATGGACTCAACGAGGTCGAAAGCATGCCACAGGGATGCTGCTCCATGTGGCATGGACTCAACGGGGTCGAAAGCATGCCACAGGGATGCTGCTCCATGTGGCATGGACTCAACGAGGTCGAAAGCATGCCACAGGGATGCTGCTCCATGTGGCATGGACTCAACGAGGTCGAAAGCATGCCACAGGGATGCTGCTCCATGTGGCATGGACTCAACGAGGTCGAAAGCATGCCACAGGGATGCTGCTCCATGTGGCATGGACTGAACGAGGTCGAAAGCATGCCACAGGGATGCTGCTCCATGTGGCATGGACTGAACGAGGTCGAAAGCATTCCACAGGGATGCTGCTCCATGTGGCATGGACTGAACGAGGTCGAAAGCATGCCACAGGGATGCTGCTCCATGTGGCATGGACTGAACGAGGTCGAAAGCATGCCACAGGGATGCTGCTCCATGTGGCATGGACTGAACGAGGTCGAAAGCATGCCACAGGGATGCTGCTCCATGTGGCATGGACTGAACGAGGTCGAAAGCATGCCACAGGGATGCTGCTCCATGTGGCATGGACTGAACGGGGTCGAAAGCATGCCACAGGGATGCTGCTCCATGTGGCATGGACTCAACGGGGTCGAAAGCATGCCACAGGGATGCTGCTCCATGTGGCATGGACTCAACGGGGTCGAAAGCATGCCACAGGGATGCTGCTCCATGTGGATTCTCTTCCCATAAGTGTTGCAAATTGGCTGGTGGTGGATCTCTACTCTGAATAGCTAGTTCCTTCGAAGCTCGATTGGATTGAGATCTGATGACCCGGATGGATTTGCTTGTTTTACCACTGAGAGAAGGGGGTGGGGGTGGGGGTAGCTCAGTCGGTAGCGCGCCAGGCTCGTAATTTGTAGTTCCCAGGTTCGAGTCCCAACTGGATCAGCGTTGAGATTTATCTCCGGAAAATTCTCCGCCCTGCCCACGGTCAGTAGGGGACACCGATGGGCTTGGAAAGGAAACCGTCCGTCGGATGGGACGTTAAGCCGTGGCCCCGTGTGCGCGAGAGCCATACCCTGTGCACGTTAAAGAACACGCTGGATGGCCTTGACGGGAGGCTACCATCTGTCTCCCAACAGCTGTTCCAGTGGGTCCCCTCCCCCAACCTTCTCTGAGCCTACGGGGTCCATGTGACCTGGCCATTTAGCCCATGGTGTGCAAAAAAAGTGCCGCTCACAGGTAAAACAACCCAACCCAAAAGAACCTCTGAGAGGCACTTATTTACGCGCAATGGGGCGGGGGTGGCTCAGTCGGTAGCGCGCCAGGCTCGTAATCTGTAGTTCCCAGGTTCGAGTCCCAGCTGGGTCAGCGTTGAGATTTATCTCCGCAAAACTCCCCGCCCTGCCCACGGTCAGAAGGGGACACCGATGGGCTTGGAAAGGCCGCCGTCCGTCGGATGGGACGTTAAGCCGTGGCCCCGTGTGCCGGAGAGCCATACCCTGTGCACGTTAAAGAACACGTTGGATGGCCTTGACGGAAGGCTACCATCTGTCTCACAACAGCTGTTCCAGTGGGTCCCCTCCCCCAACCTTCTCTGAGCCTTCGGGGTCCTTGTGACCTGGCCATTTAGCCCATTGTGTGCAAAAAAGTGCCGCTCAGAAGTAAAACAACACAACAAACACAATTTACGCGCAATGAGTTAAATAGCCAGGTCACAAGCATCCCGAGGGATCAGGGAAAGTTGAGGGAAGGAGACTCACTGGACAGCTGTTAGGAGACAGATGGTAACCTATCAGCGCGTTTTTCTAACGTCCACAGGGTGTGGCTATCCCGTACAAGGTTCAAGGTGTTGTAAGTTCACACTGACTCAAGGCTTTACGTCCCATCCGACGGACGGCGGCCTTTCACACAGATGAAGGAGAGTACAGTCGGTCAAAAAAATATCCGAACACTATGGTTAATTGCAGAATTCAGGAAAAATATCTGGAAGCGATTTTTTTTACAAATTAGTGATCTGGCAAACTTTGTGTACAGTACAGGAAGATTGGCAGATCACTAATTTCTAAAAAAAATGTTGCCAGATATTTTTTCTGAATTCTGTAATCAACCGTAGTGTTCGGATACTTTTTTGAGCGACTGTAGGTGGTCATGTTATTTTGATACTAGATCGTGTGGGCTCACTCACGGAAATATTGAGCGTGTGCAGTTACCGTTCACAGCAAACTGGAGCGTGTGCAGTAACTGCACACGCTCCAGTTTGCTGTGAACGGCAACTGGAGCGTGTACAGTTGCTCTACACGCCCCAGATATTTTTCCCGAATTCTGTAATCACGTGACACGAAGGTTGCCAGATCACTAATTTCTAAAAAAAATGTTGCCAGATATTTTTTCTGAATTCTGTAATCAACCGTAGTGTTCGGATACTTTTTTGAGCGACTGTGCCATTGTCTCCACAATCCTTCTCGAATCCTTACACTTTGTTCCATCCCTTCGTCTAACTCGCGTTCTCACTTAATAATTTTATTACTACCCTGTTAGCCATTCGCCCGAATGTAAATCTGGTATTTAAAGAATCGAACCCCAATCTCTCCCATTGACCAAATTCGTATTCAAACAAATGTATGATATGATATCCAGATCTTAAGAAATATAAAAACGAAAGAAAAAAAATTTCTTTCCTGTAGTGGCTGGAGTATTAGAGAGTTAACACTTGAAAATTCAGTGGTTACGGTTGGGTTGTTTTACCTCTGAGCGGCACTTTTTTGCACACCATGGGCTAAATGGGCAGGTCACATGGACCCCAAGGCTCAGAGAAGGTTGGGGGAGGGGACCCACTGGAACAACTGTTGGGAGACAGATGGTAGCCTCCCGTCAAGGCCATCCAGCGTGTTCTTTAACGTGCACACGGTATGGCTCTTTCGCACACGGGGCCACGGCTTAACGTCCCATCCGACGGACGGCGGCCTTTCCAAACCCATCGGTGTCCCCTACTGATCGTGGGCAGGGTGGGGAATTTTGCGGAGATAAATCTCAACGCTGACCCAGCTGGGACTCGAACCTGGGAACTACAGATTACGAGCCTGGCGCGCTACCGACTGAGCCAACCCCGCCCCCCTCAGTGATTAAATCAAGCAAGTCCCTTGCTTGGATTAAATAATACTGACGTAATTAAATTGCAAATTAGTTTCGTTCGACTTTGAAATGTACAATTTGACCAGTGTTCCCCCCCCCCCAAATCAAGACAGTTCTTTCTGCTTTGTATATTGGGGATGTGGAATTTTGTTCTTTCAGTGGTGAATAAGTTTGTCCCTTAGGTAATTAAAACAGAGCTAAGATTTCAACCGATCCAGAAGCATCTGAGACGTGTATTCAAAGAATAGGAAAAGAAATACACGACAGTGCTTACTGACTTGTCACCAGTTTTTTTTTTTTGCGAAAACAACAAAAAGAGAAACGAAGTGAAGGAAAGTAATTCGTCTGAAGCAACAAATCTGCTTCCTATTTTTTTCTTAGAAAAAGAATTTGGTATATATTGAACGGTCACTTTATTTGGTAGACATGGTAGACTCCCGTCAAAGCCATACACGTGCTCTTTAAGTGCACAGGATATGGCTCTCCTGCACGCGGAACCACGGCTTAACGTCCCATCCCATGGATGGCAACCTTTCCAAGCCAATCGGCGTCCCCTACTGACCGTGGGCAGGGTGGGGAGTTTTAGCGGAGATAAATCTCAACGCTATCGAGCTGGGATTCGAATCTGAGAATTGCAGATGAGCAATTGTTGAGTTGAGCCTAGCGCGCTACGAACTGAGCCACCCCCACCTGAATCTGAAAAAAAAAATCGAGGGGGAAGGGGAACGAAGCGCAATCGGGCCGAAATTTCTAAAGGTGGGGGGAGGCACAAAAAACACAAATTGGATAAGAAATTTTTGAGAGGGGGTTGGGGGAACAAGAGACTGGATTTGCAATGCAGTATAAACATTCCTCCTTCCGTTTTACAGGTCTTTAAATTTTTTCTTGAAAAAATGCAAGAAATATAAATAAATTTAATTATTCTTTAACTCTATTACCCTTACTAGCATTTTTCTGAGTTCGGTTGTTTTACCTCTGAGCGGCACTTTTTTGCACACCGTGGGCTAAATGGCTAGGTCACATAGACCCCGAAGGCTCAGAGAAGGTTGGGGGAGGGGACCCACTGGAACAGCTGTTGGGAGACAGGTGGTAGCCTCTCGTCAAGGCCATCCGGCGTGTTCTTTAACGTGCACAGGGTATGGCTCTCCCACACACGGGCCACGGCTTAACGTCCCATCCGACGGACGGCGGCCTTTCCAAGCCCATCGGTGTCCCCTACTGACCGTGTGCAGGGCGGAGAATTTTGCGTAGATAAATCTCAACGCTGACCCAGCTGGGACCCGAACCTGAGAACTACAGATTACGAGCCCAGCTGGGACTCTAACCTGGGAACTACAGATTACGTGCCTGGAGCGCTACCGACTGAGCCACCCATTTCTCTGGTAATAATAAATAAAAAAATAAAAATAAATACCCCCTCAAGCAGCTGCTTGCCACAGAGGTCTGACAGGAGCCTGTCAGTTTATATGCCACAGTAGAAGATCTGAGAGGATGGCAGGACCTCAGCAGAAAAACGACACATACATCCATGCCTTACCCGGGACTCGAACCCAGGTCCCGTAGATCATTAGCCAAGCGCGCTTACCACTCGGCCACGGGACAGCAATAAATACCCCCTCAAGCAGCTGCTTGCCACAGAGGTCTGACAGGAGCCTGTCAGTTTATATGCCATAGTAGAAAGTCTGAGAGGATGGCAGGACCTCAGCAGAAAAACGACACAACAGCCATGCCTTACCCGGGGCTCGAACCCAGGTCCCTTAGATCAGTAGCCAAGCGCGCTAACCACTAACAATGCATTAAATGTACTGCTTGGATGGGAATGACACACATGTGAAAAGATCGAACTTTCAGGTTGAACATCAACCAAGCAACAAAAGCACATTGAATGTTTTCGATGCATTCAATATTTCACTGACAGTTGCATCATCAACTCACTTTAGCAGCAAATGACATCTTTAAAAGTGAAAGAGACATTTCCACAAAAGATCAGGGAAAGAAATCTTTCCGAAAAATGTGAAAAGTAAATTATCTTTTATGATAGTGGGAATGCTTTTGGGCAGAATCAATTTTTCTAAAGAGATAGGAAAGTGGAAATGGGTTATTTTTTCGAACGGAAAGAGAAATGGGAATCCGATCTGATTTGTGAAGGGAACGTAAAATGAGAGATAGAACTGGAGAGAGACTGAGCAAATATATGTTTATTTCTTGTAAAAATGTCGTCATTTCTTCCGCATGAACTTTGTGTTTCAAAAGAAAATTTAGTATCACATGCACGCAATACCCCCTCAAGCAGTGGGGCGGGGGTGGCTCAGTCGGTAGCGCGCCAGGCTCGTAATCTGTAGTTCCCAGATTCGAGTCCCAGCTGAATCAGGGTTGAGATTTATCTCCGCAAAATTCCCCGCTTTGCCCACGGTCAGTAGGGGACACCGATGGGCTTGGAAAGGCCGCCGTCCGTCGGATGGAACGTTAAGCCGTGGCCCATTGTGCGGGAGAGCCATACCCTGTGCACATTAAAGAACACGCTGGATGGCTTTGACGGGAGGCTACCTACTGTCTCGTAATAACTGTTCCAGTGGGTCCCCTCCCCCAACCTTCTCTGAGCCTTCGGGGTCCATGTGACCTGGCCATTTAGCCCATGGTGTGCAAAAAAGTGCCGCTCAGAGGTAAAACAACCCAACCCTCAAGCAGCTGCTTGCTAAACAGGTCTGACAGGAGCCTGTCAGTTTATATGCCATAGTAGAATGTCTGTGAGGATGGCAGGACCTCAGCAGAAAAACAACACATACATCCATTCCATGCCTTACCCGGGGCTCGAACCCAGGTCCCTTAGATCAGTAGCCATGGGAAAATCTTAAAGGATCAATTTGAAGTAGCATTTAAAAAATTTTAAGCAATTCTAAACTGACAAAGCGTGAAAGGGGCAAGTCAGATAGTTCCCTGAAGTAATAGATTCCACGGGACCCTTCCCGTGGAGGGCCCCGCAGGTAGAAAAACAAAACCCTATGCCCATTAAAGTCAGTCTCCTAACAGCTAACTTGCGAATCCCATTTACTTTCGCTCAAAAAAGTATCCGAACACTATAGTTGATTACAGAATTCAGAAAAAATATCTGGAAACGAATTTTTCAGAAATTAGTGATCTGGCAACCTTCGTGTCACGTGACACGGAGGTTGCCAGATCACTAATTTCTAAAAAAAAAATTGTTGCCACGTATTTTTTCTGAATTCTATAATCAACCATAGTGTTCGGATATTTTTTTAATATATATAATGCGTATGAATATATAATGCAATGAATATGGAGCGTGTGCAGTTACCGTTCACAGCAAACTGGAGCGGTTGCGGTTAATGTTCACAGCACATTGGATCGTGTGAGCTCACAAAGACCTGGATCGTGTGGGCTCACTCACGAAAATATTGAGCGTGTTACCGTTCACAGCAAACTGGAGCGTGTGTAGTAACTGCACACGCTCCAGTTTGCTGTGAACGGCAACTGAAGCGTGTACAGTTGCTGCACACGCTCCAGATATTTTTCCTGAATTCTGTAATCACGTGACACGAAGGTTGCCAGATCACTAATTTCTAAAAAAATCGTTGCCAGATATTTTTTCTGAATTCTGTAATCAACCATAGTGTTCGGATACTTTTTTGAGCGACTGTACCACCCACCTTTGATTCCTTAGGAGCTTTATGACTTTGTCATTTAGCTCATTGGGGGTGGATGGGAAAACTCAGTCTGTAGTGCACTTAGTCTGAATAGCCTTAACGGGATTTTTCCTTCTGTCTCCTAACAGCTGTCCAGTGGGTCCCTTCATCTTAACCTTTTCTGAGACTCGGGGTTCTTGTGACCTGGTCATTTAGCCCACTGTGTGCAAAAAAGTGTCGCTTAAAAGTGAAACCACCTTAACGTAACCTTACGTAGAAGAGCATTTTGTCTTTCGGTTTCGAAAAGTAGCTGTCATCTGCCACCAACCTCCTGGAGCAAAAATGAAAACAAATTTACTTTTTCCCGAAATGTAATTCAATAGGGTCATGACGTACTGCATTGTTCTCCTATGAAAATAGCATCGAAACGTCCATAATGGAAAAAACCGCGGGGGAAATAGGATTGCCTTTTTGTCTTTCTATTGCTTCGGAAAGAAAGCTGACTACTGAACACTGCACACAATAAAAAAGAATTAACAGAAAAAGGCAACTCCTTTTCAAGTGCGATCAATAAAGGGTCTAGAGTCGCACAACGTGTCTGAAACTGTCACCAAATCAAACCACTACGTCTTTTAGAAACTTTTTTCCTCAAACAAAAAAAAAAACCTTTGAAGCAGAAAGAACCCGATACACACCGGTAAAAAAGAGTAAAGATTTTAATTGGGGGGGGGGGGTAGGAAACATCTTTAAATAATTTCCTTTTGAAGTTATATTTCGTCATCGTCAAATGCTAAATTATTCCTTTTCATCCGATGTACTCCTTTGGCATTTGTAAATGAACTTCGTAAAAGGAGAGATTCAGTTGCAGGAAATGATTGTGTTGTTTTTCCTCTCAGAACACCAAAGAGACTGAAAAGCCCCGTGGCGCAAAGGCCCATCTCGTTACTTGAGCTTCCAAGCTTGTTACGTTTCGTGGAGAGTCTTGGATTCTGTTACATCCTGAGGCGAACAAGAAGAAGGAGGATTTAAATGATTGGATGACAGGAAGAGCGAGTGAATGGAAAAAAACACCTGAAAGAGTGACTGACGAAGGAGGCTGAGTTGCTATGGTACCAGGAAAAGCCACCTAGAGGGTCCAGGACCATCTAGGTGAGACCGGGTCGGACAGCTCTCTAACAAAAGGAAGGAAAATGAGGTGGGGGGGTTACCTCTGAAGGCACGTTTTTTGAACAAAATGGGTTAAATGACAGGTCATAAGGATCTGAAGTGTTCAGAGAAATTTGAGGG
The DNA here is from genome assembly GCA_038380435.1 of Ryuthela nishihirai. Taxonomy (NCBI): domain Eukaryota; kingdom Metazoa; phylum Arthropoda; class Arachnida; order Araneae; family Heptathelidae; genus Ryuthela; species Ryuthela nishihirai. Next base: position 35,657,160 of record JAWZYU010000013.1, read on the forward strand.
AAGAAGATCCACTGGGTAGCTGTTATGAGACATGTCACAAGGACCTCAAGTGCTCAGAGAAATTTAAGAGAAGAAGATCCATTGGGTATCTGTTAGGAGACAGGTCACAAGGACCTCAAGTGCTCAGAGAAATTTAGGAGAAGAGGACCCACTGGGTAGCTGTTAGGAGACAGGTCACAAAACAGGTTCTCCTGGACAAGAAGTAACGGCTAAACGGTCTGACGGACGGCACAGAGAATCCACAATTCCCGCGGAGATTTTTAGCTTTCTCAAATCATCATCATCCTCAAGCAGCCATGGGCTACGGAGGTCCAACCAGACCGTGCAATTTAGTTCTCCAAGCAAGTCTATCCTGAGCTACATCTACTGCATCTGACCACTGCATACCAATTCTAACAAGGTCCTGTTTGACATTGTCTGCCCACCGCATCCTAGGTCTTCCCCTCTTTCTGAGGCCTCTAGGCACACTGTTCATAACCCTATTTGCCAATCTATAATTATTCATACTGGCAACATGGCCAAACCAACGGAGTCTCTCTCTGCACAATATACTGATTAAAGGAGGTTGCAAACTCCTTTGCCTAACCTCATCATTAGTTACCAAGTTGAACCACCTAATGCCCAAGAAACTGCGTAAGCATCTGGAATCAAAAGCATCTAGTTTCCTGTTGTCTTGTTTACAAAATGTCCAAGTTTCACTACCATAACTAACCCTAGAAAGAATCAAACTATTATACAGTCTAATTTTAGTCTTTAGGTGTATACGACTATTTCTCCACACTCTCCATAGATTCTTAAAATTCCCGGCAGCAATCCCTATTCGTCTGTTAATCTCATGCCGCACATCACCATTATCTGTTACGTAGCTCCCAAGATAATTAAACTGTGACACCTGCTCAAGACTGCAACCCTTCAGATTAACTGAATCACAGCCTGCCTGACCAATTTTCATCACTTTAGTTTTCTCTCTGTTTATAACCAAACCTACTCTACTACCAGTTTCATCAACAGCTCGAATGAAAGAGTTCATCTCATCAACATTATTTGCCAAAAGGGCTAAATCATCAGCATAATCTAAATCAGAAATTTTCCTATCTCCAGTCCATTTAAGGCCAAAATCTTTCCCTTGAAGTGAATTTCGCATTACCTAATCAATAACCAAGCTAAAGAGAAAAGGAGACAAAATGCACATTTGTCGAACACCAGAAGTAATGCTAAACCAATTGCTACAAGCCTTACCAACTCTCACACACGACTCAGTGTTAGTATAGAGAGCTTTCTTATGTTAACTAACTTGTCAGGTATACCATATGATCTCACAATCAACCACAAATTATGACGATCAACAGAGTCGAAAGCCTTTTTGAAATCAACAAAGCTAGCAACCAAAGGTTTCTGAAACTCTAAACATTTCTCAAGAATCTGCCTAAGTGAAAATATCTGATCCACACATCCCCTACCACTTCTGAATCCACATTGCTCATCACGCAATTGACTCTCAACCAGATTCTTAATTCTATTAAACACAATCATGCAAAGAACTTTCCCTGGAACAGGGAGTAGGCTGATACCCCTATAGTTATCACAAGAACTGCGATCACCTTTTTTGAAAATAGGAATAACAATAGCTCTGGTAAAATCCTTAGGAACCATCCTTTATCATAAAAGATATTCAGAATTTCAGTCATCCAAGTGGTAACCGAAACTTTTCCAGCTCTAAGCATTTCCGCAGTAATTTCATCTACCCCTGGGGATTTATGTAGTTTAAGTTTAGAAACAGCCAAAATAACTTCAGATTGTGTTATAGTGCCAACATTAAAGCCACCAATTCATCTATAATCATTGCAAACAATAGGAGTAGAACTAACCACATTGCTTAGAACATCACTGAAATGCTCAGCCCACATAGCCATGAGAGAGTCCTTACCTTCTATAACCTTACCTTGTTTATCCTTCAATCCCTGTATACCTGTCCGTTTTCTACCACACAAAACATTAACTATCTGGTACAGCTCTCTGCTGTTGTGCTGTCTAACTGCTTCCTGGGCTTTGTCAGCCAAGTCATCAAGCCAAAGATTCTTATCAGCAGCTAACTGATCTTTTACACGTTTATTAAAGTTCTCTGTAATGCTTTCTATTAGGACTAGTAGGGTATTGATTAAGGACATTCCTGCAGCTTCTTCTTTCTGAAATAAGCTCAAGTGCCTTATCACTCAGATAATTCTGGCTCTTCTGCTCCTTTTTTCCTGAAAGAGTACTGTTAGTGTCCAAAACAGCCTGTTTAAAATGATCCCATTCTTCCTCAACTTCAGTAGTAAGCATACCATGAGTGTCATAATGACTAAGTAACCTATCACGGTAAGCTTTGGCTATAACTGGATCTTTCAGAGCTTCTGTATTAAAGGTAATTTTTTAACCCTAACATAACACTTTTTAAGTTTAAGTTGCAAGACACTTTTAACAAGATAACGGTCAGATCCAATTTCAACTCCCCTATATGCCCTGGTATTCCTAACAGAACTAGCCCATTTGCTGTTAATTAATATGTAATCAATCATATTCTTATGCAGCCCATCAGGTGAAACCCATGTGTACTTATGTATGTCGCTGTGTTTGTAATATGTGTTAGTTATTCTGAATCCATTGAGTTTACTTACCTGTAGGAGACGTTGCCCATTGCCATTGCAGCTACCAATACCAAAAGGGCCTATTACTCCTCCCCAAAGGTCAGAGTCAGTACCAACTTTGGCATTGAAGTCACCTAGAACAAGGGTAATATCTCCTTTCTTGACAGAATTCAAAATATCCTGAAGTTGTTCATAAAACCTATCCTTCTCATCCTCATCGGCATCCTCAGTGGGGGCATAACAGCAGATAACATTCAAGTCTTTAACACTTGTCTGAAATTTTGCTGTAAAAAACCTTTCATTAATGCTCTCATATCCTAGAAGAGCATCACTAGCGTATCTGCTGAGAAGCAGACCCACGCCTTGGTGATACTTATTGTCGTCCCTCCATGAAAAGAGAAATTTAAGATTATTTTTAAGAATCTGACCTTTATCTGTCCATCTGGCCTCTTGCAAGCCGAGAATATCTAAATTATAATGGTGGAATTCTTGTGTGAGGACATCAAGAGAAAAAGCTCTGTGCAGAGTCCTCACATTCCAACTACCTATGGAGAGAAAATGGTTAGTGGGATGTTTAAAGAAACTATGTTTATTGAGAGAGGGAATGCCGACAATATCAAACAGCCCCCTAATCGCAGACATGGGGCAAAGACCCGTTTCCACTAAAGGCTGAAGCCATCTACACTGGAAGACTTCCTCCAATGTAGAAGCCAATAGAAGCAAAGAGTTCAGGTGCCTGCGATAACCTCTGCTCAGGATTATCCACCAGCTGATAAACATATCCTGTGAATCTATTCACTTGGGGCTGTCAACCCACAAACAAACAGAAAACACAGCGGAAGATTTTCCCTCCACAGCAGCCCACTAGATAGGATATGCAAAATCTCTCCTGCAATGTATATGAGATTGCTTCCACAGCTGGGAAACACTGGCTTAGCAGGAAAAATAAATTACTCGTTTATTTTCTGTTTTTTTTTTTTAATTTATTTTTTAGTCCTTTCATGGAGTGGTAGGGGGGGGGGGGGGGAGAAACTATCAATAACATTAAAAGGAATCTATTCATAAGCCCAGATCATATTATATATAAAGTCAATTTCTCCATTTGCGAATTGATGTCACGTACAGAGATGTCACGATCTCTAATCGATATACACTGCCTGGCCAAATTATTATGAACATCGACCTAATTCTTCATCCTAATGTATCATAGAAAAGCTTCTAAATTTCTGATTTAGTTCTCTACGCATAGTTCTCGTCGAAATGAGTTTTGAGTACTGTTAGCGGTCATCTCTATCAGCTGTTGAACTGTAGCAGCTTTGTTTTGCCGTACGGGTTGGGTTGTTTTACCTCTGAGCGGCACTTTTTTGCACACAATGGGCTAAATGGCCAGGTCACAAGGACCCTGAAGGCTAAGAAAAGGTTGGGAGAGGGGACCTGTCCTCTTCCAACCTTTTCTGGAATAGCTGGAACAGCTGTTGGAAGACAGATGGTAGCCTCCCGTCAAGGCCATCCAGTGTGTTCTTTAACGTCCACAGGGTATGGCTCTCCCGCACCCGGGGCCACGGCTTAACATTCCATCCGAAGGAATGAGGTATTTCCAAGCCCGTTGGTGTCCCCTACTGATGTGGATAGGGCGGGGAGTTTTGTGAAGATAAATCTCGACGCTGGCTGGCCCAGTCCGGACTAGAACCTGGGAGGGGATAGGGATGCTCTGTCGGTAACACCGGGGCTCATAAATCTGCAGTTCCCAGGTTCGAATCCCAGCTGGCTCAGCATTGAGACATTTCCGTACGGTCAGTAGGGGACACACTGGGCTTGGAAAGGCTGAAGTCCGTCGGATGGAATGTTAAGCCGTGGCTCCGTGTACGGGAGAGCCATACCCTGTGCACATTAAAGAACACGCTGGATGGCTTCGACGGGAGGCTACCTACTGTCTCGTAATAACTGTTCAAGTGGGTCCCCCGCCCTCAATTTTCTCTGAGCCTTAGGAGTCCTTGTGACCTGGCCATTTAACCCATTTTGTGTAAACTCCCCCCTCCCCAAACCAGGGGCGGGTGTGGCTCAGTCGGTAGCGCGCCAGGCTCGTAATCTGTAGTTCCCAGGTTCGAGTCCCAGCTGGGTCAGCGTTGAGATTTATCTTCGCAAAATTCCCCGCCCTGCCCACGGTCAGTAGGGGACACCGATGGGCTTGGAAAGGCCGCCGTCCGTCGGATGGAACGTTAAGCCGTGGCCCAGTGTGCGGGAGAGCCATACCCTGTGCACATTAAAGAACACGCTGGATGGCTTTGACGGGAGGCTACCTACTGTCTCGTAATAACTGTTCCAGTGGGTCCCCTCCCCCAACCTTCTCTGAGCCTTCGAGGTCCATGTGACCTGGCCATTTAGCCCATGGTGTGCAAAAAAGTGCCGCTCAGAGGTAAAACAACCCAACCCCAAACCAACAAAAGAGAACCCGAATGCAACCCAACGAACCAGGGTACTACAACTCAACCACCATCCTCCCATGTTACCCAAGGAGTCAACAGTTTGTAAACACCTGGTTTTAAGTGACACAATTTTGACACGATTACTAAGAGTCAAAAACATGGTGTTACACATAAGCTGCTGATTGTGACATTCCCGACTTAAATCTGTTGAAAAGTTAAAAAAAAAATTATCAAAGATTATCATATAACCGCTGCTACAGTATCTACTTGCTAAAGAGGTCTAACAGGAGTCTGTCAGTATACTACAATGTAGAAAAGATCTGTGAGGAAGATTTCAGCCTGCAAAGGAAACATCTGTGGCTTGAACCTGGGTCCCATTGATCAGCAGCTAAACACGCTAAAAATAACTATATTTCTTTTTAGCAAAATATTTGGGATTTTTCGCTGTCAAAATATCTGACGGAATTCAATGTGTCATGTGACTTGTCCAAAAATATTAAGTATACCCATCCTCCTATTTACACCGTCAACAAAAAGCAACCGGTTTCGTCTTACACGATTCTAGACTCAACTTTACACGGTACGAATTTGGATTTTTTTTTTTATGTTGGGTTGTTGGGTTGTTTTACCTCCTAGCGGCACTTTTTTGCACACCATGGGCTAAATGGCCAGGTCACATGAACCCCCGAAGGCTCAGAGAAGGTTGGGGGAGGGGACCCGCTGGAACAGCTGTTGGGAGACTGTTGGTAGCCTCCCGTCAAGGCCATCCAGCGTGTTCTTTAACGTGCACAGGGTATGGCTGTCCCACACACGGGGCCACGGCTTAACGTTCCATCCGAAGGAATGAGGTATTTCCAAGCCCGTTGGTGTCCCATACTGATCTGGAAAGGCGGGGAGTTTTGTGATGATAAATCTCGACGCTGGCTGGCCCAGTCCGGACAAGAACCTGGGAGGGGATAGGGATGCTCTGTCAGTAACACCGGGACTCATAAATCTGCAGTTCCCAGGTTCGAATCCCAGCTGGCTCAGCATTGAGACATTTCCGTACGGTCAGTATGGGACACACTGGGCTTGGAAAGGCTGAAGTCCGTCGGATGGAATGTTAAGCCGTGGCTCCGTGTACGGGAGAGCCATACCCTGTGCACATTAAAGAACACGCTGGATGGCTTCGACGGGAGGCTACCTACTGTCTCGTAATAACTGTTCCAGTGGGTCCCCTCCCCCAACCTTCTCTGAGCCTTCGGGGTCCATGTGACCTGGCCATTTAGCCCATGGTGTGCAAAAAAGTGCCGCTCAGAGGTAAAACAACCCAACCCAACCCCAAACCAACAAAAGAGAACCCGAATGCAACCCAACGAACCAGGGTACTACAACTCAACCACCACCCTCCCATGTTACCCAAGGAGTCAACAGTTTGTAAACACCTGGTTTTAAGTGACACAATTTTGACACGATTACTAAGAGTCAAAAACATGGTGTTACACATAAGCTGCTGATTGTGACATTCCCGACTTAAATCTGTTGAAAAGTTAAAAAAAAAATTATCAAAGATTATCATATAACCGCTGCTACAGTAGCTACTTGCTAAAGAGGTCTAACAGGAGTCTGTCAGTATACTACAATGTAGAAAAGATCTGTGAGGAAGATTTCAGCCTGCAAAGGAAACATCTGTGGCTTGAACCTGGGTCCCATTGATCAGCAGCTAAACACGCTAAAAATAACTATATTTCTTTTTAGCAAAATATTTGGGATTTTTCGCTGTCAAAATATCTGACGGAATTCAATGTGTCATGTGACTTGTCCAAAAATATTAAGTATACCCATCCTCCTATTTACACCGTCAACAAAAAGCAACCGGTTTCGTCTTACACGATTCTAGACTCAACTTTACACGGTACGAATTTGGATTTTTTTTTTATGTTGGGTTGTTGGGTTGTTTTACCTCCTAGCGGCACTTTTTTGCACACCATGGGCTAAATGGCCAGGTCACATGAACCCCCGAAGGCTCAGAGAAGGTTGGGGGAGGGGACCCGCTGGAACAGCTGTTGGGAGACTGTTGGTAGCCTCCCGTCAAGGCCATCCAGCGTGTTCTTTAACGTGCACAGGGTATGGCTCTCCCACACACGGGGCCACGGCTTAACGTCCCATCCGACGGACGGCGGCCTTTCCAAGCCCATCGGTGTCCCCTACTGACCGTGGGCAGGGCGGGGAGTTTTGCGGAGATAAATTTCAACGCTGACCCAGCTGGGACTCGAACCTGGGAACTACAAATTATGAGCCAGGTGTGCTATGGGTTAGGTTGGGTTGTTTTACCTCTGAGCGGCACTTTTTTGCACAACATGGGCTAAATGGCCAGGTCACAAGGACCCCGAAGGCTCAGAGAAGGTTGGGGGAGGGGACCCACTGGAACAGCTGTTGGGAGACAGATGGTAGCCTCCCGTCAAGGCCATCCAGCGTGTTCTTTAACGTGCACAGGGTATGGCTCTCCCACACACGGGGCCACGGCTTAACGTCCCATCCGACGGACGGCGGCCTTTCCAAGCCCATCGGTGTCCCCTACTGACCGTGGGCAGGGCGGGGAATTTTGCGGAGATAAATCTCAACGCTGACCCAGCTGGGACTCGAACCTGGGAACTACAGATTACGAGCCTATTATGAACTAGCAGTGGCACAGAGCCAAGGAAGATTATTAGACTGTCATCCCAAAGTAAAAAACAATCAAATGTTTTTAGTTCATATAATTTTTTTTCTCGAAAACATAAATAGTAAATTCCTACTTTAGTAAAATCGTCATCTGTAACAAGTTATATTTATATTTTTTCTCTAAAATTATATTCTTGCCATTGTAATGGAATCCGTCTCACGACGTCTTAATGAGATGAAACCTGCTTTGCATCATAAATACCCTTCTTTCAAATTTCGTCTCAAAATCGATCGATCTACATTAATGACGAGTATTTTCGTGTCCAAACGTACATTTTATTCATAACAAGAATTTTTTTTTTTGAACCTATTCTCCTTTTTCCTCATAAGTTGTTTGCTTCGATTTGCGTGGTTTCGATTTACACGATGATTTTCCGGAACATATCTACCGTGTAAATCGAGGAAAGAGACAGAGATTTGTTTGGTGGTGCCATCTGGTATAGGAAATAGTGACTATGTGTTACGCAGTGCTGTACCGGCTATTTATATTTTTTTTTAATTAAAAAAAAAATTATGCCTATTATTCGGTATAATTTTAGACTTTTGAGTAACGATATATTTCTCTTGGTGGAAGAACAATATGAAATTCTAGACTCAGCTTTACACGGTGCGAATTCATGTGATGTTTTAGGAATCTCCTGACATATGTTTTATATATATGAAATTTCTTATATTTTTTATTCTAATATTATCACTGGTGGACTCTGTGCTCACCTTTATACTAATGTTTATATATAAATATATTTTAATTAGGAGAAAAAATATTTGTATTAATTAGCATTATGATATCTGATAATAAATACAAATAATTTTCTTTCTAAATAAAGTACATTTATAGATAAATATTAGTATGAAGAATAGCACAAGAGTCAACCAGTAATAATATTAGACTCAAAAATATAAGAATTGTCTATATGGTAGGATTACCCGTGGGATTACCTAAGTGACGTCATAAATTTGGTCAATTGGCCTTCTGTTATAGGAAGTCAATGACAAAAACGTAAAATGAATGAAAACAAACGGAGTAAGTGAAGGTTTGTTTCTTCAGCAATAGATGGCAGCACTGGCGAAGTAATTTGGTCTCATTCGAAGTGTATATCCGCGAGTCGTTTTCTATTGCGACTTTTTTAAACATTTATTATTGAAAGCACGTTGTTTGAAAAAGGAGGAGGGGAGAATTAACATAAGTTTCTCGTTTTTATTTTAGCGCAAACCAAAAATAAACTTTCTGTCCTCGACCTTTAACGTTAAGGTTCACTTCTTGATAGCAGGTCAGTTCAGACTAGAGTCGGAAACTGGTCGGAACTAGGGTGGGGGAATCTTTCAAAACGCAAGTAAGGATAATAGAAGGAAAGAAATGATTAAACTTATTTATATTTCACGAATTTTTCAAGAAATTCTTTGAAGACCTCTGAAATGGAGAGGTAAATGTTATACTGCATTGGAAATCCAGTTCCTTGCTTCCTCCCCTCTCCTTTCACATTTTTCGGGCAAAATTGTGTTTCTTGCTCCCCCCCCCCTCCCCCTCGATTTTTCTCTAGATTCGGGCCTGGTTCATACTATTGTAGAACCCATAAAGGTTTCATTTTTTACGATTAGAACCCATAAAGGTTTTATTTTTTTTTTTTTTTGCATATTATTATGGGGGAGTGGTGTGAGAAGCAAAGGGAATACATCCCACTCTGCATCAATACCAATGAAAGGAATTCCTTTGTTTAGAGGTTTTCAAAATGGAGTATTCCGGAACAATTTTTGTGACGTCATGTTTTCTACCATTGGTCCCTTACACTTCGCTACGCTCCAGTTTGCTGTGAACGGTAACTGCACACGCTCAATATTTCCGTGAGTGAGCCCACACGACCTAGGTCTTTGTGAGCTCACACGATCCAATGTGCTGTGAACATTAACCGCAACCGCTCCAGTTTGCTGTGAACGGTAACTGCACACGATCAATATTTCCGTGAGTGAGCCCACACGATCTAGTATCAAAATAATATGACCACCTACAGTCGCTGAAAAAAGTGTCCGAACACTATGGTTGATTACTGAATTCAGAAAAAATATCTGGAGCGTGTACAGCAACTGCACACGCTCAATATTTCCTTGAGTGAGCCCACACGATCTAGGTCTTTGTGAGCTCACACGATCCAATGTGCTCTGAACATTAACCGCAACCGCTCCAGTTTGCTGTGAACGGTAACTGCACACACTCCATATTCATTGCATTATATATTCATACGCATTATATATATTAAAAAAGTATCCGAACACTATAGCTGATAACAGAATTCAGAAAAAATATCTGGCAACGATTTTTTTAGAAATTAGTGATCAGGCAACCTTCGTGTCACGTGATTACAGAATTCAGGAAAAATATCTGGAGCGTGTACAGCAACTGTACGCGCTCCAGTTGTCCCGTGACACGAAGGTTGCCAGATCACTAATTTCTAAAAAAAATCGTTGCCAGATTTTTTTTCTGAATTCTGTGATCAACCATAGTGTTCGGATACTTTTTTTGAGCGACTGTAGGTGGTCATATTATTTTGATACTAGATCGTGTGGGCTCACTCACGGAAATATTGATCGTGTGCAGTTACCGTTCACAGCACACTGGAGCGTGTGCAGTAACTGCACACGCTCCAGTTTGCTGTGAACGGTAACTGGAGCGTGTACAGTTCTTGTACACGCTCCAGATATTTTTCCTGAATTCTGTAATCACGTGACACGAAGGTTGCCAGATCACTAATTTCTAAAAAAAAATCGTTGCCAGGTATTTTTTCTGAGTTCTGTAATCAACCATAGTGTTCGGATACTTTTTTAATATATATATAATGCGCGTGAGCTCACAAAGACCTGGATCGTGTGGGCTCACTCACGGAAATATTGAGCGTGTGCAGTTACCGTTCACAGCAAACACACACAGCAAACAGCGTGTACAGTTACCTGGAGCGTGTGCAGTAACTGCACACGCTCCAGGTAACTGTACACGCTCCAGGCCAACTGTACACGCTCCACGGTAACTGGAGCGTGTACAGTTGCTGTACACCCCCCAGATATTTTTCCTGAATTCTGTAATAACGTGACACGAAGGTTGCCAGATCACTAATTTCTAAAAAAATCGTTGCCAGATTTTTTTTCTGAATTCTGTGATCAACCATAGTGTTCGGATACTTTTTTTGAGCGACTGTATCCCATGTGCAGTGGAGCCACACCCTGTGAACATCCTGTGAACAAAGAACACTATGGATGGCCTTGACAAGAGTCGCCCATCTGTCTCCTAAATAGCTGTCCACTGCGTTCCCTTCTCCAATCTTCTCTGGGCCTTTGGTGTTTTTGACTTCTTTCCTCAAAACGTAGTTGGTTTATTTTCAACAATGACAGTCACATCATAAAAAGCTAAGTTTACCAATAATATATATATTGCAAAAGTGCACGATGATTTCAAATTCGATATGCAAATTATAAGGAAGTTGCCAGCTAGTTGAGATTATTTGTTATTTGTCTCTAACCAACCGTTTGTCTCAAGATGGCGAAGTTGGTATAAACGTCTGGTAGAAATTGCTTGCTCGAATGCTTTGAACCATCAGAAATTTTGAGACGTTGTAATCTATACAAAATGAATTTTTTCTCGTCACTGATTATGCAATTTATGCGTTATGGTCATGTGGCATAAATTGCCTAATACCGAACTACCCCGGGCGGGGGTGGCTCAGTCGGTAGCGCGCCAGACTCGTAATTTGTAGTTCCCAGGTTCGAGTCCCAGCTGGGTCAGCATCTCCGCAAAATTCCCCGCCCTGCCCACGGTCAGTAGGGGACACCGATAGGCTTGGAAATACTGCCGTCCGTCGGATGGGACGTTAAGCCGTGGCCCCGTGTGCATGAGAGCCATACTCTGTGCACGTTAAAGAACACGCTGGATGACCTTGACGGAAGGCTACCATCTGTCTCCCAACAGCTGTTTCAGTGGGTCCCCTTCCCCAACCTTCTCTGAGCCTTCGGGGTCCTTGTGACTTGGCCATTTAGCCCATGGTGTGCAAAAAAGTGCCGCTCAGAGGTAAAACAACCCAACCGAACTACCTAAATAAACATCATCATTTAAAATAGTGTTTTAGTTTCATCTTCTTACATACGTTGTAATCTCAAGCTCATGCAATAAAATGATCCACTATTGATTATTCTGTTGTCCATAGACCGCTAAGCACAATTTGGTTAAACGGCCAGGTCACAAGGACCCTCAGACCTCAGACAAAGTTGGAGAAGGGAACACTTTACAGCTTTTAGGAGATATGAAATTGGAAAAGGCTGCATTTCCTGTTTCAATGGGAACAAGCTATGGCTTTCCTGTGCACACAAGGCTTACTGTTTGACATCTAGAGAGCTGTGCACTTAAAGATCATCCTCTTATCATCATTTGGCCTTTCATCGTATACTCTTGATCCATTGGGGCGGGGGTGGCTCAGTCGGTAGCGCGCCAGGCTTGTAACCTGTAGTTCCCAGGTTCGAGTCCCAGCTGAATCAGCGTTGAGATTTATCTCCGCAAAATTCCCCGCCCTGCCCACGGTCAGTAGGGGACACCGATGGCCTTGGAAAGGCGTCCGTCGGACGGGACGTTAAGCCGTGGCCTCGTGTGCGGGTGAGCCATACCCTGTGCACGTTAAAGAACACGCTGGATGGCCTTGACGGGAGGCTACCATCTGTCTCCCAACAGCTGGTCCCCTCCTTCCAGTGAGTCCCCTCCCCCAACCTTCTCTGAGCCTTCGGGGTAGATGTGACCTGGCCATTTAGCCCATGGTGTGCAAAAAAGTGCCGCTCAGAGGTAAAACAACCCAACCCAAATCTTGATCCATTTGTCAGAATCGTCGATCATTGATTATTTTATTGCCTTTGCCCATCATCAATGATTTTGTCTGTGTATTCACGTTCATTCTCTTTTCCGTTGAACTATCGATAGTATTTATTGAATTGAATTGAGTTTATTAAACACACAAATACTTTAACAACACAAATACAATGCATACACATACTTAGAGCTATACCAATTTTCGAAGGTACGATGAGACATCTGCCTCTTTCCTTCCTGCAGAAATTCTTTCATCCATATTTCATTTTGATGTGAAAACAACTAACGAAACTCAAAGAGGTTTCAAAAACAAAATTAAACTATAATTAAAAACACACACGCACAAAAGAACAAAAAATTGCTGTCATTGTTACTATATTTCGAAAATTAATAAACAGAGTAATTTTTTTACTTAAGGAATTATTTATTATTAATCAATTATTTGATTTTTTTTATTAAAGAACAGCCTTCACTAATTTTCAATCATTTATTTAAATGGTTTTTAAGGTACACAATTTTTTTATGTTGCTTAAGCTTTGGAATACAGTGTAGAAATTGTTGCCATCTTTCAAACACAAGCCTCATTTAGAAATATTTAATTTAGTAATATTTAATAAGTATTTTATTTTTATATAATATTCAATTATGCAAATATTATATAAATATTATGTGTAAATGATATATAAATATTATGTATAAATAATATGTAATATTATTTATAATTTAATTTTATTTATATATAATATTTAATTACTATTTTATTTTATATATGTTATATTTAATCAGTATTTTAAATATTTAATTTACTAATATTTCTATAATTCCCAAGAATATTTGTAAGATAATATTTCTATATTTTTTGGGAAGATTACACGGGGATTCAGAATTTAGTCGCCCCCCCCCCCTCTTTGTATACAGTATAAGTTTCAAACTTAATATTGAAACAAAATAATTTTATTTGGTGGTTATATATATATTTATTTTGGGGGGGAGCAACGAAGGGACTTTCAGTCTTTTAAGAAAATTACCCCCCACCCTCTTTTTTTACAAATGCGATCTTGAAAATTTAATTTTTTTTTTTCAATTCCAGCTTTTCGATATCGCAATTAAGTGTAGGGGACGAAAATTCTGAAGGGGTGTACAAATATATTTTAGAAATTTTTTTTTCAATTAAAAATTTATTACTAATTCTTTATTTTTATAGTTTACACGATATGCCACTTAGATTCTATATTAAATTCGCAAAGATAAATAACATAATTTACATATAGGAATTCGAAAATAGACTATTTTTTTATAGAATCTTTTTGTTTATGTCTTCTTTTCATATAAATTTATATTTTTAGTTTATTTCTATTTCATTTTATAGATTTTTTTTAATTTTCTTTTTTCACGGTTTTGCATTTCTGTTTTTAGTAAATATTCCTTAGTAGAGATGATTTCGGACTCAATTTTATCGAGACCGATTTGGAAAAAAAAATTATCTGACTCATCATAGATTTTTTTTTTTTTACAGAAATCATCATCATCATCATCATCATCCTCAAGCAGCCATGGGCTACGGAGGTCCAACCAGACCGTGCAATTTAGTTCTCCAAGCAAGTCTATCCTGAGCTACATCTACTGCATCTGGCCACTGCACACCAATTCTAACAAGGTCCTGTTTGACATTGTCTGCCCACCGCATCCTAGGTCTCCCCTTCTTTCTGAGGCCTTTAGGCACACTGTTCATAACCCTATTCGCCAATCTATAATTATTCATACGGGCAACATGGCCAAACCAACGGAGTCTCTCTCTCTGCACAATATGCTGCTTAAAGGAGGTTGCAAACTCCTTTTCCTAATCTCATCATTAGTTACAAAGTTGAACCACCTAATGCCCAAGATACTGCGTAAGCATCTGGAATCAAAAGCATCTAGTTTCCTGTTATCTTGTTTACAAAGTGTCCAAGTTTCACTACCATAACTAACCCTAGAAAGAACCAAACTATTATACAGTCTAATTTTAGTCTTTAGGTGTATACGCCTATTTCTCCACACTCTCCATAGATTCTTAAAAGTCCCAGCAGCAATCCCTATTCGTCTGTTAATCTCATGCCGCACATCACCATTATCTGTTACATAGCTCCCAAGATAATTAAACTGTGACACCTGCTCAAGACTGCAACCATTCATTAACTGAATCACAGCCTGCCTGACCAATTTTCATCACTTTAGTTTTCTCTCTGTTTATAACCAAACCTACTCTACTACCAGTCTCATCAACGGCTCGAATGAAAGAGTTCATCTCATCAACATCATTTGCCAGAAGGGCTAAATCATCAGCATAATCTAAATCAGAAATTTTCCTATCTCCAGCCCATTTAAGGCCAAAATCTTTCCCTTGAAGTGAATTTCGCATAACATAATCAATAACCAAGCTAAAGAGAAAAGGAGACAAAATGCACCCTTGTCGAACACCAGAAGTAATGCTAAACCAATTGCTACAAGCCTTACCAACTCTCACACACGACTCAGTGTTATTATAGAGAGCTTTCATAATGTTAACTAACTTGTCTGGTATACCATATGATCTCACAATCAACCACAAATTATGACGATCAACAGAGTCGAAAGCCTTTTTGAAATCAACAAAGCTAGCAACCAAAGGTTTCTGAAACTCTAAACATTTCTCAAGAATCTGCCTAAGTGAAAATATCTGATCTACACATCCCCTACCACTTCTGAATCCACATTGCTCATCACGCAATTGCCTGTCAACCAGATTCTTAATTCTATTAAGCACAATCATGGAAAGAACTTTACCTGGAACAGAGAGTAGGCTGATACCCCTATAGTTATCACAAGAACTGCGATCACCTTTTTTGAAAATAGGGATAACAATAGCTCTGGTAAAATCCTTAGGAACCATGCCTCTATCATAAAAGAGATTCAGAATTTCAGTCATCCAAGTGGTAACCGAAACATTCCCAGCTCTAAGCATTTCCGTAGTAATTTCATCTACCCCTGGGGATTTATGAAGTTTAAGTTTAGAAACAGCCAAACTAACTTCAGATTGTGTTATAGGGCCAACATTAAAGCCACCAATGCATCTATCATCATTGCAAACAATGGGAGTAGAACTAACTACATTGTTTAGAACATCACTGAAATGCTCAGCCCACCTAGCCATGACAGAATCCTCCCCTTCTATAACCTTACCTTGTTTATCCTTCAATCCTTGTATGCCTGTCCGTTTTCTACCACACAAAACATTAACTATCTGGTACAGCTCTCTGCTGTTGTGCTGTCTAACTGCTTCCTCGGCTTTGTCAGCCAAACCATCAAGCCAAAAATTTTTATCAGCAGCTAACTGATCCTTTACAAGTTTATTAAGGTCTCTGTAATGCTTTCTATTAGGACTAGTAGGGTATTGATTAAGGGCATTCCTGCAGTTCTTTCTTTCCGAAATAAGCTCAAGTGCCTTATCACTCAGATAATTTTGCCTCTTCTGCTCCTTTTTTCCTAAAAGAGTACTGTTAGTGTCCAAAAAAGCCTGTTTAAAATGATCCCATTCTTCCTCAACTTCAGTAGTAAGCAAACCATGACTGTCATAATGACTAAGTAACCTATCATGGTAAGCTTTGGCTATAACTGGATCTTTCAGAGCTTCAGTATTAAAAGTAAATTTTTTAACCCTAGCACAACACTTTTTAAGTTTAAGTTGCAACACACTTTTAACAAGGTAATGGTCAGATCCAATTTCAGCTCCCCTATATGCCCTGGTATTCCTAACAGAACTAGTCCATTTGCTGTTAATTAATATGTAATCAATCATATTCTTATGCAGCCCATCAGGTGAAACCCATGTGTACTTATGTATGTCGCGGTGTTTGTAATAAGTGTTAGTTATTCTGAATCCATTGAGTTTACTTACCTGTAGGAGACGTTGCCCATTGCTATTGCAGCTACCAATACCAAAAGGGCCTATTACTCCTCCCCAAAGGTCAGAGTCAGTACCAACTTTGGCATTGAAGTCACCAAGAACAAGGGTAATATCTCCTTTCTTGACAGAATTCAAAATATCCTGAAGTTGTTCATAAAACCTATCCTTCTCATCCTCATCGGCATCCTCAGTGGGGGCATAACAGCAGATAACATTCAAGTCTTTAACGCTTGTCTGAAATTTTGCTGTAAGAAACCTTTCATTAATGCACTCATATCCTAGAAGAGCATCACTAGCGTGTCTGCTGAGAAGCAGACCCACGCCTTGGTGATGCTTTTTGTCGTCCCTCCCTGAAAAGAGAAATTTAAGATTATTTTTAAGAATCTGACCTTTATCTGTCCATCTGGTCTCTTGCAAGCCGAGAATATCTAAATTATAACGGTGGAATTCTTGTGTGAGGACATCAAGAGAAAAAGCTCTGTGCAGAGTCCTCACATTCCAACTACCTATGGAGAGAAAATGGTTAGTGGGATGTTTAAAGAAACTATGTTTATTGAGAGAGGGAATGCCGACAATATCAAACAGCCCCCTAATCGCAGACATGGGGCAAAGACCCGTTCCCCCACTACTAAAGGCTGAAGCCATCTACACTGGAAGACTTCCTCCAATGTAGAATTTGACGATGCCAATAGAAGCAAAGAGTTCAGGTGCCTGCGATGACTTCTGCTCAGGATTATCCACCAGCTGATAAACATATCCTGTGGATCTATTCACTTGGGGCTGTCAACCCACAAACAAAAAGAAAACACAGCGGAAGATTTTCCCTCCACAGAAGCCCACCAGTGCAGCAAAATCAGGATCCATAATCAAGCTCAGAGCCATATATCTGTCCAGTCCAGTAGGTTTATATGGTCAGCACCAGGACCCTGTGTGGTTGACCACTCCTCAGCAGGGTAGAAAAAAAAGAAAAGTAGCCATAGTTGTCCAGATCAGTAGGCCACACTAATCTGGCAGCCCTCCCCTTCCGTTCACTTCCACAAGAGAGTATCTCTTTTGAAAGTTACTAACGGTCCGCACCACGAGAAGGCGGGGTTGGACATTAGGTGCTAGGCCTGGCCGGTTCTATGCATCATCACAGGGGATTGGTGCATAGCTCTCCTTCCAGTGACTACCTAGCTACCATTTACAGACCTTTACAGAAATACGTATCACTAATTATTCATTTTATTCTTATATTAATCATAATAATTATTTGATTACAAAATTAAAATGTTAATGCTCTTTGGAACGAAAAATATTAGCAATACTGATAATAAATAATGAAAGTTCTTGGGTATCTTTGCGAATTTAATATAAAATCTAATCTCTAAGTGTAAAAATAAAGAACTGGCAATAATTTTTTAATTAAATTTTAAACGCCAATTTTTAAAAGAATTTTATTAAAGACATTTATTCAAAATATAGAGAATGCGTAAAAAGAAAAGAGAAAGCCGGGGTGATATTTTTGAATTGCTAAATATTGATAAAAAAGTTGAAATTTTAATAATTGTTTTTATTTTTACTTATGTTTTTCGCAATTGCAAGAAATATTTGAAATTTGAATTATTCTGAGTCGAGACCAGAATTCATCTATAATACGGAGCATTACACAATTTTATTAGTCAATAATCCACAATTATTGACAGTGGTGGGAAACAGGGGATGGGATTAACAATGTTTTGCTCCAGGGAGAGAATTCATAGTTTCAATCTTACAGCCTCTACAAATAAAAATAATAAATTATCCCTCAAGCAGCTGCTTCTAACAGAAGTTTAATACGCTATAGAGCAGATCAGTGAGGAAGGCGAGACCTCAGCAGAAAGACCCCCTTTGATTATAAGCTAAGCGCGCAAACCACTCGCCTCTACACCAAATTAACAAAAAACACAATTATTTGTTTTACTACTAAACATCTCCGACAGATGGCGGCACTAATCCACTAGCGATAAATCGCAAAGAACCTGAAGCCAGGTTCGAAAAGCAAAAGAGCAGACAAGGCCAGGCGCTACGGTGCGAGAATGTTTCCCTGCAGAGTAGGTTATCAGTGAACTCGGAGGGCTAGGCTATCGATTTGCTGTCAGGACAGAGAGCTGAGCTTGTCCCATGATGCCCCGGGGCAAGGAGAAACGGTCACGGTATTTCTCGGCGTTCACCTTCTTCTGACGTCAGACGCCGAGGCACAAAAGCAGCGGTGAGCACATGGGGCCGAAGAAAAAGAGCTGGAAGGGAGGGGGGGAAGAAGAGATCACACAAAGTCTCATCCGCAGAAATTTTTCCTCTTTTTTTCTCCTTCGCTCATGCTTCAGATGATTCTTTTCCGTCCAAGCAAATGTTCGACATACTAGAGGACTTGAGTCCTCTCTTTCACGTAGTAAAGAGTACTGTGTTTATTCCCAGCTAAAGCCCAAGGGAGTTACGAGAAGTGAAAAAACCTAAGAAAAGGAGTACAAAAAACGGGAAGAAAAGAATAAAACTGTCTTTTGTGTGCAGTGAATGTTGAGTCTGCTCAACGAGTCATGCAATATTTGCTTGATTAAGCCAGACGACATATCATAAATACTGAATAGTGTCTCCTTTTTCGCTCCTTGCAATTTCTTCTCTTCCAGCATCCCTCTCCGGCATCCTCACTCTTTTTCTAGAAAAAGAAATTACAACTCGCAGGAAAGAGCCGTGGTGAGTTTTCGTCCACTTCGAAAGGAACAGATTTTTCTCGAAGAAAACAGCAATTTCGCTAATGGCGCTTCCCTTTTCTGATATTTTCTTAAAATAAAATTGAAACGGGATGATGAGGGAGGGGGAGGAATGGAAGTGGAAAGATGACATTTACTGAAAATAAAAATAAACAAGGAGAGAGAAATAAACCCGATTTCACAGGTTGATTCTTTTTCGATGTTGAATTCTTAATTGGGGCTCAGTTAGGCAAATGAAACGCCCAGTTGCTTGAAATGCGTGTAGGAATCCGAAGACCATAAATTATTTTTAAATTACAAATTCCAAATTCAAATTTATTTTCAATAAGTATTATCTACATTTATATTGCATAAAAAATCCCACTAAGCCGAAGCTTATCAGCGGAATTATCAGCATATATGTTTTTACAGATATGATCTAGATTGCCTCAGTAGTACAAAAAATGAAGGAGAGAAAAAAAGGAATAAATGAGAAAGAAAACCGACAAAATGATGAAAGTTTCCAAATAAAAACATCACTTTTTCATCAACCACTGAAATAATTTATCTTTAACATCACAATTTTTTATAAGTTAACTATTTCTCTAGGAAGCAAATTAAATAGGTAGGGAATTTGATATTCTTTGGAATTTCGTCCGTAATTATTATAAAATTTTGGTTGTTTCAAAAAACCCATAGCCTTTTTTCTAGTAAACTTATTGTAGTTCATATCATAAAAGATGTAAAGGATGTTGCCGTCAAACGCCTTCCCACGAGAAGTGCATTAAAAGGATATTTCCACTTAGAATTCGCATAAAAATAAATTTATTGGGTTGTTTTACCTCTGAGCGGCACTTTTTTGCACACCTGGGCTAAATGGCCAGGTCACATGGACCCCGAAGGCTCAGAGAAGGTCGGGGGAGGGATACACTGGAACAATTGTTGGGAGACAGATGGTAGCCTCCCGTCAAGGCCATCCAGCGTGTTCTTTAACGTGCATAAGGTATGGCTCGTGCATAAGGTTGGGCATGTGCATAAGGTTGGGCTGTTTTATCTCTGATCGGCACTTTTTTGCACACCATGGGCTAAATGGCCAGGTCACATGGACCCCGAAGGCTCAGAGAAAGTTCGGGGAGGGAATCCGCTGGAACAGTTGTTGGGAGACAGATGGTAGTCTCCCGTCAAGGCCATCCAGCGTGTTCTTTAACGTGCATAAGGTATGGCTCTCCTGTTGGGATGTTTTACCTCTGAGTAACACTTTTTGCACACCATGGGCTTAATGGCCAGGTCACATGGACCCCGAAGACTCAGAGAAGGTTGGGGGGAGGAGACCCACTGAAACAGTTGTTGGGAGACAGATGGTAGCCTCCCGTCAAGGCCATCCAGCGTGTTCTTTAACGTGCACAGGGTTTGGCTCTCACGCACACAGGGCCACGGATTAACGTCTCATCTGACGGGCGGCGGCTTTTCCAAACTTATCGGTGTCCCCTACTGACCGGCAGGGCGGGGAGTTTTGCGGAGATAAATCTCAACGCTCACCCAGCTGGTACTCGAACCTGCAGATTACGAGCCTGGCGCGCTACCGACTGAGCCATTCCCTCCACAACAGTTAAGGAAAGGCAGAAATTTATTTCACACACAGATGGATTACATGCCAGTACTCAATACCTTGCAAATCACTCGTGGTTTGTGACACATACAGTTACATGTCACGATATGCAGTCGTGCAGTCGTAATAGCATCCTGAAGCAAGACCCAGTGGTGGTCGTAAGAAGGGGCCATGATATTAGCAAAACATTAGAGGGGACAATGTTTGTTCACTATTTTCTTTTCAAGGAAGGGAAACTTCGTTCTTAGCAATACAAAGCTTATATACAGGGTGAATCTGAAAAAGCGGGCAAAACTTTACGGGGTGGTGGAACGCGGCTATACGAGCAATATTCGTCATAGAAAGTATGGGCGGAACGCAAACGGCGAGCAGCTAGGTGGCGTTGGAAATGGTATAAAAGGGTCGGTCCTCGCACCCAACGACATTTCTACCGTGGATTGCAGAGAGGATGGCTGGTTATACTAATCACGAAATAGCGGATATGCACTTTGTGTACGGTGCGGCGGACGGGAATGCAAGTGAGGCACAGAGTATCTCCTCTCCTTCTTGTGTTCATTCTTTAAATGTGACAGTGGAAAACTACCTTTTAACTTCTCACCGCTTGCGTTCCGACCATACATTCTATGACGAATATTGCTCGTATAGCTGCGTTCTACCACCCCGTAAAGTTTTGCCTACTTTTTCAGATTCACCCTGTATAACAAGCTGTTAGAAAGGATCTTGATTTGTAAATAATCCATTAATAAAATTAAGAGTGTCCTTTCTGGACGGGGGCGGGGGTGGCTCAGTCGGTAGCGCGCCAGGCTCGTAATCTGCAGTTCCCAAGTTCGAGTCCCAGCTGGGTCAGCGTTGAGATTTATCTCCGCAAAATTCCCCGCCCTGCCCACGGTCAGTAGGGGACACCGATGGGCTTGGAGAAGGCCGCCGTCCGTCGGAATGGGACGTTAAGCCACGGCCCCGGTGCGGGAGAGCCATACCCTGTGCACGTTAAAGAAATGCTGGATGGCCTTGACGGGAGGCTACCATCTGTCTCCCAACAGCTGTTCCAGTGGGTCCCCTCCCCCAACCTTCTCTGAGCCTTCGGGGTCCATGTGACCTGGCCATTTAGCACGTGGTGTGCAAAAAAGTGCCGCTCACAGGTAAAACAACCCAACCCAATCCATTTTCTTTTCAAGGAAGGGAAACTTCGTCCTTAGCAATACAAAGCTTATATAACAAGCTGTTTGAAAGGATCTTGATTTGTAAATAATCCATTAATAAAATTAAGAGTGTCCTTTCTGGACTACAAATCCTTTATAGATTCCTGCAGACATAGTTTCATAGGTTCCTGCAGACATAGTTTCATAGGTTCCCTACGGACTTGAGACTTATGACTATCTCTGCAAGGCCCACCATGTTTGTTTCAACTGATCCTCAGGTACACTACTAGTGCCAGAGAGTCAGTTACAGTCTTTACCGGTTGCGGTCCCTACTAAATCTCAAACGTATTTGATGGGTGATAAATCAGGGAACTTGATTGGCCACGGAAGAGTGTCGACAAGTCGTGGATATTTAGATATTCCCGAGTGAGTTGGGTTGGGTTGTTTTACCTCTGAGCGGCACTTTTTTGCACACCATGGGCTAAATGGCCAGATCACATGGACCCCGAAGACTCAGAGAAGGTTGGGAGAGGGGACCCACTGGAACAGCTGTTTAGGAGACAGATGATAGCCTCCCGTCAAGGCCATCCAGTGTGTTCTTTAACGTGCACAGGGTATGGCTCTCCCGCACACGGAGCCACGGCTTAACGTCCCATCCGAGGGACGGTGGCCTTTCCAAGCCATCGGTGTCCCCTACTAACCATGGGCAGGGCGGGGATTTTGCGGAGATAAATCTCAACGCTGACCCAGCTAGGACTCGAACCTGGGAACTACAGATTACGAGCCTGGCGCACTACCGACTGAGCCACCCCCGCCCCATTCCCGAGTGATGTTAGTGATCTGTTGCATGGCGTTTCCTTGCTGTAACAGTGGAAGTGGATTGAACCTCATAAAGCTCTCTCACTAAAGTTATTTATAACTATTAATTACTGTATATTACACTCAGTCTCCGATTACACACGAATTATACCAAATTGTTTTTTAAGGCAATTAGCTGAAAAAAATTTCGTTGCTCTGAGTGGGATTCGAACACACATCTCCCAGAAGCATGCCAGGCATCATAATCGCTAATTCACCAGTGGCTAACCATTTTCTTCAAAAGTGTGACATATGAGCATTCTCACATTTTTTTGATTCGCTACTAAGGCTGTGAGCGTGAGTTGTTTTACCTCCAAGTGATTCCCAGGTTCGAGTCCCAGCTGGGTCAGCGTTGAGATTTATCTCCTCAAAATTCCCCGCCCTGCCCACGGTCAGTAGGGGACACCGATGGGTGTGCACGTTAAAGAACACGCTGGATGGTCTTGACGGGAGGCTACCATCTGTCTCCCAACAGCAGTTCCAGTGGGTCCCCTCCCCAAACTTTCTCAGAGCCTTCGGGGTCCATGTGACCTGGCCATTTAGCCCATGGTGTGCAAAACAATGCCGCTCAGAGGTAAAACAACCCAACACAACCCTCCATGTGGTACTTTTTTGCACACAATAGGTTAAATGACCAGCTTACGGGGAGAGGGGACCTGCTGGACAACTGTTGGGAGACAGATGGGAGCCTCCCGTCAAGGCCATCCAGCGTGTTCTTTAATGTGCACAGGATATGGCTCTCCCGCAAAGGGGCAATGGCTTAAAGTCCCTTCTGACAGACGGTGGCCTTTCCATTGGTATCCCCTACTAACCAAGGGCAGGGAATTTTGAGAAAATAAATTTCAATGCTGGACCAGATGGGAATCGGACCTGGGAATTGCAGATTACGAGCCTGGCGTGCTGCTGACTGAGCCCTAGCCTCATGAGCGTGATTGGAAAATATTACTACCATCACATGAGACAGCTCTGCTGCCCGATTTCTGACATAGATGGCGCCAGTGGCGAATCAACAAAATGCGGGAATGCTGATAAGTCACATTGTTGGGAAAAAAACGGTTAGTCTCCGGTGGTAGCGGTTATGTTACCTGGCAATGCTTCGGAGCGACGAGGGTTTGAATCCCACTCAAAGCAATCAATTTTTTTTCAGCTAATTATTTCAAGTGTTTCTTGTCTACAGAACGTTTTCCTGTGGTACTTTATTACTGAATGATTTTTAAAGTTTTCAGCAAACGCGACTGGTCTTTCGACGATTTCTTCGCTGCTTCTCTACGATCGTTCATATTATTGTATTTACCATATATGGAGGGGGTGGTCTGAGTTGGTAGCGCGCCAAGCTCATAATCTGTAGTTCCCAGGTTCGAGTCCCAGCTGGGTCAGCGTTGACATTTATTTCCGCAAAATTCCCCGCCCTGCCCATAGTTAGTAGTGGACGCGATGGGCTTGGAAAGAGCGCCGTCCGTCGGACTGGACGTTAAGCCGTGGCTCTGTGTGCGGGAGAGTCATACCCTGTGCACGTTAAAGAACACACTGGATGGCCTTGACGGGAAACTACCAACTGTCTCCCAACAGCTTTTCCATTTGGTCCCCTCCCCCAACCTTCTCTGAGCTTTCGGGGTCCATGTGACCTGGCCATTTAGCCCGTTGTGTGCAAAAAAGTGCCGCTCAGAGGTAAACCAAACCATCTAAGGAAATTCTTTGGATGTTTCCTTTGGTTTCACTAGGATAGGTCATATCCTTGTTCATAATTTCAGCATTTCTAATTTTTACATTTGTCTCTAGAAATCGAAAAATGTGTTAAATAGCTATAACACTTAATGTACACACACCGGCCACTGAATTAGAAACCTTTATTCCTTACCGAGTTGGACCACCTTTAGCCCGAATACAGCACGTATGCGGTTTGGCATAGATTCCACAAGGTGTTGGAGAATATTTACATCTCCAACGTACCAGGCGTTCACCAGACAGTCTTTTGTTTTTCTAACATGTCTCATACATTTTCAATGGGGTTCAGATCTGGGATTTGTGGTGGTCAGGGAAGATGGTGGAAGTCGCCGTCATGCTCGCTGAACCACTGCTGAACACATCTTGTGCGATGAACAGTAACATTGTCGTCTATGAAACAGCCGTCACCTGCTGGATAAAAAGTCAACATTGCAGAATGGACTTGATCGGCAACAATGTTCAGATAATCCTTGGAGGACACTCGACCTTCCAGCAATATCAGGGGACCCGTTCCGTACCAACAGAACGTGCCCCACACCATGACACCGCCTCCAGAACCTTGAGTTGTCTACAAGGCAAGCTGGGTCCATTGCTTCAAAACTCCCGCCAAACTCTCTGCCTACCATCAATACAGAAAAAGGTGTACCTCGACTCGTCGGACCAGATCTTTCTTCCAGTCACGATGTTCCTGACACCACTGTAGACGAATTTTCCGGTTCTTCGCAGAAATCAGTTGTTTCTGTATAGACATGCGACTGCTAACGCCGATCCTCTTGAATTCCATGCGCATAGTTCGCTGAGATAAGGGTCGGGAACAGCCATCATTGAATGCTTCTGTCAATTGATGCACAGAGGAAGTCCTGTTTCTCCGTGCAAACCTTCTAAAACGACAGCGATCTCGTTCCTGACAGATTGTCGTCGCGCCACACTTACACCTCTTAAACAAGCAATGTGGGTTATTTTTCCACTGATTAAAGCTCCGAGATATCTCACTTTTGAGAAACCAGTCAGTTCTGCTGTTTTTAAAGTCATCGCTGCAGCCAGACGGGCACCCACAACAAGCCCTTTATTTTAAAATCCCCCGAAAATCCCCCGAAAGATTCCTTGTTTAAAATCCCCCGAAAGATCCTTGTTTTTCCCATTGCGATCAACACTACTGACGAACAGCAGTCTTAAATAGTTGCCTAGATCACGTGCTGATGTACGTGACCACGTATTTTGCATATACGCTGTGCAAGTGACGTTTACGTACATCTGCATATAGGTTTCTAATTCAGTGGCCGGTCCACCACGCATTGACCGATGAGATCCTATTTAGATCAGGGAAGAATATTAGTAATGTATTCCATCAGCAGACATCCCCCTCTTTTATTTAATTTCAACACAAGATTATGAGGTAGACAAACTTAGAGAAAAAACCTCCTTGGACCTTTCAACAATTTGATTCATTTGTTCTCTTCCAGGTTTGATATCTAAAAAAAAGAGCAAAAGAGCAAAAGTGCTCATTTCAAAAGATTATTGCTCGGGAGTTCAAAGGACAAAAATATGAAAATCATATTAAGATTTTCTCTAGCGGATCTTTTAACAAGTTAACACAAAAAGTTGGATCGGCTTTCTGCGTTTCGGAAATGTCTCACTTTGAAGCTATCAGGCTGCAAGGTTGGGTTGGGTTGTTTTACCTCTGAGCGGCACTTTTTTGCACACCATGGGCTAATTGGCCAGGTCACATGGACCCCGTAGGCTCAGAGAAGGTGGGGGAAGGGGACTCACTGGAACAGCTGTTGGGAGACAGATGGTAGCCTCCCGTCAAGGCCATCCAGTGTGTTCTTTAATATGCACAGGGTATGGCTCTCCCGCACACGGGGCCACGGCTTAACGTCCCATCCGACGGACGGCGGCCTTTCCAAGCCCATCGGTGTCCCCAACTGACCGTGGACAGGGGGGGGGAAACTTTGCGGAGATAAATCTCAACGCTGACCCAGCTGGGACTCGAACCTGGGAACTACAGATTACAAGCCTGGCGCGCTACCGACTGAGCCACCCCCGCCCCCAGGCTGCAAGGTGCCTCAGATGTTACGGTTACAGCAGAGCTGATGGCAATTGAAATGGCTCTAAAGTGGTGTTTTAAACAACCAAAGTCTAATTTTGTTTTTCTTTTAGATAATATCTCGTCTTTGTTATTTCTTCAGGAAAACCCAAGTCAATCCAAAAATAATGGAATTTTCCAAAATATCCTTGAGATCATTGATAAAATATATGAAAAAAAAAAGATCGACAATTACTTAACAATGGATCCCTAGACATCTAAGTGTCCAGAGATATGAAATTGCAAAGTTTTTTTTATCAAAGCCGGTTCCTAAAAATGAAAAATAGTTGCAAATCGGGAATTTGTGTTTCTAAGTGAAATAAAGATAAACTAAAACAGAGCTTTCTACACCACTTCCAAGTCATCACTGAAAGAAAGACCAATCATCGACAATTAATAGAGAACAAGATCCTTCCATTAAACGATCTACACCTTTCAAGAAACTCTGTGTGCATCACCAGACTCGGAACAGGTGCAGCACTCTTGAACGACCCGTTTTTCGAGATGAGAAAGGTTCTTTTCCCCAGCTTTTAGACCTGCAAAGTAAAGAAACAGCGATTCATGTTCTGGTGAACTGCACTGCTTATTCGACTCAGAGAAACAACTTAATAGCAAGATTAGAAAAAGAAAACGAACTAAGTATTCACAGCTCTCTCGGACAAGAGGATCTGACTAAATGCACAGTTTGCTACAACGGAACAATCCAATTTTTACAAAGTGCGAATCTTCTCCATAGGATTGAAGAGTTTCGCTATTGCTAGGTGTCGTAAAAGCGATCAGCTTCTTGGAATTATTCAATCTTGCCATCTGGAGGCAGGGGCGTAGCCATGGGAGGATGCCCCCCCCCCCCCCCAAAAAAAAAAAATAACTCGGAGTTGGCAAAATTCGAAGCGACTTCGTAAAATCTAGGTGAGTTGTGAAAATTTGTAATTTTTTTTTTTGGAAAATTAAGGGGAGTTGTCAAAATTGAGGCAACTTGGCAAATCTAGGGCAGTTTGGAAAATGGAGAGACGGCAAAATTTAGAGCGGTTGGCAAAATTCAAAGCCACTTAGTAAAAACAGGTGAGTTGGCAAAATTCGGAGTGACTTGGTAAAATCTTGGGGATTTGGCAAAATTCGGAGAGACTTGGCAAAATTCGGAGAGACTTGGCAAAATCTTGGGGAGTTGACAAAATTCGGAGTGACTTGACAAAATCGTAGGGAGTTGGCAAAATTCAGGTGAGTTGTGAAAATTTGGATTTTTTTTCTGTAAAATTATGGCGAGTTGGCAAAATCTAGGAGAGTTGGCAAATCTAGGAGAGTTGGCAAATCTAGGGGCAGTTGACAAAATCTAGGAGAGTTAGCAAATCTAGGGGCAGGTGGCAAAATTCGGAGTGACTTGGCAAAAGCGTGAAGAGTTGACAAAATTCAGGTGAGATGTAAAAATTGCAATATTTTTTTCTATAAAAATATGGCGTGTTGGGAAAATCGAGGCAGCTTCGCAATATCTAGGAGAGTTAGAAAATCTTGGAGGAGTTTGCAAAATTCAGAGTGGCTTTACAAAAATCAGGTGTGATGTAAAATTGGGATTTTTTTTCTCTAAAATTGTGGCGAGATGGCAAAATCTAGGGCAGTTGGCAAAATTCGAATCCACTTGGTAAAATACCAAGCGATTTGTGAAAATTGGGATTGTTTTTGTGAAATTAAGGAGAGTTTATAAAATCGAGAAAACTTTGCAAAATCTAGGGAAGTTGGCAAAACTGGAAACCACTTTGGTAAAGTACAGGTGAGGGGGGGGGGAAATGGGGATTGGTTTTGTGAAAATAAGGAGAGTTGGAAAAACCTAGAACGCTTCGCAAAATCTGCGGGAGTTGTGAAAATTGTGCCTTTCTTGTGCAATTAAAGAGAGTTGATAAATTCGAAGTGGCTTGGCAAATTCAGGGAAGATATAAAAAGTGCGATTTTTTTCTGTAAAATTACGGCGAGTTGGCAAAATCTAGAGTAGTTGGCAAAATTCGAATGCACTTGGTAAAATATAGGCGAGTTGCGAAAATTTTAATTTGTTTTGTGAAATTAAGGAGTGTTGACTAAAATCGAGTAAACTTGGCAAAATCTTGGGAAGTTTGAAAGTTTTAACTTTCCTCAATTTATCCAACACTCCTTAATTTCACAAAACAAATCTCAATTTTCACAACTCGCCTATATTTTACCAAGTGCATTCGAATTTTGCCAACTACTCTAGATTTTGCCAACTCGCCGTAATTTTACAGAAAAAATCGCACTTTTTACATCTTCCCTGAATTTGCCAAGCCACTTCGAATTTATCAACTCTCCTTAATTGCACAAGAAAGGCACAATTTTCACAACTCCCCTGCATTTTACCAAGTGGCTTCCAATTTTGCCAACTCCCTTAGATTTTGACAAGCGTTCTTGGTTTTTCCAACTCTCCTTAATTTCACAAAACCAATCCCAATTTTCACAACTCACCTGTACTTTACCAAAGTGGTTTCCAGTTTTGCCAACTTCCCTAGATTTTGCAAAGTCTTATCAATTTTATAAACTCTCCTTAATTTTACAAAAACAATCTCAATTTTTACAAATCGCCTGTATTTTTCCAAGTGGATTCGAATTTTGCCAACTGCCCTAGATTTTGCCATCTCGCCACAATTTTACAAAAAAAAAAATCCCAATTTTACATCACACCTGATTTTTTGCAAAGCCACTCTGAATTTTGCCAACTCCTCCAAGATTTTTTAACTCTCCTAGATATTGCGAAGCTGCCTCGATTTTCCCAACACGCCATAATTTTACAGAAAAAAATATTGCAATTTTTACATCTCACCTGAATTTTGTCAACTCTCCACGATTTTGCCAAGTCACTCCGAATTTTGCCAACTGTCCCTAGATTTGCCAACTCTCCTAGATTTTGCCAACTGCCCCTAGATTTGCCAACTCTCCTAGATTTTGCCAACTCGCCATAATTTTACAGAAAAAAATTCAAATTTTCACATCTCACCTGAATTTTGTCAACTCCCTACAATTTTGCCAAGTCACTCCGAATTTTGTCAACTCCCCAAGATTTTGCCAAGTCACTCCGAATTTTGCCAAATCCCCAAGATTTTACCAAGTCACTCCGAATTTTGCCAACTCCCTAAGATTTTGCCAACTCACCTGTTTTTACTAAGTGGCTTTGAATTTTGCCAACTGCTCTAAATTTTGCCGTCTCTCTATTTTCTAAACTGCCTTAGATTTGCCAAGTTGCCTCGACTTTGATAACTCCCCTTAATTTTCCAAAAAGGAAAAAAAATTGGGGAGTTTGAAAGTTTGTAGTGATTTGGCAAATTTAGGAGAGATGTAAATATTCGGTTTAGTTTTGTGAAATTAAGGAGATTTGATCAAATCAAGGCAAAAATTCATAATGATTTGGTATTTTATTGGAAGTCAAATTGGAAGTCAAATGGCAAAATGTAGAAGAGATGCTCAGTTGGCAAATTTTGCCAAAATTTTTCTCGAGTTGGAAAATTTTGGACTTCTCCCCCCCCCCTCCCCAACCATAGCCATCGCTACGCCCCTGTCTGGAGTTCCCAGGTCTGGTCCCCTGTCTGGAGTTCCAGGTTCCCAAGACTCAAACATATCCAGTGGAAGCATTTGTTTCTAACTGATGATGATGATAGATTCGGAGTTGAGCTGGTATAAAGAAAAGACGTTCCTGTAGGGGGGCGGGGGTGGCTCAGTCGGTAGCGCACCAGGCTCGTAATCTGTAGTTCCCAGGTTCGAGTCTCCGCTGGGTCAGCGTTGAGATTTATCTCCGCAAAATTCCCCGCCCTGCCCACGGTCAGTAGGGGACACCGATGGGCTTGGAAAGGCCGCCGTCAGTCGGATGGGACGTTAAGCCGTGGCCCCGTGTACGGGAGAGCCATACCCTGTGCACGTTAAAGAACACGCTGGATGGCCTTGACGGGAGGCTACCATCTGTCTCCCAACAGCTGTTCCAGTGGGTCCCCTCCCCCAACCTTCTCTGAGCCTTCGGGGTCCATGTGACCTGGCCATTTAGCCCATGGTGTGCAAAAAAGTGCCGCTCTGAGGTAAAACAACCAACCAACCAACGTTCCTGTAGGGTGCTCCCGTCGATCGCGATTAGTTTTGTCTGGAAGTGGTGCTCTTTTGTTTTTTTTGTCTGGAAGTGGTTTGTTTGTTATAAGTTGTTCTGCATAACTGTCTTTCTGCCTAGCCATCTCCTTCCTCCCGGTAGCAAACGTGACCACTGTGGACAAAATTCTAGAGCGAACTCCAACAACAGTCAACGAAAAGGCAATCTCTATTCATCAACTTCTTTCTCCAATCAAAAACCATCTGTACCTCAAGATTAGCCTTCAATATTAAGAATGAAGACATCGAAATTGAGATTTTTTAAAATTTGGAAAGGTTTCGGATATTTACAGCGAGAAATACCTCGAAGAACTTTTCCAGAGCATTCTCAAGTTGCACTCGCATTGCCAAAATTGGGATTGTGTTAGAAATTCCAAACTATTTTTGTATTAGAGGATTTATTGCTACCGTTTTTATAACGGCATTACCAAACAATGCCGTAGGTGCCACAAAACTGGCCATTTTTGCGGAATTTTGTTCCTGTCTGGACAAAAAGAACAATACCTTTGCTAACGTTGTCAAAAGGTCCGCCGAAAAACCTTCCCAATCAGAAGTTTCATCTCCGGCAGTTTCGGGTTGGGTTGGGTTGCTTTACCTCTGAGCGGCACTTTTTTGCACACCGTTGGCTAAATGGTCAGGTCACAAGGACCCCGAAGGCTCAGAGAAGGTTGGGGGAGGGGACCCACTGGAACAGCTGTAGGGAGACAGATGGTAGCCTCCCGTCAAGGCCATCCAGCGTGTTCTTTATCGTGCAGAGGGTATGGCTCTCCAACACACGGAGCCACGGCTTAACGTACCATCCGACGGATGGCGGCTTTTCCAAGCCCATCGGTGTCCCCTACTGACCGTGGGCAGGGTGGAGAATTTTGCGGAGAAAAATCTCAACGCTGGGACTCGAACCTGGGAACTACAGATTACGAGCCTGGCGCGATACCGACTGAGCCACTCCCGCCCCAGCAGTTTCGAAAAATCGGGTCGAAGTTTCGGCCGTGGCCTTACCTCCTTCTTCCACACCCCACCCTACAAATTAAAACTCCGATTGTAAAAATACATCCATTGCGGAAGATAAGACAAACCAGCAAATGACAAACAACAGAAAAAAAAATCCAACTGAAACGTCCCTAATAACAATTCGAAAAGGAAACCTTGGTCGCCAATAAACTTTCGTGAAACTTCATGCTATGCTAGAACTTGATCAACAGCACAAATTTTGTCTATAGTCAAGCAATTACCGTATTGCCTTGCAGAAAATCGTTACTCGAAACTTGAAGATGCCCCTGACAATATAAAACTATTGCTCTCACCATTAACTGATAAAAGTGAAAGAAAAATATCTGATGTTTTACGTCACAGGTCAGACCTCTGTGCCAAGCAGCTGCTTGAAGGGGTATTTATAAAAAGAAAAATTAGATCACACAAAACCACGCTGTATTGTCGAGCAATGTGCTTCGATGTTGCCGATATTTGAAGAACGTGGGATAGCCCTCGTGGAAAATACTTTGCATGATCCGGCACTCCATTTGGTCAAGCATAATCTTGTTTCTCATCGTAATTATTATTATTCCTCTTTTAATAATTTTTTTTCATTATTTTGTTATTTGTTTTCACTGTTAATATATTCCTCGGCATTTGGTTCCCGCTGTTACCACGTACCTCATTTTTTTTTTTTTTTTTTGTTTTTCAACCCTTACCGTGGCCGAGTGGTTAGCGCGCTTGGCTACTAATCTAAGGGACCTGGGTTCGAACCACGGATAAGGCATGGAATGGATGTTTGAGTCGTTTTTCTGCTGAGGTCCCGCCACCCTCACAGACCTTCGACTATGGCGTATAGACTGACAGGCTCCTGTCAGACCTCTGTGGCAAGCAGCTGCTTGAGGGGAGATTTATTTTTATTATACATTGTTTCGACCATTTTTCACGCTGTTCTACGTTTTTTCATACTTTCTAATTCAATTTCACCGTTATGACGTTCCTTCTAATTTCATTTTGCCAGTTATCACATTGTTGATGACGTCGTTTCAACGTTTTTAACGCTCTTCATCATTTAGTTATTGCTTCATCATGATCTTCATCACTTCGTTTTCACTCTTATCATTCTCTTCATTACTTCGTTTTCACTGTTATTGCTCTCTTCACTATTTCGTTTCCACTGTTATCATTCTCTTCATTACTTCGTTTTCACTATTATCTTTCTCTTCCATGTTCCATTTTCATTGTTTCCTTCATTACTTTGTTTTCACCTCTACCATTCTCTTCATTACTTCGTTTTCACTGTTATCATTCTCTTCATTACTTCGTTTTCACTATTATCTTTCTCTTCCATGTTCCATTTTCATTGTTTCTTCATTACTTTGTTTTCACCTCTAACATTCTCTTCATTACTTCGTTTTCACTGTTATCATTCTCTTCATTACTTCGTTTTCACTATTATCTTTCTCTTCCATGTTCCATTTTCATTGTTTCCTTCATTACTTTGTTTTCACCTCTACCATTCTCTTCATTACTTCGTTTTCACTGTTATCATTCTCTTCATTACTTCGTTTTCACTATTATCTTTCTCTTCCATGTTCCATTTTCATTGTTTCCTTCATTACTTTGTTTTCACCTCTACCATTCTCTTCATTACTTCGTTTTCACTGTTATCATTCTCTTCATTACTTCGTTTTCACTATTATCTTTCTCTTCCATGTTCCATTTTCATTGTTTCCTTCATTACTTTGTTTTCACCTCTACCATTCTCTTCATTACTTCGTTTTCACTGTTATCATTCTCTTCATTACTTCGTTTTCACTATTATCTTTCTCTTCCATGTTCCATTTTCATTGTTTCCTTCATTACTTTGTTTTCACCTCTACCATTCTCTTCATTACTTCGTTTTCACTGTCATTGCTCTCTTCACTATTTCGTTTTCACTGTTATCATTCTCTTCATTACTTTGTTTTCACTATTATCTTTCTCTTCCATGTTCCATTTTCATTGTTTCCTTCATTACTTTGTTTTCACCTCTACCATTCTCTTCATTACTTCGTTTTCACTGTCATTGCTCTCTTCACTATTTCGTTTTCACTGTTATCATTCTCTTAATTACTTCGTTTTCACTATTATCTTTCTCTTCCATGTTCCATTTTCATTGTTTCCTTCATTACTTTGTTTTCACCTCTACCATTCTCTTCATTACTTCGTTTTCACTGTCATTGCTCTCTTCACTATTTCGTTTTCACTGTTGTTCTCGTTATTTATTTTCTACTGTTATTATTCTCATCGTTATTTCATTTTCACTGTTATAATTTTTATCATTGCTTCCTTTTACCTTTATGAGGTTCTTCGTGACAACTTTTTCGTTGTTTACACATTCCGTGTTATTGAGTTCTTCCTGTTATCACACTCCTGAATAAATGTTTCCGCTCTTTATTGAGGCGGGGATGGCTCAGTCGGTAGCGCGCCAGGCTCGTAATCTGTAGTTCCCAGGTTCGAGTCCCAGCTGGGTCAGCGTTGAGATTTATCTCCGCAAAATTCCCCGCCCTGCCCACGGTCAGTAGGGGACACCGATGGGCTTGGAAAGGCCGCCGTCCGTCGGATGGGACGTTAAGCCCTGGTCCCGTGTGCGGGAGAGCCATATCCCGTCATGCGGGCCCTGGTCCCGTGTGCGGGAGAGCCATAGCCCGTCATGCGGGAGGTCCATGTGACCTGGCCCTGTGCACGTTAAAGAACACGCTGGATGGCCTTGACGGGAGGCTACCATCTGTCTCCCAACAGCTGTTCCAGTGGGTCCCCCTCCCCAACCTTCTCTGAGCATTCGGGGTCCATGTGACCTGGCCATTTAGCCCATGCTGTGCAAAAAAGTGCCGCTCAGAGGTAAAACAACAACCCAACCGCTGTTTATTCTCTTTTACACTTATTCGTGTTTTGATTTTATCAATTTTTATCGGGTATTTGATAGTTTCTTCACTACCATTTTCGCGATGCTCATCATTTCGTTTCACTTTAACGATTACTTCCATTTGCTGTTATTGTGTTCCTTTATACTTACCAAGCTCGCAGTCTACAGTTCCTAGTTTCGATTCCCAACTATGTCTGCGTTAGATTTATCTTCGGTACCTCGGTCAGAAACAGAACATAGATGCGCTTAGAAATGTCCTTCGTATGGTACGTTAAGCCGTGCTCCCGTGTGCGGGAGAGCCATGCCATCTGCATGTTAAAGAACATACTGGATGGCCTTGACGGGAGTCTACCATCAGCCAACAGCTGTTCCAGTGGATGTCTTTCCCCCAACATTCTCTGAGTCTTCGGGGTCCTTGTGACCTGACCATTTAGCCCATTGTGTGTAAAAAGTGCTGCTCAGAGGTGAAACAATCTAATCTTACCATGCCCTCGGTTAGAAAGAGGATACCGATGGGCTTGGAAAGTCAGTCGGATGGTACGTTAAGTCGTGGTTCCGTGTGCGGGAAAGCCATACCCTGTGCACGTGAAAGAACATGCTAGATGGCCTTGACGGGAGGTTCCCGTCTGTCTCCCAACTGTCTCCAGTTGATCCACTTCCCCCAATATTCTCTGAGACTTCGGGGTCCTTGTGACCTGACTCTTTAGCTCATTGTGTGCAAAAAAAATATCGCTCAGAGGTGTCGGTTCCTGGTGTTGTCGAATTTAATTTGTCCACAGCGCCCCACAGGTAAGGAAATATGCCTTTGGTTCGTTTCTGATATTGGGCTTTCGGCGTTTCAGAATTGAAGATTGATGACAAATTCCAAGGTACAACAATAACAAAGGTTTATTTCTGAAGATATTCACAGCTGTCTCCGTGAGAACTGACTTTGGCTGTTGGCTATGTTGGCTTCAAACAACCGTGTGCAGGTTATTCAAACAGGTGCCTCTTCTATGCACCTAACAGAGGAAAACCTCTCGACTCTGAATTACCTATTCACCGAGCAGCCTGGGGCGGGGGTGGCTCAGTCGGTAGCGCGCCAGGTTCGTAATCTGTAGTTCCCAGGTTCGAGTCCCAATTGGGTCAGCGTTGAGATTTATCTCCGCAAAATTTCCCCGCCCTGCCCATGGTCAGTAGGGGACACCGATGGGCTTGGAAAGGCCGCCGTCCGTCGGATGGGACGTTAAGCTGTGGCCCCGTGTGCGGGAGAGCCATACCCTGTGCACGTTAAAGAACACGCTGGATGCCCTTGACGGGAGGCACCATCTGTCTCCCCAACAGCTGTTCCAGTGGGTCCCCTCCCCCAACCTTCTCTGAGCCTTCGGGGTCCATGTGACCTAGCCATTTAGCCCCTGGTGGGCAGAAAAGCGCCGCTCAGAGGTAAAACAATCCAATCCAATCCACCGAGCAGCCGCAGTATTAGGTCTGCTCACTACAGCCAGTACAGACAGAACTGCCTGATCTTGGTGACGCGCTGTCCTCCCCGTTCCATGGGACGGTCATTTGGTCTGCGCTCCAGCATGAAAGGAGCCAAGCCACTCTTACTAATTGCAGTAAGACACATCAGCCGTAAATAGCCTTCGCCAAAGGTGGGAAAAAGGAGACAGTTTCACATAAAGGGTTACAGAGCAAGGTCAAATACAAATATATGCATAAAATGGCTAAAATATATAAATTAGGATAGCATCAAAACCTGTCAAGAGGTAAAACAACTCAACTACGTCCAACACCTCTTAAAAGACTCTCATGATATGATTCCATATTTTTGAAAATAGTTTCCTATTTCTTAGGGAAACTCATGATTCAGTAATCTCGCTCCGGAAATCTGCTTTAACCGAAATATCTGTGACGTTAGCTGAGAAAACTGAGTTTCACGGCAAGTGGGATCCGAACCCATGACCTTTTTATAGCATGACAGGTACTCTATCTCCGAGCTTGAGCACCTGATACGTTTTGAGGATGTCATTGTCCGGATCCCACTCCCGCCTAAACTCAAATGTTTTACAGCTAGTTAAAATAAATAGAACTCTACAAACATACTGACAATACAATACATACTGACAAACATACTGACAAAGATTTCATTACATAATAATAACGATAGTCTGATATCTAGTACTTCTTTCTGTCAACAGATGGCGCTCGCAACCAACTTCAGCTCCGGAAACAACCTGTTCAAAGGTTTTCTTTACATCATTCTTCCCCTTTTGGTTCCTCCACAGATAGCTGTGCATTAAGATAGGTCTTACACTTCGGTGACGTTGATGAAAAAATCGATACTTGCCTCTGGGTAGGAGTTCTCTCTCTGTCCGCCGAAGTAGACACAACCAACCACAGGTTGCTATGGAAACAGAGTCATTTCGCCTTTCTGGATCCCGTTTCACGAAGCAATTACTTAATCGCTACCTCTCCTTGCCCAACCAGTTCTTCAGAGGGAACCAAAAGAAAGGGTTCAGAGAGACTGCGTGACACTTTCATTATGGGGATTCCGACGGAGACTTGTCCTTCCTGTATGCGGGGGTGCTCCGAAGAGGGGGGGGAGATGAGGACGAATAAATAGGGAGGATGGGGATTAGTGGGACAACGAGTGGAAAAACAGATGGTAACGGAAGAGTTTTGCGACTTTTTGAGGTGGTTAATCAGGGATGAAGAGGAGGGATGGAATCACATCCCTTGTGGCTGGAAAAGAAGACGGGGAGGAATGACAGATAATGGATCTTGAGAGAAAATAGCAACTCTGGCACACTCTTTCTTTCTCTCTTATCCGTGATAATGATGAGAGTAACGAATCAAGAAGGAGAATGAAGCAAAACTTTAAAAGAATTGAAGAAAAGTCCGTTCTTGTGAATTAAATGTGTGGGTTAGGAAAGAAAGGAAAATGTTCCGGAAGTCGCGAATTGACCAGTATTCATCCGACCTCTTGATTTTGTTAGCATTCAGGCGATCGCATCAGCTGAGTTGGACCGTATGTTTGCCACCATATCAGTTTAGTTTGCCAGCATTTAGTTTTTTTTAAAAATTAAGAAAACTTAGCCCTCCAGCAGCCTTTTGCCACAGAGGTTTGATAGGAGCCTGTCCATGTAATACGCCAGAAAGAACATCTGTGAGGGAAAGACAATATTTCAACAGAAACGCAACACAAGAAAGACAAGAATGATAACATCCATATCTTATTTTCATATTGTGAATTTAGGATTCTTGTGGAACTTAGTTGGCTGCGGTCGCATGAATATTGGCAAATTGAAGAGGTGAAAGTTGTATGAAGACTGGGAAACTGAGAAGCTTGAAGTAACGTGAATATTAGCAAACTGAGAATGCGGAAGGCGCAAGAATATTTACAAACTGAGAAGGTGGAATTCGAATAAATTTAGGAGAATTGAATAAATGAATAGTACGAAGTGAGAAGATAAAAGTTACAAGAATACTGACAAACTGAGAATGCGGAAGTTGTGTGAATATTGACAAACTGAGAAGGTGAAAGTTGTGTGAATATTGACAAACTGAGAATGCGGAAGTTGTGTGAATATTGACAAACTGAGGTAAAAATCGCATCAATATTGACAAACCGAGACAGTGGAAGTCGCAAGAATACTGACGAATTGAGAAGATGGAAGTCGCATCAATATTGACAAACTGAGACAGTGGAAGTCGCAAGAATACTGACGAATTGAGAAGATGGAAGTCGCATCAATATTGACAAACTGAGACAGTGGAATTCGCAAGAATACTGACGAA
The DNA here is from genome assembly GCA_038380435.1 of Ryuthela nishihirai. Classification (NCBI taxonomy): domain Eukaryota; kingdom Metazoa; phylum Arthropoda; class Arachnida; order Araneae; family Heptathelidae; genus Ryuthela; species Ryuthela nishihirai. Next base: position 35,695,591 of record JAWZYU010000013.1, read on the forward strand.
TTGAGAAGATGGAAGTCGCATCAATATTGACAAACTGAGAATGCGGAAGTTGTGTGAATATTGACAAACTGAGAAGATGGAAGTAGCATCAATATTGACAAACTGAGAATGCGGAAGTTGTGTGAATATTGACAAACTGAGAAGATGGAAGTCGCATCAATATTGACAAACTGAGATAGTGGAAGTCGCAAGAATGCTGACGAATTGAGAAGATGGAAGTCGCATCAATATTGACAAACTGAGACAGTGGAAGTCGCAAGAATACTGACGAATTGAGAAGATGGAAGTCGCATCAATATTGACAAATTGAGAATGCGGAAGTTGTGTGAATATTGACAAACTGAGAAGATGGAAGTCGCATCAATATTGGCAAACTGAGACAGTGGAAGTCGCAAGAATACTGACGAATTGAGAAGATGGAAGTCGCATCAATATTAACAAACTGAGACAGTGGAAGTCGCAAGAATACTGACGAATTGAGAAGATGGAAGTCGCATCAATATTGACAAACTGAGGCAGTGGAAGTCGCAAGAATACTGACGAATTGAGAAGATGGAAGTCGCATCAATATTGACAAACCGAGACAGTGGAAGTCGCAAGAATACTGACAAATTGAGAAGATGGAAGTCGCATTAATATTGACAAACTGAGACAGTGGAAGTCGCAAGAATACTGAAGAATAGAGATGATGGAAGTCGCATTAATATTGACAAACTGAGACAGTGGACGTCGCAAGAATACTGACGAATTGAGAAGATGGAAGTCGCATCAATATTGACGAATTGAGAAGATGGAAGTCGCATCAATATTGACAAACTGAGGCAGTGGAAGTCGCAAGAATACTGACGAATTGAGAAGATGGAAGTCACATCAATATTGACAAACTGAGACAGTGTAAGTCGCAAGAATACTGACGAATTGAGAAGATGGAAGTCGCATTAATATTGACAAACTGAGACAGTGGAAGTCGCAAGAATACTGAAGAATTGAGATGATGGAAGTCGCATCAATATTGACAAACTGAGAATGCGGAAGTTGTGTGAATATTGACAAACTGAGAAGATGGAAGTCGCATCAATATTGGCAAACTGAGACAGTGGAAGTCGCAAGAATACTGACGACTTGAGAAGATGGAAGTCGCATCAATATTAACAAACTGAGACAGTGGAAGTCGCAAGAATACTGACGAATTGAGAAGATGGAAGTCGCATCAATATTGACAAACTGAGGCAGTGGAAGTCGCAAAAATACTGACGAATTGAGAAGATGGAAGTCGCATCAATATTGACAAACTGAGACAGTGGAATTCGCAAGAATACTGACGAATTGAGAAGATGGAAGTCGCATCAATATTGACAAACTGAGAATGCGGAAGTTGTGTGAATATTGACAAACTGAGAAGATGGAAGTCGCATCAATATTGGCAAACTGAGACAGTGAAAGTCGCAAGAATACTGACGAATTGAGAAGATGGAAATCGCATTAATATTGACAAACTGAGACAGTGGAAGTCGCAAGAATACTGAAGAATTGAGATGATGGAAGTCGCATCAATATTGACAAACTGAGACAGTGGACGTCGCAAGAATACTGACGAATTGAGAAGATGGAAGTCGCATCAATATTGACGAATTGAGAAGATGGAAGTCGCATCAATATTGACAAACTGAGGCAGTGGAAGTCGCAAGAATATTGACGAATTGAGAAGATGGTAGTCACATCAATATTGACAAACTGAGACAGTGGAAGTCGCAAGAATACTGACGAATTGAGAAGATGGAAGTCGCATCAATATTGACAAACTGAGATAGTGGTAGTCGCAAGAATACTGACGAATTGAGAAGATGGAAGTCACATCAATATTGATAAACTGAGACAGTGGAAGTCGCAAGAATATTGACGAATTGAGAAGATGGAAGTCGCAAGAATACTGACGAATTGAGAAGATGGAAGTCGCATCAATATTGACAAACTGAGAATGCGGAAGTTGTGTGAATATTGACAAACTGAGAAGGTGAAAATCGCATCAATATTGACAAACCGAGACAGTGGAAGTCGCAAGAATACTGACGAATTGAGAAGATGGAAGTCGCATTAATATTGACAAACTGAGACAGTGGAAGTCGCAAGAATACTGAAGAATTGAGATGATGGAAGTCGCATCAATATTGACAAACTGAGACAGTGGACGTCGCAAGAATACTGACGAATTGAGAAGATGGAAGTCGCATCAATATTGACGAATTGAGAAGATGGAAGTCGCATCAATATTGACAAACTGAGGCAGTGGAAGTCGCAAGAATATTGACGAATTGAGAAGATGGTAGTCACATCAATATTGACAAACTGAGACAGTGGAAGTCGCAAGAATACTGACGAATTGAGAAGATGGAAGTCGCATCAATATTGACAAACTGAGATAGTGGTAGTCGCAAGAATACTGACGAATTGAGAAGATGGAAGTCACATCAATATTGATAAACTGAGACAGTGGAAGTCGCAAGAATATTGACGAATTGAGAAGATGGAAGTCGCAAGAATACTGACGAATTGAGAAGATGAAAGCAGCAAGAATACTGACATACTGAGAAGAAGGAATTCGTCGAATTAAGAGCCTGGAGCGCTACCGAGGGAGTTACCCCTGCTCCTACCTTGAAAGAAATAAGGTAAGACAGAATAGCGAATATAAGATCCCTCGACACTTTTCATTTTCGCGATCTTTCTTCATATATTTTCTTTCGAACACATTTTCTTTCTTCGAGATGTTTTCACACTTTTTTTGTTTTGAAGAACTTTCCAAACATTTTTTGTCTTCGAGATCATTCCACATATTTTTTCTTCGTTCAAGATCTTTCCTCATTTTTCTTTTCAAGACCTTTCCGCACATTTTTTCTTTTCGAGATCTTTCCATATTTTTTTTTTTCTTTTCGAGATCTTTCCACATTTTTTTTCTTTCTTTTTGAGATCTTTCCATATATATATTTTCTTTTCGAGATCTTTTCATATATTGTTTTTCTCTTCGAGATCTTTCTTTATTTTTCTTTTCGAAATCTTTACTCATTTTCTTTTCGAGATCTTTCCACATGTTGTTTTCCATTGAGATCTTTTTTTTTTTTCATTTTCCTTGCGAGATCTTTCCATATATTTTTCTCTCTTCGAGATCTTTCCTCATTTTTCTTTTCGAAATCTTTCCACACATTTTTTTCCCGAGATCTTTCCAGATAGTTTTTATTTTTCGAAAGCTTTTCTCTTTTTCGCTTTTCAAGATCTTTATTCTTTTCTCTTTTCAAGAATTTTTTTATCTCCCCACGATCTTTCCACACCTTTTTCCTTTCGAAATCTTTCCATACCTTTTTTCTTTTGAGATCTTTCCATACCTTTTTGCTTTCGAGATCTTTCCATGCCTTTTTCCTTTCGAGACCTTTCCATACCTTTTTCCTTTCGAAATCTTTCCATACCTTTTTTCTTTTGAGATCTTTCCATACCTTTTTCCTTTCGAGATTTTTCCATGCCTTTTTCCTTTCCAGACCTTTCCATACCTTTTTCCTTTCGAAATCTTTCCATACCTTTGTTCTTTCGAGATCTTTCCATACCTTTTTCCTTTCGAGACCTTTCCATACTTTTTTCCTTTCGAAATCTTTCCATACCTTTATTCTTTTGAGATCTTTCCATGCCTTTTTCCTTTCGAGACCTTTCCATACCTTTTTCCTTTCGAAATCTTTCCATACCTTTTTTCTTTTGAGATCTTTCCATACTTTTTTCCTTTCGAGATCTTTCCTCACATTTTTTTTATCCGAAATCTTCCCTCACACTTTTTTATCCGAAATCTTTCCTCACATTTTTTTTTATCCGAAATCTTTCCTCACATTTTTTTTTATCCGAAATCTTTCCTCGTAAAGAAACATCAGCGAATTGGTTCGATCAGACATTCAGCTGTCTCCGTGTCTTTATTCATTGTTTCCCTGCAGAGAATAACAATCTGCAAGAGCGCACTGTCGCAGTCTTTGGTAATTAATGCCTGCTTGGTCCTCTCCTTGTAAACCTTTCTCTCCCTCGTAAATCTTTCCTTTTCTCTCAGAGCCCTTTCCTCTTAGATGCTCTGTCCCATCAAGCTCCTTCTCTTAGCACCTCAGCACACCCTCCGAGTTAATGAGTTCTTCTAGAAGAGAGAGGTGCAAATCCATTTCTTTTCCTCTGGAAACTTATGCATTCACCTTTGTGTAAGTTCTTCTGTTAGAATATCTCCGGAGACATTAACGCTCGCGTTTTGCAATCTGTTGAAGGATATATAATCTCTCTTAACCCTACGAAATTTTGGTATAATTACCTTTTATTTTGATTAAAAAATTATAATCTATTTGAGTCTTATGAAACGTTATACACATACCATCCAGTTCCCAATGATCACACTTCAAAAAGATTTTAAATTAGGGCTGGTTTTCGACTAACACGATTCGTCGTTCGATTTTACACGATTTCTCATTGCTTCTCTGCGATCATTTATATTAATTTATTTACCATATAAGGAGACACTTTGGATTCTTCCTTTTGTCTCCTGTCTGACCTATTCATATTCATAATTTCGGAACCTTTTAATTTCCACATTTTTTTCTACAAATCAGAGTCTTTAAACAGTTATAACACGTAATATACATTGAGATGCTAGTTCGTATCACGTGACACGAAGGTTGCCAGATCACTAATTTCTAAAAAAAATCGTTGCCAGATATTTTTTCTGAATTCTGTAATCAACCATAGTGTTCGGATATTTTTTTTGAGCCTCTGTACACCTACTTAGTAGAGTGTTGCGCCTCCTTTAGCCTTCTTCAGAAGAGTCCGAATTGGTCGGGCCATCGAACTTACAAGGTGCTGAATGCATTGTGCAGGAATATTGTACCACGTGGAAATAATTGTGTCGTGCAGTTGCTGCAAAATTGGACGGAGGCACAATCTCGCTGCGAACAGCCCTAACCACCTTATTCCAAAGATACTCAATAGGGTAGATCTGGGACTGTATAGGTCAATAAAGCAAGGGAAGCTTGTAAGAATGTTCCTGAGACCATTCAGTGACGATTGGTACCTTGTGAGCAGGTGCATTATCTTGCTGAGCATGTCCATCTGAGTGAGGATAAACTGTAGCCATGAAGGAATGAACTTGGTCAGCAACAATGCTCAAATACACAACGTGGCGCTCAGATGTCCTTGATGGGTATTAAGGGACCTAATGTGTGCCAAGAAAGCATTTCCCACACCATCACACCTCCACCAACAGCTCGTACTGTTGACACCAGACAAGATGGCTTCACGGCCTCATGTTGCTGGAGCCAAATTCTGCTCCTTCCATCAGCATGATGCAAAAGGATCCTTGCTTCGTCCCACCAGGCTACCTTTTTTCAGTCCTCAACAGTCCAGTGTCGATGCCCTTGCGCCCACTGGAGACATGCTTTCGCGTTCTTTGCTGACAACATCGGCACTCGACATGGTCTGCAGCTGATGCAGCCATTCACGGCAAGGTCCAACACGTGGTGCATTCGGAGATGACCTTCTGCACACCATGTTTATTTCTGCTGTGATTTGTATGGGTCCCTCTGTTCCCTTGAACGATTCTCATCAATCTCCTTTAACCCCTCTGATCCTCCAGCTGTTTTCACTCACAGGATCGCGGATCACGAGTAGACTTTTGCTTTTCGCCCCATTCTCGGTAAACCCTTGAGATGTTGCGCGTAAGAGACCAGGAGTGGGATGCTAGAACCGAAGTAGTGAGTTCGCACTATGGGGCACTTTTACCCCCGTGTTTTCCCCCTATGACGTCACTGGCCACGTCCCTTATTAATATTTTTTTTAATTAATAATTAATAATTAATTAACAATTAATTAATCCCCGCTTATTAAAAACCCTTTATTAAAAATTCCTCCCCTTATTAAAAAAAAAAAAGCTTCCTTCCCCACCCTTTTAACCCGTGGCGCCATCTGGCGACTACGAGGAGTACCATTTTTTTGGAAAAAAAACCCTATTTTAGCTCTAATTTCCCGATTATTGACTCCCCTTTATTAAAAATTTCTCCCCCTTATTAACCCCCCCGGAGTGGGACCTCCTTGACGAGGGGGGGGGGGGGGCTTACGGTGCCTCCGAGAAGTTGGGCTCGGATCGCTGGTGCTCTGGTGTTGAAGTCCTGTGGCCCCCGGTGGAGGGAGCCTGTTGAGGGCTGGCGGACTTTTCTCTGACTGGGGTCCTGCTGGCTTGTTCACCTGTCCCCCTGAGAAGCTGGGTGGTCACAGCCGAGATTGAGGGGCCGTTGAAGGGCTCTGGACGGGGCTTGGGCAACCTCGCTCTGGGGTCTCTCGGAGTGATTTGCAGACTGAGCTGTGTGTGTCTCCAGCACACTCGTTTGTGAGCGCTCTGAGGCGGTCCCGATGATAGGTAGGTGGACGGATGCACTTGGGGTGCTTCGGCCCGTTCACAATGGAGAGGCTGAAGTTGGAGGCTCGCGGCCCTGTTATTCAGACGGTGGCCGCGGGTTTGTCGATGGACCAGCCAAACTAAGAGTCCCACATGAATGAGATTTGGACTCATGGCTTTTGCAGTGGAGGAACTTGGTTCCTCTGTGAAGTGGGGCCCGGGTGCTGTGGTGTTGCAATACCCGGTGATATGTCGGCTGTTGTGGTTGTGGGAGGGTACCGGTCGGTCTTCAGTTGCGCTTTGGCTGGCCTGGTCACCCCGAAGCAGTCCCGACTTAAATGTGCCGCGTCGGTGAGCGGGCCATGGTGCCCGGCTCTATGGAGAGGACGAAGTTGGGGGTCGTGCCGAGAGGATTGGAGTCCCTCGAGGTGTGGCCTCTGATGGAAGTACCTTGGGCCTCTGCTGCAGAGGACCCTAAAAGTTAGGACTTCCGCTTTATTTTCTGGCTCAAAATTCAAAAGACTAAGATCTTTTTATTTATTTATTGGCAAGTTTCTTGGCAAAATTCAGTGAGTGATGGGCATATTCCTAGGCATCGCTCAAAATTCAAAAGATCCCACTCTCACTGCACCTCAATGATTAAATCTTCGAGCAGGCAATATTAACAAGCAGTGCTTCTCTCTTCACACACAGGTCTTCTCTCGCTGTAGGCAGGAATATTGTAAGGCAAGTTTAAATGACAGGAGCTTTCTAGTTCATAGTGGTTTCTGTGACATCTCCCTTATGGTGATATACAGCCTTGAGCTGTGGTGCACCGGGAATGTCACGTATTCATTAAGTTGTCCCCCTTATTAACCCCCCCGATAGGGGACCACCTTGTCGTGGTGGGGGGGCCTAGGGCCCAGCAACCCGGCTGAGGAGGCATTGCCGGTCGGGATGTCCCCAGCTGGAGCAGGCCAGAGGATTTGCCGGCTGCCGTGTACTCAGCTGGAGCATTCCAAGGTTTTGCCGGTTGGGGTGGTCCCTGGCTGGAGCATTGCTGAAGCCAACCGAGGTTGAAGACGCTGCTGGCCGGCTTGATTGCCGGTCGGGTGGTGACGGCGTTGGAGACCTCACCTCTCAGGAGACCTGTGTGGTCTGTTCGACGGCTCTGCCGAAAGGCACGAGCTGTCAAAAAAGTCTGGGTCTTACTAAGAGTCTCCACCCCGGGTGCCGATCGAGCTTGGATCTTTATATCCTTGCACATTTGCAAACCGGGGAATAGATTAAAGTTAGGTTTCTTCCGGTGGTTAGCTTTCCTTCTATAGGACTGCTGCCATGTGAGGCCGGGGTTGAGGTGCGCCTATAGGGCGTATTCCTTGCCCCCGGCTCTAGATAGTCATGGCTTTTCTTTAACTAGGTAGTGCTGTCAGGCGGAACCGGGAATTGCCGTGGTTGCACAAGATCGCAACATAGAGATCAATCCCCCTTATTAAAAAAAACCTCCCCCCCTTTTTTTAACCCCTGGCGCCATCTGGTGACTATGAGGAGTACTATTTTCGGAAAAACCTCTATTTTAACTATAATTTCCCAATTTTTCAGCCAACCCGTCATTAAAGACCCCTGGTTGACCCACCTATATTTTAAGCCCTACTTCTCGAATAGTCCCGATTTTTCTTTATTTCAGACCCCCTGGTTGACCCCCTATAATTTAAGCCCCCTTATGGCCGAGTGGTTAGCACGCTTGGCTACTGATCTAAGGGACCTGGGTTCGAGCTCCGTGTAAGGCATGGTTGTTTGTGTCATTTTTCTGCTGAGGTCCTGCCATCCTCTCAGGCCTTCTACTATGGCATATAAACTGACAGGCTCATGTCAGACCTCTGTGGCAAGCAGCTGCTTGAGGGGGTATTTATTTATTATTTATTAATCTCCGAATAAGTCCCTTACCAACTAAACTTCGGGTGGCAACGATCGGCTGATGCAAGGCTCAGAATCATTGCATGGGTGGCAACCTCCGATTGCACCCATTGATAAGCGACCCCGTCGTATGATTTGAAGGAAGGTCAAATTCGTGTCGCGCGATGTTGTCACAGATAAAAGTTTGGAGTTGGAAATTTTTTCACTGTTGAGAGTGATCCAAGAATCATCCTTCAATAAAGCACGTTCCCGTGGTGAGGTACCACACATGTTCTAAAGCGGGTCTTATATGTCACCCCTACAGACCATATTACACCTCAATATCATTTCATAATGAAGAATAAGTTTTTAAATCAGATTTTTTTTCTTTTATTACATTTTTACCCAATGGTATTTTCTGTGGGGACATTTTATTAAAACAGTTACTGCGGGATAGTCCTTCTTCTAGTGAAGGTCAAACTCGCAAAATACGGGGACCTTGTTCAAGGATTGCATGAACCATCCAGCGAGGGGTTGCCACCCAAAGTTTAGCGGGACTTGGCAAATTTCAGATGAACGTGGACACCAAAGGAGTTTGGTGAAGTTTTAATAGAGTGAACTTTTGATAAGGGGGTTTAATAAAGGGGAGGGGGTTTTAATGAGTGTTTAATTAATAAGGAATAAAAATGGGTAATACAACTTTGGGGAGTTGATTTTCTAAGTTTTGTGGACTTGTAAAAAGGATGGGAGTTTGTGATCAGTGAAGTTTTAATAGAGTGAACTTTTGATAAGGAGGGTTTGATAAAGGGGAGGGGTTTTAATGAGTGTTTCATTAATAAGGAATAAAAATGGGTAATACAACTTTTGGAGTTGATTTTCTGTGAGTGACTGCTATCGAAAGTTTTGCAATTATTTAGAGACTTGCATCATCCCTTTCCACGTGAGGTTGCCACCCATGCAATTATTCTGAGGCTTGCATCATCCGATCGTTGCCACCCGAAGTTTAGTCGGTAAGGGACTTATTCGGAGATTAAGGGGGGCTTAAAATATAGGGGTCAACCAGGGGGGTCTGAAATAAAGAAAAATCGGGACTATTCGAGAAGGAGGGCTTAAAATATAGGTGGGTCAACCAGGGGTCTTTAATGACGGGTTGGCTGAAAAATTGGGAAATTAGAGTTAAAATAGGGGGTTTTCCGAAAATAGTACTCCTCATAGTCACCAGATGGCGCCAGGGGTTAAAAAAGGGGAGTGGTAGGAAGGGGTTTTTAATAAGGGGGAGAAATTTTTAATAAAGGGGGAGTCAAAAATCGGGAAATTAGAGCTAAAATAGGGGTTTTTCCGAAAATAGTACTCCTCATAGTCGCCAGATGGCGCCACGGGTTAAAAGGGTGGGGAAGGAAGTTTTTTTAATAAAGGGGGAGGAATTTTTAATAAAGGGGGAGTCAAAAATCGGGAAATTAGAGCTAAAATAGGGTTTTTTCCGAAAATAGTACTCCTCATAGTCGCCAGATGACGCCGCGGGTTAAAAAGGGTGGGGGAAGGAAGGAGTTTTTTTAATAAGGGGGAGGAATTTTTAATAAAGGTTTTTTAATAAGTGCGGATTAATTAACTGTTAATTAAATATTAATTATGAATTATGAATATTAATAAGGGAGTGTGGTCGGTGACGTCATAGGGGGAAAGCACGGGGGTAAAAGTGCCCCATAGTGCGAACCTAGCACCAACTATCATGCCCCCCTCAAAGTCACTGAGGTCGCTCGTTTTGGTCATTCTGACGCTCGATCCAGCTCTAACTGATGCTGGTATGAGCTGGTATGCCTGATTTATACCGCACAACGCGCTCAGGGGACGTATTTCGTGTTGTAATGAACCATGTATGTGACGAGAAATGGTGTACCTAATATAAAATAAATAAATAAATCCCCCCCTCAAGTCCCCCATGCCTTACCCGGAGCTCGAACCCAGGTTCCTTAGATCAGTAGCCAAGCGTGCTAACCACTTAGCCCAAGCATATATACAAATCCACTTATGAATCACGTAGAATGGAATCGATTGTAACTTAGAGGCAGCTTCATTACTCCATAACCATTCTAGCCATAAGGACAAGAAGGAACCATCATTTCGCTAATGGTGGAAATGTTATTTCCAGATGCTACTTCACATTTCTTGACTGTGTACTTTTTTTGCAAAAGCCGTTAACTAACATTATCCATGAATTAAATTAATCAATTAATGTATGTAAATTATATAATTAGGTACGTTTTTCTGAAATGCTGAGAAGAGTGTTAAAACGGTTCAAAACAAAATTCTTTCAAATAACCTTAATATTTTTTTTCGTGTCTAATGAAATATGTTTAAATATTTTTACCCCACATTTTTAAAAATTCAGAAATATGCATTGTTTTCTACAATATCAAATTTTTTTCCTAATTTTCGGACATTTTAAATCCCTTAAAATTTCAGGAAAGAGAATCAAATGTCTTTTTTTTTCCCTACAAAACGGTCATCTCACCCCCCACAGTTCACAACCTTGATTTCACCTCTGAGCTGCAATTGTTTTCTGCACACAATGGGCAAAATGGCCAGGTCACAAGGACCCCGAGGGTTAAGAGAAGGTTTGCGAAAGGGACACAATGGACAATATAGTCTTCCCTCAATGCCATCCAGCATATTCTTTAACGTGTATAGGGTATGGATCTCTCTCAACGCCATCCAGCGTGTTCTTTAACGTGTATAGGGTATGGATCTCTCTCAACGCCATCCAGCATGTTCTTTAACGTGTATAAGGTATTGATCTCTCTCAACGCCATCCAGCGTGTTCTTTAACGTGTATAGGGTATAGACTTCCCTCCACCATCCAGAGTGTTCTTTAACGTGTATAGGGTATGGACCTCCCTCCGCCATCCAGAGTGTTCTTTAAAGTGTATAGGGTATGGACCTCATCCGCCATCCAGAGTTTCTTTAACGTGTATAGGGTATGGATCTCTCTCAATGATATCCAGCGTGTTCTCTAACGTGTATAGGGTATGGACCTCCCTTCACCATCCAGAGTGTTCTTTAACGTGTATAGGGTATGAATCTCTCTCAACGACATCCAGCATGTTCTTTAACGTGTATAGGGTATGGATCTCTCTCTACGCCATCCAGCATGTTCTTTAACGTGTATAGGGTATGGATATCTCTCTACGCCATCCAGCGTGTTCTTTAACGTGCATAGGGTATGGATCTCTTTCAACTCCATCCAGTGTGTTCTTTAAGGTGTATAGGTATGGACCTCCCTCTGCCATCCAGAGTGTTCTTTAACGTGTATAGGGTATGGACCTCCCTCCACTATCCAGGGTGTTCTTTAACGTGTATAGGGTATAGATCTCTCTCAACACCATCCAGCATGTTCTTTAATGTGTATAGGGTATGGATCTCTCTCAACGCCATCCAGCAGGTTCTTTAACGTGTATAGGGTATGGACCTCCCTCCTCCATCCAGCGTGTTCTTTAACATGTATAGGGTATGGACCTCCCTCCGCCATCTAGAGTGTTCTTTAACGTGTATAGGGTATGGATCTCTCTCAATGCCATCCAGCATGTTCTTTAACGTGTATAGGGTATGGACCTCCCTCCGCCATCCAGAGTGTTCTTTAACATGTATAGGGTATGGACCTCCCTCTGCCATTTAGAGTGTTCTTTAACGTGTATAGGGTATGGATCTCTCTCAACGCCATCCAGCGTGTTCTTTAATGTGTACAGGGTATGGATCTCTCTCAACGCCATCCAGCGTGTTCTCTAACATGTACAGGGTATGGATCTCTCTCTACGCCATCCAGAGTGTTCTTTAACATGTATAGGGTATTGATCTCTCTCTACGCCATCCAGCGTGTTCTTTAACATGTATATGGTATGGACCTCCCTCTGCCATCCAGAGTGTTCTTTAGCATGTATAGGGTATGGACCTCCCTCCGCCATCCAAGTGTTCTTTAACGTGTATAGGGTATGGATCTCTCTCAACGCCATCCAGCATGTTCTTTAACGTGTATAGGGTATAGATCTCTCTCAAAGCCATCCAGCATGTTCTTTAATGTGTGTAGGTATGGATCTCTCTCAACGCCATCCAGCGTGTTCTTTAAGTGTATAGGGTATGGACCTCCCTCCGCCATCCAGAGTGTTCTTTAACATGACCTCCCTCCGCCATCCAGAGTGTTCTTTAATGTGTATAGGGTATGGATCTCTCTCAACGCCATCCAGAGTGTTCTTTAACATGTATAGGGTATTGATCTCTCTCAACGCCATCCAGCGTGTTCTTTAACATATATAGGGTATGGACCTCCCTCTGCCATCCAGAGTGTTCTTTAGCATGTATAGGGTATGGACCTCCCTCCGCCATCCAGAGTGTTCTTTAACGTGTATAGGGTATGGATCTCTCTCAATGCCATCCAGCATGTTCTTTTACGTGTATAGGGTAATGACCTCCCTCCATCATCCAGAGTGTTCTTTAACATGTATAGGTATGGACCTCCCTCCACCATCCAGAGTTTCTTTACAGTGTATAGGGTATGGATCTCTCTCAATGCCATCCAGCATGTTCTTTAACGTATATAGGGTATGGACCTCCCTCCACCATCCAGAGTGTTCTCTAACGTGTATAGGGTATGGACCTCCCTCCGCCATCCAGAATGTTCTTTAACATGTATAGGGTATGGATCTCTCTCAATGCCAACAAGCGTGTTCTTTAACGTGCATAGGGTATAGATCTCTCTCAACGCCATCCAGCATGTTCTTTAACGTGTGTAGGTATGGATCTCTCTCAACGCCATCCAGCGTGTTCTTTAAGTGTATAGGGTATGGTCCTCCCTCCGCCATCCAGAGTGTTCTTTAAGTGTATAAGGTATTGATCTCCCTCTGCCATCCAGAGTGTTTTTAAATGTATAGGGTAATGACCTCCCTCCATCATCCAGAGTGTTCTTTAACATGTATAGGGTATGGACCTCCCTCCGTCATCCAGAGTGTTCTTTAACATATATAGGGTATGGACCTCCCTCTGCCATCCAGAGTGTTTTAAGTGTATAGGGTATGGACCTCCCTCTGCCATCCAGTGTGTCCTTTAACGTGTTTAGGATATGGACCTCCCTCTGCCATCCAGTGTGTTCTTTAACGTGTATAGGGTATGGACCTCCCTCTGCCATCCAGTGTGTTCTTTAACGTGTATAGGGTATGGATCTCCCTCACACCGAGCCATAGCTTTAACATCCCATCGGATGGATGGCAGCCTTTCCGAGCCCATTTTTTTCTTCCCTCTTCTGACTGAGGGAAGCGAATTTTGCAGAGATAAATCTCAAAGCTGGGAACTGCGAATTGCGATCCACCCCAGCCCCTCAGCTGTAAGCCACTCAAATGAATACTGTTAAGTACCTTGTAGTGTTTCTTGACTCCATTTTAAAATGGAATATTCGTATCACTATGATACCGTATGAGAAATTTTGACCTAGAAATGGGGAAAAAAAAAAGAATTTATTTTCACCACGAAAATGGATGGAAGTGCAAAAGTAAATTTTAAACACAGGTAAGGCAAAAGAAATTTTAATTTTTTTTTTTCAGTTAAGTTCGATGATGCAATTTAAGAGTTTTCAATTCCAGGAGGATGAGGGAGGTGGGATAAGCCCCTTTCTTCCTCCCCTGCAATTTCACTTAGACTATACCTTACATTCTGTCATAATATAACTAAATGAAGGGAACCTTATAAAGAGGAAAATTCCATTGTCAACTATGTAAAATGAAAGAAGGGGAAAACTTAAAATACAAAAGTTGAACAAAAAAAAATCTATGAAATGCTTTATGAAAAACAAAAGTCCAAAATGTATGAGTTGGCGCCATGTTAGTTCTAGTCCTGGAGCTCCACTAAGCCTGTTCTTGCCTCCATAGTGAGAGATTCACTCATGCTTTCATCTCCCCATTCTCCCTCTCTCTGCCTCTTAGGATCCCAGGCGCATGAAGCTGCATTTCCATCGAGACTTTGAGGCGCCTTCTCGTGCAATCAATGTCTCTGCCTCCCAAAGTCAGGAACAGCTCGTGGGACCATTTATAACATTTCCTCCTTTCTCTCTATTCTTGCTCCTGCTCTTCCCCTTCCTCCAACTCCTCCTCCTTCCACCCCTAGCATGATATCTCAAATGTCGACCGTTCCTAGCATCCGAGAAACCAGAATCACCATCCCTCCATCAACTTCCTGCATTTCTTGCTTCATCCTCCTCCTCTTCCTCCTCATCTTCCCAACCTCCATTGCCATCCTCTCTCTCTCTCTGCTGTTTATAGGTTTACACTGGCTACTTAGGAAGCAACGCTTCTTATTGTTTTTCTTTGCCCACAGTTCTTGAGGCAGTTTGGACTGAAAACAATGCTCGAATAAAAAAAAACCTTCTCTGCTTAAACAATGATGGCTTGTTGAAGATTTTTTCGAATCGTTACATTTTTAGACGGCAAGATTAAAAAATGCTCTCTGTATATTAGTGATATGGAATCAGAGAAGACTTAGACTAGTTTCCACAAAAGAAATGATCAAGATGAATTTATTAATAATATTTAATTTCAGCAGTGATAGTAAGTGAATAAATAACATATAAAAAATAGACCAAATTGATAATAATATACTGTTACAGATTTTTAAGTTATTTTTTTACATTTAACAACCGTGAATGGTTGTTTCGGTTGTTTTACCTCTGAACGGCACTTTTTTGCACACCATGGGCTAAATGGCCAGGTCACATGGACCCCGAAGGCTCAGAGAAGGTTGGGAGAGGGGACCCACTGGAACAGCTGTTGGGAGACAGATGGTAGCCTCCCGTCAAGGCCATCCAGCGTGTTCTTTAACGTGCACAGGGTATGGCTCTCCCGCACACGGGGCCACGGCTTAACGTCCCATCCGACGGACGGCGGCATTTACCAAGCCCATCGGTGTCCCCTACTGACCGTGGGCAGGGCGGGGAAATTTTTGCGGAGATAAATCTCAACGCTGACCCAGCTGGGACTCGAACCTGGGAACTACAGATTACGAGCCTGGCGCGCTACCGACTGAGTCACCCCCGCCCCTAACCGTGAAGAGTTCATAATATATAAACAGACAGTAAATGAATTAATTTAATAACTGAGGCACAAATTTACATAAATAATATACCAATTTTATTATCAGTCATTTCAAGCAAAAAATTCCCCGCCCTGCCCACGGTCAGTAGGGGACACCGATGGGCTTAAAAAGGTCGCCGTCCGTCGGATGGGACGTTAAGCCGTGGCCCCGTGTGCGGGAGAGCCATACCCTGTGCACGTTAAAGAACAAGCTGGATGGCCTTGACGGGAGGCTACCATCTGTCTCCCAACAGCTGTTCCAGTGGGTCCCCTCCCCCAACCTTCTCTGAGCCTTCGGGGTCCATGTGACCTGGCCATTTAGCCCATGGTGTGCAAAAAAGTGCCGCTCAGAGGTAAAACAACCCAACCCATTTCAAGCAAAAAAGGGGCTAATCAACTATGCTAAATGATCCTAACATTCATTAAAAATCGAATCACAGATCAAAGCATAGGTACAACTTTTACCAATCGCATTACCACTGGTTTTACCTGACTTTTGGAAGCAACGACTCTCGCTACACAGATAAAAGATCAACTTCCAAATAAAACTACTTTTATCACCACATATCGACAATTTTAAATCGTCTCCACGCACACAACAAAGGAGCCCTTGTTTAAAATATTATTACAAATCTCTCATCATCCTTTATGAAATCAATCATGTTCCAATCCATTTGGCGGGGGTGGCTCAGTCGGTAGCGCGCCAGGCTCGTAATCTGTAGTTCCCAGGTTTGAGTCCCAGCTGGGTCAGCGTTGAGATTTATCTCCGCAAAATTCCCCGCTCTGCCCAAGGTCAGTAGGGGACACCGATGGGCTTGGAAAGGCCGCCATCCGTCGGATGGGACGTGAAGTCGTGGCCCCCGTGTGCGGGAGAGCCATACCCTGTGCACGTTAAGGAACACGCTGGATGGCCATGACGGGAGGCTACCATTTGTCTCCCAACAGCTGTTCCAGTGGGTCCCCTCCTCCAACCTTCTCTGTGCCTTCGGGGTCCGTGTGACCTGGCTATTTAGCCCATGGTGTGCAAAAAAGTGCCGCTCAGAGGTAAAACAACCCACACAACCCAATCCATTTTTGGCGTAAATCCCACTATGTGCTGTTTCTTGTGTTTCGTCGTAAACAGTCACGCTTTTATGGTTACACGTTCAGTCTCATCTGTCTCTTAACATTTGTTCAAAATTTCTTTTTTCAACCTTCTCTGAATTCTCAGAGTTTTTGTGACCTGGCTTTTTAACCTACTATGCACAAAAATATGCAGCTTTAACTCACACGTAAAACAACTTTTGGGGCAGGGATGGCTCAGTCGGTAGCGCGTCAGGCTCGTAATCTGTAGTTCCCAAGTTCGAGCCAAGCTGTGTCAGCGTTGAGATTTACCTCCGAAAACTTCCCCGCACTGCCCACGGTCAGTAGAGGACACCTACGGGCTTCTAAAGGCCGCCGTCCATCGAATGGGACGTTAAGCCGTGACCCCCTATACGGGAGAGTCATACCTTGTGCACGTTAAAGAACACACTGGACGGCCTTGACGGGAGGCTACCATCTGTCTCCTAACAGCGGTTCCAGTGGGTCCCCTTCCTCAACTTTCTCTGAGCCTTTGGGGTCCATGTGACCTGGCCATTTAGCCCATGGTGTGCAAAAAAGTGCCTCTCAGAGGTAACCCAATCCAAAAAAACAACTTTTGAATTCGAGGCGAAAACTCCAAAACAGATTTAGAAAGCGACCTCTATAATTCCTCCATACAACTTAATCTGTATCACTTATATCAAATTTTTACTTTCCAAGACGTTTAAGCAAATCAGCCTAATCCCCTAAAACGTGATTATATCTGGAAAACGACTCGACTAAGATGCGTTTAAACTGTGGGCAAAAATCTCGAATCAAGGTCGAAAAGTCAACTGCATAAATGCCTCTTTAGCCTCTTATCTGGATCATTTTGCGTCGTCATTAAAATGAAATATCTTTCTTTAGTATCCATTAAGCCTATTAGCTCATCCCGAAGTGTTCTTAATGGGGAATAGCTGATTTATTATGAAGGGATAAAAGGCATTAGTAAGTCGATTTCCAAGCAGCGAGCAATTGATTAAAGGAGAATATCTCTTTGACGCAAAAATAATGCGGTTAACAGATGAGATTTTTTTCCTCTGGCGTTTGTTGATTGGATTGTTTTACCTCTGAGCAGCACTTTTTTGCACACCATGGGCTAAATGGCCAGGCCACAAGGATCCCGAAGGCTCAGAGAAGGTTGGGGGAGGGGACCCACTGGAACAGCTGTTGGGAGACATATGGTAGCCTCCCGTCAAGGCCATCCAGCGTGTTCTTTAACGGGCACAGGGTATGGCTCTTCCGCACGCGGAGCCACGGCTTAACGTCCCATCCGACGGACGGTGGCCTTTCCAAGCCCATCGGTGTCCCCTACTAACCGTGGGCAGGACATTTTACGGAGATAAATCTCAACGCTGACCCAGCTGGGACTCGAACCTGGGAACTACAGATTACGAGCCTGGCGCGCTACCGACTGAGCCACCCCCGCCCCGTCGTTTGTTGATTATTAAACAGTTTGTTTAGCTGCGGTGAAGTTTATTTTGTGTTAGTGTTTACACCTTTGTTCGATGATTTTTATATAACGATTAAATGGAAGAATTTGTTTCCAATAATAAAAATTTTCTGAGGCAGGATATTGGTGCCGTTGTTTGTCTCTGAGCATAACTTTTGAATAACTATTAGGAGACAGATCGATGACGGAAAATTTCTTTGGAAATGCGTCAGATATGCACTAGTCAAGGCCATCCAGCGTATTCTTTAAAGTGCACAGCATATGGCTCTTCTGCATACGGAGACACGGCTTCACGTCCCATCCGACGGACGGCGACCTTTCCAAGCCCATCGCTGTCCCCTTTCTCACCAAGGGCAGGGCTGCGGTTTAGCGAAGATAAATTTCAACTCCTGTAACATGTCTCCGGATATTGTGGATATGAGGATCACGCAACGCTTTGACTAATTTAAATAACTTGAACAAAAGCGAAAAATGATTCAATTGGTAGCCACCAGGCTCGTAATCTACAGTTCCCAGGTTCGAGTCCCGTCTGGGCCAGCGTTGAGATTTATGTCTCCCTGCCCTCGGTCTGTAGGGCACACCTATAGGCTTGGAAAGGCTGCAGTCCGTCGGATGGGACGTTAAGCCGTGGCCCCGTGTGTAGGAGAGCCATATCTTGTGCACGTTAAAGAACACACTGAATGTCCTTGACGGGAAGCTACCATCTGTCTCCCAACAGCTGTCCTGTGGGTTCCCTTCCCAAATCTTCTCTTTCCTAAACCACTTGGTCCTTGTGACCTGTCCATTTAGCCCATTGTCTGCAAAAAGTACCATTTCAGAGGTAAAACAACCCACCCTAGCAACGCAGATTAGTGGGGAAAGTCTGAATGGGACTAACCCTGGCTTCATGTGCACATTAAAGAACATGCTGCATGGTCTTAACGAAGTATTCATCTGTCTCCAGCAGCTGTAGCTCTGAGCCCTAGGGATCTTTGTAACTGGCCTTTGGGGGACGGGGGTGGCTCAGTCAGTAGCGCGCCAGGCTCGTAATCTGTAGTTCCCAGGTTCGAGTCCCAGCTGGGTCAGCGTTGAGATTTATCTCCGCAAAATTCCCTGTCCTGCCCACGGTCAGTAGGGGACACCGATGGGCTTGGAAAGGCCGCCGTCCGTCGGATGGGACGTTAAGCCGTGGCCCCGTGTGTGGGAGAGAGCCATACCCTGTGAACGTTAAAGAACACGCTGAATGGCCTTGACGGGAGGCTACCATCTGTCTCCCAACAGCTGTTCCAGTGGGTCCCCTCCCCCAACCTTCTCTGAGCCTTCGGGGTCCATGTGACCTGGCCATTTAGCCCATGGTGTGCAAAAAAGTGCCGCTCAGAGGTAAAACAACCTAACCCAACCCGTAACTGGCCTTTGAGTCCATTGTGTGGAAAAAAAAGTGCCTTTCGGAAGTAAAGCTATCATTGTCTCTTAAGTACTTTCACCAGTACATTTGGGGCGGGGGTGGCTCAGTCGGTAGCGCACCAGGCTCATAATCTGCACTTCTCAGGTTCGAGTCCCAGGTGGGTAAGCGGTGAGATTTATCTCCTCAAAACTTCCCGCCCTGACCACGGTCAGTAGGGGACACCGATGGGTTTGGAAAGGCCGCCGTCCGTCGGATGGGACGTTAAGCCGTGACTCCGTGTGTTGGAGAGCCATACCCTGTGCACGACAAAGAACACGCTGGACGGGAGGCTACCATCTGTCTCCCAACAGCTGTTCCTGTGGGTTCCCTCCCTCAACTTTCTCTGAGCCGTCGAGGTCCTTGTGACCTGACCATTTAGCCCATGGTGTGCAAAAAAGTGCCCTCAGAAGTAAAACAACCCAACCAGTACATTTCTATATTATCCAATGGAGTTCCACAATAAAAAATAGCATCTTCCAAGCATTCATTCCCTGCAAACCTCTGGAATCAAGAGCCGAACATCTCAAGAAGCAAAAGCACTTCTCTACTACGTAAAATATTTGTTACGAAAAAAAAGGAAACCACTAAAACGCTCTGATCTTTTCTTTGTCCAACCAATTAGTTCACTACAAAGAGCATCACTTTCCTTAGTTAACACTAGTGAGCTGTTGAGGAACAAACTTCTCTCACTCAACAGCGGGGAATAAAAATGGAGTCCACTTTAGCGCTGACAACATGCAATGCGTAAAGCGAAATCCTCCGCGTGTGGAGCACGCCTCGCGTATCGCCAAACATTGCACTTTACCCCACCGAGACGTCAGTCCGAAGAATCTCTCCTCTGAAGCAGAAATAGCAGTTGGCTTCGTTCCATCTCGTAGACCATTGACCTGGTAAGAACTACCGAAACCTTACCAGCCCTAGGCTGCTGCTTGTGACAAATGGTTGAGTAGACGGCCCCTTCTTCTCCCACGCCACTGTTGCCAATAACCTCATTTTTCCACCCACCCAAATCTCTCCCCTCCTGCCGCATCACTCTTCCATTGTTTGTCCTCTTCCACCTAACTCATTTCCCCTTGACGGAGGTTTCTCCACATCGCTTAGGGATGAGGAGGATTCGTGGAATATATAGATCCGGAGAAAAGGAAGGGAAGATAAGATTCGAAATGAAGATGCTCTCAGAGTAGAATTCTGCACGCTCTCTAAGATGAAGTGGTTTATGTAGATATATTCGGGATATTTTTTCGATATCGATTAATCGATTTGTACGTACGTTGGTTGAGAAAAATTTGCCGTGATATATTTTTTAAACCTTTTGACCTGTTTAACCGACTCAGAGGCACTTTTTAGTACACAATGGGCTAAATGGCGAAGTCAAAAAGACCCCGAAGGCTCAGAGAAGGTTGGGGGAGGTGACCCACTGGAACAGCTGTTGGGAGACAGACGGTAGCCTAGCGTCAATGCCATCCAGCGTGTTCTTTAACGTGCACAGGGTATGGCTCTCCCGCACACGGGGCCACGGCTTAACGTCCCATCCGACGGACGGCGGCCTTTCCAAGCCCATCGGTGGAAACTTAGCGGGAGTTGAGTTGTTTTACATTTGAGCGGCACTTTTTTGCACACCATGGGCTAAATGACAGGTCACATGGACCCCCGAAGGCTCAGAGAAGGTTGGGGGAGGTGACCCACTGGAACAGTTGTTGGGAGACGGATGGTAGCCTAGCGTCAATGCCATCCAGCGTGCACAGGGTACGTCTTTCCTGCACGAGGAGCCATGGCTTAACGTCCCATCCGACGGACGGCGGCCTTTCCAAGCCCATCGGTGTGTCCTGCTGACCGACACAGAGTGGGAATTAGAGGAGATGAATCCCAACGCTCTCACAGTTAGGACTCGAACCTGGGACTGCATATTACGACAACTTCCTCCTCCCCTCATCCCTGAGATATAGGATCCGGAGCTGCACTTCACCAGAATTTGAAACACTACTTATATACTAGTATATGAAGAATTATTTGCTGCTAGATAACAATTTCGTTTTTTGCTATAGCAGTTTGATCCAATGGCTCCGGGTTCGAGTTCCGGATAAGGTTTGGAATTTTTTTTTTCTAGATTGTTCGTCTTTACAGATCTTCGCTTTGGGGTATTTTTAAGGCGCATTGTCATCAACATACTCCTGCCTTATCTATATGGCAAGCTGCTCCTTAAGTGGTCCTTCATTTCTTGATTTTTCGCATTCACATAACATTTTCCTTTTTCAGACGTGTCAAGTAATGTTTAAATATCACAAAAAATTCACCAATCTCGATTACATAAGGATTTGGGTTGGGTTGTTTTACCTCTGAGCGGCACTTTTTTGCACACCATGGGTTAAATGGCCAGGTACATGGACCCCGAAGGCTCAGAGAAGGTTTGGGACCCACTGGAACAGCTGTTGGGAGACAGATGGTAGCCTCCCGTCAAGGCCATCCAGCGTGTTCTTTAACGTGCACAGGGTATGGCTCTCCCGCACACGGAGCCACGGCTTAACGTCCCATCCGACGGACGGCGGCCTTTCCAAGCCCATCGGTGTCCCCTACTGACCGTGGGCAGGGCGGAGAATTTTGCGGAGATAAATCTCAACGCTAACCCAGCTAGGACTCGAACTTGGGAACTACAGAATACGAGCCTGGCGCGCTACCGACTAAGCCACCCCCAAAGGAAGATGAGATAGGGGTAAGTTTAAAAAGAGAAGAAAACTTAGACTTGGAAAATTATTCGTAGCAGTCCGAATTAGAGAGTTCGGATCCATCTCGTAGGCCATTCACCTCCTCGGGTAAGAACTACGGAAACCCTACCGGCCTCAGTCCTCGGGTGACAAATGGTTGAGTAGACGACGGTCCAATCTTTTCCCACGCCAACTGTTGCCAATAACCTCGTCTTCCCATCCACCTAAATCTCTTCCTTCTGCCGCATCACTTTTCCATTACTCGTATTAGAATGGCGATGAAAAGACCCGAGTTCGTTAAACATCTTATTCTCTTCCAACACCATTCTTCAGAGAACTTACTCAGCCAACAAAACAAAACAATTGCCAAACGGTCTTTCCAAGCCCATCAGTGTCCCCTACTGACCGTGGGCAGGGCGGGGAGTTTTGCGGAGATAAGTCTCAACGCTGACCCAGCTGAGACTCGAACCTGCGAACAGCAGATTACGAGTCTGGCGCGCTATCGACTGAGCCACCCCCGCCCCCGAACCTGCGAACTGCAGATTACGAGTCTGGGGCGCTACCGACTGAGCCACCCCCGCCCCCGTACCTGCGAACAGCAGATTACGAGTCTGGCGCGCTACCGACTGGCCACCCCCGCCCCAGAACCTGCGAACTGCAGATTACGAGTCTGGCGCGCTACTGACTGAGCCACCCCCGCCCCAGAACCTGCGAACTGCGGATTACGAGTCTGGCGCGCTACCGACTGAGCCACCCCCGCCCCGAACCTGCGAACAGAAGATTACGAGTCTGGCGCGCTACCGACTGAGCCACCCCCGCCCCCGAAACTGCGAACAGCAGATTACGAGTCTGGCGCGCTACTGACTGAGCTACCCCCGCCCCAGAACCTGCGAACTGCAGATTACAAGTCTGGCGCGCTACTGACTGAGCCACCCCCGCCCCAGAACCTGTGAACTGCAGATTACGAGTCTGGCGCGCTACCGACTGAGCAACTCCCGCTCCGAAATTTACAGGCACCTTGCACCTAATCTCAGGGGCCCATTCCATGCCTCTCAAATTTACGGAGTCCCTGCACCTTAATCTGAGGGACCCATTTTATATCTTTGGTGGCCTTGGTCGTCCGCATGTTCTCTCATGTCTCAGGACAGACTTGCTTGGAGAACTAAATTGCACGGTCTGGTTGGACCTCCGTAGCCCATGGCTGCTTGAGGATGATGATGATGATGTGAGGAATCTATTATTGGCATCAGTGATGAAGACTTAACATATATCCTTCCTTAAAAATAAAAAAAATAAATAAATACCCCCTCAAGCAGCTGCTTGCCACAGAGGTCTGACAGGAGCCTGCCAGTTTATATGCCAGAGTAGAAGATCTGAGAGGATGGCAGGACCTCAACAGAAAAACGACACACACAACCATGCCTTACCCGGGCCTCGAACCCAGGTCCCTTAGATCAGTAGCCAAGCGCGCTAATCACTCGGCCATGGGGCGGCATCCTTCCTTACCTGTTCTTTAGTGGTGGGGATGGCTCAGTCGGTAGCGCGCCAGGCTCGTAATCTGTAGTTCTCAGGTTCGAGTCCCAGCTGGGTCAGCGTTGAGATTTATCTCCGCAAAATTCCCCGCCCTGCCCAAGGTCAGTAGGGGACACTGATGGGCTTGGAAAGGCCGCCGTCCGTCGGATGGGACGTTAAGCCGTGGCCCCGTGTGCGGGAGAGCCATACCCTGTGCACGTTAAAGAACACGCTGGATGGCCTTGACGGGAGGCTACCATCTGTCTCCCAACAGCTGTTCCAGTGGGTTCCCTCCCCCAACCTTCTCTGAGCCTTCGGGGTCCATGTGACCTGGCCATTTAGCCCATGGTGTGCAAAAAAGTGCCACTCAGAGGTAAAACAACCCAACCTGTTCTTCATTTCATAATTGTGCCATTTAAAATTTACAGAATTTGAGAATTGTACAACTAATTTTGACTTGCCCTGCATAAAGATTTTAACAATCTTTTACTGCGAACTGGAAGAAATCAACTTTCCAAAAATTGCAATAAATACGGAGCAGTAATTAAAATATTTGAGGGAGAAGCATTTGCACTGCTTGTGCCGAATGATACTTTTGAGACTAGGAAGGTCGCCGAATGGAACTTGAAGTCGTCACTTTGGTTCACCTAGGCACTAAATGGCCAGGTCACAATGACCCCAAGGATTCAAAACTCGGTAGGGGTGTACTGACTCAGTACACAACTGTTAGGAGACAGATGGAAGCCTCTCTTCAAGGCTATCCAAAGTCTTTTCTAACCTGCATAGGGTATGATTCTCCCGCAAACGGGGCCACGGCTTGAAATCCCATTCGACGGGCGGCGTTTTTTTTTCAAGCCCATCACTGTCCCTCTTCGAACCGTAGGTCGGCAGTCGCCAACGTCGGTTAGCAAAAATCAGTATCAACGTTGGGACAGTTATTAAGCCAAACCCCATATGCAGGGATCCATACTCTATGCACATCAAAGAACACGCTGGATAGGCTTGATGGATACTATCATTTGTTTTCTCACTGTTGTCCAGTGAATCACCTGGCCTAATCTTTTATCATCTTTTGTGACGACTCACAGGCGTAAAAGCATGAAGAAACCAAAATTCATTTCTAAAGGTTTATCACGGATTACTACTGAGTTGTTGTTGTTGTTTTACCTCTGAGCGGCACTTTTTTGCACACCATGGGCTAAATGGCCAGGTCACATGGACCCCGAAGTCTCAGAGAAGGTTGGGGGAGGGGTTGGGTTGGGTTGTTTTACCTCTGAGCGGCACTTTTTTGCACACCATGGGCTAAATGGCCAGGTCACATGGACCCCGAAGTCTCAGAGAAGGTTGGGGGAGGGGTTGGGTTGGGTTGTTTTACCTCTGAGCGGCACTTTTTTGCACACCATGGGCTAAATGGCCAGGTCACATGGACCCCGAAGGCTCAGAGAAGGTTGAGGGAGGGGTTGGGTTGGGTTGTTTTACCTCTGAGCGGCACTTTTTTGCACACCATGGGCTAAATGGCCAGGTCACATGGACCCCGAAGGCTCAGAGAAGGTTGAGGGAGGGGTTGGGTTGGGTTGTTTTACCTCTGAGCGGCACTTTTTTGCACACCATGGGCTAAATGGCCAGGTCACATGGACCCCGAAGGCTCAGAGAAGGTTGAGGGAGGGGTTGGGTTGGGTTGTTTTACCTCTGAGCGGCACTTTTTTGCACACCATGGGCTAAATGGCCAGGTCACATGGACCCCGAAGGCTTAGAGAAGGTTGAGGGAGGGGACCCACTGGAACAGCTGTTGGGAGACAGATGGTAGCCTCCCGTCAAGGCCATCCAGCGTGTTCTTTAACGTACACAGGGTATGGCTCTCCCGCACACGGGGCCACGGCCTAACGTCTCACCCGACGGACGGTGACCTTTGCAAGCCCATCGGTGTCCCCTAGTGACCGTGGGCAGGGCGGGGAATTTTGCGGAGATAAATCTCAACGCTGCCCCAGCTGGGACTCGAACCTGGGAACTACAGATTACGAGCCTGGCGCGCTACCGACTGAGCCACCCCCGCCCCTACTAAGTGCATTATAAACCATAACAACGCAAAAAACATAAAATCATATTCCACCTTCGTCAACAGAGGCTGGGAGAGAGGGCGCCAGGCTCGTAATCTGCAGTTTCTGTGCCAGCGTTGGTATTTATCACCGCTAAGCGTCCACCTTACCCTCGGTCAGCAAGGAGCACGCCGATGGGCTTGGAAAGGCCGCCGTCCGTCGACTGCAATGTTAAGTTGTAGGCCGTGTTGCAGATTCCAAATACCTTGTGCACGTTTAAGAATACGTCGATAGCGTTGACTGGAGGCTACCATCTGGCTCTTAATGGGGTGGCTCAATCGGTAGCGCGCCAGACTCGTAATCTGTAGTTTCCAGGTTTGAGTCCCAGCTGGGTCAGCGTTGAGATTTATCTCCGCAAAAATTTCCTTCCCTGCCCACGGTCAGTAGGGGACACCGATGGTCTTGGAAAGGTCGCCTTCCGTCGGATGGGACGTTAAGCCGTGTGCGGGAGAGCCTATACCCTGTGCACGTTAAAGAACACGCTAGATGGCCTTGACCGGAGGCTACCATCTGTCTCCCAACAGCTCTTCCAGTGGGTCCCCTCCCCCAACCTTCTCTGAACCTTCGGGGTCCACGTGACCTGGCCATTTAGCCCATGGTGTGCTAAAATGTGCCGCTCAGAGGTAAAACAACCCATTCTATTGGATTGTTTTACCTCTGAGCGACACTTTTTTGTACACCATGGGCTAAATGGCCAGGCCACAAGGACCCCGAAGACTCAGAGAAGGTTGGGGGAGGGGACCCACTGGAACAGTTGTTGGGAGACAGATGGTAGCCTCCCGTCAAGGCCATCCAGCGTGTTCTTTAACGTGCACAGGGTATGTCTCTCCCGCACACGGGGCCACGGCTTAAAGTCCCATCCGACGGGGGGCGGGGGTGGCTCAGTTGGTAGCGCGCCAGGCTCGTAATCTGTAGTTCCCAGGTTCGAGTCCCAGCTGGGTCAGCGTTGAGATTTATCTCCGCAAAAATTCCCCGCCCTGCCCACGGTCAGTAGGGGTCACCGATGGGCTAGGAAAGGCCGCCGTCCGTCGGATGGGACGTTAAGCCGTGGCCCCGTGTGCGGGAGAGCCATACCCTGTGCACGTTAAAGAACACGCTGGATGGCCTTGACGGGAGGCAACCATCTGTCTCCCAACAGCTGTTCCAGTGGGTCCCCTCCCCCCCACCTTCTCTGAGCCTTCGGGGTTCTTGTGGCCTGGCCATTTAGCCCATGGTGTGCAAAAAAGTGCCGCTCAGAGGTAAAACAACCCAACAACCCATCCGACGGACGGCGGCCTTTATCAAGCCCATCGGTGTCCCCTACTGACCGTGGGCAGGGCGGAGAATTTTGCGGAGATAAATCTCAACGCTGACCCAGCTGGGACTCGAACCTGGGAACTACAGATTACGAGCCTGGCGCGCTACCGACTGAGCCACCCCGCCTCTAAAACAACCCAACCCAAATTGTCTGCTAATAGCTGTCCATCGTATCCCCTTCCCCAACCTCCTCTAAGCTCTTGGGGTCCTTGTAACCTGAGATTTAGACCTTTGTGTGCAAAAATAAAGTGTTTCTGAGAGGTAAAAAAAAATTAACCGAACTCTCTGTCAACAAATCCGGAGAGTCTATTGATCACTTCCTTCAAATGCAAACAAATAATCACGTCTCCTCGAAGCCTGATTGTATTAACAAGAGACAGCAACATTAAAAACAAACAACAGAGGTTGTTTACATGTTCATTCTAGCATTTGTGTACTCAAGAGAGAAAAGAAAAGAGTAGAAATCTCTAGAACCAGAAAATAGTCCCGTACGTGTGTGGAGAGAGAAATCTAACAACATTTGACGATCTCTACTCAGACCGCGTGACAGCAGCGCCACGGTGCGGAGATTTATAGATCGGTGAGGATGAAATAAGGATAATGTACACACGGAAGAGACCCATCGGTGATCTGGACTGCATTCTTTTTGCCTTCCCATTCTCTTTGGCTCCATGCGAGGAATATCACCCGACAGTTTATACTGCAGAAAACAACTCATCCATATTCCGAAGAAGCGCCCTTCAAGTCCGAAAGAAAAAACAAAAAGCAGAAGGATAGGAGTAGAGAAAAAAACGTTGAGGGGGGGGGGGAGGAGGAGGAGAAGAGGGATTGGGAGAGGAGGAGGAGAGAGAGAGCGTTAGGAGGGATGGAGAAAAGACCATTGGGAGAAAGGACTTTAAAACAAAAGCGACCAAGGTTTGGGACTTTGAAAAACGACTTGGAGAAAATGCCAAGACTTTTCTCTTATTCTTTTCTTTTGCCTTTTCAGTGAGACTTGTGGTCCTTTTCTATCGATTTCCACCTTCATCAACTTGCTTGTCTCGATTCCTTGAAATGGTGTGCGCGTGATTTAGATGGATCGTGAGCGACAGAAAAGTTCTTTCTTTTCTTCTTTTTCTTTTGTTCAGAGGAGGGGTTGATGCTGAGAAAGAAGTAGAGATGTAATATGGGTATTTTAGAGATGAGTGTGTTCAGGGAATGGGGAAATATTAGTGCTACTTAGTAAATCAGTTATTGGTAACTTTGAAGTTTGGATTGCGTTTAATGCTTTCATCTTGGGTCTCTTGACTCGGAGGATGAGGATGATTTTGGGTGTTTTAATCTCTGAGAGGAGTTTTTTACACAGAGTGGTTTAAATAGCCAGGTCACGAGGACACTAAGTGCTCAGAGAAATGTTGGTGTTGGGTTGTTTTACCTCTGAGCGACTCTTTTTTTGCACACAATGGCCTAAATGGACAAGTCACAAAGACCCTGAAGGCTCTGAGAAGGTTAGAGAAAGACGACCCACTCGAGATTTATTAGGAGGCAGGAGATTTATTAGATACGCGCCATCGTTTACCTGCAGTTGCTTCGATTATTCTGCTGATCGTCCTCGTGCATCGTAATCTTTCATTGCCCTTTTTGAGTGGGCGGAGGTGACTCAGTAGGTAGCGCGCCAGGCTCGTTAATCTGTAGTTCCCAGGTTCGAGTGGGGCGGGGCGGAGGTGACTCAGTCGGTAGCGCGCCAAGCTCGTAATCTGTAGTTCCCAGGTTCGAGTCCGAGCTGGGTCAGCGTTGAGATTTATCTCCACAAAAATTCCCCGCTCTGCCCACGGTCAGTGGGGGGACACCGATGGGCTTGGAAAGGCCGCCGTCCGTCGAATGGGACGTTAAAGTGGCCCCGTGTGCAGGAGAGCCATACCGTGTGCACGTTAAAGAACACGCTGGATGGCCTTGACGGGAGGCTACCATCTGTCTCCCAACAGCTGTTCCAGTGGGTCCCCTCCCCCAACCTTCTCTGACCCTTCGGGGTCCTTGTGGCCTGGCCATTTAGCCCATGGTATGCAAAAAAGTGCCGCTCAGAGGTAAAACAATCCAATCCAATGCACACAATGGCCTAAATGGACAAGTCACAAAGACTCCGAAGGCTCTGAGATGGTTAGGGAAAGGCGACCCACTCGAGATTTATTAGGAGGCAGGAGATTTATTAGATACGCGCCGTCGTTTACCTGCAGTTGCTTCAATTATTCTGCTGTTCGTCCTCATGCATCGTAATCTTTCATTGCTCTTTTTGAGTGGGGACGGGGGTGACTCAGTAGGTAGCGCGCCAGGCTCGTAATCTGTAGTTCCCAGGTTCGAGTCCCAGCTGGGTCAGCGTTGAGATTTATCTCCGCAAAACTCCCCACTTCCGTCAAGGCCATTCAGCGTGTTCTTCAACGTGCACAGGGTATCGGTCTCCCCCACATGGGCTACCATCCGACGGATGGTAGCCAATCGGTATCCTATATCTAAGGACAGGATGGGTGTTTAGCGGAGATAAATCTCAACCCTCGCTCAGGTGGGACTCGAACCTGGAAACTGCAGATTACGAGCCTGGGTGCTGCCGGCTGAGCCAAATGCCTCCCCTTTGGGTAGGGGAATGAGCCCACTGGACAGCGAATAGGGGACAAATGGGGAATACTCTCCCCAAGGTCAACCGGTGTGTTCTTTAACGTACACAGGGTATGGCTATGTACAGTCGCTCAAAAAAGTATCCGAACACTATGGTTGATTACAGAATTCAGAAAAAATATCTGGCACCGATTTTTTTAGAAATTAGTGATCTGGCAACCTTCGTGTCACGTGGTTGCCAGATCACTAATTTCTAAAAAAGTTGCCAGATATTTTTTCTGAATTCTGTAATCAACCATAGTGTTCGGATACTTTTTTGAGCGACTGTAGGTGGTCATATTATTTTGATACTAGATCGTGTGGGCTCACTCACGGAAATATTGAGCGTGTGCAGTTACCGTTCACAGCAAACTGGAGTGGTTGCGGTTGATGTTCACAGCACATTGGATCGTGTGAGCTCACAAAGACCTGGATCGTGTGGGCTCACTCACGGAAATATTAAGCGTGTGCAGTTACCGTTCACAGCAAACTGGAGTGTGTGCAGTAACTGGAGTGTGTGCAGTAACTGCACACGCTTCAGTTTGCTGTGAAACGGCAAACTGGAGCGTGTGAAAACTGTGAACGGCAAACTGGAGCGTGTGCAGTAACTGGAGCGTGTGCAGTAACTGCACACGCTCCAGTTTGCTGTGAACGGTAACTGTAGCGTGTACAGTTGCTGTACACGCTCCAGATATTTTTCCTGAATTCTGTAATCACGTGACACGAAGGTTGCCAGATCACTAATTTCTAAAAAAAAAATCGTTGCCAGATATTTTTTCTGAATTCTGTAATCAAACGTAGTGTTCGGATATTTTTTTGAGCGACTGTACATATATTTAAACACACACACACACATCCCAGATTTTGTTCAGTTGTCAAAATTTTCTGACAAGACCGTTGTTTTCTCTCATCGAATGAAATTCGAAATGAAACAAAACACCTAAAACTGTCACCATTCCAGATTCCAGGGCTGTCTCCTAGCAACAGGTTTCTTGAGAGAGAGAAAAAAAAAAACTTCCCCCACATTAAAAAAAAGAGCAGAAACTTGTTAACAAATCCCATAACCGAAAGGACAAGCATTTTCTCTTCCCCCACCCCCACCCCTTTCTGGGTGATAAATAAGTCCGCAAGCAAACAACTGACTAGTACAAGGAGTCCGCATCACAGAACGCAGAGAGGAACTGGATCCGAAGAAATAAAACAGAAAAAACCCACAAAGCTAATAACCACTGCAACTTCTGATATTTGAGGTGTCTGATCCTCCGTTCGTCACTGTATCCTTCCATTTACAAACCTTAATCTGACCCAGCCGTTGCCTATTGGGAGACTGAAGGATGTGCTCTAACATTTACTCGGAGCAGCAGCAGCGTGGGCTGACGAAGGAGGAGATATAACATCCCTATGTCAAACCATTTCTCTTCATTATGGTCAGAAACACATTACCAAAGTTGGCCCTACACTGGGTATCGGAGACGATGAGCTTTAAATTGGTTGCTGTGGCAACGCAAAAACATTACTCTGATGCTCCTCTGTCAGTGGTTGGCTCTTTGATGGTCGAGGCCTTTCACGAGCAGATATGGAGGATTGCGTGTAGAGAGAATTTTCCTTCACCTGCGAATTGTGCTGAAGTAATATCATCTTCTGCATGGAACTACTTTCTACAGAGTAGTGTCTCTCACAGAAGGTCAAGTGTGCGACGGCGGTAGAATTTATAGATTTATTTTAGATCGCATTTTGTGATTAGATTAACTTTGTGTCATATTTATTCACATAGTAGTGTATACTTCTACAATAAAATAGCTCCCCCCCTCTCCAAATCCGTATTAAGTAATAGGTCGAATACCATTATCACAACAACTATACCAGAATGTACCAGGCTTGATATTTATCTCGCTAAACAACTTCACCCTTTTCGGTGAGAAAGGGCACACCAAAGGGCTTGGAAAGGCCGTCCGTCGGGTGCGATGTTAAGCCGTTTCAAACATGTGGGAGGGCCATACCCTATGTACACTGGATGGCCTTGACGAGAATCAAGGTCATCTAGCGTACATAGGGTTTGAATTTTTGTTTGTAATGCAGCGTACCAACAAAGTGAAAGTGATACAACAACAAATCCTAGAGGGGGCGGGGGTGGTTCAGTCGGTAGCGCGCCAGGCTCGTAATCTATAGTTCCCAGGTTCGAGTCCCAGCTGGGTCAGCATTGAGATTTATCTCCGCAAAATTCCCCGCCCTGCCCACGGTCAGTAGGGGACACCGATGGGCTTGGAAAGGCCGCCGTCCGTCGGATGGGACGTTAAGCCGTGGCCCCGTGTGCGGGAGAGCCATACCCTGTGCACGTTAAAGAACACGCTGGATGGCCTTGACGGGAGGCTACCATCTGTCTCTCAACAGCTGTTCCAGTGGGTCCCCACCCCCAACCTTCTCTGAGCCTTCGGGGTCCATGTGACCTGGCCATGTAGCCCATGGTGTGCAAAAAAGTGCCGCTTAGAGGTAAAACAACCCGCAACTAATGTATATTTCATAAATGCCTCATTTTTACAGAAAGGAAACGATGATAAATGCAGAAACGAAACACGGTTAAATGCAGTTTCATTTTAATACCTGATACATATAGATCAGTAGATTCCAATCTTTTTCACCTTAACTTTTTTTTTTCGTCTTCCTTCATGGGATGCTGTGTTTATTTTCGGTGTAGCCGATATTCTGTTTAATCTGTTTCCGATTTACAAGGAACCTTAAGGAAAAGAGTCCAGAATCCTTTTGCCACCGGGTTAGACGGAGCTGTTCGATGGCCCTCAGAAAAAATAAATAAAAGGCATTGAGAGAAAGTGGGCAATTTGTGGCATGACTGTCTTAGGTTCGAGTCCCGGTTAAGGCATGGATGGGTTGGGTTGTTTTTTTTCTGAGTGGCACTTTTTTGCACACAATGGGCTAAATGGCCAGGTCACATGGACCCCGAAGGCTCAGAGAAGGTTGGGGGAGGGGACCCATTGGAACAGCTGTTGGGACGCTGTTCCAGTGGGTCCCCTCCCCCAACCTTCTCTGAGCCATCCGTCGATGGTAGCACACCGTCAAGTCCATTCAGCGTGTTCTTTAACGTGCACAGGGTATGTCTCTCCCGCACACGGGACCACGGCTTAACGTCCCATCCGACGGACGGCGGCCTTTCCAAGTCCATCGGTGTCCCCTACCGACCGTGGGCAGGGCGGGGAATTTTGCGGAGATAAATCTCAACGCTGACCCAACTGGGACTCGAACCTGGGAACTACAGATTACGAGCCTGGCGCGCTACCGACTGAGCCACCCCCGCCCCAAGGCATGGATGGTTGCGTTGTCTTTCTGCTGAGGTGTCGCCATCCTTACAGATCTTCTCTATGGCGTATTAAATTGACAGGCTCCTCTCAGACCTCTGTGTCAAGCACCTGCTTGAGGGGATATTTATTTATTTATTTATTTATTTATTTGCTGTGCGTGCACAGGTAGTTTACTTATTACGGACTGTCCGGGACACGCAGCCAAGGCTTAACCTCCCATTCGACGGACGGCGGCCTTTCCAAGCCCACCCATACTGACCGAGCATCATGGGGCTAAATGGCCAGGTCACATGGACCCCGGAATCTTAGAGAAGGTTGGGGAGGGAACCCACTGGAACAGCTGTTGGGAAACAGATGATAGCATCCGTCAGGGCGGGGAGTGTTCCGGAGATGAATCTCAACGCTGGCTCAAGTGAGACTCGAACCTGGGAACTGCAGATTACGAGCCTGGAGAGCTACCAAGTAAGTATCCTCCGCCCCAATTAGGCTAGGACTCTACAATGTATCCCAAGAGAAATTCGTTTCCTGCTAAACACGATTTTATTTTACACGAATTTCCTGAAGAGCGCATCTACCGCATTAGACTGGGTTTATTTCGTATCTTAACTTTATTAGTTCGGAATTCTGGGCCCCCAAAAGTGCCCTCTTCGGCAGTGAAGCACCCCTGAAAACAGAAAAACACAGACTTTGCACTACTGCTATTAAACTATGAAATCTCAAATATAACTGCACATCACATACGACGAACTGGGTTGTTTTGTTTTACCTCTGAGCGGCACTTTTTGGCACACCATGGGCTAAATGGCCAGGTCACATGGACCCCGGAGACTCAGAGAAGGTTGGGGAAGGGGACCCACTGGAACAGCTATTGGGAAACAGATGATAGCATCCCGTCAAGGCCATCCAGCGTGTTCTTTAACGCGCACAGGATATGGCTCTCCCGCACACGGAGCCACGGCTTAACGTCCCATCCGACGGACGGAGGCCTATACCCCCCCCCCCCCCCTACTGACCAAGGACAGGGCGGGGAATTTTTCGGAGATAAATCTCAGCGCTGACCCAGCTGGGACTCGAACCTGGGAGTAACAGATTACGAGTCTGGAGAGCTACCGACTGAGCCACCCCCGCCCCCGACGAACTGGAGCAGGCGTAAATCGATCAATGAGTTCAAAACGCCAATTGAATAATACCAACACTCCAAGCGTCTGCCATTTCCTTCCTTTCACTTGAACGTTAGCCGAACCGCTCCCGAGATTTTTATACCGCTCCCCTGATCAATGTATCATCAACAAACTGTACTTACTCCTTGGTAGGTTGTAGCGGAAGGCAACAACAACAGCAGCCAGACCGGAGCACTTGATTGATGACGTATTTCCGGTAGCTATCGATTGACACTATCTTTATTTTTAACTTTTGTGAGGGGGCGAACTTCGCTAGCAGCGATTCTCTCGCTAATCCTATTTGACCAAAAAAAGGAGAGGGGGCGTTAATTCAGCCCCCGCCCCCCCGCATATTTATTATTATTTAAGGGTTGGATTTTGTTTTTTCTGAGCGGCGGGGCGGGAGTTGGCTCAGTCGGTAGCACGCCAGACTCGTAATCTGCAGTTCCCAGGTTAGAGTACAGTGGCTCAAATAAATATCCGAACACCATGGTTGATTACAGAATTCAGAAAAAATATCTGACAACAATTTTTTTTTAGAAATTAGTGATCTGGCAACCTTCGTGTCACGTGATTACAGAATTCAGGAGAAATATCTGGAGCGTGTACAGCAACTGTACACGCTCCAGTTACCGTTCACAGCAAACTGGAGCGTGTGCCACGGCACTACTGCACACGCTCAATATTCCGTGAGTTAGCCCACACGATCCAGTATCAAAATAATATGACCACCTACAGTCGCTCAAAAAAGTATCTGAACACTATGGTTGATTACATAATTCAGAAAAAATATCTGGCAATGATTTTTTTTTAGAAATTAGTGATCTGGCAACCACGTGACACGAAGGTTGCCAGATCACTGATTTCTAAAAAAAAATCGTTGCCAGATATTTTTTCTGAATTCTGTAATCAACCATAGTGTTCGGATACTTTTTTGAGCGATTGTACCATCTTGAGATTTATCTCTGCAAAATCTCCACCATGCCTTTGTTCAGTAGGGAACACCGATGGGCTAAGAAAGTCCGCCGTCAGTCGAATGGGACGTTAAGTCGTGGCCCCGTGTGCGGGAGAGCGTTACTTTGTGCAGTTTAAAGAACACACTGGATGGCTGACGGGATCTGTCTCGTAGCAATAGTCTAGTAGGTTCCCTCCCCCAACCTTCTCTGAGCCGTCGGGGTCCTTGTGACCTGACCATTTAGCCCATTGTGTGCAAAAAAAAAGTGCAGCTCAGAGGTAATTCTATTCTGCTATCTCTTGATATCTCGGGTCGTCTCCCTTCCCCTCGTCTTCCACCCCAGGGTGAAATTCTACCGAAATAGCCATAAAGTAGATCGTTAACACTCACTGCAAAAATTCCCACTGACCTCCCAAAATGACCATGCCATCAGACTAGGGGCGGGGGTGGCTCAGTCGGTAGCGCGCCAGGCTCGTAATCTGTAGTTCCCAGGTTCGAGTCCCAGCTGGGTCAGCGTTGAGTTTTATCTCCGCCAAATTCCTCGCCCTGCCCACGGTCAGTAGGGGACACCGATGGGCTTGGAAAGGCCGCCGTCCGTCGGATGGGACGTTAAGCCGTGGCCCCGTGTGCGGGAGAGCCATACCCTGTGCACGTTAAAGAACACGCTGGATGGCGTTGACGGGAGGCTACCATCTGTCTTCCAACAGCTGTTCCAGTGGGTCCCCTCCCCCAACCTGCTCTGAGCCTTCGGTGTCCATGTGACCTGGCCATTTAGCCCATGGTGTGCAAAAAAGTGCCGCTCAGAGGTAAAACAACCCAACCCAACCATCAGACTATGCCAGTTAATTCATCTAGCCGTTATGACCATGCCAACAGACATTGCCAATTAGTTCATCACAAAAAAAGTCTAATTTAAGACAACACTATAAATATGCAATAAATACGTACACCGAACAAAACATTTTGACCAGTGCGTCTTTATGCAAATCAAAGCAACTGCAGGTAAACAGTGGCGCGTGTGAAGATCATAAAACGGTATAAATAACACCTGACACTGAGCTCTGTTAATCAGTGTTATTCTTGTTCTTCAGATGGGAAAGGCAGCGGACTTAAATGAGTTTGACAAAGGCAAAGTTGTAATGGCCAGACAACTGGACTTTACAATTTGGCCAGCATTTCCGAGGTGGCAAGGCTTATGGGGTGCTCACGGTCAGCCATAGTTAGTACCTTCAAAAAGTGGTCTGACGAGGGAAAAACCATGAACCACCCGCAAGATGTGGAACGACCATGGCTCATCAATGCTAGATGTGAGTAAAGGCTATCCCATAAGGTACGAGCCAACAGAAGGGATACTGTGGGTTGGGTTGTTTTACCTCTGAGCGGCACTTTTTTGCACACCATGGGCTAAATGGCCAGGTCACATGGACCCCGAAGGCTCAGAGAAGGTTGGGGGAGGGGACCCACTAGAACGACTGTTGGGAGACAGATGGTAGCCTCCCGTCAAGGCCATCCAGCGTGTTCTTTAACGTGCCCAGGGTATGGCTCTCCCGCACACGGGGCCACGGCTTAACGTCCCATCTGACGGACGGCGGCCTTTCCAAACCCATCGGTGTCCCCTACTGACCGTGTGCAGGGCGGGGAATTTTGCGGAGATAAATCTCAACGCTGACCCAGCTGGGACTCGAACCTGGGAACTACAGATTACGAGCCTGGCGGGCTACCGACTGAGCCACCCCCGAAGGGATATTGTGGAGCAAATCGCCAGTAATTTGAATGCTGATGAAGGGAGTAATGTATAGCGAACCCTGCTGAAAATGGGGCTGTGTAGCCGCAGACTACTCCGAGTGCCCATACTAACCTTGGTTGACCATCGAAAACACCTACAATGGGCACGCAAGCATCAAAACTAGACTGGGAATTTTTGCGGAGATAAATCTCAATGCTGACCCAGCTGAGACTCGAACCTGGGAACTACAGATTACGAGCCTGGCGCGCTACCGACTGAGCCACCCCCGAAGGCATACTGTGGAGCAACTCGCCAGTAATTTGAATGCTGGTAACGGGAGTAATGTATAGCGAACCCTGCTGAAAATGGGGCTGTGTAGCCGCAGACTACTCCGAGTGCCCATGCTAATCTTGGTTGACCATCGAAAACACCTACAATGGGCACGCAAGCATCAAAACTAGACTTTGCGTGATTGTAAAAAGGTCGTCTGGTCCGACGAATCTCGTTTCCTATTGCACCATGTGGACAGCCGGGTATGTGTGCGTTGTTTACCTGGGGAAGTGTTGGCACCAGGATGCACCATGGGACGAAAAACAGCCAGTGGCGAAAGTGTAATGTTTTGGGCAATGTTCTGCTGGGAAAACCTGGGTCCAGTCATTCATGTACAGGAACCTGTGATGTTTACCACCAACGTCAGCATCATTGCAAACCAGGTACATCCTTACATGGCAATGGTATAGCCCTTTAGTAGTGAATTCTTTGAGCAGTATAATGCGCCATGCCACATTGCCCGGATTGTTTGAGAATGGTTCGTGGAACATGAGGAAGACTTCCAGGTATTGCCCTGGCCTCCAAATTCCCATTTTTTGGGGGGGCGGGGGGGGCTCAGTCAGTAGCACCCCAGGCTCGTAATCTGTAGTTCCCAGGTTCGAGTCCCAGCTGGGTCAGCGTTGAGATTTATCTCCGCAAAATTCCCCGCCCTGCTCACGGTCACTAGGGGACACCGATGGGCTTGGAAAGGCCGCCGTCCGTCGGATGGGACGTTAAGCCGTGGCCCCGTGTGCGGGAGAGCCATACCCTGTGCACGTTAAAGAACACGCTGGATGGCCTTGACGGGAGGCTACCATCTGTCTCCCAACAGCTGTTCCAGTGGGTCCCTTCCCCCAACCTTCTCTGAGCCTTCGGGGTCCATGTGACCTGGCCATTTAGCCCATGGTGTGCAAAAAAGTGCCGCTCAGAGGTAAAACAACCCAACCCAATCCATTTTTTTTTTTATCCGAACACTATGTCTAAATCTGATCATTTTTCCATTTCGAGCATCTGTGGTTTGTGTTGGAACAGCATATCCGATCTGCGGCAGCTCAACCACGTAACTTACAAGAGTTAAAGGATCTGCTGGTAACGTGTTAGTACCAGATACCACAAGTGTCTCTTGTAGCGTCCATGCCTCGCCGGGTAAGAATTGTTTTGGCGGCATGTGAATGTTTTGGCTCTTCGGTGTATGTATAAACACTGGAAGATTTGAACCCCTTGGCACAAAATGTTAAAACCAATATTTTTAATTCAATAATCAAGTCCTGTAACAAAAAACACTTCAAATAATTTTGGTTCCCCTTAGTGGGATTCGAACCCATGTGTTCCGGAAGCATGCCCTAGACGTCATAACCGCTAGACACCAGACACTAGCCGTTTTCTTCAACAATACGATTTTGATGTTCTTATGTTCTTATTCACATCTAAACCGTCCCATGGCCGAGTGGTTAGCGCGCTTGGCTACTGATCTAAGGGACCTGGGTTCGAGCCCCGGGTAAAGCATGGATGTATGTGTCGTTTTTCTGCTGAGGTCCTGCCATCCTCTCAGACCTTCTACTATGGCATATAAACTGAAAGACTCCTGTCAGACCTCTGTGGCAAGCAGCTGCTTGAGGGGTATTATTCACATCTAGAAAGAAATCTTTTTCTGAAAGTTTGTACTAAAAATTCGCAATTTTATGATAAATAAAGTTATTATTATTGTTCTTAGGTAAAAAATAAAAATAATCTAGTGAGATACGACATGAGGATCAAAAGCAAAAAGATAAAATTACGAGGATATGTCAGAAATTAAGATTAAAAGTTTGTTCCCTGACAGAATAAACTTCTGGTGTTGTGCCACCACAGAATATTAGCACCAAATAGTGTCAGTAACAGCCAGGGCTGTGAGTGCATAGCTAGAGGTGCTGTGTTTCTATAGTAAGCTGCAGATCCGGGCAGTATTTGCTTTCTGTGGGCACAGTAGATCCAACAGATGGAAATCTGGGAAATCTTTGTGGTTGTGTATTTCTCGGATGTCTTGTCAGTGCAACATGAGAGGAAACGGCGTCTTGAGTTCAAAAATGGTCGTATGATTTTAGTGGATCAGGATCTCGATATTTGGCAATGAGCAATTCCGCTCATCACCTGTCATAGAGTTCATTTGATTCATCAGTAGAGCAATAATTCTTAGAACTAACCGGATGGATGGGGACTAAGATGACTTCCTTCATGTTTTTCTTAGTGATGATTGAGAATTAATGTATCCCACTGACTAGACCACGAACTAAACAATGTTTCCCACTGACCAGGAGGAACAAAAAAATGTTTCCCGTTGACCAGGCGAAAAACTAAGTAAATGTTTGTCATTCAACAGGCTGCAACTAAATGATGTTTCATGATAACCAGAAAGTGAACTAAACAATGTTTCATGATAACCAGAAAGTGAACTAAACAACGTTTCGTGATAACCAGAAAGTGAACTAAACAAATTTTCGTGATAAACAGAAAGTGAACTAAACATTTCGTGATAAACAGAAAGTGAACTAAACAACGTTTCGTGATAACCAGAAAGTGAACTGAACAACGTTTCGTGATAACCAGAAAGTGAACTAAACAACGTTTCGTGATAACCAGAAAGTGAACTAAACAACGTTTCGTGATAACCAGAAAGTGAACTAAACAATGTTTCGTAATAACCAGAAAGTGAACTAAACAACGTTTCGTGATAACCAGAAAGTGAACTAAACAACGTTTCGTGATAAACAGAAAGTGAACTAAACAACGTTTCGTGATAAACAGAAAGTGAACTAAACAACGTTTCGTGATAACCAGAAAGTGAACTAAACAACGTTTCGTGATAACCAGAAAGTGAACTAAACAACGTTTCGTGATAACCAGAAAGTGAACTAAACAACGTTTCGTGATAACCAGAAAGTGAACTAAACAATGTTTCGTAATAACCAGAAAGTGAACTAAACAATGTTTCGTGATAACCAGAAAGTGAACTAAACAATGTTTCGTAATAACCAGAAAGTGAACTAAACAATGTTTCGTGATAACCAGAAAGTGAACTAAACAACGTTTCGTGATAACCAGAAAGTGAACTAAACAATGTTTCGTGATAACCAGAAAGTGAACTAAACAACGTTTCGTGATAACCAGAAAGTGAACTAAACAACGTTTCGTGATAACCAGAAAGTGAACTAAACAACGTTTCGTGATAACCAGAAAGTGAACTAAACAAAGTTTCATGATAACCAGAAAGTGAACTAAACAATATTTCCCACTGACCAGATTGCAAAATAAACAATGATCCTCACTGACCAGATTGCAAAATAAACAATGATCCTCACTGACCAGATTGCAAAATGAACAATGATCCCCACTGACTAGATCGTGAACTAAACAATATTTCTAACTGACCAGGCTACTAACGAAACTGTTTTCCACTGCCCTGATCGTGAAATAAAAAATATTTTTAACTGACCAGGCTACTAACGAAACTGTTTCCCACTGCCCTGATCGTGAAATAAACAATATTTTCTCCTAACCAGGCCGCAAACTAAGCAATGTTTCCCACAGGTCACTAAATAAATAATGTTACCCACTGTGGACTAAACAATATTTCCTTTCGACCAAACCACGAATTAAACAATATTTCCCATTAATCAGGGAGTTAACTAAAAGATGTTTCCCACTGACCAAAGCTCTAACTAAACAACGTTTCCAACTGACCGGGCTACGAATTAAACAATGTTTCCCAGACATGAACTAAACAATATTTCCCATCGATCAGGCCACGAACTATGCAATGTTTTGCACAGACCAGGCTGCGAACTAAGCAATTCATTCCCCCATTAACCAGATCATAAGCTAAACAACGTTTTCCACCGACCATGCTTCGAATTCAAAAATGTTTCCAACTGACCAG
The DNA here is from genome assembly GCA_038380435.1 of Ryuthela nishihirai. NCBI lineage: Eukaryota > Metazoa > Arthropoda > Arachnida > Araneae > Heptathelidae > Ryuthela > Ryuthela nishihirai. The sequence goes on from JAWZYU010000013.1 coordinate 35,736,566, forward strand.
GCCACTGACCCAATTACGAACCAAAAAATATTTCCCACTGAACAGACCATGAATTAAATGCTTCCTACTGACCAGGTTGCAAACTTAGCAGTATTTCCCACTCAATAGGCCACGAATTAAACAATGTTCCCCACTGACCATTAAAGGTGCTAACTAAACAAAGTTTCCCACTGACCAGTCTACGAATTAAACAATGTTTCCCCCTGACCAGGGAGCTAACTAAACGAAGTTCCGCACTGACCAAGGTGCTAACTAAACAAATTTTCCCACTGACCAGTCTACGAATTAAACAATGTTTCCCCCTGACCAGGGCGCTAACTAAACGAAGTTCCTCACTGACCAAGGTGCTAACTAAACAAAGTTTCCCACTGACCAGACTATGAATTAAACAATGCTTCCCTCTGACCAGGGCGCTAACTAAACGAAGTTCCGCACTGACCAAGGTGCTAACTAAACAAAGTTTCCCACTGACCAGACTATGAATTAAACAATGTTTCCCCCTGACCAGGGCGCTAACCAAACGAAGTTCCGCACCGACCAAGGTGCTAACTAAACAAAGTTTCCCACTGACCAGACTATGAATTAAACAATGTTTCCCTCTGACCAGGGCGCTAACTAAACGAAGTTCCGCACTGACCAAGGTGCTAACTAAACAAAGTTTCCCACTGACCAGACTATGAATTAAACAATTCAATTACGAACATTTCAATGATTGTACTATTCAATTAAACAATTCAATTACTAACATTTCAATGATTTACTTGTATTAATGTACCAATTTCGAAATCTCATTGATATTATAATCTTAAGTGAAATTTGGGTAAAGGATGATGAAGTTGTAAATTATAAAATTGATGGTTATCAGCAATTTTTTAGGAGTAGGCAATATAATAAATCAGGAGGAATTGTAGTTTATGCAAATGTTACGAAGTTTAGTTTTTGTGATTGTAATGTAAATATGAAAACTGCAGAGAATATTAATCTATTTGACTGTAACACAGGTATATATTTATGTGCTATATATCGTTCTTATGAATACTCCGTCAAAGAATACATAACTGAATTTAGTAGTACTTTGCAAAATATTAAAAATAATAAGCTAATAATAATTGGGGATATAAATCTTAATCTATTAAGCAACAGCTCGGAGGTGTCAGATTATCTTGATGTAATGTCTTTAAATGGTTTAAAGTCTTTTGTGAATATTGCTACGAGATCTACTTTTTCCTCTCATACTTGTATAGATCATGTATTTATACGAGATAAGAATAATGATTATACGTACAATACAGCTGTCTTCCAAAATGATCATTATCCAATATTTGTAAGCGTAAGTGGGAAAAAATTTTTTTCTAACCCTAAACCTTTAGTGAAAAGCTGTATAGATTATAATTTATTCGAGAAATATATTAAAGAATATAAATGGAACAATGAAGATGATAAAACTGATGATGTAAATGCATTATATAATAAATTCATATACATGATAAATGAGGCCAAAACTGTAAGTACTAAAGTTACTAAAAACAATAATGTTTTGGGTCCTACTCAGAGGAGCGAAAACAAATGGATAACAAATGAAATTATAATTTTAGCAAAAGAAAAGCAAAAATTATACAACAAATATAAAAAACGCCCTTTTGATAAATCGCTTGAAAAGCAATATAAATCATTAAGAACTCAACTAACAAATAAAACTAGGTATGCAAAAAAACTTCATTATTTAAAAGAGTTCCATAATTGTAATAGTGATGTGAAAAAGCAATGGGCAACAATAAATAGTATTTTAGGGATCGAAAAAAAACCTGAGATATATCCTTCAAAAAATGTTGATGAAGATCTAGCAAATAAATTTAATGCACATTTCATAGAAGTTAACCAGGGGTATCAATATACTACAAATAATTTTAATTCTGAAATTGACAAATATGTAAACCATAATGATAACTCAATGGTTCTGTTTGAAGCAGATCAAACGGAACTAAACAATATAATATCACAATTGAATAATAAGAAATCATGTGGTTATGATGAAATAAATGCCCATATGTTAAAAATTGTTTTTAAATATAAACCTCATATTTTTGTATAAATTGTAAATTTATCTTTTTCTACTGGAATGTTCATAGATGCTTTAAAAATTGCTAAAGTAAAGCCAATTTACAAAAAAGGTAAAAACACGGATTTTAATAATTATAGACCAATTTCCATACTCCCTATCTTTTCAAAAATTATTGAAAAACTCATGAAAGAGAGATTAATGAAATTTCTATCGAAATATAATTTCTTATCAAATAAACAGTTTGGATTTAGAGATAAATTGGGTACAGAACATGCTATGTTACAACTTACCGGCAACATCTATAACAGTGTAAATGAAAACAGGAAAACGTTAGCCTTATTTATAGACATAAAAAAAGCTTTCGACACAATAAATCATGAAATTTTAATGCAAAAATTAAGTATAATAGGAATAAGGGGACTTGCTTTCAATTGGTTTAAATCATATTTGGAAAACAGGAAACAATATGTGGCTATACATAAACTGGAAAGTAATATGCTTGTTTTGAATGGTGGTGTACCGCAAGGTTCTATTCTTGGACCAGTATTGTTTTTAATATATATTAATGATTTTTGCAATTTAAATTTATTTGGCAAAATCACACCTTATGCGGAAGACACAGCGATAGTGTACTCGACTGAAACTAATAGTGAGTTAATGTTCAAGATAAACAATGACTTAAAAAGCATAAGAAACTGGTTTAGTAGTAATAAACTGCAAATAAATGTGGAAAAAACTAATTTTATCTATTTCGGCTTATTGAATACAAGTAAAGAGGTTGTCATAAAATACCATAATTCTGGTTGTAATTTGGTAAATGGTTGTGTATGTAAAACTATCGAACAAGTTGAATGGAAGAAACAAGTAGATACAGTGTGTAAAAAATTAAGATTTATTTTGTACAAGTTATATTATTTTAAATCATGTTCTCATAAGAAGTTGTTAATTTTAGTTTATTTCGCTTGGGTTCACTCAATTTTAAGCTATGGAATCACACGTTGGGGGGGGGGGCGGAGATTATATATCAAACCTACTCCCTCTAGTGAAATTGCAAAATAAAATTGTAAAACTAGTTTCAAATAGCAATATTAGCAATGTAAATTATCATTACATAAGCAATAATATATTACCCTTGAGAAAGTTATATTTATATAGAAGTCTTTTGTATCTACATAAAAACAACAATTGGATCGAAAAACGGTTCATCCCATACGATACCAGATGTTCTACAAACATGTTTCATGTTGTGAAATCAAAAAAAGAAATCATGCATAAGCATTTCAATTTTATTGCACCAAAATTATATAATTCTTTACCAAATAGTGTAAAAGAAGAAAAAAGTGATTGTAATTTTAAGAAAAAAACCAAACTTTTTTTGGTAAATACTGAAGATATTGAAGACGCTTTTAATGTAATTTCTTAGTTTTTTTATCCATTGCCAAGATTTTCGTTTACAGTAGAATTTTGTTTTTCTAATCTGTAAGAGTTGTTTTGTAACTCCTAGATTACACAGAAATACTTGTAAAATGTATGTTTGTGTGTGTTTTGTTTTTATTTTTTTTTTATTTTTAATCGTTTTTTTTTATTTTATTTTATATTATTTCCTTTTGCTATTTTCCATCCAAATTTGATGGTAAATTTTTGTGTGTAATGTTTCTGTAAATGAGAATGGAAATAAATATTATTATTATTATAATGTTTCCCTCTGACCAGGGCGCTAACTAAACGAAGTTCCGCACTGACCAAGGTGCTAACTAAACAAAGTTTCCCACTGACCAGACTATGAATTAAACAATGTTTCCCTCTGACCAGGGCTCTAACTAAACGAAGTTCCGCACTGACCAAGGTGCTAACTAAACAAAGTTTCCCACTGACCAGTCTACGAATTAAACAATGTTTCCCCCTGACCAGGGAGCTAACTAAACGAAGTTCCGCACTGACCAAGGTGCTAACTAAACAAAGTTTCCCACTGACCAGACTATGAAATAAACAATGTTTCCCTCTGACCAGGGCGCTAACTAAACGAAGTTCCGCACTGACCAAGGTGCTAACTAAACAAAGTTTCCCACTGACCAGACTACGAATTAAACAATGTTTCCCCCTGACCAGGGCGCTAACTAAACGAAGTTCCCCACTGACCAAGGTGCTAACTAAACAAAGTTTCCCACTGACCAGACTATGAATTAAACAATGTTTCCCTCTGACCAGGGCGCTAACTAAACGAAGTTCCGCACTGACCAAGGTGCTAACTAAACAAAGTTTCCCACTGACCAGACTACGAATTAAACAACGTTTCCCCCTGACCAGGGCACTAACTAAACGAAGTTCCCCACTGACCAAGGTGCTAACTAAACAAAGTTTCCCACTGACCAGAATATGAATTAAACAATGTTTCCCTCTGACCAGGGCGCTAACTAAACGAAGTTCCGCACTGACCAAGGTGCTAACTAAACAATGTTTCCCACTGACCAGACTATGAATTAAACAATGTTTCCCTCTGACCAGGGCGCTAACTAAACGAAGTTCCACACTGACCAAGGTGCTAACTAAAAAAAGTTTCCCACTGACCAGTCTACGAATTAAACAATGTTTCCCCTTGACCAGGGCGCTAACTAAACGAAGTTCCGCACTGACCAAGTTGCTAACTAAACAAAGTTTCCCACTGACCAAACTATGAATTAAACAAAGTTTCCCACTGACCAGACTATGAATTAAACAATGTTTCCCTCTGACCAGGGCGCTAACTAAACGAAGTTTCGCACTGACCAAGGTGCTAACTAAACAAAGTTTCCCACTGACCAGACTACGAATTAAACAATGTTTCCCCCTGACCAGGGCGCTAACTAAACGAAGTTCCCCACTGACCAAGGTGCTAACTAAACAAAGTTTCCCACTGACCAGTCTACGAATTAAACAATGTTTCCCCCTGACCAGGGCGCTAACTAAACGAAGTTCCGCACTGACCAAGGTGCTAACTAAACAAAGTTTCCCACTGACCAGACTATGAATTAAACAATGTTTCCCTCTGACCAGGGCGCTAACTAAACAAAGTTTCCCACTGACCAGACTACGAATTAAACAATGTTTCCCCCTGACCAGGGCGCTAACTAAACGAAGTTCCCCACTGACCAAGGTGCTAACTAAACAAAGTTTCCCACTGACCAGTCTACGAATTAAACAATGTTTCCCCCTGACCAGGGCGCTAACTAAACGAAGTTCCGCACTGACCAAGGTGCTAACTAAACAAAGTTTCCCACTGACCAGACTATGAATTAAACAATGTTTCCCTCTGACCAGGGCGCTAACTAAACGAAGTTCCGCACTGACCAAGGTGCTAACTAAACAAAGTTTCCCACTGACCAGACTATGAATTAAACAATGTTTCCCCCTGACCAGGGCGCTAACTAAACGAAGTTCCGCACTGACCAAGGTGTTAACTAAACAAAGTTTCCCACTGACCACTCTACGAATTAAACAATGTTTCCCCCTGACCAGGGCGCTAACTAAACGAAGTTCCGCACTGACCAAGGTGCTAACTAAACAAAGTTTCCCACTGACCAGACTATGAATTAAACAATGTTTCCCTCTGACCAGGGCGCTAGCTAAACGAAGTTCCGACTGACCAAGGTGCTAACTAAACAAAGTTTCCCACTGACCAGACTATGAATTAAACAATGTTTCCCTCTGACCAGGGAGCTAACTTAACAAATTTTCCAGTGACCAGGCCACGAATTCTAAAATTATTCCCACTAATCAGAGCCGTGGACTAAAGAATCAATCGAACTCCTAATAATCACATTTAATTAAACAAAGCTTCGCACTAACCAGGCATCGAATTAAACAATGTTTCCCACTGATTGTAAAGTTCCTATTGGTTCTTATCCTTTGTGTGGTTTTAAATTTGTAGATATCAATATCTCGACCAGAAACAGAATAAAAACTTAACAATTTGTTGGCCCATAAAATTTTTAATTCTTTACCGATTATAATTCGAAATGAAACAGATTTTATGCATTTCAGATTTCTTGCTGCTAATTATCTAATGAGCATTACTAATGCTGACAGCCTGTTTTCAGTGTTAAAGTAACAAAAATTATAATTCGCTTTTATAAATTCTTTATTTTGGTATTTTTTTTTCTCCTTTATGTAAAGTTGAGTGTTAGTGTTGCCGAATTATGTACTTAAATAATTTGTATGTTAACCTACATGAGCTTAGATGCTCTTGGGATAATAAGAGTATTACAAATATGTGTTGTTTCTAAACCTGTTAATTATCCTGAAATTTTTCCCCCTCCGGAATTATAGGATAATTTTGACGCATGCATCTCTTTTTTAATATAAATTGAATACGATACATAATTAATAGTAACCTTCATATTTAATTGAAATTTGAATATCCAATTTCTCACTTCGCTCAGTTTGTGCCTAAAATTATTGAATAATGCTCTTCAGAATAAATTTTCTTTCGCCTAAGAGATGGCGCCACAAGCACAACCTTTGTTAAGCCATCAACTATTCGTTACTATTCTTTTTTCGTAATATTTATACTGTATCAACATTTCTTAACTATACTCCATTTCAACTTCATTATCTAGCAAAATTTATTTAGCAACATGATCTAGCAAAATATCATTATAAGAGAATTATTATATACACCTTATATATGAGTTGCTTCCTTAGGTAGATTTTCCGGTTTGAATGTTTAATTCTCCTAGCCAAAACAAATAGCTTAAAATAACTGGACAACTGTTAGAAGAAAGATTTCGAAGGGAGATGGAAATCGTTGACCCCATTAAAATCCATCCAGCGTTCCACATGGTACGGCTCTCTTGTACACGGATTTACGGCTTAACGTCCCTTACGATGGACTGTGGTCTTTTCAAACCCATCGGTGACCCCTTCCTGACCAAAGACAGGGTGGTAGCGGAGAAAAATCTCAACGCTGCCACTATTGGGACTCGAACCTGGGACCTGCCGATTTCGAGTATGTCACCCACCGGATGAACTAACCCCTGTCCCACATGCTTAATGAAAGTCCAAAGTGTAAATGCCATTTTTGGAAATACTCTGTATGTAACGCATATTTTTCAACAATATTTATCCAAACCACCATTAGAACGAAAAAGAGAAAAACATGCACAGTCGCTCAAAAAAAAATATCCGAACACTGTGGTTGATTACAGAATTCAGAATGTAAACATATAGAATGTAAACAATGTACCCATCTTCATTACTCGACGATAATCATTACAACAATCAATTACTCGACAATCATCTATAGGTACAGTGGCTCAGAAAAATATCCGAACACTACGGTTGATTACAGAATTTAGAAAAAAAATATCTGGCAAAGATTTTTTTTTAGAAATTAGTAATCTGGCAACCTTCGTGTCACGTGATTACAGAATTCAGGAAAAATATCTGGAGCGTGTACAGCAACTGTACACGCTCCAGTTACGTTCACAACAAACTGGAGCGTGTGCAGTTACTGCACACGCTCCAGTTTGCTGTGAACGGTAACTGCACACGCTCAATATTTCCGTTAGTGAGCCCACACGATCTAGTATCAAAATAATATGACCACCTACAGTCGCTCAAAAAAGTATCCGAACACCATGGTTGATTACAGAATTCAGAAAAAATTTCTGGCAAAGATTTTTTTTAAAAAATTAGTGATCTGGCAACCTTCGTGTCACGTGATTACAGAATTCAGGAAAAATATCTGGAGCGTGTACAGCAACTGTACACGCTCCAGTTAACGTTCAGAGCAAACTGGAGCGTGTGCAGTTACTGCACACGCTCCAGTTTGCTGTGAACGGTAACTGCACACGCTCAATATTTCCGTGAGTGAGCCCACACGATCTAGTATCAAAATAATATGACCACCTACAGTCGCTCAAAAAAGTATCCGAACACCATGGTGGATTACAGAATTCAGAAAAAATATCTGGCAACGATTTTTTTTTAGAAATTAGTGATCTGGCAACCTTTGTGTCAAGTGTTCGGATATCTTTTTGAGCTACTGTATTTGGCAAGAATAATCTCGGAGATTAAAATAAACGGAACGGAGTTCTGATGCGTTCCAGTTCCATCCAGTCACTTTACCTCCCTCTCTCCCCTGTCGCACCTCCCAACTACGTTACTTTTGTTGATCGGAACCTATGTATGACGAAAAACAAAACACTATCTATAATTGCATTTATTCAACTAAATGCAGCTTTAGAGATGAGAGTGGACAGCCGTTCCTGCATCCACTATACGGAACGGATTGCCAGATCCGATTCCGTATGAGTCAATTTAGTTCATATTGTAGTCTGAGCCTCCCCCCCTTCCTCCCCCTCCGAGTCACACCTGTGCCAGCGTTGAAATTTATCTCTGCAAGTCCCCACCCTGCCCTCGGTCAATACGGGACACCGATGGGCTTGGGAAAACCGCCGTCCTTCAGATGGGACGTCAAACCGAGGATACTTTTGCAGGAGACCGATTTCTTGTACATTAAAGAACACACTAGATAGCTTTTTCCGGCGGCTTCAGGGGCGGGGGGTGGCTCAGTCGGTAGCGCGCCAGGCTCGTAATCTGCAGTTCCCAGGTTCGACTCCCAGCTGGGTCAGCGTTAAGATTTATCTCCGCAAAACTCCCCCGCCCTGCCCACGGTCAATAGGGGACACCGACGGGCTTGTAAAGGAAGTCGTCCGTCGGATGGAACGTTAAGCCGTGGCCCCGTGTGCGGGAGAGACAAACCGTGAGCATGTTAAAGAACACGATGGATGGCTTTGACGGGAGGCTACCATCTGTCTCCCAAAACAGTTGTTCCAGTGGGTCCCCTCCCCCCCGCTTCTTCGAGCTTTCGGGGTCCTTGTGACCTGGCCACTTAGCCCATGGTGTGCAAAAAAGTACCGCTCAGAGGTAAAACAACTCAACCCGATGAAGAAAGGCCGCCATCATTCCGATGGGACGTTAAGCCGTGGCTCCATTTGCATGTTAAAAAACACGCTGTATTGTCTTGACGAGAAGCTTCCATCTGTCTCCTAGAATCTGTAGATTCCTTCCCTCAACCTTCTGTGAACCGTTGGGGTCCTTGTGAACTGGCCGTTTAACCCATAGTGTGCAAACATGTTGCTCAGAAGTAAAACGACCCAACCCTCCTCAGTAAGAAAAAGGAAGTTTTGAACCTTAGCTAGGCACGGTTACGATTCTGCGAGGAACATGACGCGACTTACTGAAGATGAGACGAAGTGATGAAGAATTGAAATCTTCCCCCAATTTATCACGAAAGAGGAAACTTATTCTGCACCTTTGTCAGCGCCTAGCTCGTGTCTTCCTCTTCTTGCAGCGCTGCCAGTATTTTTTGTCCTCTTCTCGTTAGTCTGGTGATGTAACCGAAGACACAAACGCAGCTGTGCAGCTCGAAAGTTCATTCGCATCGGGATTCGGAATCTTGGCAAACTTTTATGAAGACAAGACACGAAAATGTGCCTCGAATTGCGAACGTGCCGAGACATTACACACGAATTTATCACATTGCTATAATGATAGAGTAAATGAGATATGTGACTGAAGATAAATTAAAGAACGCAATCAGATCAATTTAAATCTAAATTTTCGACAATATTCGTTGAGTAATTAAAACGTTATGTAGCTAAAACAGTTAATAATTATCTTGTGTTATAAAAAAACATTCATAATTAGTTAATTATTGAAATAATCATTATGAAATTATCTAAAAGAAATATTTCATTAAATGATTTCAAATAATAATTATTTGAGTTTTAATCATTTCTCTGTTAAAAAATTCATACGACCCATTACTGTTGGGAAATGGGAGCAGGGGTGCTCAGTCGGTAGCGCGCCTGGCTCGTAATCTGTAATTCCCAGGTTCGAGTCCCAGTTGGGTCAGCATTGAGATTTATCTCCGCAAAACTCCCCGCCCTGCCCACGGTCAGTAGGGGACACCGATGGGCTTGGAAACACAGCCATCTGTCGGGTGAGAGGTTAAGCCGTGGCCCCGTGTGCGGGAGAGCCACACTCTATGCACGTTAAAGCACACGCTGGATGGCCTTGACGGGAGGCTATCATCTGTCTCCAAACAGCTGTTCCAGTGAATCGCCTCCCCCAAACTTCTCTGAACCTTCGGGGTCCATGTGACCTGGCCATTTAGCCCATTGTGTGCAAAAAGTGCCGCTCAGAGGTAAAACAACCCAACGTTAAATAACACGCTGGATGGCCTTGACGGGATGCTACCATCTGTCTCCCAACAGCTGTTCCAGTGGGTCCCCTCCCCCAACCTTCTCTGAGCCTTCGGGGTCCATGTGACCTTGCCATTTAGCCCATTGTGTGCAAAAAAGTGCCGCTCAGAGGTAAAACAACCCAACGTTAAAGAACACGCTGGGTGGCCTTTACGGGATGCTACTATCTGTCTCCCAACAGCTGTTCCAGTGGGTCCCCTCCCCCAACCTTCTCTGAGCCTTCGGGGTCCTTGTGACCTGGCCGTTTAACCCATTGTGTGCAAAAAAGTGCCGCTCAGAGGTAAAACAACCCAACGTTAAAGAACACGCTGGATGGCCTTGATGGGATGCTACCATCTGTCTCCCAAAAGCTGTTCCAGTGGGTCCCCTCCCCCAACCTTCTCTGAGCCTTCGGGGTCCTTGTGACCTGGCCGTTTAACCCATTTTGTGCAAAAAAGTGCCGCTCAGAGGTAAAACAACCCAACCGTTGGGAAATATTCAAGCTTCTATAGCTTTCAAATACTGAAGGAATATTGTTGAAAATCGAGATTTAGATAGATTTGATCTTTAATTCATTTTCAGTCACATTTTTCCATTAAATGCATATTTTAGAAGTTATAGAGCTTTAAAGTTGGATTCCCATGGAAATTCTCTAATATTTTTATAGGGCAATACATTATGTCAGTTGAAGGCAGATATTTGCATTTCGCCTTAGACTTCAATGTCTAATTTAAAAAGGATTCGTAAGTTTTTCTTCAGTCTTTTGACATCCTTATCGCTTTTGGGTTGTTTTGCCTCTGAGCGGTACTTTTTGGTATGCCAATGTGCTAAATGGCCAGGCCACAAGGACCCCGAAGCTCAGAAAAGGTTGGGGGAGGGGACCTAATGGAACAACTGTTGGGAGACAGATGGTAGCCTTCTGTCAAATCCATCCAGCGTGTTCTTTAACGTGCACGGGGTGTGGCTCTCCCGCACACGGGGCCACGGCTTTAGGTCCCATCCGACGGACGGCGGACTTTCCACCCATCGACGTCCCCTTTCTCAATGAGGAAATAAAAGGGGTTATATCGGACTTAAAAAATTTAAAATTTTGTCACTTAATTTCCCTCTTGTAACTATCTGACTTTTTCCCTACAACTATGAAAATTAATACGATACGTTCTTTTATAATTAGGGCTGAGCGGGTTTCGCATCAATCTCGAAAATCTGCAGTTCTCAGGTTCGAATCCCCCTTTGGCCAGCGTTGAGACATTTATCTCCGCAAAACTCGCCTGCCCTTGGTCAACAGGGGTCACCGATGGGCCTGGAAAGGCCGCCGTATGGGATGCAAAATCTTGTCCAAGTGTGCCTAAGAGCCATATCTTGTGCGCGTTAAAGAACACGCTAGGTGGCCTTGACGAGAGGAAGGCGTGGGTGGCGGCTCAGTCGGTAGCGCGTCAGGCTAGTAATCTGCAGTTCCCAGGTTCGAGTCCCACCTGGGCCAGCGTTGAGATTTATTTTCGCAAAACTTCCGCCCTGCCCACGGTCAGTAGGAGACACCGATGGGTTTGGAAAGGCCGCCGTCCATCGGATGGGATGTTAAGCCGTGGCTCCATATGATGGAGAGCCATACCTTGTGCACGCTAAAGAACACGCTGGATGGCCTTGACGGGAGGCTACTATCTGTCTACTAACAGCTGTTCCAGTGGATCCCCTCCCCCAACCTTCTCTGAGCCTTCGAGGTCCTTGTAACCTGGTCGTTTAGCCCATTGTGTGCAAAAAAGTGCCGCTCAGAGGTAAAACAACCCAACATTAAAGAACACGCTGGATGGCCTTGACGGGAGGCTACCATCTGTCTCCCAAAAGCTGTTCCAGTGGGTCCCCTCCCCCAACCTTCTCTGAGCCTTCGGAGTCCTTGTGATCTAGTCATTTAGCCCATGGTGTGCAAAAAAAAGTGCCGCTCAGAGGTAAAACAACCCAACTCCATCTTTACAGGAGGCTACCATCTCTCTTCTAACAGCTGTCCAGTGGGTCCCAACTCTCCAGCCTTCTCTGAGCCCTTGTGGGGTCCTTGTAACTTGCCATTTAGCAGATTTTATGCAAAAAAAGTGCTGTTCAGATGTAAAACAACTAAAAAAATTTTACAAAGATAATTTTCTTGCTTACCTTGATTTTCCCATTGTTAATGCAATTAATAGGATTCGTTGCTTTTTCGAAATCATCATTTTATTACTTCTCTTGTATTCTCCACTACTTTCGAAAACTTAATGGTTTTTCTAGTTGATGATTTTCTTACTACCCTTAGGTTCTCTATTATTGTGAGTCTTCAAAAGGATTGTAACTTTCTTACTTGTCTTTTATATAACTATTAGAAGCAAAAAGGTTCATGGATTTCTCATTTGATGATTCTTTTCTTCAATACCTGCCACCCTATAACTGTTGGACCTAAAAGAGCTAATGGTTTTCTTTGATTCTTTTGCTACTCTCTCCTCTACTCCCCTTTCCACACTGCTTTAAGACTTAAAAGTATTTGCAGCTTACTTACTTGATGATTACCTTGCCTTTCTCGTAACTGAAGGACACGAGAGGATCGCTCGCCTTCCTCGTAACTGAAGGACCCGAGAGGATCGCTCGCCTTCCTCTTAACTGAAGGACACGTGAGGATCGCTCGCCTTCCTCGTAACTGAAGGACACCAGAGGATCGCTCGCCTTCCTCGTAACTGAAGGACACGTGAGGATCGCTCGCCTTCGTCGTAACTGAAGGACACGAGAGGATCGCTCGCCTTCCTCGTAACTGAAGGACACGTGAGAATCGCTCGCCTTCCTCGTAACTGAAGGACACGAGAGGATCGCTCTCCCTCCTCATAACTGAAGGACACGAGAGGATCGCTCGCCTTCCTCATAACTGAAGGACACGAGAGGATCGCTGGCCTTCCTCGTAACTGAAGGACACGTGAAGATCGCTCGCATTCCTCGTAACTGAAGGACAGAAGAGGATCGCTCGCCTTCCTCCTAACTGAAGGACACAAGATGTTCACTCGTCTTCCTCGTAACTGAAGGACACGTGAGGATCACTCGCCTTCCTCGTAACTGAAGGACAGAAGAGGATCGCTCGCCTTCCTCATAACTGAAGGACACAAGATGTTCACTCGCCTTCCTCCCAACTGAAGGACTCGTGAGGATCGCTCGCCTTCCTCGTAACTGAAGGACACGAGAGGATCGCTCTCCCTCCTCATAACTGAAGGACACGAGAGGATCGCTCGCCTTCCTCATAACTGAAGGACACGAGAGGATCGCTGGCCTTCCTCGTAACTGAAGGACACGTGAAGATCGCTCGCATTCCTCGTAACTGAAGGACACGAGAGGATCGCTCGCCTTCCTCGTAACTGAAGGACACGAGAGGATCGCTCTCCATCCTCGTAACTGAAGGACACGAGAGGATCGCTCGCCTTCGCGTAACTGAAGGACACCAGAGGATCGCTCGCCATCCTCGTAACTGAAGGACATGAGAGGATCGCTCGCCTTCCTCATAACTGAAGGATACAAGATGTTCACTCGCCTTCCTCGTAACTGAAGGACACGTGAGGATCGCTCGCCTTCCTCGTAACTGAAGGACACGAGAGGATCGCTCGCCTTCCTCATAACTGAAGGACACGAGAGGATCGCTCGCCTTCCTCGTAACTGAAGGACACGTGAGGATCGCTCGCCTTCCTCGTAACTGAAGGACACGAGAGGATCGCTCGCCTTCCTCGTAACTGAAGGACACGAGAGGATCGCTCGCCTTCCTTGTAACTGAAGGACACAAGAGGATCGCTCGCCTTCCTCATAACTGAAGAACACAAGATGTTCACTCGCCTTCCTCGTAACTGAAGGACACATGAGGATCGCTCGCCTTCCTCGTAACTGAAGGACACGAAAGGATCGCTCGCCTTGCTCATAACTGAAGGACACGAGAGGATCGCTCGCCTTCCTCGTAACTGAAGGACACGAGAGGATCGCTCTCCCTCCTCGTAACTGAAGGACACGAGAGGATCGTTCGCCTTCCTCATAACTGAAGGACACGAGAGGATCGCTCGCCTTCCTCATAACTGAAGGACACGAGAGGATCGCTCGCCTTCCTCGTAACTGAAGGACACGTGAAAATCGCTCGCATTCCTCGTAACTGAAGGACACGAGAGGATCGCTAGCCTTCCTCGTAACTGAAGGACACGAGAGGATCGCTCGGCTTCGCGTAACTAAAGGACACCAGAGGATCGCTCGCCTTCCTCGTAACTGAAGGACATGAGAGGATCGCTCACCTTCCTCATAACTGAAGGACACAAGATGTTCACTCGCCTTCCTCGTAACTGAAGGACACGTGAGGATCGCTCGCCTTCCTCGTAACTGAAGGACACGAGAGGATCGCTCGCCTTCCTCATAACTGAAGGACACGAGAGGATCGCTCGCCTTCCTCGTAACTGAAGGACACGTGAGGATCGCTCGCCTTCCTCGTAACTGAAGGACACGAGAGGATCGCTCGCCTTCCTCGTAACTGAAGGACAAGAGAGGATGGCTCGCCTTCCTCGTAACTGAAGGACACAAGAGGATCGCTCCCCTTCCTCGTAACTGAAGGACACAAGAGGATTGCTCGCCTTCCTCGTAACTGAAGGACATGAGAGGATCGCTCGCCTTCGTCATAACTGAAGGACACAAGATGTTTACTCGCCTTCCTCGTAACTGAAGGGCAAGTGAGGATCATTCGCCTTCCTCGTAACTGAAGGACAAGAGAGGATCGCTCGCCTTCCTCGTAACTGAAGGACAAGAGAGGATCGCTCGCCTTCCTTGTAACTGAAGGACACAAGAGGATCGCTCGCCTTCCTCATAACTGAAGGGCACTAGATGTTCACTCGCCTTCCTCATAACTGAAGGACACGTGAGGATCGCTCGCCTTCCTCATAACTGAAGGACACAAGATGTTCACTCGCCTTCCTCATAACTGAAGGACACGAGAGGATCGCTCGCATTCCTCGTAACTGAAGGACACGTGAGGATCGTTCGCCTTCCTCGTAACCGAAGGACACGAGAGGATTGCTCGTCTTCCTCGTAACTGAAGGACAAGAGAGGATCGCTCGCCTTCCTCGTAACTGAAGGACACAAGAGGATCGCTCGCCTTCCTCATAACTGAAGGACACATGATGTTCACTCGCCTTCCTCATAACTGAAGGAAACGTGAGGAACGCTCGCCTTCCTCGTAACTGGAGGACACGAGAGGATCGCTCGCCTTCCTCGTAACTGAAGGACACAAGAAGATCGCTCGCCTTCCTCATAACTGAAGGACACAAGATGTTCACTCGCCTTTCTCGTAACTGAAGGACATGTGAGGATCGCTCGCCTTCCTCGTAACTGAAGGACACGAGAGGATCGCTCTCCGTCCTCGTAACTGAAGGACACGAGAGGATCGCTCGCCTTCGCGTAACTGAAGGACACCAGAGGATCGCTCGCCTTCCTCGTAACTGAAGGACATGAGAGGATCGCTCGCCTTCCTCATAACTGAAGGACACAAGATGTTCACTCGCCTTCATCGAAACTGAAGGACACGTGAGGATCGCTCGCCTTCCTCGTAACTGAAGGACACGAGAGGATCACTCGCCTTCCTCATAACTGAAGGACACGAGAGGATCGCTCGCCTTCCTCGTAACTGAAGGACACGTGAGGATCGCTCGCCTTCCTCGTAACTGAAGGACACGAGAGGATCGCTCGCCTTCCTCGTAACTGAAGGACAAGAGAGGATCGCTCGCCTTCCTCGTAAATGAAGGACAAGAGAGGATCGCTCGCCTTCCTTGTAACTGAAGGACACAAGAGGATCGCTCGCCTTCCTCATAACTGAAGGACACTAGATGTTCACTCGCCTTCGTCGTAACTGAAGGACACGTGAGGATCGCTCGCCTTCCTCATAACTGAAGGACACAAGATGTTCACTCGCCTTCTCATAACTGAAGGACACGAGAGGATCGCTCGCATTCCTCGTAACTGAAGGACACGAGAGGATCGCTCGCCTTCCTCGTAACTACAGGACACGTGAGGATCGTTCGCCTTCCTCGTAACTAAAGGACACGAGAGGATCGCTCGCCTTCCTCGTAACTGAAGGACACGAGAGGATCGCTCGCCTTCCTCGTAACTGAAGGACACAAGAGGATCGCTCGCCTTCCTCATAATTGAAGGACACAAGATGTTCACTCGCCTTTCTCATAACTGAAGGACACAAGATGTTCACTCGCCTTCGTCATAACTGAAGGAAACGTGAGGATCGCTCGCCTTCCTCGTAACTGAAGGACACCAGAGAATCGCTCACCTTCCTCGTAACTGAAGGACACCAGAGGATCGCTTGCCTTCCTCATAACTGAAGGACACGAGAGGATCGCTCGCCTTCCTCATAACTGAAGAACACGAGAGGATCGCTCGCCTTCCTCGTAACTGAAGGACACGAGAGGTTCGCTCGCCTTCCTCGTAACTGAAGGACACAAGTGCATCGCTCGCCTTCCTTACTTGATATTTTTTTTTGCCTTACACTCCTTTCCTATAAAAAAAAAGATTCGTGGATTTCATTTCTTCATATTTTTTACTAACCTTACTTTCCCATTATATCAGAACTTAAAAGGATTTCCAGTTTTCTTACTTGTTGATTTTCTTACATTACTTGACTTTTCTATAACTATCCGACATAAAACTGTTCATAGTTTTCTTGATAATTTTCCTTATTCCTTTGACTCCCCATTGCTGTCAGATTAAAAGGATTTTACAGCTTTCTTTATTAAAGACTTTTCTTTCTTCATTTACCTT
This sequence comes from Ryuthela nishihirai, assembly GCA_038380435.1. Lineage (NCBI taxonomy): Eukaryota > Metazoa > Arthropoda > Arachnida > Araneae > Heptathelidae > Ryuthela > Ryuthela nishihirai. The sequence continues at coordinate 35,753,651 of JAWZYU010000013.1, forward strand.
CCTTACATCCATTTGGTGCCTTCCGAGGCTTAAAAGAGACAGATTGCCAACTTCCCGTTTCAGAGCGGAAGTTACGTTTCGATAGGGTTGGGTTGTTTTACCTCTGAGCGGCACTTTTTTGCACACCATGGGCTAAATGGCCAGGTCACATGGACCCCGAAGGCTCAGAGAAGGTTGGGGGAGGAGACCCACTGGAACAGCTGTTGGGAGACAGCCTCCCATCAAGGCCATCCAGCGTGCTCTTTAACGTGCACAGGGTATGGCTCTCCCGCACAAGGGACCACGGCTTAACGTCCCATCCGACGGACGGCGGCCTTTCCAAGCCCATCAGTGTCCCCTACTGACCGTGGGCAGGGCGGGGAATTTTGCAGCGATAAATCTCAACGCTGACCCAACTGGGACTCGAACGTGGGAATTACAGATTACGAGCCTGGCGCTCTACCGACTGAGCCACCCCCGCCCCACGTTTCGATAGTAACATCTACGTGATGATACAGGTGACACTAAATATAAAAATATGTAGAATGCCAGAGCTAAGATATTTCTAACTGAAAAATATAAAAAAATAAAAATAAAAACCTCCTCAAGCAGCTGCTTGCCACAGAGGTCTGACAGGAGCCTGTCAGTTTATATGCCACAGTAAAAGGTCTGAGAGGATGGCAGGACCTCAGCAGAAAAATGATACATACATCCATGCCTTATCCGGGGCTCGAACCCAGGTCCCTTAGATCAGTAGCCAAACACGCTAACCACTCGGCCATGGAACGGCTTGAAAAATATAACTAAAGTATATTCTTGACATAAACTTAAGATATTACACGTCGATGACACGTTACAGACACTACAATGTCCCTTTGGGGACCACGTGTTTCCTTGCAATAGTATGTAATATCTTTTGAGTTTAGAACTATTCGAAACTTTCCATGATAAATAATATCTGTAAATAAACCTAAAGACTTTAATGTAAGTAAGAGTAAGTTGTGATTAGAGTTTCGTTAGCGATTTTGTGTATTGCGTTCATTTCGAATGATTAAAGTCGTCCGATTTAATTAAGATTTCCTTGAAAGCTAGATCAAATTTAAGAAACTAAGTTTTCTGAAGCCAATTAAACTGCGTAAACTTGTAATGTTCGTTCCCTTAACTGTCATGTTCTTGTCTGTATAGTACAGTCGCTCAAAAAAGTATCCGAACACTATGGTTGATTACAAAATTCATAAAAAATATCTGGCAACGATTTTTTCTTAGAAATTAGTGATCTGGCAACGTTAAACGAAGGTTGCCAGATCACTAATTTCTAAAAAAAAAAATCGTTGTCAGATATTTTTTCTGAATTCTGTAATCAACCATAGTGTTCGGATATTTTTTTGAGCGACTGTAGGTGGTCATATTATTTTGATACTACATCGTGTGGGCTCACTCACGGAAATATTGAGCGTGTGCAGTTACCGTTCACAGCAAACTGGAGCGTGTGCAGTAACTGCACACGCTCCAGATATTTTTCCTGAATTCTGTAATCACGTGACACGATGGTTGCCAGATCACTAATTTCTAAAAGAATCGTTGCCAGATATTTTTTCTGAATTCTGTAATCAACCGTAGTGTTCGGATACTTTTCTCAGCGACTTTAGGTGGTCATATTATTTTGATACTAGATCGTGTGGGCTCCTCACGGAAATATTGAGAAATATTTTGAAATATTTTCCTTTGCTGTGAACGGTAACTGGAGCGTGTACAGTTGCTGTACACGCTCCAGATATTTTTCCTGAATTCTGTAATCACGTGACACGATGGTTGCCAGATCACTAATTTCTAAAAGAATCGTTGCCAGATATTTTTTCTGAATTCTGTAATCAACCATAGTGTTCGGATACTTTTCTCAGCGACTTTAGGTGGTCATATTATTTTGATACTACATCGTGTGGGCTCCTCACGGAAATATTGAGCGTGTGCAGTTACCGTTCGCAGCAAACTGGAACGTGTGGAAACTGGAACACGCTCCAGTTTGCTGTGAACGGTAACTGGAGCGTGTACAGTTGCTGTACACGCTCCAGATATTTTTTCTGAATTCTGTAATCAGCCATAGTGTTCGGATACCTTTTTTGAGCGACTGTACCTGTATTCAAGTGTAAAAGCTGATAAATATTTGCCACTTATTGTGATAAATAAGAACTAGAAGAATAATAATAAAACTCTCCCGGAGGATATGTAAAGCTCGTTTTCACATAAAATTAAATTCGTCAGTTTACGAATTTAGCTAGGATACGTTTTGGCTCAGTCTGTAGCGCCACAATCTATTAATCTGCATCTCCAAGACTCCAGCACTACATGGACCAGCTTTGCGATTTATCTCCGCTAAACCTCATCCTGCCCTCGGTCAGAAAGGGACGGCAATGAGCAGGTAAAGGGCGCCCTCTACTGCATGGAACTTTAAGTCATGGCCTATGTGCATTTGGGTTGTTGTTTTACTTCTGAGCGGCGCTTTTTTGCACACCATGGGCTAAATGGCCAGGTTACAAGGACCCCGAAGGCTCAGAGAAGGTTGGGTGAGGGGACCCGCTGGAACAGCTGTTGGGAGACAGATGGTAGCCTCCCGTCAAGGCCACCCAGCGTGTTCTTTAACGTGCACAGGCTCTCCCGCACACGGGTTCACGGCTTAACGTCCCATCCGACGGACGGCGGCCTATTCCAAGCCCATCGGTGTCCCCTACTGACCGTGGGTATGGCGGGGAGTTTTGCGGAGGTAAATCTCAACGCTGACCCAACTGGGACTTGAACCTGGGAACTGCAGATTACGAGCCTGGCGCCACCTATGTGTACGTTAAAGTACACCTATGTGTACGTACTGACCCACCTATGTGTAGGAGATATAAACACTATGTACGTTAAAGAATACGCTGGATGGCCTTGACGGGAGGCTTCCATCTGTCTCTTAACAGCTGTTCAGTGGGTCCTCTTCTCCAAACCTTCTCTGAGCTCTTGGGGTCCTTGTGACCTGGCCATTTAGTCCATTGTGTGTAAAAATATCCGGCACAGAAGTTGGGTTGTTTTACCTCTGATTTTTTTCACATATTGTGTTAAATGGCCAGGTCACAAACACTCCGATGGTTCAGAGAAGGTTGGGGGAGGACACTACCTTCTCTGAGCCCTCGGAGTCTTTGTGACCTGGCCAGCTATTGGGAGACAGATGTTAGCCCCCGTCTAGGCTATTCAGCGTGTTGTTTAAAGTACACAGAAAATGGCTCTCCCGTACATGGGCCTCGGTTTAACGTCCTATTCGACGGACGGCGGCATTTCCAAGCCCATAGGTGTCCCCTACTGACCTAGGACACGGCGGGGAGTTTTGCGGAGATAATCTCAACACTGGCACGCGGGGGACTCGAACCTGGGTACTGCAGATTACGAGACTGGTGCCAGAATTTAGTTTTGGGGAGGAGGGAAAGTATGATTTCCCAATTGCTAAAACATTCCACCGAACAGGAAAGGTTAGAATGATTTTCTTTACGGAATAAAATATTATAATTGTTTTTTTTAAATCTCTTTTTTAGTGTCGGACATATACTTTGGTGCTGGAATAAAATTATACAGATTCAACTATTATGGATTTCAAAGCAGGTAGACAAGTTTGAGATTTCGTTTAAGACGATCGGATTTCCAAGGAGGGGGGGGGGTACGGTCCTTCTTTATCCCCCCCCCAAAAAAAAAAATAGTTTTTCATTTATCCCTAAAACCCAATAAAGGTGAATGTCTGTAGACCTACCCCAAAGTAGAAATGATGACTTATTTTTTTTCAAATAACAGGTTAAAAGAAAATTTATGGGGTCAGAGATTAACCATGAACCCTGATCGTATCTCTGCTTCCTTAGTAGCCAACAAAAATCTGCACCCTACTTATCCTACTGTCGGTTATACTAAATCAAAAAAAGAAGTTCCCCCCCCCCACCCTCCAGAAGACAAACATCCAATAAAACTCTACGCCTTAACTGAGCCACTGTCGACAGGTCCTACAGAAGCAGCACTCGCCAAGCTAAGTTCAGGGGCTCAGTCGGTAGCGCGCCTGGCTCATAATCTGCAGTTCCCAGGTTCGAGTCCCAGCTGGGTCAGAGTTGAGATTTATCTCCGCAAAACTCCCCGCCCTGCCCACGGTCAGTAGGGGACACCAACGGGCTTGGAAAGGAAGTCGTCCTTCGGATGGGACGTTAAGCTGTGGCCCCGTGTGCGGGAGAGTCATACCGTGAGCACGTTAAAGAAGACGCTGGATGGCCTTGACGGGAGGCTACCATCTGTCTCCCAACAGCTCTTCCAGTGGGTTCCCTCCCCCAACCTTCTCTGAACCTTCGGGGTCCTTGTGACCTGGCCATTTTGCCCATTGTGTGCAAAAAGTGCTGCTCAGATGTAAAACAACCCAACGTTAAAGAATACGCTGGATGGCCTTGACGGGAGGCTACCATCTGTCTCCCAACAGCTCTTCCAGTGGGTTCCCTCCCTCAACCTTCTCTGAACCTTCGGGGTCCTTGTGACCTGGCCATTTTGCCCATTGTGTACAAAAAAGTGCTGCTCAGAGGTAAAACAACCCAACGTTAATGAACACGCTAGATGGTCTTGACGGGAGGCTACCATCTGTCTCCCAACAGCTCTTCCAGTGGGTTCCCTCCCTCAACCTTCTCTGAACCTTCGGGGTCCTTGTGACCTGGCCATTTTGCCCATTGTGTGCAAAAAAGTGCTGCTCAGAAATAAAACAACCCAACACAAGCTAAGTTTCAGTTTGGGTTTCATCTCATCACAAACAAACGCGTACAGATCATTGCATCAATACTTAATACTCTCCAAAGATACCTCGACGTCTCGAGAGAACTAATTCACAAAGAAAGATTATTTTCCGAAAAGAATTACACTAAGAGAAAGGAGAACAGAAACCGAGACATTGGTGTCTGTTTGTGAGAGAGAGCATGGAAGAAAGGATCTCCTCTGTCTCGATACATCTGCAAAAGCCTCCCAACAGTGGTAAGGTATATAGAGCATCCTACGGATCGATATCCATGGGTATACGGAGGAGAGGAAGTCCTTGTGATGGAGTGTGGCAGTACAGTGGCAGGCTTCCCCATGGGAGTTTCCGTAGAATGGGACTGTCACAACAGCATGATTGAGCTTGACTAAGCGCATGCGCCAAACACGAAGCATACACACGTAGCGAAAGGCATTTGGTGACCTGTGCTCTATTAACTCCTGTCCTGAGATCACTCGCGAGATGGAGGTTGCAGCGAGAAGGGAGTGATGGGTGCGCAGGTGCGAGTAGAGATGTTCAGAAAGGGAATGAAAACGTTTTAAGAGATGGGTGATGCATCCGAGTTTGTTTTCTTCCTACTCGTGTCTCCGTAAAGACATTTGATTGGACCCTACTCCCTCAGGAAGATATAGAAAAAGGAATTTAAATGCTGGTTGTTGTTGTTGTTGTTTTTTGCATTGTGTAAGAGTAGGTTCAGCCGTCCCGTGGCCGAGTGGTTAGCGCGCTTGGCTACTGAGCTAAGAGACCTGGGTTCGAGACTCGAGTTGGGTTGTGTTGGGTTGTTTTACCTCTGAGCGGCACTTTTTTGCACACCATGGGCTAAATGGCCAGGTCACATGGACCCCGAAGGCTCAGAGAAGGTTGGGGGAGGGAACCCACTGGAACAGCTGTTGGGAGACAGCTGTTCCAGTGGGTCCCCCCCCGAGGTAGCCTCCCGTCAAGGCCATCCAGCGTGTTCTTTAACCTGCACAGGGTATGGCTCTCCCGCACACGGGGCCACGGCTTAACGTCCCATCCGACGGACGGCGGCCTTTCCAATCCCATCGGTGTCCCCTACTGACAGTTTGCAGGGCGGGGAGTTTTGCAGAGATAAATCTCAACGCTGACCCAACTGGGATTCGAACCTGGGAACTACAGATTACGAGCCTGGCGCGCTACCGACTAAGCCACCCCCGCCCCTCGAGACTCGGGTAAGGCATGGATGTCCGTGTTGTTTTTCTGCTGAGGTTCTGCCATTCTCACAGATCTTCTACTGTGGCATATAAACTGACAGACTCCTGTCAGACCTCTGTGGCAAGCAGCCGCTTGAGGGGGTATTTATTTTTCTTAATAGTAGGTTCGGAATCCCATCGTTCACGATTATCTCTCGTGAAAAAAGTGGTAATTAATTACAATTTATTTTGAAATGGTTGGCTGAGAGTGAAAAATATCCGTCAGCGAATTATTAACGTAAGTAAGAGCGATAATTCGCCTCAGGCGTCGACCTCTTCTTTTCATTTCCCGTCTGTCTTCTGAGTGATTTCCGCGAACACGGAATGCTGTCAAAGAACTTGGCAATTATCTCCGGAAGAGGCTCAATTGGTAGCGCGCCTGGCTCGTAATCTGTAGTTCCCAGGTTCGAGTCCCAATTGGCACAGTATTGAAATTTATCTCCGCTAATTCCTCCTTCCCCCCCCCCCCCACTACCCTCGATCGGAAAGTGGGACCGATCGGAAAGTGGGATCGGAAAGTGGGACCGATCGGAAAGTGGGATCGGAAAGTGGGACCCACTTTCCGATCGAGGGTAGTGGGGGGGGGGGGAAGGAGGAATTAGCGGAGATAAATTTCAATACTGTGCCAATTGGGACTCGAACCTGGGAACTACAGATTACGAGCCAGGCGCGCTACCAATTGAGCCTCCTCCGGAGGTAATTGCCAAGTTCTTTGTCCTTGGGCTTGGAAAGACAGCCGTCCGTCAAATGAGGCTTTAAACCGTAGTCCCGTGTGAAAGAGAGTCCTACTCTCTTTCACTCTCTTTCACACGTTAAAGAACAAGATGAATGGTCTTAACAGTAGGCTCCCATCTGTTTCTTAATATCAATTCAATCGCTCTAAGTCCTTGGAAAAACGGGGCGGGGGTGGCTCAGTCGGTAGCGCGCCAGACTCATAATCTGTAGTTCCCAGGTTCGAGTCCCAGCTGGGTCAGCGTTGAGATATATCTCCGCAAAATTCCCCGCCCTGCCCACGGTCAGTAGGGGACACCGATGGGCTTGGAAAGTCCGCCGTCCGTCGGATGGGACGTTAAGCCGTGGCCCCGTGTGCGGGAGAGCCATACCCTGTGCACGTTAAAGAACACGCTGGATGGCCTTGACGGGAGGCTACCATCCGTCTCCCAACAGCTGTTCCAGTGGGTCCCCTCCCTCAACCTTCTCTGAGCCTTCGGGGTCCATGTGACCTGGCCATTTAGCCCATGGTGTGCAAAAAAGTGCCTCAGAGGTAAAACAACCCAACCCTTGGAAAAATGTGTTCTGACCATTTAGCCCATTATATGCAAGAACAGAAAGAGCATCTTAGAGATAAAATAACACAAAAACCCAACCAAATTAAAATTCTTCCTAAACTATTCAGAAAACAGAACGAAATTCATGCGAACCTTATAAAAAGAGAGGGATTAAATTTAATCAAGTTCGCATCGACATTTATTCAAAACAGTTTCCTGCTGTGTTTCGATTTTCGCGACTAGTTCACAAACTGCGCGTTTAAAATCTTTCATTATGTTGGTTTTGAAGATTTAATGAGCTAAAAAGGAATTGCACAGATATAAATATCACAACAAGATAAAGGAAATGAATACTTAATGCCTCACAATCAATTTTGCAAGCTTTGTAATACTGAAGCTTTATGGATATCGCCATCTTCTTCAAAATGATTTCCAGTAAGAACAGCTGTGGGGCAATGTCTCGGGACCATGAACAGTAATCCAAAATCTGTCATTAAGCAGTGGCAAGTGTTGGATGATTTAAAAGGATGATAAAGCCTAAAGAGAAAGGTTTGTGTGTGGGGGGGGGGGGAAATCAACGTCCTCCTGCTCACTCCGAGCTAATTAGTAATGCTCTTAGCTTAATTAATTGTACCGATAATTGGTTCTTGTTAGGAAGAGCGGGTTTAGCTGGAGAGGCGACTTCGTCGGGCTGTAGAGACTCTGAGACGGCTTGAAGCAGTTTTCTGATCTTAAAAGCGGACTACTGATGCTGATGGACACGACAAACCAACGGTTGATGGTCGCGAATAGCGGCCGACAGCGAATATTTCGTAGCAGGCCTAACGCCGCAGTTGTAATTCGCTGGAGACTGCTGCCGATGAGTTCGTCAACAATCTTTTGTTTCTGGAATAATACAGAAAGTTAGGACGTCTGGGAATCGACGAAGAATGGAGAGTAATCACGTTTTAGGTGATGATAACAACTTATTGAAATGCAGCGATAATGTATGGTATTGATCTATTGTTTGTAACTGGATCTCATGTGTAATCAGTATTCTTTTAGGAGCAGGTTTTTTTAAGTGAAAATAGGTTGGGTTGTTTTGGGTTGGGTTGTTTTACCTCTGAGCGGCACTTTTTTGCACACCATGGGCTAAATGGCCAGGTCACATGGACCCCGAAGGCTCAGAGAAGGTTGGGGGAGGGGACTCACTGGAATAGCTGTTGGGAGACAGATGGTAGCCTCCCGTCAAGGCCATCCAGCGTGTTCTTTAACGTGCACAGGGTATGGCTATCCCGCACAGTGAGCCACGGCTTAACGTCCCATCCGACGGACGGCGGCCTTTCCAAGCCCATCGATATCCCCTACTGACCGAGGGTGAGGCGGGTAATTTTTCGGAGATAAATCTCAACGCTGACCCAGCTGGGAGAACCTGGGAACTGCAGATTACGAGCCTGGAGCTCAACTGACTGAGCCACCCTCGTCCTTCTCTCTGAAAGGCACCTTTGGCCATTTAGTTCATTGTGTGCAAACAAAAAAAGTGCCGCTCAGAGGCAAAACAACCCAACAACAACCCCAATTTGGCCGCGTCGCAAAAATGTGTGAACAGAAAGACAAACACTAAGACGGAGAAACTTCTCCGAACCACGCTGACAAAAGCGCAACCGGATTCACGTGACATGCTCGCATTCCGACACTTGACCTGAAAAGAAAAAAGAAGGGGGGGGGGGAGAACCGTTCTTTACACAGAGTCTGCAAAGTGTTAAATCTTTCTCTCCAGACATTTTCTCAATCCTCTCCCTAGTCGAAACTGAGCTCCATTCAATCATTTACGTGGCTTCCTTGATTAAAAGATAACGCTAATCACCTCTCCTCTCTGAAACAGACCTTTGACGATATCTGCGAAGAAAAAAAGAGAAAAAAAACAAGCATTCCATTAACTCCTGCAGCTTAAAGGTGTTATGAGAAACCCCTCAGCATAATTGCAATTGCGGAGGTACATCGCTGTTGCCAAAGGTGCTGGGGGGAGGAGGAGGGAAGAGAACAAGATGGCGGAACGCTATACACGTGGCTTGGTTTTTCTTCTTCCTTTAGCTCCATGTGTTCAGAGAGGTGAGCGAAGATGAGGCGGTGGATGAAGAAGCCGAGCGAAGTATCCCTTGCCGAAAATAGCAGGCGGTGATTTAAAGTGTCGGAGCAGCCGAGGAATGTGGACAATTAGTCTCGGAGGAGAGAGAGGAGGAGAAGGAGTGACGGGCATGGTGATGGTGGAAGAGAAGCGAGGTATCCGCCTCCTCCCTGCTTGTCTCCATCGTTAGTGCAGCTGTCGTCAAGGTTGTCTGTGTTTGGTGGAGGTAAAGACACTTGGTGAGCTTTCGCGTGACAATGCGTGACCATGACAGCAGGAGAATACTCGTGGCCGTTAATCAATGAGGGTTATGCGAGAATGCGTGATTTTTTGGGGGGCGAGAATGCGTGAAGCTTTAGTCACGGTACCAGTGGGTGTCAAGATGGTTTTTTTTTTGTAAAAATGTATTTTGACTGGTGTTTTTGTAGAAATGCTTTTGGTTGGGTTTTTTTGTAGAAGTGTTTTTGATTGGTTATTGTAGAAGTGTTTTTGATTGGTTATTGTAGAAGTGTTTTTGGTTGATGTTTTTGTAAAAAAGGTTTTTGGTTTTTGGTTTTTGTAGAAATGTTTTTTTTAGAAGTGTTTTTGATTGGTTACTGTAGAAGTGTTTTTGGTTGGTGTTTTTGTAGAAGTGTTTTTGATTGATGTTTTTTGTAGAAATGTTTTTGGTTAGTGTTTTTGTAGAAGTGTTTTTGGTTAGTGTTTTTGTAGAAGTGTTTTTAGTTGGTGCTTTTGTAGAAGTGTTTTTGTTTGGTGTTTTGGTAGAAGTGTTTTGGTTGGTGTTTTTGTAGAAGTGTTTTTGGTTGGTGTTATTGTAGAAATGTTTTTCGTTGGTGTTTTTTGTAGAAATCTTTTTGGTCTCAATTTTTTTCTCTTTCTACTGTACATTTTATCAGTTTTTTCTCCATTCTCTTTTCTGTTATTCTTTTCCTCAATTCTTTTCTGCTATCCTTTCTCTCAATTCTTTTCTCCATCCTCCTTATGCTATTCTTTTCCTCAGTTATTTTCCCCTTCTCTTTTCTGTTATTTTTTTGCTCGATGTTATTTTCCTCCTCTTTCTGCATTTTTTTGGTCCTTTTCCTCAATTCTTCTCACCCTTATCTTTCTGCTATCCTTTTTCTCCGTTCTTTTCTCCCTTCTCTTTTCTGTTATCCCTTTCCTCGATTCTTTTCTGCTATCCTTTTCCTCAATTCTTTTCTGCTATCCCTTTTCTCAATTCTTTTCTCTTTCTGCTATCCTTTTCCTCGGTTCTTTTCTCTCTTATCTTTTCTATTATCCTTTTTCTCGATTCTTTTCTCTCTTATCTTTTCTGTTATCCTTTTTCTCAATTCTTTTCTCTCTTCTCCCTTCTGTTATCCTTTTCCTCGATTCTATTCTCCCTTCTCTTTTTCTGCAATCCTTTTTCGTTGATACTATTCTCCCTTCTCTTTTCTGCAATACTTTCCCTCATTCTTACATTGGTTTTCTATTTTAACCATTTTACCATTTCAAAAATCAACTTTTTTTACCATCCTTTTCATTTTTAAAGTGATTAATCCTATTTTTGTCATCTTTTTCCCAATTTCCAGCTTTATTTTTTTCTTTCCTACCTTTTCATCAGTTAATTCCTCGTGTTTTTTTTCTTTCTCATCTTTTTATCATTTGAAAAAACCATTTTTTTAAATATTTTTTGCAATTTTTCACTCGTCTATCTTATTTTTTCCATCCTTTTCTTCCATCTTTTCCATTTTATCATTATCACCAATCATCCTGAATTCTTTTGCTATCCTTTTCACCATATCCATTTAATCATTTTTCTCCATATCTTTCATCATCGCTTTCCACCTCCTTTCTCCCAGCTATCTTTTTATCGCTTCAATTATCCATCATCATCATCTTCTACCTATCCCTTTTATCCTTTCGCCCCGCGACTTTTTCTCTATCCTCCTCCTCATCATCATCTCTCTCTCCTTCAATTGACAACTCCGCGAACTCTTTCCCATCCCTTCTCCACCTACTGAGTTCCCTCTCTTCGTCTTTATGCGAGTAGTCAGGACCTTATCGATTCCGCATCGCTGGCATCATCTGGTTACCATGACAACCTGATCGAAGCCTATCACGAAGGTCAGCTACAGGGTCATCTCGTGGTAGCCTCCAGCCATAGGGGAGTAATTAAGTTCGGTGTGGCGGTCAGTATCAGTGGCGGGGGATTGAGGAGAGCTAGGGTAATTGGCTGCCGACCGCCTCATCACCACAATCCGCACACGTCCTTAGATGAACACCGGGAGCAGTGATGCTCCGCTGTATAGACTCTTCTTTGTGACTCTCTTGTTCGCCGTAGCTCTAGTTTGAGTTTCTTTTCTTGATTTATTTAGAGGAGCACTTTTCGAGTCACTTGTTGGACGCGGCTTTGTTAAACAAAGCAGCGGAACGGATTCCATGAAACGAATACGAAAGTTGCCCGTGTGGAAAGCGCGGGAAGCGGAGAACTGACTTAGTCCATTTCCTCCCCGCAAGTTTTCTGAATACAGTGTGTTTGCATATTCACTCAATAATTTCATTTCTTTCAGAACTAAAATCGAATGGTTTCAGTGGATTTCAAAGGGATTTCAAAAGCACCCCCTTCTTTTTAGCGGGGGGGGGGGGGGGTTGTCAACAACTCTTAACAACTCAACTCAATGGACCTGCAATCTTTTTCTCTGAATCTTTCTCTTAGCGCCCCCCCCCCCCCGGAGGATCATCCCTAAACCCTTCCCTTGGAACCGCCACTAGAGTGGTCATTGAAATGTCTACAAAAGTTTCATGACGAAATTAAATTGATTACAATTTTGAAAATGTCAAAGATGGGTTGTTTAGTTTCGTGCATTGCATTTAGAAACACAAAAATCTCGCATTTGCAAGATCGCTCCATTGATTTAAATTCCAAATGCTTTCTTCAGTCATTTGCATCTCTTGACGATTCGAAGTTCAACTTCACAAACAATACCTATAGTTTTTTCGACATTTGGCAGCATCGTCAGGTGCAGTTTGAGTTGCTTTGCACACCAGGTCTCAACAATTGATATTCCTGGGCACATTTATTATTATTATTTTTTTTTTGAGAGTGGGGAGCGCAATAAAATTTTTGTTTAGCTGAGGGGGCAACATTACTAAAAGTTGTTGAGTTGTTTTTCCTCTGAGCATCCCTTTTTTTACACACAATGGGCTAAATGGTCAAGCCAAAGGACCGTGAAGCTCAAAGAATGTTGGATACGGGGATCCTTGAACAGCCTTTCATATTCAAATTTATTTTGAACAAGTATTATCTATAATTATTTTACATAAAAATCCCACTAAGCCGAAGCTTATCAGCCGGAATATATGGTTTTACAGATATGATCTAGATTACATCAGTAGTACATAAAATGAATGAGAGAAAAAAAAAAGAAAAATGAAAAAGAAAACGATAAAATGATGAAAACTTCCAAATAAAAGCATCACTTTTTCATCAACCACTGAAATTATTTTTCTTTAACATCACAAATTTTCTTTAAGTTAACTATTTCTCTAGGAAGCAAGTTAAATAGGTAGGGAATTTGATATTCTTTGGAATTTCTTCCGTAATTATTATAAAATTTTGGTTGTTTCAAAAAACCCATAGCCTTTTTTCTAGTAAATGTGGCAAATATTTTGCTTATAAGTATCATCAAAGAAGTTATTGATAACAGAAACAAACACATATAAACTTTCAATAGGTAAAATTTTGAACAAACTGAATATATCATCTTTCGTTGTAAGGGAATATTTAACTTCTGAATTACACAATCCTTTTAGCAGACTAAATTGTATTCTTTTAATTTTATTTAATTCTATCCTATAGGCTGCCCCATAAACTGTTATCCCATATCTAATTATAGATTCAAAAAGTGCTTTATATACTAAAGAGTTATCTGTGTATCAACAAACAAGTTAAGTTTCCTAATTTTAAATGCTACAAATCGTAGTCTTGAACACATCCAATCAATATGTTTATTCCATTTCATTTTCGAATTCATTTTCAAGCCTAGGTAAATTATTTCGTTTACTTCTATTTTAGGACAACTGCATATACCAGGTGATAAACCATCCAGCATAGTACGACTTATTCGATGCTTAGTAATTCTTCTATTAAGTGTAAGTTGTTGAGAACCAATACACATAAATTTAGTTTTTTTTCTCGTTTACACTCTGTTTGTTAAGAGCAAACCATTTAACTGCTTTATTAAAATCGTTTTGTAGATTGCAAATAGCGTATTCTAAATCAGAGTGGAAGTTGATTAGCACTGTATCATCAGCATACATATATAATTTACTATCGAAATTAATATTAGCCAAATCATTTATGTATATTTAGAATAGCATAGGGCCAGAATAGATCCTTGTGGAACTCCAAAAATTGATCTGAAATTTATCGCTAAAATTATCATTTATTTTCATATCTCTATGTAATAAGTAGCTCTTAAACCATTCAAAAATATTCCCTCTCATACCAAGTAAATATAATTTCGGTAGCAAGACATCAATGTCAACTGAATCAAATGCTTTATTTAAGTCCATAAATACCGCAACGCATTTCTTTCCTATATTTAAATTAATATTTATATTATGAATAAGATCTTCCAAAAGATTTTGCGCTCCCATACCTTTACGGAACCCAAATTGCTGACTTGACAGAAAATTTATTTTATTCAAAAAATTTTGCAAGCGATCTCCAACGCATTTCTCCATTATCTAATCAAAAATTGTTAATAGAGTGATTGGTCTATAATTATTAAAATTCTTTTTTGATCCACTTTTATATACCGGACGAATAATTCCAATTTTCATAGCTATTGGGATTTGCGAATTTTCAAAAAATTTATTTATAAGAATTGTTATTACATGAACAAAATTGCATTTACTTTCCTTTATGTATTTTGGTTTAATATTGTCAAATCCAGGAGATGTGTTATATTTTAAGTGATCTATAATATTGGCAACATCGAAGTTACTAGCTAGTGGAAAATGCATAGAATTCTTATTTATGTAACATAATTCGTAAACCTTATCTGACCTAGTATTCATCGTCACAAATTCTGTTTGCATCTCACTAATAATTGTTAAAAAAACTTAACACTCCAAAAGAAATTATAAATAGTTTTATCTCTAATCAAGTGTCTTTCAACATTTTCGTCGATTGACATCCTTTTTTTTTATCATCAATAATATCATTAATTAATTCCCACATTCTAGTATTATTACCTTTATTAATTGCTAATTTATTTGAATAAAATATGCGTTTTTGGTTCCTTATAAAGATGTTTACCCTATTTCTTTCCATTTTATATGTCATAATTTTGTTTATTATTAACATTGTCTTTATATCTTTTCCATAATTTATCTCTATTTTTAATTACTAAAATAATATCATCTGTAATCCATTCTTTCCTTATTCTCTTAGTTTTACAATTATTAATTTGTTTACTACAACAAGAATTTTCCCGAATTTCATCAATTTTACTTAATATTTTCTGATATCCTAATTCTGTACTCATGTCTTCATCAACTATATCATTCCATTGTGTCATTTGCAATTTTTGAATAATAAGAGTATCATTATAAAATTTTTTAAAACCTAGGCTTGAAAAAACTTTCAAAAATGTAACATCATTAGAGCTAATATTCTTTTCGAAAATCTTAATTAAGATGACATAATTGTCTGCAAATTTATTTCTATATGTTTTAGTTTTAACATCAAAACTGCTTGTTTTAACCAAAACATGATCAATTAACGTCTTTGTAAATTTAGTTAATGTTTCGTCCTCTGTAGAAAATCCTTAACGATTTGTTCTAAACCAAATTCAATCAAAGTATTTAAATCCATATTACAACCATATTTATTAGTATTTGCCACATCAATATTAATATCACCAACAATAATTAAATCTTTAATTCCTGCCCTTTTTAATAAATACTCAGCAATTTCTTTTAGGAACCAGTTAATATTTTCACTAGCAGATCTATATACTGCGATAATATTATTTTCAATATTATTAATTAATAATTTAGTAATTATTGCTTCTGTTGATTCTCCAATAGTTTCATCCAGTTGTACTAAATTAATTTTTTTAAGATAAAAAATAATGATCCCACTTTGTTTATTTTCTTTTGCCGTTAAAATAAGCTTGTTATACCCTTCCATATTAAATGTAGCTGATTCCTGTTCAGTTACCATAGTTTCAACCAAAATAATCAAATCCAACTGGAATTCAAGAAGTTCAATATGAACTAGTAAATTATCCTACCATTTTTTCAGTGATCTAATATTTAAATACATCAATTTTAACATTCTATCTCCGCAAAACTGCCCACCGTTCCCACGATCAGTGAACACCGATGGTCTTGGAAAGGCCGCTGTCCGTCGAGTGGGACGTTTAGCAGTGTGTCCCCTTTGTAAGTTAGGAGACAGATGGTAGCGTCTCTTCAATGCCATGCAGCGTATTCTTTAACGTGCAAAGGATATGTCTCTTCCGCCCCATGAACCACCGAACCATGGCGGAAAGAAAAACACATTTTGTCTCCTCCCTCGTCTTTCGTGACTATACAGAGCATACGTCATTTCTGTTAACGACAGGCAGAACGAGCCACGAAAAGGGAGTTGGCACTACATACATTGGGCTTTGAGTTGGGTTGTTTTACCTCTGAGCGGCACTTTTTTGCTCACAATGAGTTAATGGCCAGATCACAAGGACCCCGAAGACTCAGAGAAGGTTGGGGGAGGGGACCCACTGGAACAAACAGCTGTTTAGGAGACAGATGGTAGACTCCCGTCAAGGCCAACCAGTGTGTTCTTTAACGTGCACAAGGTATGGTTCTCCCGCACACGGGGCAACGGCTCAACGTCCCACGCGACGGACGGCGGCCTTTCCAAGACCATCAGTGTCCCCTACTGTCCGTGGGCAAGGCGGGGAATTTTGCGGAGATACATTGGACATCGCAGCTGACTGAATAGCGGGTATTAGGTTGTTTTACCTGTGCGCGGCACTTTTTTGGCACATAATGGGTTAAATGGGCAGGTCACAAGGATTTTTGATTTCGTTTGTTTTGCCTCTGAGAGGCACTTTTTTGTACACAATGAGCTAAATGGCCAAATCACAAAGACCCCTTAGACTCAGAGAAGATTGGGGTAGGGACCCATTGGAACAGCTATTGGGAAACAGATGGAAAATTCTGGTCAAGGCCATCCAGCGTGTTCTTTAACTTACACAGGGGACACACTGCTAACGTCCCATCCGACGGACAGCGACCTTTCCAAGCCCATCGGTGTCCACTGATCGTAGGCAGGGCGGGGAGTTTTGCGGAGATAAATCTCAATGCTGACCCAGCTGGAACTCGAATCTGGAAACTGCAGATTACGAGCTTGGCACGCTACCGACTGAACCACCCCCACCCTAGGTCTCAAGAACCCCAATGAATCAGAGAATAAGGTTGAGGGAAGGTCAGTCCATCTGATGGGGTATGGTCAGGGAAGTCATGAGGGAAAGCACTGTCTATGGGGGCACCCAGTTGTGACGTCACTATTATTTCGTCATGACGGTAATGGAGACATAAATCATCTAGGGGCAAAGAAACAAAATAGATCCAGCAGCAGCTGAACAAAGTGCCTGAGAATCTATCCGAGTTTTACAAATTTAATAAGATCATACATCACGCTGAGTGGTTAGAGTGCTTGGTTACTGATCAAAGGGACCTGGGTTCGAACCCTGAGTAAGGAATCTATGTTTGTGTTGTCTTTCTGGCTGAGGTCCCGCCATCCTCACAGACCGTCTACTATAGCGTTTTAAACTGTCAGGCCTATGTGGCAAGCAGTTGTTTCAGGGATTATTTATTTATTTATGTGCAATATGAGCAGCATTAGCCACAATGCACGCTTGTATGCATTTCTTCAAGATGGTGATGGAGACATAAAGCACCTAGGAGCAAAGAGGCAAAGTAGATCCAGATGAACAAAGCACATCAGAATCCATCAGAATTTTGGACATTAAGTAAGAACATACTCAGCATCTCCGTGTTCAGAAGTCCATAAAGGTAGAGGAATGAATGAATGATCTTTATGATCATCAAGGTATTTGAACGAATTGCGCTCAATTGATTATACAATAGGAGCATATACAATAGCAAGATATTCCTACGTTCGGCCCAGCTGGGTCAGCGTTGAGATTTATCTCCGCAAAACTCCCCGCCCTACCCACGATCAGTGGACACCGATAGGCTTGGAAAGGCCGCTGTCCGTCGGATGCGATGTTTAGCAGTGTGTCCCCTGTGAAAGTTAAAGAACACGCTGGATGGCCTTGACCAGAAGTCTTGGAAAAGGCCGCCGTCCGTCGGATGGGACGTTAAGCCGTGGCCCCGTGTGCGGGAGAGCCATACCCTGTGCACGTTAAAGAACACGCTGGATGGCATTGACGTGAGACTACCATCTGTCTCCCAACAGCTGTTCCAATGGGTCCCCTCCCCCAACCTTCTCTGAGCCTTCGGGGTCCATGTGACCTGACCATTTAGCCCATGGTGTGCAAAAAAGTGCCGTTTCAGAGGTGAAACAACCCAACCCAAAGCCATTAGAAAGATGGAGAAGATGAAAGAAGGTCTGTATTTCCCAGGTTCGAGTCCCACTTGTGCCAACATTGAAATTTATCTCCGCCAACTCCCATCTGCCCTCGGTGATGTCAACGGAACCCATGGAGCTTGTAAAAGCTTCCATCCACTGGATGGGACGTAAAGTGTTGGTCTGTTTGCAGGAGAGCCAAACACTGTAAGTTAAAGAACACGCTGGATGGCTTTGACGGGAAGCTTCCATCTGTCTCCTAACAACAATTCAATGGTCCCTTTCCTCAACCTTATTCTCTGATCCATTGGGGTTCTTGTGACCTGGGGTGGGTTGGCTCAGTCGGTAGCGCGCCAGGCTCGTAATCTGCAGTTCCCAGATTCGAGTCCCAGCTGGGTCAGCATTGAGATTTATCTCCGCAAAACTCCCCGCCCTGCCCACGATCAGTGGACACCGATGGGCTTGGAAAGGCCGCTGTCCGTCGGATGCGATGTTTAGCAGTGTGTCCCCTGTGTAAGTTAAAGAACACGCTGGATGGCCTTGACCAGAAGTTCCCATCTGTTTCCCAATAGCTGTTCCAATGGGTCCCTCCCCCAATCTTCTCTGAGTCTAAGGGGTCTTTGTGATTTGGCCATTTAGTCCATTGTGTACAAAAAAGTGCCTCTCAGAGGCAAAACAAACGAAATCAAAAATCCTTGTGACCTGCCCATTTAACCCATTATGTGCCAAAAAAGTGCCGCACAAAGGTAAAACAACCTAATACCCGCTATTCAGTCAGCTGCGATGCCCAATGTATCCCCGCAAAATTCCCCTCCTTGCCCACGGACAGTAGGGGACACTGATGGTCTTGGAAAGGCCGCCGTCCGTCGGGTGGGACGTTGAGCCGTTGCCCTGTGTGCGGGAGAGCCATACCCTGTGCACGTTAAAGAACACATTGGTTGGCCTTGACGGGAGGCTACCATCTGTCTCCTAAACAGCTGTTTGTTCCAGTGGGTCCCCTCCCCCAACCTTCTATGAGCCTTCGGGGTCCTTGTGACCTGGCCATTTAGCTCATTGTGAGCAAAAAAGTGCCGCTCAGAGGTAAAACAACCCAACCCAAAGCCCAATGTACATAGTGCCAACTCCACTTTCGTGGGGCGGGGATGGCTCAGTCGGTAGCGCGCCAGGCTCGTAATCTATAGTTCCCAGGTTCGAGTCCCAGTTGGGTCAGCGTTGAGATTTATCTCCGCAAAATTCCCCGCCCCCCACGGTCAGTAGGGGGAACAGATGGGCTTGGAAAGGCCGCAGTCCGTCGGATGGGACGTTAAGCCTTGGACCCGTGTGCGGGAGAGCCATACCCTGTGCTCGTTAAAGAACACGCTGGATGGCCTTGTCGGGAGGCTACCATCTGTCTCCCAACAGTGGGTCCCCTCCCCCAACCTTCCAGTGGGTCCCCTCCCCCAACCTTCCAGTGGGTCCCCTCCCCCAACCTTCCAGTTCCTTGTTCCAGTGGGGCCCCTCCCCCAACCTTCTCTGAGCCTTCGGGGTCCATGTGACCTGGCCATTTAGCCCATGGTGTGCAAAAAAAGTGCCGCTCAGAGGTAAAACAACCCAACCCACTTTCGTGGCTCGTTCTGGCTGTCGTTAACAGAAATGACGTATGATCTGTATAGTCACGAAAGACGAGGGAGGAGATAAAATGTGTTTTTCTTTCCGCAGCTGGTCCTGTTCCAGAAAAAACTCCGTTGACCACATACACTTGTCCATGCATACGCATGACGTGCTTTGGCACACTGCTGAGAATTCTCTTCGGAAGTTTAGATACGCATGCGCCTGACGTATTTCCGGTTGTTTTACCTCTGAATCAGGAACACTTCTATCAGAAGTAACGGTTGACTCGAAATCGTTTTAAAACTTTTTTCCCGTTCAGGAAAAATTGTTCGGTTCGTAAAACTTATTTCAAAGAAAAAGAATATACATATATTTAAGCACACAAGTTTTTCTCTTTAGATTGAATTCATTGGAATTATTTTTTCTGTAAAGTTGCGAAATTAATGTAATTTTTGGAAGGTATTAGAAAGAATGACAGAGTTTTGAGTTAACACCTTTATATTAGTACACTTTAATAGCAATAGAATATAATGTTGTTGTTGTTGTTTTTCTTTGTTGTTGTTCTATTTGTTATTGATTTCCTTTTTTTTTATATTACTTCATTTTTTCTTTTTTGTTATTATTTTTTCTGCTTCTTTACTTTTATATTTTGTTACTCTTTTGCATGCAATTTTTTTTTTTTGTTGTCAGTTTGATTTCCCGTTGTTTTATGATAATTTTTTTTCTTTTTTGTTGCTTTGTTATTTTTTTTATGCTGTAGCAATTGAAGTTGTTTTCCTGTTTACAATTTTTCCGATTTTGGTTATTGCTTTGAGTGTTATTTTTTTTATTGCAAGTTTTTTGTTGCAGATTTGTTGTTATGTTTCTTCATTTCATTTTGCTTCGCTGTTATTTTTTTTGTTATTGTTCTTGTTAGTGATTTTTGTTAATCATATTATAAATATTTTATGTTGTAAATTTGTAAAACACAAATTTCGAAAACTATCACTCCCAAAATTTCAAAAATCTATTACGATATATTTCATAAGCAGTTAAAGTGTGTGGCTATCTTATACTAGGATGCTTATATTCTATATAATTATATGTTATATACTACCTCTTGATTTCTAGGGGGTGAGGGTGGCTTAGTCGGTAGCGCACCTGGCTCGTAATCTGTGGTTCCCAGTCCCAGCTGAGTCAGCGTTGAGATTTATTTCCACAAATTTCCCCCGCCCTGCCCACGGTCAGTAGGGGACACCGATGGGCTTGGAAAGGCCACCGTCCATTGAATTGGGACTTTAAACCGTGGCCCCGTGTGCGGGAGAGCCATACCCTGTGCACGTTAAAGACCACGCTGGATGGCCTTGACGGGAAGCTACCGTCTGTCTCCCAACAGCTGTTCCAATGGGTCCCCTTCCCCAACCTTCTCTGAGCCTTCGGGGTCCATGTGACCTGGCCATTTAACCCATGGTGTGCAAAAAAGTGCCGTTTCAGAGGTAAAACAACCCATCCCAACTTGATTTCTAGACAGTCACTACGACTCTCATTTGAACTGTAACGCAACACTGGATCCGAAATTTCTTAATATTTTTGTGTTCAACTGCTCCAGCACCGGATTTGACCTTTGACCTTGACAGACATGTCGCATCTAAAATTTGGCATAATTTCTGAGGTCTACGATTCAAAATACCTCCAGGAACCAGTTTTTATCCCTCTAACACTGGTACATCTGAATTTGACATTTGGCCTCGAAGGATCCTCCAGATCCAAAATTTCGTAACATTTCTGACATCTACAACTCGAAACTCTTCCCAAACACCAATTTTCGCGTTTCTAGCACTGGTAGATCGAAGTCTGACCTCTATCTGAACTTGAAAGACAGCTCAAATGTCAAATTTCGGATTTTTTCCGGGATATATGACCCGAATTGCCACCTAGATAGGTGGAAATTCTCAGAGCTCTGCCATTTTTGCTTCATAGTAAGAATTAGCGTTATCCTCTGTCAATCATTAAATCACTCCCAATCACCTTCATACAGTATATATCTGATAATCTGTAGGCAAGTATTACTGAACGCGAAACATTATAATGCACATTATATACCAAAGATTTGGGTTGTTTTACCTCTGAGCGGCAGTTTTTTGCACACCATGGGCTCAATGGCCCGGTCACATGGACCCCGAAGGCTCAGAGAATGTTGGGGGACAGACGGTAGTCTCACGTCAAGGCCATCCAGCGTGTTCTTTAACGCACCCGGGCCACGGCTTAATGTCCCATCCGACGGACGGTGGTCTTTCCAAGCCCATCAGTGTCCCCTACTGACCGTGGGCAGCGCGGGGAATTTTGCGGAGATAAATCTCAACGCTGACCCAACTCGGACTCGAACCTGGTAACTACAGATTATGAGTCTTGCGCGCTACCGACTGAGCCACCCCCGCTCCATACACCAAATGTAGGCAAACTGCAGCTCCCGAGACAATATTGGGTTTCATTGCCAATTTTCCTAAAATTTTATATTAACCCTTTGAGATCCGGGAGAGAGAACGGTAGGCTTCCCGTAGACCCGAGAGGTATAAGATTCAGAAGCATACCATTGAAATCGCCGTTTTTAATCGATTACGAAGAAAACGAAAACATAACTTGTTTTAAACAAGCACGGATGATGCAACTGGACTCTGCTTCTTCATGCGGTACACACAAGTTACGCGTTTGCGGCGGTAGTGGAACATAACTAGTAACTGAGTTGGGTTGTTTTACCTCTGAGCGGCACTTTTTTGCACATCATCATCATCATCCTCAAGCAGCCATGGGCTACGGAGGTCCAACCAGACCGCGCAGTTTAATTCTCCAAGCATATCTGTCCTGAGCTACATCTGCTGCATCCGGCCACTGTACACCAATTCTAACAAGGTCCTGTTTGACATTGTCTGCCCACCGCATCCTAGGTCTCCCCCTCCTTCTGAGGCCTCTAGGCACACTGTTCATAACCCTATTCGCCAATCTATAATTATCCATACGGGCAACATGGCCAAACCAGCGGAGTCTCTCTCTGCACAATATGCTGCTTAAAGGAGGTTGCAGACTCCTTTGCCTAACCTCATCATTAGTTATAAAGTTAAACCACCTAATACCCAAGATACTGCGTAAGCATCTAGAATCAAAAGCATCCAGTTTCCTGTTATCTTGCTTACACAGCGTCCAAGTTTCACTACCATAACTAACCCTAGAAAGAACCAAACCATTATACAGTCTAATTTTAGTCTTTAGGTGTATACGCCTATTTCTCCACAATCTCCATAGATTCTTAAAAGTCCCGGCAGCAATACCTATTCGTCTGTTAATCTCATGCCGCACATCACCAGTATCAGTTACATAGCTCCCAAGGTAATTAAACTGTGACACCTGCTCAAGACTGCAACCATTCAGATTAACTGAATCACAACCTGCCTGACCAATTTTCATCACTTTAGTTTTCTCTCTGTTTATAACCAAACCTACTGTACTACCAGTCTCATCAACAGTTCGAATGAAAGAGTTCATCTCATCAACATCATTTGCCAAAAGGGCTAAATCATCAGCATAATCTAAATCAGAAATTTTCGTATCTCCAGCCCATTTAAGGCCAAAAGCTTTCCCTTGAAGTGAATTTCGCATAACATAATCAACAACCAAACTAAAGAGAAAAGGAGACAAAATGCACCCTTGTCGAACACCAGAAGTAATGATAAACCAATTGCTACAAGACTTACCAACCCTCACACATGACTCAGTGTTATTATAGAGAGCTTTCATTATGTTAACTAACTTGTCTGGTATACCATATGATCTCACAATCAACCACAAATTATGACGATCAACAGAGTCGAAAGCCTTTTTGAAATCAACAAAGCTAGCAACCAAAGATTTCTGAAACTCTAAACATTTCTCAAGAATCTGCCTAAGTGAAAATATCTGATCCACACATCCCCTACCACTTCTGAATCCACATTGCTCATCACGCAATTGCCTGTCAACCAGATTCTTAATTCTATTAAGCACAATCATGGAAAGAACTTTACCTGGAACAGAGAGTAGGCTGATACCCCTATAGTTATCACAAGAACTGCGATCACCTTTTTTGAAAATAGGGATAATAATAGCTCTGGTAAAATCTTTAGGAACCATGCCTTTATCATAAAAGTTATTCAAAATTTCAGTCATCCAAATGGTAACTGAAACATTCCCAGCTCTAAGCATTTCCGTAGTAATTTCATCCACCAGTGGGGATTTATGAAATTTAAGTTTAGAAATAGCCAAACTAACTTCAGATTGTGTTATAGGGCCAACATTAAAGCCAACAATGCATCTATCATCATTGCAAACAATGGGAGTAGAACTAACCACATTGTTTAGAACATTACTGAAATGCTCAGCCCACCTAGCCATGACAGAATCCTCACCTTCTATAACCTTGCCTTGTTTATCCTTCAATCCCTGTATACCTGTTCGTTTTCTACCACACAAAACATTAACTATCTGGTAGAGCTCTCTGCTGTTGTGCTGTCTAACTGCTTCCTCAGCTTTGTCAGCAAGGCCATCAAGCCAAAGATTCTTATCAGTAGCTAACTGATCCTTTACACGTTTATTAAGTTCTTTGTAATGCTTTCTATTAGGACTAGTAGGGTTAAGGACATTCCTGCAGTTCCTTCTTTCTGAAATAAGCTCAAGTGCCTTATCACTTAAATAATTCTGCCTCCTCTGCTCCTTTTTCCCTAAAAGAGTACTGTTAGTTTCCAAAAAAGCCTGTTTAAAATGGCCCCATTCTTCCTCAACTTCAGTATTAAGCAAACCATGACTGTCATAATGACTAAGTAACCTATCATGGTAAGCTTTAGCTATAACTGGGTCTTTCAGAGCTTCAGTATTAAAGGTAAATTTTTTAACCCTAGCACAACACTTTTTAAGTTTAAGTTGCAAGACACTTTTAACAAGGTAATGGTCAGATCCAATTTCAGCTCCCCTATATGCCCTGGTATTTCTAACAGAACTAGCCCATTTGCTGTTAATTAATATATAATCAATCATATTCTTATGCAGCCCATCAGGTGAAACCCATGTGTATTTATGTATGTCGCGGTGTTTGTAATATGTGTTAGTTATTCTGAAACCATTGAGTTTACTTACCTGTAGGAGACGTTGCCCATTGCCATTGCAGCTATCAATACCAAAAGGGCCTATTACTCCTCCCCAAAGGTCAGAGTCGGTACCAACTTTGGCATTGAAGTCACCAAGAACAAGGGTAATATCTCCTTTCTTGACAGAATTCAAAATATCCTGAAGTTGTCTGTAAAACCTATCCTTCTCATCCTCATCAGAATCCTCAGTGGGGGCATAACAGCAGATAACATTCAAGTCTTTAATGCTTGTCTGAAATTTTGCTGTAAGAAACCTTTCATTAATGCACTCATATCCTAGAAGAGCATCACTAGCATGTCTGCTGAGCAGCAGACCCACGCCTTGGTGATGCTTTCCATCCTCCCTCCCTGTAAAGAGAAATTTAAAGTTATTTTTAAGTATCTCACCTTTACCTGTCCATCTGGTCTCTTTCAAGCCTAGGATATCTAGGTTATAGCGCTGGAATTCCTGCATGAGGACATCAAGAGAACAATCTCTATGTAATGTCCTCACGTTCCACGTTCCTGCAGAGAGAAAATGATTAGTAGGATTTTTAAAGAAATTAGGTTTATTGAGATTGGTAGGGCCAACAATATCAAACAGCCCCCTGATCGCAGGCATGGGGCAAAGACCTGTTCCTCCTCCGCTAAAGGCTGAAGTCACCGATGCTGGTAGGAACTTCAGGCACCACCTTTTCAAGTGGACTTTTTCAAGAACCATATGGCCTGCCTGAGACACATTACTCCAGTTTAGGCTTGACGATGCCCAACTAGCTAAGTAAGGTTCAGGTACCTGCGATGGCCTCTGATTAGGAGTATCCACCAGCTGATATAAGGTATCCCATGCCTCTGTTCACTTAGAGCTGGCAACCCAGAAGCAAACAGAAAACACAGCGGCAGACACTCCCTCAACAGAGGCCCACCAGTGCAGCAAGTCCAGGATCCATAATCAAGCTCAAATCCATAAACAAGTCCAGTCTAGTGGGTATAAATGGTCAGCACCAGGACCCTGTGAAGTTGACCACTCCTCAGCAGGGTTGAAAAAAAAGAAAAAAGTGGCCATAGATGACCAGATCAGTAGGCCATACTGAACTGGCAGTCCTCCCCTTCCGTTCCCTTCCAAAAGAGAATATCTCTTTTGAAAGGTACTAACGGCCTGCACCACGAGAAGGCGGGGTCGGACATTAGGTGCTAGACCTGGACGGTTCTGTGCATCATCACTGGGGATTGGTACACAGCTCTCCTTCCAGTTTACGCCTAGCTAAATGACCAGGTCACATGGACCCCGAAGGCTCAGAGAAGGTTGGGGGAGGGGACCCACTGGAACAGCTGTTGGGAGACAGATGGTAGCCTCCCGTCAAGGCCATCCAGCGCGTTCTTTAACGTGCACAGGGTATGGCTCTCCCGCACACGGGGCTTAACGCCCCGTGTGCGGGAGAGCCGCGCCAGGCGGGGCTTAACGTCCCAGCCTGGCGCGCTACCGACTGAGCAACCCCCGCCCCTAACTAGGAACTGACTTTTGGAAACAAATCCCAGAAGCAAAGTATCCCAATCTTCAGAAAACTGGTTTCCAACTATTCTCTGTTTTTAGGACAACTTACTGCTGTGAATCTCTCTTCTCTGTAACGAAATTTGTCAAGTCGAAACATCCTGCTATCTTCAGTAACAGCCACCTCACTGAGCTCCCAAAAACAAAATTGGGGAATGCTCCCCACAATTGTACGTTTGTTTTAAAATAAAGAGGACTTTATCTTCTTCTCACTTCTCCATTTTCGACAAAAAGTTAAATTTTACCAACCCTGAATGCATACATCAGTTTCAATATATCTTTCAATATATCCTATCAATCAGCCTTTCAATATATGCATTTGCCAATCTGGGTTGGGTTGTTTTATCTCTTAGCGGCACTTTTTTGCACACCATGGGCTAAATGGACAGGTCACATGGACCCCGAAGGCTCAGAGAAGGTTGGGGGAGGGGACCCACTGGAATAGCTGTTGGGAGACATATGGTAGCCTCCCGTCAAGGCCATCCAGCGTGTTCTTTAACGTGCACAGGGTATGGCTCTCCCGCACACGGGGCCACAGCTTAACGTCCCATCCGACGGACGGCGGCCTTTCCAAGTCCATCGGTGTCCCCTACTGACCGTGGGCAGGGCGGGGAATTTTGCGGAGATATTGCCAATCTGAATTGTGGGTTTAATAATTTTCACAGGGGTTAGGCTGTTTACCATTAAGAGACATTTTTTTTTGCATGCCATGGGCTAAATAGACAGGTCACAAGGACCCCAAGGACTCAGAGAAGGATGGGAAAAGGGATCCACTGGACAGCTGTTGGAGACAGATCGTAGCTTCCCGGTAAGACCCTCAGCTTGTTCTTTAAAGTGCAGAATGTGTAGTTCTTTCGCCCAGGGGGCAAAGGCTTAAAGTCCCATTTGACGGACGCTGCCATCTTTATTCTCATCGGTATCCCCTTTCTCACCGAAAACAAGGACAGACTGATTGACCAATGAATACTAAGGCATAAATAATATTATTATTATTAATAACAGAAGGCTGGATAAGCGTACAGTTGCTCAAAAAAGTATCCGAACACTATGGTTGATTACAGAATTCAGAAAAAACATCTGGCACCGATTTTTTTAGAGATTAGTGATCTGGCAACCTTCGTGTCACGTGACACAAGGTTGCCAGATCACTAATCTCTAAAAAAATCGGTGCCAGATATTTTTTCTGAATTCTGTAATCAACTATAGTGTTCGGATACTCTTTTGAGCGACTGTACAAGCTAGGAATGGACACCGTCCATACTGATGATACGCTAAGCCGTGATCCCCTGTGCGGTTTAAACGGGAGGCCTCCATCGCTTCTTAACAGTTATCATTTTACCTGTTGCGTGCAAAAAAAAGTGAGACTCAGGGATAAAATACCTTACTCAAAAATGTATATTAAAGAATGCCTTTTGTATCCAATTTTGAATTCGTCCTTTACAAAACCGGATTATCGAGTGTTTTACTTGAAATGTTTTTATCACGCTGAAATTTCTTACCTTGTCAACTTCACGACTGATTTCAATGACTAACAGTTTCTTAAACCAGTCCGCCTTAGAAGGAAACACCGCCTCTCGCCTTCAACTTCATCTTTCCATCTCCTTTGTCTGTTTTTCACGTCCTCTAGAGGGGGGAGAGGAAAAGAGGGTGTAAGAAGAAGAGAGAGAGAAAAAAAGATCTTCGTAAAACACAGAAGAAAGAGAAGAAAGCCTCCAGTTTAGAAAAGAAAGGAAAAACCGATGCCAGCTCAGCCACTTACGACGACTCAGTGCCGCGAAACTCCTCCCGAAATATTTTCTTCCGCCTTAAAAGCAAAGTCGAAAGACTTTATCGAAAACTTTGATAATAAGCCAAGAGTTGGAAGGTTCATCGTCGAACTGGCGCAATAGCAAACCCTATAAACTTCATCGTTTTTCGGTCTGGCTCTCCGTAGTAAAACAAGCAGTACCTACGGAAAAGCATTCTCTCCATGTCGTTTAAAAGTCCGGGAGTCAGTAATAAAAAAGTAGCTCCCACCGGAAAGAATTTCTTCAACCTCTCTCTGACTTCCACATTTTTTTTCATCCTCCTCCTTCTCATCTTCCATCGTATCTTCTTCCAGTTCCTCTTCTGCAAATACGCATCACTTGGTGGTGTAATCCTCCTTTTACCCTCACCGCTCCTGGAGTGTGCCATGGGTGTTCCTCTTGCTCTTCCTCCTCCCCATCCTCCTCCTCTTTCTCTCTCCATCCTCCTCCTCTTTCCACTACATCTTTCCATATCCATCCCCCCATTCTGTGTGCTCCTCCACCTCACTGTAACAGCGGTGCTCTCCAACTACCCTTCTTGGCTAAGTGATGTGTCACCAGCAGCTGAGGATCAATACGATGTGCATCCTTGTGCGCTGTGTTGTCGCTTTCTCCTCCCCAGAGCACAGTGATGGCGAAAATGAAAGTGGCCAAGTGCAACAGTGATGGTATTAGCGTTGTTTAGTGATGGCACTGCTCGTAGCATCATCGTAATGGCAGGGATGGGAGTTGGTTCGATGCCAGACTGCGGTGGTGATGGAGAGGAATCATTATTCAATAATTATGTCTCGAGTCATCCACCTGTGTGAACATCTATACAGAAACCAATCAAAATTGTCTCTGTCTTCTCACACATTGCACTTCTACAGATCATGTATCGTCTTTATTTATATCAGTTCCAGTTTAAGTAAGTTATTAAATATGCTAGTATTTGTAATTTTCTCCAATAGTGAAGGCTAGTCCGGATCTGGAAAAAGTAAAGATGTGGGGGGGGGGGGGCAAGAGACTAAATTTCCATTGCGGTGTAACATTTTTCCCTTCTTTTAAGATGATTAAAAAAATATATATATGAAAAATACGTGAATTATATGTATGCACAAGTTTAATAATTTGTGGCCTTCATTTCCCATACTAGCACTCTCAGAGGGGGAGGATCTAATCTGATCTAGGGGGCATGATATCCTTCCCCCCCTCTCCTAGATCAGGCCGTGATTTGAGAATTTTGTTCATACACTCGCTCAAAAAACTATCCAAACACTACAATTGATTACAGAATTCAGAAAAAATATGTGGTAACGATTTTTTTTAGAAATTAGTGATCTGGCAACCTTCGTAGCACGTGACACGAAGGTTGCCAAATCATAAATTTCCAAAAAATTCGTTGCCAGATATTTTTCCTGAATTCAGTGTTCGGATACCTTTTTGAGCGACTGTACATCAGGCATGCTGAGACAAGTATGGATAGAAATGGAATATCACATCACCAATGGTGCTCACATCGAAATCTCTTGAACACAAAACGAAAGTGAGGCGGGGGTAGCTCAGTCGGTTGCGCGCCATGCTCGTAATCTCTAGTACCCAGGTTCGAGTCCCAACTGGGCTAGCGTTGAGATTTATCCCTGCACACGGTTAGTAGGGGACACTGATGGGCTTGGAAAAACCGCCGTCCGTCGGATGGGACGTTAAGCCGTGGCCCCGTGTGCGGGAGAGTCGTACCCTGTGCACGTTAAAGAACACGCTGGATGGCCTTGACGGGAGGCTACCATCTGTCTCCCAACAGCTGTTCCAGTGGGTCCCCTCCCCCAGCCTTCTCTGAGCCTTCGGGGTCCTTGTGACCTGGCCATTTAGCCCATGGTGTGCAAAAAAGTGCCGCTCAGAGGTAAAACAACCAACTCTACTCGGGATTTTCTTGACATTTTACGCACAGAGTTGCTTTTGTCACTTATTTATTAAATAAAATATAGCACTTTAAAATATGTTGTTATTTTATAATCACGCTGTTTAAGAATTTACTTTCCAATATGGGTTGGTAACAGGCACTATAGCAAAGCAGTTAGCGCCCTTCACTGTGAATCAAAGAGGCCCAGGTTGGGTTGTTTTACCTCTGAGCGGCACTTTTTTGCACACCATGGGCTAAATGGCCAGGTCGCATGGACCCCGAAGGCTCAGAGAAGGTTGGGGGGGGACCCACTGGAACAGCTGTTGGGAGACAGATGGTAGCCTCCCGTCAAGGCCATCCAGCGTGTTCTTTAACGTGCACAGGGTATAGCGCTCCCGCACACGGGGCCAAGGCTTAACGTCCCATCCGACGGACGGCGGCCTTTCCAAGCCCATCGGTGTCCCCTACTGACCGTGGGCAGGGCGGGGAATTTTGCGGAGATAAATCTCAACGCTGACCCAGCTGGGACTCGAACCTGGGAACTACAGATTACGAGCCTGGCGCGCTACCGACTGAGCCACCCCCGCCGCAGAAGACCAGGACACCTCCAACTTTTGAGGACCCTAGCCAGAAAAAAAATGTCATTATTATTTTGGAACGTTTTTAATTCTAATTTAATAACATCTATAGAAAATTTTACCTTTCAAGCAGCTTCTTGTCAGATAGGTCCGACAGAGTTTATTAGTGTAACACGCCACAGAGAAGGTCTGTGAGTAAGGCAAGATCTCAACAGGAAGACATCAGAAAAAAAAATTCCCTGCCATATCCCATGCTCGTCAGTTTAAAAAAATATCTTTACCTAAATCACACCTATTACTGTTTAATCTAATATCAAAAAATTAACATCTAAATTTTGCACTCTTTCAATTTAACATATTTCCAGCTCGTACTGGAGTTACACAAGGTTCAGTACCTAGACCATTTATTTCCGAAATTATATAAATTATTACTTAGATAATATTATATTTAATGGTGAATTTATTTATATTCTTCAATGATACAATAATAGTGAACTCTCATAACCACATGCAATAATTTACAAAAAAAGAATTTAATCAAGCAGATACATGGTTTTCGTCTAATAGGTTATTAGTGAACAAAATAAATATCCTCCTCACATACACACACTCATTAATAAAATTAAATATACGGGCATGAGCTCGAGAAACATGGTTGATAATTTTACAATCGAAAAATATGAAAGAAAAATTCCTAATACGATTATTTGAGGAACAGGTGTGAGTGTTGAAAACGGAGAAGTTAATCAATTTATTTATGCGATTCTCAAATGTTTTCTTCCAATGGAAAATGGAATTATCATAATTAATTCATTTTGTACAAAACTGCGATTCACAGTTTACGAAATTAAAAAATTACCAATAATGGTGAATCAAGATATTGCTACCTCACGTGCCTCTACGACCGTGAAGTAGTTTGTTGCATGTAGCCCCGATCCAGAAAAAAAAAATAAATAAGGGAGGGGGGGGGGGTCCGAAAACAGGCAGAAATGAACCGAAACGGCATTCAAGTATGATTTTTTTTCCCATCCGTTTAGTGGTCTTTAAAAAAATTTCATAAAAGAAGGGATAATATCTATGTTGAATATATTTTTTTACAACTCCGTTATCTTGGGAGGTATGTAACATGTAGTGGCGATATGCGGCATGAGATTAACAAACGAACAGGGATTGCTGCCAGGGCCAGGACTTTTAAGAATCTATGGAGAGTGTGGAGAAATACTATATTATATTATGATAGTAGACCTAATGACTATATTATATTATGATATTTACACCTAATGACTAGTATACACCTAAAGACTAAAATTAGACTGTATAATAGTTTGGTTCTTTCTAGGGTTAGTTATGGTAGTGAAATTTGGACACTTTGTAAACAAGATAACAGGAGACTAGATGCTTTTGATTCCAGATGCTTTACAGTATCTTTGGCATTAGGTGGTTCAACTTTGTAACTAATGATGAGGTTAGGCAAAGGAGTTTGCAACCTCCTTTAAGCAGCATATTGTGCAGAGAGAGACTCCGTTGGTTTGGCCATGTTGCCCGTATGAATAATTATAGATTGGCGAATAGGGTTATGAACAGTGTGCCTAAAGGCCTCAGAAAGAAGGGGAGACTTAGGATGCGGTGGGCAGACAATGTCAAAGAGGACCTTGTTAGAATTGGTGTGCAGTGGCCAGATGCAGTAGATGTAGCTCAGGATAGACTAGCTTGGAGAACTAAATTGCACAGTCTGGTTGGACCTCCGTAGCCCATGGCTGCTTGAGGATGATGTGCCTGATACTAGCATTGCCCAAAGGGTTGGGAAGTCACGGCTACATTGACACCTTCAGATCTGACCTTGGTTGGATGTAATTATAAATTTTTACCTGACGTGGATAAAATATATTTATCCACGTGGGGGGGAGGGAAATAGTTTTCCTGAAATTTCGCATTTCTCACAAACTTGGAGAAATTTTTTTTTTTTTCAATATAATGCTTTCTCTGCATTTTTAATTCAATCAAAGTACCAATCTACTAAGAAATATACATGTATATATTTTTCCCATTCCCCCCCCCCCCCCCCCCCATGCACCCCCATTTGCAATTCCTTTCAGTCGGAAAAAAATTCTAATCAAAATTCAAAATATTAAATATAAATTCCTCATCTTTTTAGATTTTTTTTCCTTCGCGAATTTGAATTCGAATTCTTTAAGCTCGTCCAAAAAATTTACTATGAAATAAGTGAACATAAATAATACGAATTTAAAACTACAAATAAGTGGGTTATTTAGGAGATTCTTGGTATTCTTAGGTATAACTAGTAAAGCAACTTAATTTTTTTTCATGAATAAATTTAATTTTGTGTTACAAAATAATCTCATTTAGTTTTATGATCTTTTTTCCCACCTCTTCTTATATTTATATTAATATTTACGTGTATTAAGAAATTACTTAATATATCTTGTTATGCATTTAAATTATACAGATTCCTTTCCTTCACTCTACGAGATGGCGCCACCGTCGAAACTATTTCTATATTCCTATCGACACCTAGCAAGGAATGGACTCCTGCCCTTTTGTAAAGCTGCTGCAACAAGTGCAACTTTCGATTTTTCCGAATGTTAGAAACAAAATAAAAACATTTTCTCTTACATCTCAGTACTATCAATATTTTACTTTGTGTCATAAACATTTATAGCAATATATCTTCAGTTATATGCCAGAAAAAATATGGGAGATTACCTATGGAGCGGCATTTTTTTAAGTGCACAATGACTAAATGACCTGGGTCTTTTTATGCACACAATGACTAAATGACCAGGGTCTTTTTTATGCACACAATGACTAAATGACCAGGGTTTTTTATGTACACAATGACTAAATGACCAGGGTCTTTTTTATGCACACAATGACTAAATGACCATGGTCTTTTTTATGCACACAATGACTAAATGACCATGGTCTTTTTTATGCACACAATGATTAAATGACCAGGGCCTTTTATGCACACAATGACTAAATGTCCAGGGTCTTTTTTATGCACACAATGACTAAATGACTAGGACCTTTCATGCACACAATGACTAAATGACCAGGGCCTTTCATGCACACAATGACTAAATGATCAGGGCCTTTTATGCACACAATGACTAAATGATCAGGTCGTTATTATGCACATAATGACCAGGTCACAAGGACATCAAAGAAGGTTGGGGACATGCACAACACTTGCGGAATAAGTAGGTCATGGGCCCTGGGCAAGTCACTTTTTCGGGCCTCAAATTTTTCATTACTACTTATTTCGTATACCGTTTTGTCAGTTATATTATACTTCTTATTCTGATATTATTCCTTGATCTAAATCCAAGGTTGTTTTAACTACATCATCATCATCATCCTCAAGCAGCCATGGGCTATGGAGGTCCAACCAGATTGTGCAATTTAGTTCTCCAAACATATCTGTTAAAGAGCTGCAGTCACTCAAAAAAAATATCCGAACAGTACGGTTGTTGCCAGATCACTAATTTCTAAAAAAAATCGTTGCCAGATATTTTTTCTGAATTCTGTAATCAACCGTAGTGTTCGGATATTTTTTCTAAGCGCCTGCACATCTGCTGCATCTGGCAAGCATATATTTATTACGTTGGCATATCACTTCAGTCTAGACATAGTTTTTGAAGACTGAATGTGGAGCAAAATATTATACTGAGAACACGACGTGAATCGCAAATTACATACCATAAAAATATGATTTTAAGGGTATTACTAATGGTGGAAAATATATTATTTTTTATAAGATTAACTGAATGTTGAAAGTCGCCAGTAACATTCCCGTGTTGTTTTTATATCAACTTTCTTTAAATGATCATAAAATTCGGAAACACTTTTATACAATCGAAAACATGTGAATATAAAAAAATGCAAAACATGAGCAATGACGTTGTCCATTATTTAAATATCTAAAACAAAGAACTCGGGGAATAAAGAAATCCCGAGAAGGAACCAGAAATCATAACAGAGGGACCAGAGTACTCGGAATTTGCCTATAACAACTTCCAGTCTAGTTTGACTTCTATTCAAAGGCAATTTTCGTTAAGAAAGGCCCCGCCCTACCCACGGTCAGTAGGGGACACCAATGGTCTTGGAAAAGTCGTCGTCCGTCGCATGGGACGTTAAGCCCTGGTTCCGTGTGCGGGAGAGCCATACCCTGTGTACGTTAAAGAACACGCTGAATGGCCTTGACGGGAGGCTACCATCTGTCTCCCAACAGCTGTTCCAGTGGGTCCCCTCCCCCAACCTTCTCTGAGCCTTCGGGGTCCTTGTGACCTGGCCATTTAGCCCACGGTGTGCAAAAAAGTGTTGCTCAGAGGTAAAACAACCCAACCCATTAAAAAAGTTCTCGAAACCCAATCAGAGCCCTCTCACCGGCCCCTATGTACTATGACCTCCTGCGCACGAAACCACGGCTTAACGCCCCCATCCAATGGAAGGCGATCTTACCAAGCCCATCAGTGCCCCCTAGCACACTGGGGGCAAGGTTAGGTTGGATAGAATAATTCTCAACGGTAGTACATTTGTGAGTATTCCATAGGAAAAGATTATAATAACAGATAAAAATCCCCTCAAGCAGCTGCTTAACACAGAGGTCTGACAGGAGCATGTTCAGTTTATACGCCATAGTAGAAAGTCTGTGAGGATGGCAGGTCTTAAGATGAAAGACAACACACACACATCCAATCCTTATTCGGGGATCGAACCCACGTCCCTTTCATCATTATCTAAGGCGCTCTAACCACTAATATTCTGCAAATAACGATGGTCAGTAAAAAAAAAAACACTTTACAAAATTAATATTTCGGAAAAATTTTTATCTCCGACACGGTGGGAATCGCACCCACCACTCTCTAGATTCATGTCAGAGCGTGCTACCATTACACCACGCATCGTACGAGAAATCTTATTCTGAAAGAGTTTCTCGTCCGATGCGTGGTGTAATGGTAGCGCGCTCTGGCAGGAATCTTGAGAGTGGCGGGTCGGATTCCCGCCGTGTCGGAGATAGAAATTTTTTTCAGAAATATTAACTAATGTTGAAATCTCTATTTCTACAGGGAATCTATGTAATTATTATGGATAGCACTTTAGACAGTATTTTAGAAAACAGTAGATTATTCCACATAAGGAAAACGTAACATAAGAACAAAATTTGAGTTAAAGACAAGAAAAAAGTTTTTTTTTCCTCTCCTGTGGGGGGAGGGGGTGGCTCAGTCGGTAGCGCGCCAGGCTCGTAATCTGTAGTTTCCAGGTTCGAGTCCCAACTGGGTCAGCGTTGAGATTTATCTCCACAATATTTCCTGCCCACGGTCAGTAGGGAACACCGATGGGTTTGAAATGGTCGCCGTCCATCGAATGGGACGTTAAGCCGTGGCCCCGTGTGCGGGAGAGCCATACCCTGTGCACGTTAAAGAACACACTGGATGGCCTTGATGGGAGGCTACCATCTGTCTCCCAACAGCTATTCCAGTGGATCCCCTCTCCCAACCTTCTCTGAGCCTTCGGGGTCCTTGTGACCTGGCCATTTAGCCCCATGGTGTGCAAAAAAGTGCCGCTCAGAGGTAAAACAACCCAACGTTAAAGAACACACTGGATGGCCTTGACGGGAGGCTACCATCTGTCTCCCAACAGCTGTTCCAGTGGGTCCCCTCCCCCAACCTTCTCTGAGCCTTCGGGGTCCTTGTGACCTGGCCATTTAGCCCATGGTGTGCAAAAAAGTGCCGCTCAGAGGTAAAACAACCCAACCCACAACCTCTCCTATGGCCAAGTAATTCATAGGTACGATGCAAAAGTAGAAGGTTCAATTCCAAGATTCATTTTTAGCTCGTTTCTTTTTTTAAAAATGAGCTAATGTTTTCACATTGTCGTCTGTAGACATCAAACTTTTTGTTTTCTTGTTTCTGTTGCTTTCAGAGATAAATTAAAAAAATTTTTCGGGTTGGATAGGCATTGTGAAATATTACGATTATCACTTTCACAATTTTCGTAAAGCTATAATTGTGCTCCTAACAGCGGAAAACAATCGAAAATTGCCAAATTTCAAACGAATATTGCAAGCGATCTAATTTTGTTAGAAATTTGAAATTTTGGTTGTAAAATGTGAATTTCATTGAAGTTTGCATTAAGAGCACAGATTTTTACCATTTCCCCCCATAGGGGGTGGAAAAATGCGATTTCTTTTGTTTTAAGAAAAAATTTTAGAGATAAATTAAAAATTCTTTTTAGATTGGATAGATATTTATAAACTATTTATGAATCACACTTTTAGAATATCCAAAAAGCTTCAATGCAAACGATCTATTTGGGCTAGAAATTTGATATTTTAGTAGTGGAATGTGATGATCTAGGTTAGGGGTTCTCAACGTGGGGTACGCGATAAAAAATTTTGGGGTACACCGTGAGAGCTCAAAAATCGATTACCCAGTAAAATGTTTATAATTTTATAAGATTTGTTAAATTCTTTATGTCATTTTTTGTGTTTATCGATATATGTATTTTATGAATACAAAATTTAATGTGTATATGTATATATATATATGTTTTATTCCCATTGTTATACTATAACTGTAGTTTTATCTATCTATACAAGGGGTACGCCAGTTACATACACATTTCCAGGGGGTACGTGAAGCATAAAAGGTTGAGAACCACTGATATATATGTTTTATTTTATTCCCATTGTTATACTATAACTATAGTTTTATCTATCTATACAAGGGGTATGACAGTTATATACACATTTCCAGGGGGTACGTGAAGCATAAAAGGTTGAGAACCATTGATATATATATATATATGTTTTATTTTATTCCCATTGTTATACTATAACTATAGTTTTATATATCTATACAAGGGGTACGCCAGTTACATACACATTTCCAGGGGGTACGTGAAGCATAAAAGGTTGAGAACCACTGATATATATATTTTATTCCCATTGTTATACTATAACTATAGTTTTATCTATCTATACAAGGGGTACGCCAGTTACATACACATTTCCAGGGGGTACGTGAAGCATAAAAGGTTGAGAACCACTGATATATATATTTTATTCCCATTGTTATACTATAACTATAGTTTTATCTATCTATACAAGGGGTACGCCAGTTACATACACATTTCCAGGGGGTACGTGAAGCATAAAAGGTTGAGAACCACTGATATATATATTTTATTCCCATTGTTATACTATAACTATAGTTTTATCTATCTATACAAGGGGTACGCCAGTTACATACACATTTCCAGGGGGTACGTGAAGCATAAAAGGTTGAGAACCACTGATATATATGTTTTATTTTATTCCCATTGTTATACTATAACTATAGTTTTATCTATCTATACAAGGGGTACGCCAGTTACATACACATTTCCAGGGAGTACGTGAAGCATAAAAGGTTGAGAACCACTGATATATATATATATGTTTTATTTTATTCCCATTGTTATACTATAACTATAGTTTTATCTATCTATACAAGGGGTACGCCAGTTACATACACATTTCCAGGGGGTACGTGAAGCATAAAAGGTTGAGAACCACTGATATATATGTTTTATTTTATTCCCATTGTTATACTATAACTATAGTTTTATCTATCTATACAAGGGGTATGACAGTTATATACACATTTCCAGGGGGTACGTGAAGCATAAAAGGTTGAGAACCACTGATATATACGTTTTATTTTATTCCCATTGTTATACTATAACTATAGTTTTATATATCTATACAAGGGGTACGCCAATTACATACACATTTCCAGGGGGTACGTGAAGCATAAAAGGTTGAGAACCACTGATAAATATGTTTTATTTTATTCCCATTCTTATACTATAACTATAGTTTTATCTATCTATACAAGGGGTACGCCAGTTACATACACATTTCCAGGGGGTACGTGAAGCATAAAAGGTTGAGAACCACTGATATATATGTTTTATTTTATTCCCATTGTTATATTATAACTATAGTTTTATCTATCTATACAAGAGGTACGCCAGTTACATACCCATTTCCAGGGGGTAAGTGAAGCATTAAAGGTTGAGAACCACTGATATATGTGTTTTATTTTATTTCCATTGTTATACTATAACTATAGTTTTATCTATCTATACAAGGGGTATGCCAGTTACATACACATTTCCAGGGGGTACGTGAAGCATAAAAGGTTGAGAACCACTGATATATACGTTTTATTTTATTCCCATTGTTATACTATAACTATAGTTTTATCTATCTATACAAGGGGTACGCCAGTTACATACCCATTTCCAGGGGGTATGTGAAGCATTAAAGGTTGAGAACCACTGATATATGTGTTTTATTTTATTCCCATTGTTATATTATAACTATAGTTTTATCTATCTATACAAGAGGTACGCCAGTTACATACCCATTTCCAGGGGGTATGTGAAGCATTAAAGGTTGAGAACCACTGATATATGTGTTTTATTTTATTCCCATTGTTATATTATAACTATAGTTTTATCTATCTATACAAGGGGTACGCCAGTTACATACCCATTTCCAGGGGGTATGTGAAGCATTAAAGGTTGAGAACCACTGATATATGTGTTTTTTTTTATTCCCATTGTTATATTATACTATAGTTTTATCTATCTATACAAGGGGTACGCCAGTTACATACCCATTTCCAGGGGGTATGTGAAGCATTAAAGGTTGAGAACCACTGATATATGTGTTTTATTTTATTCCCATTGTTATATTATAACTATAGTTTTATCTATCTATACAAGGGGTACGCCAGTTACATACCCATTTCCAGGGGGTATGTGAAGCATTAAAGGTTGAGAACCACTGATATATGTGTTTTATTTTATTCCCATTGTTATATTATAACTATAGTTTTATCTATCTATACAAGGGGTACGCCAGTTACATACCCATTTCCAGGGGGTATGTGAAGCATTAAAGGTTGAGAACCACTGATATATGTGTTTTATTTTATTCCCATTGTTATATTATAACTATAGTTTTATCTATCTATACAAGGGGTACGCCAGTTACATACCCATTTCCAGGGGGTATGTGAAGCATTAAAGGTTGAGAACCACTGATATATGTGTTTTATTTTATTCCAATTGTTATATTATACTATAGTTTTATCTATCTATACAAGGGGTACGCCAGTTACATACCCATTTCCAGGGGGTATGTGAAGCATTAAAGGTTGAGAACCACTGATATATGTGTTTTATTTTATTCCCATTGTTATATTATAACTATAGTTTTATCTATCTATACAAGGGGTACGCCAGTTACATACCCATTTCCAGGGGGTATGTGAAGCATTAAAGGTTGAGAACCACTGATATATGTGTTTTATTTTATTCCCATTGTTATATTATACTATAGTTTTATCTATCTATACAAGGGGTACGCCAGTTACATACCCATTTCCAGGGGGTAAGTGAAGCATTAAAGGTTGAGAACCACTGATATATGTGTTTTATTTTATTCCCATTGTTATACTATAACTATAGTTTTATCTATCTATACAAGGGGTACGCCAGTTACATACACGTTTCCAGGGGGTACGTGAAGCATAAAAGGTTGAGAACCACTGATATATATGTTTTATTTTATTCCCATTGTTATACTATAACTATAGTTTTATCTATCTATACAAGGGGTACGCCAGTTACATACACATTTCCAGGGGGTACGTGAAGCATAAAAGGTTGAGAACCACTGATCTAGGGGTTTAAATTGGCAACAACAATTTGGCCCTTCACTTGCAGCGTGGGTAGTATATATGCAAATTTTTGTTTTCAAAATTTAATGAAAAATTATTTTTGAGTCGAATAGGTACTAGCGAAATATGATGATTCATAGTTTTCAAATCCTCCGACTGGTCTTAATTTATCATCGTTAGAGGGCGCTAAATGTAGAAAATGTAGAACTTGAAGTAATATTGAAAACGATAATATTTATGCTAGAAATGAGAAATTCTGGTCATAGAACGTGTGGACGAAGAATGGAATAATCGATCAAAGATCAGAAATTACAAAACGGAGTATTGGGATTGTGTTCCATATCTCCTTCATCTAAACTCGTGTTCAAAAAAGAACGATAAGAATTTTGACTAAACCGGCAAATGCCGAAACCCAAAGGTCTAAAACGGGCTGCCTAAGGAGACCGCAGGCGTCTCGGTAAACAAAAGGGCAACGGGTTGGGTTGGGTTGTTTTACCTCTGAGCGGCACTTTTTTGCACACCATGGGCTAAATGGCCAGGTCACATGGACCCCAAAGGCTCACATGGACCCCTAAGGGGTAGGGGACCCACTGGAACAGCTGTTGGGAGACAGATGGTAGCCTCCCGTCAAGGCCATCCAGCGTGTTCTTTAACGTGCACAGGGTATGTCTCTCCCGCACACGGGGTCACGGCTTAACGTCCCATCCGACGGACGGCGGTCTTTCCAAGCCCATCGGTGTCCCCTACTGACCGTGGGCAGGGCGGGGAATTTTGCGGAGATAAATCTCAAGCTGACCCAGCTGGGACTCGAACCTGGGAACTACAGATTACGAGCCTGGCGCGCTACCGACTGAGCCACCCCCGCCCCAAAAAAAGGGCAACGGATGTGATAGAAAAGTAAAAGGAGAAACGGAAAAAATAAAAATAGGTAAACAAGAATGTGCATAGGAAAGAGAAAAAATCTGGAAGAAGTAAGAAGAAGCTGCTTATCAAAAGCAAAATACCACCACAAGATCCAGATTCCTCATGGTCTTCTTCATATCCTTCAAATGACGCATTTACTATTTTTCTTCTAATTGAAATTTATCTCCGCAAAACTCCCCGCCCTGCACACGGTCAGTAGGGGACACCGATGGGCTTGGAAAGGCCTCCGTCCGTCGGATGGGACGTTAAGCCGTGGCCCCGTGTACGGGAGAGCCATACCCTGTGCACGTTAAAGAACACGCTGGATGGCCTTGACGGGAAGCTACCGTCTGTCTCCCAACAGCTGTTCCAGTGGGTCCCCTCCCCCAACTTTCTCTGAGCCTTCGGGTCCATGTCACCTGACTATTTAGCCCATGGTGTGCAAAAAAGTGCCGCTCAGAGGTAAAACAACTCAACACCAATGGACTTGGAAAGGCCTCCGTCCGTCGGATGGGACGTTGAGATGTGGCCCCGTGTGCGGGAGAGCCATACCCTGTGCACGTTAAAGAACACGCTGGATGGCCTTGACGGAAGGCTACCATCTGTCTCCCAACAGCTGTTCCAGTGGATCCCCTCCCCCAACCTTCTCTGAGCCTTCGGGGTCCTTGTGACCTGGCCATTTAGCCCATGGTGTGCAAAAAAGTGCCGCTCAGAGGTAAAACAACCCAACTCTTTTTGCTTCTTTTTTGGCGTTTTCACAAGTTGGCTTCATTTTTCTTTTGAAGTCCTAATTGGAGCATTAATTGGTTTTTCTTATTGCTGTTTTTGCTCAGACGTGAAGTAATTGTCGCTTCCTTTGCTCCAGGCATTGTTTTGACACTTTCTGGCTCATTTTGTTGAGGGTGGGGGGGAACAGTAACGAATGACCTTGCGTTGTTTAGCGAATTTGCGACCGATTTCTGCGTAGCGTCCAGGTTGTTGCTGGGTTGTTTTACCTCTGAGCTGCACTTTTTTGCACACCATGGGCTAAATGACCAGGTCACAAGGACCCCGAAGGCTCAGAGAAGGTTGGGGGAGAGGACCCACTGGAACAGCTGTTGAGAGACAGATGGTAATCTCCCGTCAAGGCTATCCAGCGTGTTCTTTAACGTGCACAGGGTATGGCTCTCTCCCGCATACGGCGCCACGGCTTAACGTCCCATCCGACGAGCGTCCAGGTATTCAACGTTTGGGGGATAGAGTTTTGTCGTTCCTGGGTTATGTGAGAGTTGCTGTGTGAAATCAGAAATTAACAAAAAGTTCGGAATTTTTTTAGCGAGGATATTCTTAAATTTTATATATATATATAAATTTCGCTTTCAAAGTCTAATACTATGCCGTACGCATTTTTCAATTAAATTACTTAAAATTTTACCGTTGTTCCTTTTTTTTTTTAATTTAGTATTTAATTTAAAAAATTGTTCACTAACATTTCAATACCTAATAATATATAATATTTTTTATATACACCATATTCCTTTTATGGGATAAATGATATGTTTCATTTTATAGGGATAATAATTACACTGGTCTACATATTAACTTTCCCTTCCAACTCTTGTCTGTTTTTGGGCTGCTGAATCCGAATCTGACAGCCGATTTGTTCTATCACCTACAGTTTTCGAGAGATATGGGCTTATTTTAAAAAAACACTCTTTTACTCAGAGAAGATAAATATATTTTCCCAAATATTTATTTACATTATAAAAAGTTAAAGC
This sequence comes from Ryuthela nishihirai, assembly GCA_038380435.1. Taxonomy (NCBI): domain Eukaryota; kingdom Metazoa; phylum Arthropoda; class Arachnida; order Araneae; family Heptathelidae; genus Ryuthela; species Ryuthela nishihirai. The sequence goes on from JAWZYU010000013.1 coordinate 35,796,531, forward strand.
TGATATTAATAAATCCTCATACATGTAAATATTTACACAAAAAATTATTTCGTTGTCTTCTGTCGCTTCTAGCCGTCCCGTGGCCGAGTGGTTAGCGCGTTTGGCTACTGATCTAAGGGATCTGGGTGCGAGCCCCGGGTTAAGGCATGGATGTATGTGTCGTTTTTCTGCTGAGGTCCTGCCATCCTCTCAGATCTTCTACTATGGCATATAAACTGACAGGCTCCTGTCAGACATCTGTGGCAAGCAGCTGACTGAGGGGGTATTTATTTTTTTATTAATTTTTCTGTCGCTGATATTTTATCTCCGGATCCTCTCGCTGTATGGCTCAACAGTAGTGCGCCAACATACTCTCGTTCCATTTCCCGCTATATCGTTTTTCCATTTCGGATATGCCATCTGTCGATGATCTCACATAATAAAACTGAGGCTTCCAGTAGTTTGAAAACGAATAAAATCATATATATTCGATTTTTTCTCACAAAATGCCTCACAAAAACTCACACAAAACGTCATTTTCTCAAAAGACACCCTCCCACGAAAATAGTGCCTGATATAAACATTTGGATGCCAGATTCGGATTCAGCATCCTCAAATCTATAAACTACACCCATTTTTTTTTCGAAGGAAGATTTTCACGCAGACCTGTGTTATTTATATTTTTCAATCACTGATCAGTGCGAAATACTATCTGTTAAAGGGTGAAAAAAGGGGTGGCTCAGTCGGTAACGCGCCAGGCTCGTAATCTGTAGTTCCCAGGTTCGGGTCCCAGCTGGGTCAGCGTTGAGATTTATCTCCGCAAAATTCACCACCCTGCCCACAGTCAGTACGGGACACCGATGGGCTTGGAAAGGCCGCCGTCCGTCGGATGGGACGTTAAGCCGTGGCCCCGTGTGCGGGAGAGCCATAACCTGTGCACGTTAAAGAACACGCTGGATGGCCTTGACGGGAGGCTACCATCTGTCTCCCAACAGCTGTTCCAGTGGGTCCCCTCCCCAACCTTCTCTGAGCCTTCGGGGTCCATGTGACCTGGCCATTTAGCCCATGGTGTGCAAAAAAGTGCCGCTCAGAGGTAAAACAACCCAACGTTAAAGAACACGCTGGATGGCCTTGACGGGAGGCTACCATCTGTCTCCCAACAGCTGTTCCAGTGGGTCCCCTCCCCCAACCTTCTCTGAGCCTTCGGGGTCCATGTGACCTGACCATTTAGCCCATGGTGTGCAAAAAAGTGCCGCTCTGAGGTAAAACAACCCAACCCAAAAGGGTGAAAAAAATCGAAAAATGAAATATTTCATTTTCTCTGTTAATCGATCATCTCCATATTTGTAAAGGGCGATATGTTATCCTTTTAATTTGATCCACAGTTGGAAGATTGAAAGTGTAATAAAAACAAAGGACTCAGAATATTAATACAGAACGTTATGATAAGAGAACCTTTTCATAATGATAATGTGATAACAGATTCAAAAGATTACAGATTTTAAATAAAGTTTTATAAACCAAAAAAAAATCGTCGAGTTTCAACGTGCTTAATCTAAATGCTACTCCTCAGTTACGATTCGTTGCTACTGAATTGAGTTAATTAAATACATAAAGTCCTATGGAAAAAGGTGACATAAAAGGAAAAATTTTACGTGGCGTTTCTAGGAAAGGGTGGGGGGGAATAAAATTCAACTAATAATAACGTTATGCAATTTATGGACAACCCCTAAAGCCTTCTTGAGAGATTTTTACCAAATTCTTCATAAGCGACAAAATTAAATGACCAGAACTAAACTACTGTTGGATGATTGTTTGCGACACGAGGTTTCGGTTTTTACTTCATTCTCACCTTACAGACAAAAGACATGATGATTTAATTGCATCTTCGTACCATCTGGGATTCGTCTCCATTCTTGCGAGTTGCGTAATCCCTCCCCCTCCCCTCTCTTCCTCCTCCCCCCATATCCCTGTCTCTTCTTTTCCCTCCCACCCCCAGTACCCTCCGTCACGACCTTGGTATCCGCCCGGAAAGGAGCATTCCACCACAGGCCATGGCCTCGGTTCACGCGGGGGCCACCTTTGTCTGGTGGTTGGTCGTCGGTCCGCCCAGACGACCAGTCTACCTCCAAACTCGCCTCTGACTTCATTTTTTGGCCTCGCTTCGCCGATGAGGGGATGAGTTAAGAAACAATAAAAAAAAAAAGCAGCCGAAAAAAAAGGAACTGATATTTCACTTCGTCGAGTGCTACACTGCTCATCAATTTCTTCCCCTCTGTCCCTTAGCTTTTTAAGCTCGGGCTTTGTGTTGAGAAAAAACAAGAACAATATTTTCAGCTCCCTGTGTAAATGTCGAAGTTGGTGCGAAACATAAGAAATCCCGAGACTTTTTTTAAAAGGAAAATTGACTTCCATTCAATGTGCGAGATCCTGGCATTGTGACGTCACCCTTCAGTAACAATTCACGCCTGCGACGTCATCGCTTTCGATAGGGATTTGGCTCATTACGGGCTCGTAATTTACAGTCCCCAGCTTCGAGTCCCACGTGTGCTAGCATTGAGATTTATCATCGCTAAATCCCCATTGTACCCACCGTGCCTGAGAAAGGCCGTCGGATGGGACGTTAAGCTGTGACCAAGATATTTAGCCCATTGTGTGCAAAAAAGGCCCGTTCAGAAATAAACCAATCCTATCCATCATTCACATAACAACACATACAGACCAAGTCATCGTAGCCTTAAAAATGTATGCTTGACGTCATCTCGACCGTAACAATGTATGCCTGGAGTCATCGCGCCCTTTTAACAATGATGCCTGGAGTCATCGCGCCCTTTAACAATGTGTGCCTGGAGTCATCGCGCCCTCAACAATGTATATCTGGAGTCATCGCGCCCTCAACAATGTATATCTGGAGTCATCGCACCCTCAACAATGTATGTCTGGAGTCATCGCACCCTCAACAATGTAGGTTTGAAGTCATCGTGCCCTCAATAAGTATGTCTGGAGTCATCGTGCCCTCAACAATGTATTCGTGCCTTCAATAAGTAGGTCTGGAGTCATCGTGTCCTCAACAATGTATGTCTGGAGTCATCGCGCCCTTTTAACAATGATGCCTGGAGTCATCGCGCCCTTTAACAATGTGTGCCTGGAGTCATCGCGCCCTCAACAATGTATATCTGGAGTCATCGCGCCCTCAACAATGTATATCTGGAGTCATCGCACCCTCAACAATGTATGTCTGGAGTCATCGCACCCTCAACAATGTATGTCTGGAGTCATCGCACCCTCAACAATGTAGGTTTGAAGTCATCGTGCCCTCAATAAGTATGTCTGGAGTCATCGTGCCCTCAACAATGTATTCGTGTCCTCAATAAGTAGGTCTGGAGTCATCGTATCCTCAACAATGTATGTCTGGAATCATCGTGCCCTAAATAATGTATGTCTGGAGTCATCGTACCCTCAACAATGTATAGCTGGAGTCATTGTGCCCTTAGCCCGTGCCCAGTATCAGCTGCCAATGTCATCATGCGTGTAAACGATGCCCACGAGAGATGAGTTCGAGCTCAATTTTTCGAGCCTGAGTCCGAACCATTTTGGCAATTGTTGAGCCCGATCTCGATTTGGGTAAAAAAATTTCTCTGATGCATCATCTCTGCAGAAGGGAATGTCGCTATTCATTCATTTTATTCTTATAACATTAATTGTAATCATTTTATGACAAAATTAAAATGTTAATGCCATTTCGAACAAAAATATTAGAGACACTAATAAGTTTTTCGTTCTTCATTATAAACTAAAAAAGTCAACAATTGTTTGATTTTTTTTTTTGTGATTCTAACAATTGTAAATAATAATTTGACTCATTCATTCACATTAGCAATACAATTTCAAATCTTTAACACACAGGAGTTTTATAATAACCCGCCTGTGACGTTTGAATGCAATGATTTTGCTTATTTCATAAAATTACAATAAATTTGATACGAAAATATATTTTAAAAAAATAAGTTTTTCTAAAAGCCATTCCAAATTAGCTCAACGGCCATTTTTTTAAACTTTGTATCATCTATTACTAATAGATGTGGCCATAAAACGGAACCTTGAGGTATTACAAAATTTATGATTTTAGAACTGCTCAAAATAGTTTCAGTTTTACTTTCCAGGGTCTCTTTGTTAATATGATTTGAAACACTGTAATAGAGTCCCAGCTGGGTCAGCGTTGAGATTTATCTCCGCAAAATTTCCCCGCCCTGCCCACGGTCAGTAGGGGACACCGATGGGCTTGGAAAGGACGCCGCCCGTCGGATGGGACGTTAAGCCGTGGTCCCGTGTGCGGGAGAGCCATACCCTGTGCTCGTTAAAGAACACGCTGGATGGCCTTGTCGGGAGACTACCATCTGTCTCCCAACAGCTGTTCCAGTGGATCTCCTCCCCCAACCTTCTCTGAGCCTTCCGGGTCCATGTGACCTGGCCATTTAGCCCATGGCGTGCAAAAAAGTGCCGCTCAGAGGTAAAACAACCCAACGTTAAAGAACACGCTGGATGGCCTTGACGGGGGGCTACCGTCTGTCTCCCAACAGCTGTTCCAGTGGGTCCCCTCCCCCAACCTTCTCTGAGCCTTCGGGGTCCATGTGACCTGGCCATTTAGCCCATGGTGTGCAAAAAAGTGCCGCTCAGAGGTAAAACAACCCAACGTTAAAGAACACCCTGGATGGCCTTGACGGGAGGCTACCGTCTGTCTCCCAACAGCTGTTCCAGTGGGTCCCCTCCCCCAACCTTCTCTGAGCCTTCGGGGTCCATGTGACCTGGCCATTTAGCCCATGGTGTGCAAAAAAGTGCCGCTCAGAGGTAAAACAACCCAACCCAACTGTAATAGAGTACCTCTAATTCTATAATTCTGTAGTTTTTTAATTAAAGAACAGATGGATAACGAATCAATAGCTTTAGAAATTTCAAGAAATTAAATACCTATTTTTTGTTTTCATTAAGTCCATTATAAATTTTACCTGTGAACTTTGCAATAGCTTCTTCAGTACCCTTGTTTTTGCAAACCCAAATTGCATTATCAGAAGTAATATTATTTATATTAAAAAACTTTGCAATCTAACATTTACAATTTTATCAATTTATATTGAGAAAATTACTTATATCGAGATGGGTGGGTAATTGTTTACATCAATTTTTCTCTCCTGATTTAAAAGTAGGTATGACCAAAGAATTTTTGAGAGCAAAATGGAAAAATTCCCTTTTTTCATTTTGGTCGTCGAAGGAATGATTGATCATTTTTTTTTGTTCTAATAAAAAATAATAAATACCCTCTCAAGCAGCTGCTTGCCACAGAGGTCTGACAGGAGCCTGTCAGTTTATATGCCATAGTAGAAGGTCTGAGAAGATGGCAGGACCTCAGCAGAAAAACTACACATACATCCATGCCTTACCCGGGACTCGAACCCAGGTCCCGTAGATCAGTAGCCAAGCGTGCTAACCACCCGACCACGGGACGGTTTAAATCATAACAAATATACCAAATAATTTCCCTTAATATAAAAGTTAGGGTGTTTTACCTCAGAGCGGTACTTTTTTTCACACAATGGGCTAAATAGCCAGGCCACAAGGATCCCGAAGGAACCCACTGGAACAGCAGTTTCAGGAGACAGATGGTAGCCTCCCGTCAAGGCCATTCAGCGTATTTTTTAATGTGCACAGGGTATAGCCTACACCACCTAGGAGGTGTTGGCATTACTCTCCTGCATAAGGATCACGACTTAACGTCACATTCGATGGACGGCTATCTTTCCAAGCCCACGGTCAGTAGGGGACACCGATGGGCTTGGAAAGGCCGTCGTCCGTCGGATGGGACGTTAAGCCGTGGCCCCGTGTGCGGGAGAGCCATACACTGTGCACGTTAAAGAACACGCTGGATGGCCTTGAAGGGAAACTACCATCTGTCTCCCAACAGCTGTTCCAGTGGGTTCCCTCCCCCAACCTTCTCTGAACCTTCGGGGTCCATGTGACCTGGCCATTTAGACCATGGTGTGCAAAAAATGCCGCTCAGAGGTAAAACAACCCAACCCAACTCTTTCCAAACCCATCGGTGTCCCTTACTAACGCAGGTAGAGCTGGAGATAAATCTAAACGATACCCCAGGCGGGACTCGAACCTATGAATTGCAGATTACGAGCCTGGCACGCTACTGACTGAGCCACCCCCGTCCTATAATACAAAAGTAATTATTACTTACAGAGAGCTGATTAAATACAAAATTAATACAAAAATGAAAATTAAATGCAAAAATATGAAATGATAGAAAGCCGCAAAGTGGTAACTTTTAACTACAAATGAAAGATATAAAAGTTGAAATTATAATGAGAAAAGTTTATTTTTTTTTCACAATTTCAAAAAAATTTTAAATTTAAATTATTTTGAGCGTGAACCGAACTCATCACTAATTTTCACGTCGTACGTCATCATCTGTAATGGATCCTACCTATGACGTTGTATGCGTTTAATAATGAAAGCATGAGGGGTTTTAGTTGCTCAGTTTGTAGCGCGCCCGATTCGTAATGTACAATTCCCAGGTTCGAGTTCCCATCTCAGTCAACGTTGAGATTTATCTCCGTTGAATCCCCACCCTGCACTCTGTCAGAAAAGGGACACTAATGAGCTGGAAACACCGCCGTCCGTCATATGGGAAGTGCAGCCGGCTCCGTGTACAAGAGAGCCATAACCTGTGCACGTTAAAGAACACGCTGGATGGCTTGATGGAAGGTTTCCATCTATCTCCTAGTAGCTGCTCCAGTGGGTCCCCTTCTCCCAGGGGCGGGGGTGGCTCAGTCGGTAGCGCGCCAGGCTCGTAATCTGTAGTTCCCAGGTTCGAGTCCCAGCTGGGTCAGCGTTGAGATTTATCTCCGCAAAAATCCTCGCCCTGCCCACGGTCAGTAGGGAACACCGATGGGCTTGAAAAGCCGTCGTCCGTCGGATAGGACGTTAAGCCGTGGCCCCGTGTGCGGGAGAGCCATACCCTGTGCACGTTAAAGAACACGCTGGATGGCCTTGACGGGATGCTACCATCTGTCTCCCAACAGCTGTACCAGTGGGTCCCCTCTCCCAACCTTCTCTGAGCCTTCGGGGTCCATGTGACCTTGCCATTTAGCCCATTGTGTGCAAAAAAGTGCCGCTCAGAGGCAAAACAACTCAACCCCTTCTCCCAACCTCTTCTGAACTCTTAGGATTGTTGTGAGGGTTGGATTGTTTCAACTATGGGTGGCACATTTTTGCACACAATGGGTTAAATGGGTAGGTAAAATTTTATTTATCACTATTATCATAACATTAATATATAAGGGACGGTGTGGCTCAGTCGGTAGAGCGCCAGACTCATAATCTGCAGTTCCCAGATTCGACTCCCAGCTGAACCAGCAGTTGAAATTTTTCTGCGCAAAACTCGCGCATTGCCCACGGTCAGTAAGGAACACCGATGAACTTTGAAACGTTAAGCCGTGGCCCCCGTGTGCGGAAGAGCCATATCTTGTGCATATTAAAGAATACATTGGATGGCTTTGAAGAAAGGTTACCATCTGTCTCCCAAAGCTGTCCAGTGGGTCTCCTCCCCCAACCTTCTCTGAGCCTTCGAAGAAAAACTTCGACCGAAAACATTTAGCCCATTGTGTGCAAAAAAGTACCACTCAGAGGTAAAACAACCCAACCCATTAATACATACGAATATATTTTTTCTAAATAATGTATACATAATTAGATTAAGAATAATTAGCATTGAAATATGCCAGTAATAATTATAGAAAAAACATGTGAGATTGTTTAGATTTTAGTACTACCTATGCTAATATCATTATTTTATTCCATTCAAGGGTTTACAGTAAAGCCAATGTACAGATAATTTAGATACTAACTTCAGTGTTAAAGTGCTTGGGTTGGGTTGTTTTACCTCTGAGCGGCACTTCTTTGCACACCATGGGCTAAATGGCCAGGTCACATGGACCCCGAAGGCTCAGAGAAGGTTGGGGGAGGGGACCCATTGGAACAGCTGTTGGGAGACAGATTGGTAGCCTCCCGTCAAGGCCATCCAGCGTGTTCTTTAACGTGCACAGGGAATGGCTCTCCCGCACACGGGACCACGGCTTAACGTCCCATCCGATGGACGGCGTCCTTTCCAAGCCCATCGGTGTCCCTACTGACCGTGGCCAGGGCGGGGAATTTTGCGGAGATAAATCTCAACGCTGACCCAGCTGGGACTCGAACCTGGGAACTACAGATTACGAGCATGGCGCGCTACCGACTGAGCCACCCCCGCCCCTCAATGTTAAAGTGCCTTGAAGTTCTGTGACATTCCTTTGTAAGAATCAATAATCAAGTCCAATAATTTAACGTGCTGTAATAATTTTCTTAAAAACTGGCGAAAAGTGAAATAATAATTATTAGAAAAACTTCTAAAATCGCAGTTATTTTAACTAACAGAATATTATTATTCATATTTTTCCAATTATTACTTAGTTCGGATATCCACTGTTAGATGGCGCAACAGTCCGAAGAAACCATCGTTGTTTTCTTCCAAAGCGAATATACCATATTCACCAGAGAAGGTATATTATTGTCCTTGTTTTCACGTGAAAAAACACGAAGCAATATATGAACAGAAAAAATATAAGGTTCAATCTTTAAAAAAAAGAGTAGGAGGTTCTTTTAAATACGACATCTTATGTTAAAATAAAACCGAGAAGGCAGATAAAGATAAACTGGTAAGATATGACGTGATGGGGCATTGTGTATGCATCGCGTGACTATCACGGATAGGACGTGGACACCCAGACGTGATGTGGAGTAGCTGAGGGATGGAATTGTCCAGCCAGAGCATGCGCCAGTCTCGAGAGAATGTCGTTTTTTGAGAGAGAGGAAGAAATAAAAAAACGGCTAAGATGGGAGCAATTTCCATTGCCATGATAATTGAAATTCAAAGAAGTGGCCCGAGGACAATGTGAGAAGCTGGAGGCTGCGCACAAAAGACGGCACGTCGACCCAAGATGCCATCATCTTCTCCCTCCTTGCTCCTCATCCTGCTGCTGTACATCCCCCCATCGTTTCTCCTTCCTCTCTGGGCTCCGGCTCCACTGGAACATTAGTTCGCTGCAGGCAGTCTGTCTCCAACATCCTCATCCCGCAATGCCCGGCTAGCTCGAAGGATGAATGGATGGAGAGAGATGAGATGCGGAAGATCAGTATGCAGCTTGGCATCCGAATCCAACCGACGACGCTGTGGGAACGAGGTGGCAAGAAACGTCATTGCTCGGGTCTCCATGACAACGTCAGGTCTGTATCGTACATCACCGATGCCAGGAGGAGGAAGAGCAGGAGTAGAAAGGAGGCTGTGTACTTTCTTTCTTTCTTATTTGATATCCTGAGTGTCGTCTGGGTCTCCATGGAATCAGGTCCGAATGACATCTCTTACTTCGCTTACAAACAGTCAATCATATCGCCTTTTTATTTTTTGCATTGTCCTTTCTTTGCAAGTTTTGTTTTCTCATATTTGCAAAACATTCTGCAAATCTTAAACCGGTGTTTAATCACCCAATTCCTTTTTTGTTTCCTCTTGAACTCGAGACAATTTTTTAAATTCTGTTCCTCAGAATCAGTGTATTGCATCGGTTTGTTTTCAATCTTTTTTCGCGCATGTCTACTGATCAAAGAGATGTAGGTTCGAGCCCAGGTAAGGCATGGATGTTGGTGTTATGTTACTTCTTATGTCTCGCCTTCCTCGCAGATTTTCTCTGTGACATATTAAACTATTAGGCTCCTGTCTGTGGCCCCAGGCCACAGACAGGTCTTAGTCGGTAGCCGCCAGGGTCCCTGTCAGTCTGTGGCTCAGTCGGCAGTGCGCCAGGCTCCTAATCTGCAGTTGCTAAGTTCGAGTCCCAACTTGGACAGGGTTGATATTTAGTCTATATATTTAGTTGATATTTAGTATATTTTGTCTCCTACTGACCGTCCTCGGTCAGTAGGAGACACTGATGTGCTTCGAAAGGCCGCCGTCCATCGGATGGGGCGTTAAACTCTGGTCCCGTGTGCGGGAGAGCCATACCCTGTGCAGTTTAAAGAACATACTGGATGGCCTTTACGGGAAGCTACCATCTGTCTCGTAACAGCTATCGCAGTGAGTTCCCTTCTCACAACCTTCTCTGTACCCTTGAGGGTCCTTGTGACCTGGCCATTTTGTCCATTATGTGCAAAAATGTGCTGCTCAGAGGTAAAACAACCCAACCCAATTTGAGTATTTCATCATATTAACGTGTGGTGATTATTTTATATATTATTCATTTCATTTTCGGCCACTAGATGGCAGCGTGCGTGGCAACTTCCTGTTGCCCTCGCTGCCCCTTCGCTTGAAGGTTGCGAGGGGCACCATGGCCCGTCGCTAATTAATTAGCTAGATCGGTCACTGCACGTGTGGCAAAGAAAATGCTAATTTGACATTGTTGCTATTGCGCGTAACAAGCCGCGGCAGCTACTTATCAGTAAATGCTGCACGCGTTCTCGTGCGGTTACCAAGGTTACCGAATGGGTGTATTCTCATTGGCTACCTCTCCTGTCAGTAAATAATGTTTCGGTGAGCGCAGAACGCTCGGGAAATAATCTGGAGCAAAGTTTTAATGCGGATATTGAAATCGTAGAGTTCAGGTTTGAGAATTCAGACGAAAAATTTAAATACAGTTCGAATTATCGTATTTTGTTAAAGTTTAAAAAACTCCCAGTAATAGTAACAATTTTACTAGTGAAATCTGCTAATACTTCACATCTTTATTTAACTCTTCAAAGTAAAAGAAGAAATATTAAAGTAATTAACAATTGTATTAGGGCTGTAATGCTCTCCCTTAGAATTTATATAATTAGAAAGAGTCGTTAGATTCAGTTACTTTTCCTCCGATCGGGGCTTTTTTTGCACACAGTGGACCAGATCACAAAGATCCCGAAGGCTCAGAGACCAGATCACAAGGATCCCGAAGGCTCAAATGATCAAATCACAAGGATCACGAAAGATCACAAGGACCAGATCACAAAGATCGCGAAGGCTCAGAGACCAGATCACAAGGATCCCGAAGGCTCAAATGATCAAATCACAAGGATCACGAAAGATCACAAGGACCAGATCACAAAGATCCCGAAGGCTCAGAGACCAGATCACAAGGATCCCGAAGGCTCAAATGATCAAATCACAAGGATCCCGAAAGATCACAAGGATCAGATCACAAAGATCCCGAAGGCTCAGAGACCAGATCACAAGGATCCCGAAGGCTCAGAGACCAGATCACAAGGATCCCGAAGGCTCAAATGATCAAATCACAAGGATCCCGAAAGATCACAAGGATCAGATCACAAAGATCCCGAAGGCTCAGAGACCAGATCACAAGGATCCCGAAGGCTCAAATGATCAAATCACAAGGATCCCGAAAGATCACAAGGATCAGATCACAAAAATCCCGAAGGCTCAGAGACCAGATCACAAGGATCCCGAAGGCTCAAATGATCAAATCACAAGGATCCCGAAAGATCACAAGGATCAGATCACAAAGATCCCGAAGGCTCAGAGACCAGATCACAAGGATCCCGAAGGCTCAAATGATCAAATCACAAGGATCCCGAAAGATCACAAGGACCAGATCACAAAGATCCCGAAGGCTCAGAGACCAGATCACAAGGATCCCGAAGGCTCAAATGATCAAATCACAAGGATCCCGAAAGATCACAAGGATCAGATCACAAAGATCCCGAAGGCTCAGAGACCAGATCACAAGGATCCCGAAGGCTCAAATGATCAAATCACAAGGATCCCGAAAGATCACAAGGATCAGATCACAAAGATCCCGAAGGCTCAGAGACCAGATCACAAGGATCCCGAAGGCTCAAATGATCAAATCACAAGGATCCCGAAAGATCACAAGGACCAGATCACAAAGATCCCGAAGGCTCAGAGACCAGATCACAAGGATCCCGAAGGCTCAAATGATCAAATCACAAGGATCCCGAAAGATCACAAGGACCAGATCACAAAGATCCCGAAGGCTCAGAGACCAGATCACAAGGATCCCGAAGGCTCAAATGATCAAATCACAAGGATCCCGAAAGATCACAAGGATCAGATCACAAAGATCCCGAAGGCTCAGAGACCAGATCACAAGGATCCCGAAGGCTCAGAGACCAGATCACAAGGATCCCGAAGGCTCAAATGATCAAATCACAAGGATCCCGAAAGATCACAAGGATCAGATCACAAAGATCCCGAAGGCTCAGAGACCAGATCACAAGGATCCCGAAGGCTCAAATGATCAAATCACAAGGATCCCGAAAGATCACAAGGATCAGATCACAAAGATCCCGAAGGCTCGGAGACCAGATCACAAGGATCCCGAAGGCTCAAATGATCAAATCACAAGGATCCCGAAAGATCACAAGGATCAGATCACAAAGATCCCGAAGGCTCAGAGACCAGATCACAAGGATCCCGAAGGCTCAAATGATCAAATCACAAGGATCCCGAAAGATCACAAGGATCAGATCACAAAGATCCCGAAGGCTCAGAGACCAGATCACAAGGATCCCGAAGGCTCAAATGATCAAATCACAAGGATCCCGAAAGATCACAAGGATCAGATCACAAAGATCCCGAAGGCTCAGAGACCAGATCACAAGGATCCCGAAGGCTCAAATGATCAAATCACAAGGATCCCGAAAGATCACAAGGATCAGATCACAAAGATCCCGAAGGCTCGGAGACCAGATCACAAGGATCCCGAAGGCTCAAATGATCAAATCACAAGGATCCTGAAAGATCACAAGAACCAGATCACGAAGATCCCGAAGGCTCAGAGATCAGAATCACAAGGAGCCCGAAGGCTCAGAGACCAGAATCACAAGGATCCCGAAGGCTCAAATGACCAGATCACAAGGATCCCGAAGGCTCAGAGAAGGTTTGGGAAGGGTACCCACTGAACTGTTGTTGGGAAACAGATGGTAGCCTCCCGTCTACGCCGTCCAGAGTGTTCTTTAACGTGCACAGAGTCTAGCTCTCCCGAACACGGGGTCACGGCTTAATGTCCCATCCGACGGATGGCGGCCTTTCCAAGCCCATCGGTGTCCCCTACTGACAGTGGGCAGGGCAGGGAGTTTTGCGGGTATAAGTCTCAACGCTGACCCAGCTGGGACTCGAACCTGGGAACTGCAGATTACGAGCCTGACGCGCTACCGACTGAGCCACCTCAGCCCCTGAATAAGCGGGGACATTGCTTAACTTCCCATCCTATGGACGACAGTTTTTCCATCCCAATTACCGCAGTAGAGATTTATCTTTTGCTAAACCACATACTCGATGAGAAACGGGATTGGAAAGACCACCGTCCGTTAGACGGGATTTTAAGCCATGACCCTATGTATATTAGAGTCATACCCTGTTCACCTAAAAACACGCTGAATGGCTTTGATGGCAGTCTGCCATCTCCCACACAACTATAATGTCTAAAATATGACCATGATATATTTTAGATGACAAATGGATATCCATTGCTCATCTTGGATATCTTATGGATATTTTCTGGATATTGGGGTTGTGTGGGTTGTCTCTTTAATAGAGGGGGGGGCGCTCTATTTTCCAACTTTTTTTGAGCCCTTGGTATCCTTGTGACCTGGTCATGATGGTGTTCAAAAAATTGTCGTTCAGCTGGCAGACAATCGCAAGCCCATTAGCAAGAGCCCATCGCAAGCCCATTAGTAGTAGCATAAAAGAGAGTTCTGGCACAGTGTTAAGGTAGAGGGAACTCTATGTTCATCTATGGGAAGTTTCGTGTTCCCTTTCTCACTCAGAGCAACGTGAGGATTTAGAACAGATAAGGACCTGGGTTCGAGCCCCAGGTAAGGCATGGATGTATGTGTCGTTTTTCTGCTGAGGTCCTGCCATCCTCTCAGATCTTCTATTGTGGCATATAAACTGACAGGCTCCTGTCAGACCTCTGTGGCAAGCAAGCTGCTTGAGGGGGTATTTATTTTATTATTTATTTAAATCTCAATGTTGCCACAATTTAGACTAGAACTGGCAACATCAGATTACGAGCCCTCCTCGTTTTCCCCCACCCTCCTCGTTTGCCCCTCCTCGTTTGCCACCCCTCCTCGTTTGCCCGTAATAAGTGTCTTTTTTTAAGTATAGTAGTCAAAAATTTGCTTTTGACGATCCAGATTTTTTTTCTGTCCTCTTTGAGATTATCATCGGACATTTTACTTGTAAAGCACATTAGCTATTTTTATCTCGTTTTCGAAGAAAACGAGATATAATAGTTTCGCTTTGTCGTCTGTCTGTCTGTAGACATCGAAGTTTTTTTTTTGTTTACAGATATAAATTTAAAATTCTTTTTTGTGTTGGGTCGGTATTGATGAAATATTACGATAAGCACTTTTCGAAGCTCTCTAAAGCTAAAATTACGCCCTCTTAGCGATGGAAATTTTTGAAAAATTCGAAAATGTTGCAAACGATGTATTTATGCTGGGCTGGGCTGTTTTACCTCTGAGCGACACTTTTTTGCACACCATGGGCTAAATGGCCAGGTCACATGGACCCCGAAGGCTCAGAGAAGGTTGGGGGAGGGGACTCACTGGAACAGCTGTTCGGAGACAGATGGTAGCCCCCCGTCAAGGCCATCCAGCGTGTTCTTTAATGTGCACAGGGTATGGCTCTCCCGCATACGGGGCCACGGCTTAACGTCCCATCCGACGGACGGCGGCCTTTCCAAGCCCATCGGTGTCCCCTACTGACCGTGGGCAGGGCGGGGAATTTTGCGGAGATAAATCTCAACGCTGACCCAGCTGGGACTCGAACCTGGGAACTACAGATTACAAGCCTGGCGCGCTACCGACTGAGCCACCCCCCTGTATTTATGCTAGAAATCTGACATTTTGGTGGTAGAAGTGTGAAGGTCACGAAATCGTCACTGACAACTGTCGTTTTAGACCCAGGGAGGTGGAAAAACACCTTTTTAGTTTTAGCAGATAATAGGTTGTTTTTTTGCGATAAATGAAAAATTCTTTTTGGGTTAGATAGGAACTGATAAAATATTGATTCATACTTTTTAAATCTTTCGAAAACTATAATTGCGCCCTCTAACGGAGGAAAATTTTGCAAATTACAAAATATCAAACAAATATTGCAAACGAGGTATTTAAGCTACAAATTTTAAATTTTGGTGGTGGAATATGAACGCAGTGATGTTTTCATTGGCAACAATGAATTGACCTCTTAGACCCAGGGGGGTGGGAAAAGACAATTTTTTTTAGAATTTTTTTGTACTTAGAGATAAACGAAAAAATCTTTTCAAAGTTAGGTTGGGTTGTTGTGTCCCGCACAAGGGGGCACGGTTTAACGTCCCATCCGACGGACGGCGGTCTTTCCAAGCCCATCAGTGTCCCCTACTGACCGTGGGCAGGGCGGGGAATTTTGCGGAGATAAATCTCAACGCTACCCCAGCTGCGACTCGAACCTGGGAACTACAGATTACGAGCCTGGCGCGCTACCGACTGAGCCACCCCCTTTTCAAAGTTAGACAGGGATTGATAAAATATTATGATTCGCACTTTGGGAATCTTTCGAACACTCTAATTGCGCCCTCTAACGGTGAAAAGGATTGAAAATTCCAAAAATTTCAAATAAACATTGCAAAGACACTGATTGACTTATAAAGGCAGCCTTTCACCGGATGAACATTAAGCTGCGGTTCCATGTGCAGAAGAGCCATACCCTCTGCACGTTAAAGAACATACTGGATAGTTTCGACGGGCCATTCAAAGGCTTCTCAAAGGTAAAACAACGCAACTCAGAAAACAACTTATGCTAATACAATAACACAATGTAAAGCAATTCACGTTCACTGGAGACAGAGAACATTTCTTCCGACCATTTTCCCAAAAGTTTGGTAAAAGTAGAATACCTGCAGAGTGGTTAGCGTTCTTGGGAACGAAACAAAAGGATTGCGTTGGAATCTCATAGAAGAAAGGAATGTTTTCTTTCTGATGTAGGTTGACTTTCTGCTGAGGTTTCGCTTTCCTCACAAATTTTCTTTATATATTATAATAAATGAATACCCCCCCCCCCCTGGGTGGGGGTGGCTCAGTCGGTAGCGCGCCAGGCTCGTAATCTGCAGTTCCCAGGTTCGAGTCCCAGCTGGGTCAGCGTTGAGATTTATCTCCGCAAAATTCCCCGACCTGCCCACGGTCAGTAGGGGACACCGATGGGCTTGGAAAGGCCGCCGTCCGTCGGATGGGACGTTAAGCCGTGGCCCCGTGTGCGGGAGAGCCATACCCTGTGCACGTTAAAGAACACGCTGGATGGCCTTGACGGGAGCCTACCATCTGTCTCCCAACAGCTGTTCCAGTGGGTCCCCTCCCCCAACCTTCTCTGAGCCTTCGGGGTCCCTGTGACCTGGCCATTTAGCCCATGGTGTGCAAAAAAGTGCCGCTCACAGGTAAAACAACCCCCCCCCCCCCATTCACAGCTGCTTGCCAGGTCTGACAGGAGACTGTCAGTTTATATGCCATAGTAGAAGGTGTGAGAAGATGGCAGGACCTCAGCAGAAAAACGACACAAACGTCCATGAATTATCCGGGGCTCGAACCAAGCGCGCTAACCACTCGGCCCCGGGATATTCGAAAATTTCCATGATATGTCAACGGGAAAATAACCTCGAAGGTCTGTAACTTCTAAAATATATATTTAATTGGAAAATGTGACTGGAGATAAATTAAAGATCATAATCTCGATTTTCAAAAACATTTGGCCGCTGTTTTTACAGTTATGGAAGCTGGAATATTTTTTTTTTAAATCGTGTTTTATAAAGAAAAAAAAAAGCATTCACAATTGTCTAATACCGAAAATATATTCATTACTCTTGTGAAAAAATTCTTGTTGAAAAACGAGATTTAAATAGATTTGATTATGATATTTAATTTATATTCAATCGTTGGGTTGTTTCACCTCTGAGCGGCACTTTTTTGTACACCAAGGCTAAATGGCTAAGTCTCAAGGACCCCGAATGCTCAGAGAAGGTTAGGGGAGGGGACCCACTGGAACAGCTGTTAAAAGACACATGATGTATTATATAACCTAAACTGTATTTTTCAAATCTGTACTATCTTCCCATATGAAACGCACATTTTTAAATTTTTTTTATACCACCTTATCTAAAATTGTGGAGAGGACATCGATGACAAGACTTGGTATAAAATTGAGACTGATTATGTAATCCATTACTCTTTAATTTTTTCATTCCCTTTACTGTTAAAAAAAGGATTATTGGCTTTGGGTTGGGTTGTTTTACCTCTGAGCGGCACTCTTTTGTACACAATGGGCTAAATAATCAGGTCACAAGGACCCCGAAGGTTCAGAGAAGGTTGGGGGAGGGGACCCACTGGAACAGCTGTTGGGAGACAGATGGTAGCCTCCCGTCAAGGCCATCCAGCGTGTTCTTTAACGTGCACAGGGTCTGGATCTCCCATACACGGGGGGCGGGAGTGGCTCAGTCGGTAGCGCGCCAGGCTCGTAATCTGTAGTTCCCAGGTTCGAGTCCCAGCTGGGTCAGCGTTGAGATTTATCTCCGCAAAATTCCCCGCCCTGCCCACGGTCAGTAGGGGACACCGATGGGCTTGGAAAGGCCGCCGTCCGTCGGATGGGACGTTAAGCCGTGGTCCCGTGTGCGGGAGAGCCATACCCTGTGCACGTTAAAGAACACGCTGGATGGCCTTGACGGGAGGCTACCATCTGTCTCCCAACAGCTGTTCCAGTGGGTCCCCTCCCCCAACCTTCTCTGAGCCTTCGGGGTCCATGTGACCTGGCCATTTAGCCCATGGTGTGCAAAAAAGTGCCGCTCAGAGGTAAAACAACCCAACCCAAATCCCATACACGGGTCCCCGGCTTAACGTCCCATACGACGGACGGCGACCTTTCCAAGCCCATCGGTGTCCCCTACTGACCGTGGGCAGGGCGGGGAATTTTGCGGAGATAAATTTCAACGCTGAGCTTGGGAACTACAGATTACGACTCGAACCTGGACTCGAACCTGGGACTCGAACTGGACTCGAACCTGGGAACTACAGATTACGAGCCTGGCGTGACAGTCAGGAAACAAAAAAAAAACACGGGAGAGAAGCAGATGACTAATAACAATAGACGAAAAATAGCAGATTTAAGTTTGAAAAATCACCAAGAAGAGACATACAGAGGCAAGAGTTTGAAGTATCGACTCCTGGGAAACCCCTACTCGGGTATTAAGTAAGGGAATGTCATCCGCGGCATTGAAACAGGCGGGTGCGTCAGAAGGTGGTTTGGAGGGGAGGACATGCAAGGGGGGGACACCAATTAGGTGTTGGCAAAACTGGAATGACGAAAAACAAGTAGCTGTCTCAGTCGGAATGTGTCGGAGATTAGGGTTAACGACTGATAGGAATCACGTGACCTAAGCCCGACCTTGAAGCGGGGTCCAACCGCAGCGGCAGGATCTTGCGCATAAAAGGTGGTAGATGATAAAGAGGATGGGTGGGGGGGAAGACAGAAAAAGAAGGGATGAGTAGTAGAGGTCGTTTGGCCAATTACGAGGTGACTTGTTGGTTGTGAGAGCTAATACCCTCTTATTACCGCACTGTGAACAAGGTGTATTATAAATATTGAGCGATCTAAAGCCTTTAATTTAGAGGATGGTTTAAACTCGTATTGGGAATCAAATTAGGAGCGTTACTAGAGCAGCTGTTAATGGAGGTTTTTCATTACTGGGATGTGGAGCACTCATTGTGTTTAGCATAGACATGGCAGAAGAGGGTGAGAAAGTGATGGAAAGGATCTCGGATCTCTCTCTTTTCTTCCTCCCTGGTGAATTTTTTTTGTTGCTGTTTTTGTACTCCCCGGTTTGGTTGAAGAGGAATAACCGTTGCAAGACACGAGATGCGAAGTGAATGCCATTCCATTCTGAATATACGACGAATTTCTCTTTGACCGGACAGGTCAGGGCACAAACATCACATTAGATTTGGGTTGTTTTACCTCTGAGCGGCACTTTTTTGCACACCATGGGCTAAATGGCCAGGCCACATGGCCCCCGAAGGCTCAGAGAAGGTTGGGGGAGGGGACCCACTGGAACAGCTGTTGGGAGACAGCCTCCCATCAAGGCCATCCAGCGTGCTCTTTAACGTGCACAGCGAATGGCTCTCCCGCACACGGGGCCACGGCTTAACGTCCCATCCGACTGACGGCGGCCTTTCCAAGCCCATCGGTGTCCCCTACTGACCGTGGGCAGGGCGGGGAATTTTGCGGAAATAAATCTCAACGCTGACCTAGCTGGGACTCGAACCTGGGAACTACAGATTACGAGCCTGGCGCGCTACCGACTGAGCCACCCCGCCCCTCCATGGTTAGGATATCCTGGTGAAATCTTTCCCCTTTCTCCTCAATGACATCTCCTAAGTTCTTTAGGAAAGAAGTAGCGATGCGAGTGTAACAAATGGATCTTCAAAGACATTCGGCAGCCAAGATTTTTATAGTTTTTGAGAAGATCTTGAATGAGCTGACAGTAATTTTCCTCTTTGTGATTCCCCAGAAAACCCAGCACTACAGACGTGAAGGATTTCCCTGCAGCGCGCTCATTCATATTCAGTTTTTCCTCGAAGAGAATATCCCTCAGTAGCTTCCTGATCTGAGGATCAACAAAGATCCCTTCTTTGAGATTGGCATCACTTAGTTTTGGAAATTTTCCCTTGAAGTGCAAAAACCCTTTGCCAATGTTGTCCATAGCCTTTACAAAGTTTTTCATAAGCCCCAGTTTGATGTGTAGTGGTGGGAGCAGAACATCAGAGGGGTCAACTAGAGGCTTATACCTCACATTACTCTTTCCAGGAATAAAAACATCTCTTTTGAGCCAGTCTTTTGTTTTGTAGAGTTCCTTTCTGGCCCCATTGTCCCACAAACACAGAAAACAGTAAAATTTTGTGAACCTCCTTGAAGTCCGAGTAAGAGAGATATGACTTTTAGGTCAACACATATTGTCCACTTAAACTGGTCATATTTTATAGCAGTGAGTATTTTATTCATGCTTTCATAAGTTTCCTTCATTTCCACATAGAGTGTCACTGGAATGGAAGGATTTTGGTTTCCTTTATGCAAAAGGACAGCTTTTAAACTGAATTCTGACGAATCTACAAATAGATGCCATTCCCTAGGGTCGTGAGTTGTTCCAATTTCTTCCATCAGCCCTGAAATATCTGTGCGGAATGTGTTTATATGAGTAAATGACCTCCAAGAGTCGTTGCTATTGCGTATTTGATCTTTTGTCGCCAAGTTTTTCCGGCACCCACTTTGCCATCACCCAGATGACCATTGCCAAGTTGTCCCTCACCCATTCGCCGCCACCCAGTTGACCATTGCCCAGTTGTCCGTCACCCATTCGCCGCCACCCAGTTGACCATTGCCCAGTTGTCCGTCACCCATTCGCCGCCACCCAGTTGACCATTGCCCAGTTGTCTGTCACCCATTCGCCGCCACCCAGTTGTTCGTCACTCACAAACCAGACTGCATCTCGTATTAAGCAGATAAAGCCAAATTTCTCTTTCTGAACAGAGAAACTCTGGTACCCTTGGCCAGAAGATTCCACTCTTGAAATCTTGAACCTAAAATCTCAGATTGTTGTTTGGAAAATCCTAGGTCTCGAACAAGATAATTTAGTTCATTTTGTTGTATCAGATGAGGCTCGTCTAACTTTTTAGGGGTGTATGTTGGATCAGGATCTTTATGTGCTTCAAAGTCTCCCTTTGATGAATGTGAATCCATCTCCTCCCAGTTAATTGGAGGTGTTGGTACAGGAAGATCTTCTCCACGAGGAACTGGCCTTATGGCTGAAAGCACATTTGGATATTGTATTTTACTTTTGATCTTTTTTGAAAAGCCCGACACTTTAGTTAAACAAAAATAGCAATTATGCAAATGACTAGTTAGCTCACGCCAAACCATTGGAACTGCAAAGGGCATGGATTTTATCTTACCTTTCAACCATTCACTCAGGCCAACAAAGCACGAAATGCAGCACACATGTGGAGCCCATGTTTTGTCCTGATCTCCAACATGACATCCAAAATACAAGTTATAGGATTTCTTCACAATCTTTGTCAAAGAACGAGCCTAGGATTTTAAAATATAATTTCCACACACATAACAAAACTTATCTGGAACATCAACAAATTCGCGACGCTGCCTTTGTGCCATTTAAACGCAAAAATTCACTCTTCAACGTACAGCACGTGTTCCTCCTACAATGAAAACAACAAAAATTACGGTCTGAGGTTAGGTTACTGTTACCTGTTTTCTCCCACTTGGCAATCAGTGTTGCCAGCCACAAAAAGTAAATGACCTCCAAGAGTCGTTGCTATTGCGTATTTGATCTTTTGTCGCCAAGTTGTCCGCACCCACTTTGCCATCACCCAGATGACCATTGCCCAGTTGTCCCTCACCTATTCGCCGCCACCCAGTTGACCATTGCCCAGTTGTCCGTCACCCATTCGCCGCCACCCAGTTGACCATTGCCCAGTTGTCTGTCACCCATTCGCCACCACCCAGATGACCATTGCCCAGTTGTCCCTCACCTATTCGCCGCCACCCAGTTGACCATTGCCCAGTTGTCCGTCACCCATTCGCCGCCACCCAGTTGACCATTGCCCAGTTGTCTGTCACCCATTCGCCACCACCCAGATGACCATTGCCCAGTTGTCCGTCACCCATTTGCCGCCACCCAGTTGTTCGTCACCCATTCGCGGCCACCCAGATGACCATTGCCCAGTTATCCGTCACCCATTCTCCGCTACCCAGTTGACCATTGCCCAGTTGTCCGCCACCCATTCGCCACCACCCAGATGACCCTTGCCCAATTGTCCGTCACCCATTCGCCGCCACCCAGACGACCATTGCCCAGTTGTCCGTCACCCATTCGCTGCCACCCAGTTGACCATTGCCCAGTTGTCCGTCACCCATTCGTCACTACCCAGATGACCCTTGCCCAATTGTCCATCACCCATTCGCCACCACCCAGATGACCATTGCCCAGTTGTCCGTCACCCATTCGCTACCACCCAGTTGACCATTGCCCAGTTGTCCGTCACCCATTCGCCACCACCCAGTTGTCCGTCACCCATTCGCCACCACACAGTTGACCATTGCCCAGTTGTCCATCACCCATTCGCCATCACCCAGATGACCATTGCCCAGTTGTCCGTCACCCATTCGCCACCACCCAGTTGACCGTGTCCGTTCACAGAAGCATGCCAGGCGTCATAACCATTAGACCACCAAGAAACTGACCATTTCTTCAACAAAGTGACATATAAACATGCCTGTTGATTCACCAGTGGCGCCATCTATTATCAGGAGTCGGATAGTGAAGCCGCCACATTTTGTTGGTACTAATATTTGTGATTCACGCTTACAGCGTTATATAAACAATTCAGTAATAAATGATCACAGGGAAACGCATTGTTGACAAGGAACAGTTGAAATATTTAGCTGAAAAAAATTAGTTGTCCTGACTGTGACAGGACAACCAATCAGAACTCCCAGTCAGGACAACCAGTTTTCTTCAACTCATTATTTCAAATGCTCCTTGTCTACAGGACGTTTTCCTGTGATCGTTTATTACTGCAGTATATTCTTTCTCTGGGTCGGGCTGGAGTGGCTCAGTCGGTAGCGCGCCAGACTCGTAATCTATAGTTCCCAGGTTCGAGTCCCAGTTGGGTCAGCGTTGAGATTTATCTCCGCAAAACTCCCCGCCCTGCCCACGGTCAGTAGGGGACACCGAGGGGCTTGGAAATGCTGCCTTCCATCGGATGGGAAGTTAAGCCGTGGCTCCGTTTGCGGGAGAGCCATACCCTGTGCACGTTAAAGAACACGTTGGATGGCCTTGACGGGAGGCTACCATCTGTCTCCCAACAGCTGTTCCAACCTTCTCTGAGCTTTCGGGGTCCTTGTAACCTGGCCGTTTATTCCATTGGGTGCAAAAAAGTGCCGCTCAGAGGTAAACAACCCAACGTTAAAGAACACACTGGATGGCCTTGATGGGAGGCTACCATCTGTCTCCCAACAGCTGTTCCAGTGGATCCCCTCCCCCAACCTTCTCTGAGCCTTCAGGGTCCTTGTGGCTTGGCCATTTAGCCCATTGTGTGCAAAAATTCATGCAAAGTTTGGAGCTTCTAGCTCTTCTGGGGGCCGAGTGCATAAGCGGACAGACAGACAGACAAATAAATAATCAAACACACAAAAACGAACTTTATTCTTTATATATTAAAAGCAGAATATAAACCTGTTGCCATAGTATTTTCCTAACAAGCATGTATCGAACTGCATCACGGTCTATTTTCAGTGTTCCTTTTAGAAACTAAATTCCCTGATTCGACAAGTCGCGCTGCATCACTTTTTTGGACACATCCAAAAATTCCAACTCACTCTGAAATAATTCACGACTCTTTCAACTACGTCGTTGGAAAATTGCCATCAAGGACCACATAATATCGCCCCAAAAACATTCCAAATAAACAACGCCACTGACATCTACATTTGCCCCTTCAGCATTAGACTCATTTCACATCCTCGATTTGTATAAATAGCAATCTCCTTCAAAAAAAAACACGAAACCCAATTTCTTTCATCCGTATAATGCGATTCTCCGAGACTGACTAAAACAATGTGTAGAAGAGATTCAGGCGATTCGAATCAGAGCACTTTCCATGTTGTCGAGTCTCACGTGGAAAGGGAGGTGGAAAGAATTTCCGGATCAAATCGAACATTTTCGAAACTTCCCGAGTGTATTTATATAAAAGGTGAGCTACGAGGAACACCACAACGGTAAATGTTGGATGAGTCAGGCAGGTGTTCGGCACAACGTACGAAGCGTGTTTAATACCACTTTGAAATGCATTCTTGTTATGGAATGTTGTGTTGGTAGAGTTTCAACGAATGCCAAGTGACAATAATTTGTTGGGTTTTTTTCTTTTTCGCTTTGCGAATTGTGCAAGATTGCAAAGTTTGGTTCTAAAGCTAGCAATTTCAGGTAGATCCCAAGACTTTATCGAAAGGAAATTTTAGGTTTGTTATGTTAGGGTTGGGTTGTTTTACCTCTGAGCGGCACTTTCTTGCACACCATTGGATAAACAGCCAGGTCACAAGGACCCCGAAGGCTCAGAGAAGGTTGGGGGAGGAGACCCACTGGAACAGCTGTTGGGAGACAGATGGTAGCCTCCTGTCAAAGCCATCGAGCGTGTTCTTTAACGTGCACAGGGTGTGGCTCTCCCGCACACGGGGCCACGGCTTAACGTCCCATCCGATGGAAGGCAGCCTTTTTGTTTAGAATATAATTTTTATTCATAAGAGTAAAGAATACAAATACATTTACACTTTGACCCGCAAAGCGAAATAGCTGCCCATCGGTGTCCCCTACTGACCGTGGGCAAAGCGGGGGAATTTTGCGGAGATAAATCTCAACGCTTACCCAGCAGGGACTCAAACCTGGGAACTGCAGATTTCGAGCCTGACGCGCTACCGATTGAGTCGCTACCGCCCCTCAATTATACATTACGTAGATTTAAATCAGTGTCTCGCAAACTGTGTGCCGCGAGAGATTTTCAAATTGACACTAGATATTCCAAAGATTTCATTTTGACTTGACTTGTGTTATCGACGTGCTTTAATAAAAATCTTTCAGATTTTATCAACTGGGATCTTGTAAGTGTTTATCAAGCTTTTCCCAAATTTTGGTATTAATTTTTGATTATTTCAAGCCATAGAATGGACAAATATTTAAAACAAACACCGAGTTATGATTAATTATATTTATTATTATATTTATTTTAAATAAAATGCATTTAACGAAACTTAAATTTTCCTCTTTTTACGTAACCATCAAAAATTCTTTTTTAGGTGTGCCGCGGGAAAAAAATTAGATTCAGTGTGCCGCGGAAAAAAATTAGATTCAGTGTGCCGCGGAAAAAAAATTTAGATTCATTGTGCCGCAGAGTAAAAAAGTTTGCGAGACACTGATTTAAATGGTAGAGGTAGACGCAGTCTGATTATAAGCTGATGTTTTCCGTAGTTATAACTATTTGAAACGCCCCTGCGCTTAAATTTTCATTTCTATAAATTTTGTGCACTAAAATGCCGCTTAGAGGTAAAACAACCCAAAAGCGACACCTACTGTAAAGGAATATAGGGCGACAATAATTTTTCTTCTTTTCAATTATGAAGAGAAACCAGTTTTGTAATTCTATCTTCCAATTCTATCTTCATCACTGGCATTACGTTTGCTTTGAATTTTCACTTTTTAAAGACCCAAATAGGCAGAAAAATATTTTTTATATTAATATATATTTTTACTAGGCTTATTTTATCCCAGTGGTTATTTTATTGGAATTCTATTGCCTTTAAAATACGTACAACATATTTTAGCAACAGATTCACTCTAAGAAAAATCCTTCGTGCTTCAGATGCGTTGCCACCACCTCTTAAGAAATGAAGAAGTAATTGAACCGTATTATGCTCCTCGACTTGATCAATAAAAGTTTTCGTTGCTCTTTATGAGAGAAAGTTATTGATTTCGTCAACACATTTTCTAAAACCGCCCCGAGCTCTCTCTTCTCGTCTTTTTTTTTATTAAAAAACTCTCAGCTATGCCGTTGTGCTCAGAAGAACGTGTTGTCTATCGTCATCAATCATACGCTGCCGCGAAAACCAAGCGCGACGCCTTATCTGCTTTCGCCTGGGGAGCAACGACCCGAGCAAAACCCGAGACGAAACAAAACGGAAATATCGAGATTCGGTGGCTTTCACTTGTAAACTTCAGCAGCAAATCGGAGACAACTGTTTTATACGTCCAAGTAATCAATCGGTGAAACGAAGGGTGCAATTCAATATCAAATGCTATTTTTTTTTGCTTTGCTTTTTCCTTTTTTCGAGAGATAAAAGTTTATTTCCATTAATCAAAATCTGAAAATTAAACATTTTTGCACTTGCATGAAACATAATAAAGTTGCTAACCTTGTAAATGAGCTGCACTAGAATCACTGTCGAGAGCTACAGGTGGCCTAACGGTTGCTAGTTCGGCTAATGATCGAATTCTTAGTTTATATTAGAGATGCGTGACGTGTTTCTTCCTGTTAATGCTGGGGCGGGGGTGGCTCAGTCGGTACCGCGCCAGGTTCGAAATCTGTAGTTCCCAGGTTCGAGTCCCAGCTGGGTCAGCGTTGAGATTTATCTCCGCAAAATTCCCCGCCCTGCCCACGGTCAGTAGGGGACACCGATGGGCTTGGAAAGGCCGCCGTCCGTCGGATGGGACGTTAAGCCGTGGCCCCGTGTGCGGGAGAGCCATACCCTGTGCACGTTAAAGAACACGCTGGATGGCCTTGACGGGAGGCTACCATCTGTCTCCCAACAGCTGTTCCAGTGGGTCCCCTCCCCCAAACTTCTCTGAACCTTCGGGGTCCATGTGACCTGGCCATTTAGCCCATGGTGTGCAAAAAAAGTGCCGCTCAGAGGTAAAACAACCCAACTCAAATCCTGTTAATGCTAATTATTTCGGTTATGCCGAATGAATTTTAGCTATATCGTTCTTTTTAAGCTAGGGCCGGAAAAAAGTCTACTGCCAACAAAAAATTTATTTCAACGACCAAAGGAAAAGCAAGCGTCTGTAGATTATTTGAACCAGATTGAAGAGAAGAAACATTTTGCACAAACGTTTTGCGGCATTGAACAAATAAAAGGAAATTGTCAGATCATTTGAACTTATAACCAAAGGACTACAAAAAAAATTCTAAGCCATTGACCAAAGGAAAAGTAATTGTCTGCAGAAACCTTTCTGAACCTTTTGGTCAACAAAAGGCAAAAGGAATGTCAGTGAACTATTTAAACCACTACCAAAAACAAAACAATACTCCGTTAACATTTTGAACCACTGATCAAAGATAGGCTAACAGTTTGAAAGTATGATATAAATTTTGTAGCCGTCCCGTGGCCGAGTGGTTAGCACGCTTGGCTTGTGATCTAAGGGACCTGGGTTCGACCCCGGCATTAGGCATGAATGTGTATGTCGTTTTTCTGCTGAGGTCCTGCCATCCTCTCAGATCTCCTACTGTGGCATATAAACTGACAGGCTCCTGTCAGACCTCTATGGCAAGCAGCTGCTTGAGGGGGTATTTATGGATGTGTGTGTCGTTTTTCTGCTGAGGTCCTGCCATCCTCTCAGACCTTCTACTATGGCATATAAACTGACAGGCTCCTGTCAGACCTCTGTGGCAAGCAGCTGCTTGAGGGAGTATTTATTTTTCACTACTGGCAAAAGGGAAAGGAAATTATCATAAAAATTATACAAAAGTTCTGCTATTGACTTAAAGGGTGGCAGAGATTCGAACCTTATGAACCCCTGACCAAAGAAATGCAAATACGGGCAAGTTTTTAAAGCATAGACGAAGAGAAGGCAATGTCTGAAAACGTTTCCAGTCACTCACTAAAGATATGACAATGCCCTGCAAACTTTTCAAGACGCTCGCGAAAGATCAAACAGTAGTCTGCAAACTTTTTAAGATACTGACCAAATATAAGACAGTGGTCTGAAACGTTTTAAGACATTGACCAAAGATAAGACAATCGCCTGCAAACTTTTTAAGACACTGACCAAAGTTAAGACAATCGCCTGCAAACTTTTTAAGACACTGACCAAAGAGAAGACAATTGCCTGCAAACCTTTTAAGACACTGACCAAAGATAAGACAATTGCCTGCAAACCTTTTAAGACACTGACCAATGATAAGACAATTGTCTGCAAACTTTTTAAGACACTGACCAAAGATAAGACAGTCTAAAAACGTTTTAAGACATTGACCAAAGATAACACAATCGCTGCAAACTTTTTAAGACACTGACCAAAGATAAGACAATCGCCTGCAAACTTTTTAAGACACTGACCAAAGATAAGACAATTGCCTGCAAACTTTTTAAGACACTGACCAAAGATAAGACAATTGCCTGCAAACCTTTTAAGACACTGACCAAAGATAACACAATCGCCTGCAAACCTTTTAAGACACTGACCAAAGATAAGACAATCGCCTGCAAACTTTTTAAGACACTGACCAAAGATAAGACAATTGCCTGCAAACCTTTTAAGACACTGACCAATGATAAGACAATTGTCTGCAAACTTTTTAAGACACTGACCAACGATAAGACAATTGCCTGAAACCTTTTAAGACACTGACCAATGATAAGACAATTGTCTGCAAACTTTTTAAGATACTGACCAAATATAAGACAGTGGTCTGAAACGTTTTAAGACATTGACCAAAGATAACACAATCGCTGCAAACTTTTTAAGACACTGACCAAAGATAAGACAATTGCCTGCAAACCTTTTAAGACACTGACCAAAGATAAGACAATTGCCTGCAAACCTTTTAAGACACTGACCAAAGATAAGACAATCGCCTGCAAACTTTTTAAGACACTGACCAAAGATAAGACAATCTCCTGCAAACCTTTTAAGACACTGACCAATGATAAGACAATTGTCTGCAAACTTTTTAAGACACTGACCAAAGATAAGACAATTGCCTGCAAACCTTTTAAGACACTGACCAAAGATAACACAATCGCCTGCAAACTTTTTAAGACACTGACCAAAGATAACAATCGCCTGCAAACTTTTTAAGACACTGACCAAAGATAAGACAATTGCCTGCAAACCTTTTAAGACACTGACCAATGATAAGACAATTGTCTGCAAACTTTTTAAAACACTGACCAACGATAAGACAATTGCCTGAAACCTTTTAAGACACTGACCAATGATAAGACAATTGTCTGCAAACTTTTTAAGATACTGACCAAATATAAGACAGTGGTCTGAAACGTTTTAAGACATTGACCAAAGATAACACAATCGCTGCAAACTTTTTAAGATACTGACCAAAGATAAGACAATCGCCTGCAAACTTTTTAAGACACTGACCAAAGATAAGACAATTGCCTGCAAACCTTTTAAGACACTGACCAATGATAAGACAATTGCCTGCAAACCTTTTAAGACACTGACCAAAGATAAGACAATCGCCTGCAAACTTTTTAAGACACTGACCAAAGACAAGACAATCGCCTGCAAACCTTTTAAGACACTGACCAATGATAAGACAATTGTCTGCAAACTTTTTAAGACACTGACCAACGATAAGACAATTGCCTGAAACCTTTTAAGACACTGACCAATCATAAGACAATTGTCTGCAAACTTTTTAAGATACTGACCAAATATAAGACAGTGGTCTGAAACGTTTTAAGACATTGACCAAAGATAACACAATCGCCTGCAAACTTTTTAAGACACTGACCAAAGATAAGACAATCGCCTGCAAACTTTTTAAGACACTGACCAATGATAAGACAATTGCCTGCAAACCTTTTAAGACACTGACCAACGATAAGACAATTGCCTGCAAACCTTTTAAGACACTGACCAATGATAAGACAATTGTCTGCAAACTTTTTAAGACACTGACCAAAGATAAGACAGTCGCCTGCAAACGTTTTAAGACATTGACCAAAGATAACACAATCGCCTGCAAACTTTTTAAGACACTGACCAAAGATAAGACAATCGCCTGCAAACTTTTTAAGACACTGACCAAAGATAAGACAGTCGCCTGCAAACTTTTTAAGACACTGACCAAAGATAAGACAATTGCCTGCAAACCTTTTAAGACACTGACCAATGATAAGACAATTGCCTGCAAACCTTTTAAGACACTGACCAACGATAAGACTGCAAACCTGTTAAGACACTGACCAATGATAAGACAATTGACTGCAAACTTTTTAAGACACTGACCAACGATAAGACAGTCTAAAAACGTTTTAAGACATTGACCAAAGATAACACAATCGCCTGCAAACTTTTTAAGACACTGACCAAAGATAAAACAATCGCCTGCAAACTTTTTAAGACACTGACCAACGATAAGACAATTGCCTGCAAACCTTTTAAGACACTGACCAATGATAAGACAATTGTCTGCAAACTTTTTAAGACACTGACCAAAGATAAGGCAGTCTTCAAACGTCTTAAGGCATTGACAAGAGATAAGACAATTACTGCGAACTTTTTAAGATACTGACCAGAGATAAGACAATGACCTGCAAATTTTTCAAGACACTGATCAATGATAAGACAATGCCCTACAAACTTTTAAGACACTAACTAAATATAAGACAATGGTCTGCAAACTTTCTAAGACACTGACGAAAGATAAAACAGTGATCTGCAAACTTTTCAAGACCCCGATCAAAGATAAGACAATGATCTGCAAACTTTTCAAGACCCCGATCAAAGATAAGACAATGATCTGCAAACTTTTCAAGACACCGATCAAAGATAAGACAATGATCTGAAAACTTTTCAAGCCACCGATCAAAGATAAGACAATGATCTGCAAACTTTTCAAGACACCGATCAAAGATAAGACAATGATCTGCAAACTTTTCAAGACACCGATCAAAGATAAGACAATGATCTGCAAACTTTTCAAGACACCGATCAAAGATAAGACAATGATCTGCAAACTTTTCAAGACACCGATCAAAGATAAGACAATGATCTGCAAACTGTTTAAGACACCTACTAAAGATAAGACAATGGTGTGCAAATTTTTTAAGACACTGACCAAAGAGAAAGTAACAGTTCACGCAACTGTTTGATACCAAGGATAGGATAGGTTTGATACCAAGGGTAGGATAGGTTTGATACCAAGGGTAGGAAACGATCATTTTTTTTACCTACACCCTCGGACTACAAAACATTCTGAGCAACTGATCAAAAGGCGTGCAAGGTTTGCAGAAATCTTTTTTTGAAACGTTGAGGGTCGACACAGCAGGATAACAGGAAACTAGATGCTTACGTATTAATTTACCCATTAGATCAGGCGTGTCCAACCCGCGGCGCTGGACAACTAGTAATGCGGCCCACGAAATCGAAAAGTTTACGTGTTTACGACATAAGCTTTCAACATGATTATGTGATTTTCAGCGAGTTTTTGATATCCCACTACTTTTATGTTGCCCTTTTTTTAATTTTATATTAAAAAACATAAGAAAATAAATGAAGTTTTATTATTCATATACATTAACTATATTATATATTTTATGTGCGGCCCAAAACAATCCATCTTCACTTAATGTGGCCCAGGGAAGTCAAAAGGTTGGACACGCCTGCATTAGATGGTTTGGCTTTGTAAGAAAGTATGAGGTGAGATAAAGGAGTCGGCAAGCTCCTTTGAGCAGCTTATTTGTGCACAGAAAGAGACTGCGTTGGTGTGGCCATGTTGCCCGTATGTATAGCTGCAGATAGGCAAACAGGATTATGAACAGTGCTTCTAAAGGCTTCAGGAGCAAGTGGCCTAGGTGCTGTGGATAGATAAGTCAAGCAGAACCGTTACAATTGACCTACAGTGGCCAAATGTTGATGATGCAGCCCTGGATAGACCTGTTTGGCGAACTCAATTGCAGTCTCGTTGAAACTGCAGCCTTTGGCTGTTTGAAGAATCTGTATGCAACATATTATTTGAAACATTTGTTAATGAGCATATTTTATAAGAGATATATTTATTAATGTTTACTTTTTTTTTCAAATTAAGTTTTACTTTAACCATCGAGTCTTAGATTTCAATACTTTCATTTCAACAAAGTAATTTCGTATTCCGCTCGTTCTTAATTAGAACGATTTCAATTTCCACAGAAATGCTCTTTCTCTTTACCGACTTCTGAAGGGGCGGGGGTGGCTCAGTCGGTAGCGCGCCAGGCTCGTAATCTGTAGTTCCCAGGTTCGAGTCCCAGCTGAGTCAGCGTTGAGACTTGTCTCCTCAAAATTCGCCGCCCTGCCCACGGTCAGTAGGGGACACCGATGGGCTTGAAAAGGCGGCCGTCCGTCGGATGTGATGTTAAGCCGTGGCCCCGTATGCGGGAGAGTCATACCCTGTGCACGTTAATGAATACGCTGGATGGCCTTGACGGGAGCCTACCATTTGTCTCCCAACAGCTGTTCCAGTGTGTCCTCTCCCCCAACCTTCTCTGAGCCTTTGGGGTGTTCCAACTTATTGGCGCCAGTAATTCATGCATGAAAAATTAATGTTGGAAAATCCCAACTTATTGGCGACAGTTTAACTAGGGCCAGTAATCCATGCATGCCAATGTAAATATCCTTAAGCCTATGGAAATTTCCAGAATTTCGAATCACTTCAACAGGTTTTTTGGTTGACTCCAGCAATGACCACCTTGCCCAGCGAGTTCAGTCTTCCCCTGGTGAAGGAAAACGTTTATGCAAAGTTTGGTACTTCTAGCTCTGTGGAGGTGCCGAGTGACAGACATAAAAACACGCAAACTTTCTAGTTTATATATATCAGACTCTGATTTTAAACATTTGAGTGCAGAAAGCTCTTGATGCTCAGAAATTCTTATGTCGTCAACAGCCAATCACAGCTTGGAAGAGCCAGTGTTGCCAGAAAGTCCTCCAACATCGCGCTTTCGACCGTCGTCCCCTTCTCGAAAAGTCCCAATTTTTCTTCATTACAGACCGCCTGGATCAACGTACGACGCTTTAACCCACTACGTTAAGGGAATGTCCTCCAACATCGCGCTTTCGACCACGCCCCCTTCTCGAAAAGTCCCAATTTTTCTTGATTACAGACCGCCTGGAACAACGTACGACGCTTTAACCCACTACGCCACGGTTTCTATATGGTTGAAGTGCTTAAAGATGGATGATCTCTTTAAATTTGAATAATTGCATTTTTTTAAATCTTATAAAACCACATTTAACTTGGGAATAATTATTTTAAAATCACATTTAACTTGAGAATTATTTTTTATTTCTAGGAAACCACATTTAACTTGGAAATAAATTATAAATAAATTTTTTTATTCCTTATTATTTGACTTACGAATAAATTATATTTTTATTTATTGTGAATTATATTTAATTTGTGAATTAATTATATTTCTTGTAAATTACAAACCTTTTCACTTAGAAATATATTATTTTCATAAATGTTTTTTTTTATTTCTCGTGAATAAGGACGTCAACTTCTCACCCCTCCTGCAGACCACGTTTTACTAACGGATGAATCTGTAAAGTCTTGCTAACAATTTTGAAACATTTTTTTTCCAAAGAAATACACCTCTTTGCTCCGTATAATCGTTAATGGTGCGATTCTGAGAAATATGTTTAGAAATAAACTTACCCATTTCGCGAACTAAATGAAACAGATAAAAAATTTCTGTCTTCATCGCACATAGTCTCCCTATCTCACGTCTCGTGAGGGACCACATTTTATTGACGAACGTCGCAATAGCAGAAATCAATGCTTTAAAAAGTAACTGTTTTCAAAAGTCCCAATTATCGAGCCCACATTCTGCTGTGGCTGATTTTTTTCGCTCCCTATCATTCTGCATTTTCACAGAACAACGTTTCATTGATGGTCGTCGCTACCAAAAGCATTATTTCAACAATCTGTGGAAAGTCCTAGAGTCCGATTCTTTTTCGCCTTCCTCTCATCCTGTGTTTGCACGGGATCACGTTTTAATGACGGATGGTACTGCGAAAGAGACCTAGAAATAAACAGTATTTTTTCCAAGTACACATCTTAGGAATAAAAATTATCAGCGTAATTGGAAATACTTTCCCAATCTGAGAACTGAATGAAACAGACCAAGAAATAAATTTTCTCGCACATTCTCAATCACGTTTTATTGACGGGTCCTGAGAAATAAAAAAATATTAATCCAAATCACATGTCTCTGAAAAATAATTTGTAATAAACTTTCCTGATCTGTGAAATGCACACAGCTGATTAATACCATCGTTAATTCCTGGGAGATTAAAAAATCAATAAAAAAGGGTCTAGAATCGCATTCGAAATATATTTGTTAAAAAATATGGATCCAAGATAAAAATTACTTCACGTTTTAAAAACACTTATTTTAAGCATCTACTACAAGTTTTAACACGTCATGTTAACCTTTTATCGTGACAGAGGTCATGGTCTCTTCTTATCGGAGGGGTAAGTGGGTGACTGGAGATTGAACTCGAGAACTTGCTGGTTCGCAATATTTGCATTGCTGCTGATAAGCTATTTCCCTTCATTAACGAAAGAGCTTGAGTAAATAATCCTTTGAAACAAATGGTGCCACTCTCCCCCGCTTTACACCTTTGCCGACTTCGAAGGTTAGGAAATGTATCTTGCGATTTCCCTTCAGCTCGGTGTTTATCAGACACTGACAGGGCAAGGATGACTGATTTGGCGTATATTACGGGTTGGAAAGGAAGAGGAATGTATTAGTTTGAACTCCAGTCCATAAAGACCTATGACCGTAAAACCGAACACTTCCCCTATTGAGAAAAACTATGTGATACGGACAAAATTCCAGCCAGATAGGCTTTTAAATGCTGTGAAGAAATTTGACTCTTGTCACCTTAACCGCGAAGAACGATATTTAGGGAAATGCATTCATACGTATTTCAGAAAACGATGGAAAATGTTTGAAAACATGAACACACGAGATTTTACTGTGAAAAAATAAGGACAGAATTTTTGCGAGATAGTGACTTGAAATAGTCCTACCGAAAATACATTCAATTGCATTCATTAAGAGTACAAACGGATTTCATGCTAAAACATCTTCTTTCACACCAGACTTAAGCTTACTTTGAAACTAAGGTTAAAAATTCATGTGAGCTCATGACTTGACAGACGGAATCACTCATTTTCAATAAGAATATACGATTATGGCAGAGTCGGGAAGAAATATGATTCAACGAAAAATTGATTCAATTGCATACATTACGATCAGAAAAATAATTTAGTGGGCAAATTTTAAACAAGAAAACATGTTCTTATTTCACACCAAATTTTATCTTATCTAAATAATATGAGCAAAATTTGAGTAATATACAAAATTAAAACGAACAAAAAATTAGTGTGAGAAACGAATTTCACTTCCATAGAGATAACATAGAATTTACGTTTTAGCGTGCAAAACACGCGTTCGAGAGGAAATTTTTTGAAAACTTAATTTGTGTCGAAACAAGACCCGTGTTCTTATACACATTTTTCGTTAAAAAAATAAAGACAAAATTTATGCAGAAATATTAAACGATCAAAAAAAGTTGCATGGTGAAATTTTACTTCTCATAGAGTGTAGTTACTTCTCATACTAGTATTTCATCATTTAGTGTAGACATTTTCTGTCGGATACAAAAACATTTTAAACGTAAAATTGGTTTGGTGACGAAACACAAAACTGGAAACGTGTTCTTATTTTAAACCAAATTTTAATAAAAAAAATAAAAACCCCCTCAAGCAGCTGCTTGCCACAGAGGTCTGACAGGAGCCTGTCAATTTATATGCCACAGTAGAAGATCTGAGAGGATGGCAGGACCTCAGCAGAAAAACGACACATACATCCATGCCTTACCCGGGGCTCGAACCCAGGTCCCGTAGATCAATAGCCAAGCGCGCTAACCACTCAGCCACGGGACGGCTCCAAATTTTAACTTAGTTAAGAAATAAGATCAAAATTTTGGTGAGAAAGTGATTAGAAAGGTTCAAAAAAAAAATATAGGAAGAAATCTGACAGGCATTGATCTGCATAAGTGTGCACATACGAGACGCATTTATGCAGAATTACAGTCGCTAACATCTGTTAAGAACTGTCTAGATGGAGAACGAAAAGTGTGTTCATACCAAATTTCTGCTTTAAGAACGAAATTTACGTAAGGATTATCAGAGAGTTATTTCACTATTCTAAGAATAACATTCATATATTCATGAGAATTGCAGTGATGTGATGTTTAAAAACTCAGTTTGGCTAAGGCACGAACTGTTAGGTTTGAAAAGTCGGTGGAATGCGACATAAAGTCCTGTCTCAAAAGGTACAATGAAATGGATAATAACTGGAAAATGCGATGAAATGGGAAGAAAATATGAAAATGGGAGGATGAGTTGGGTTGTTTTACCTCTGAGCGTCACTTTTTTGCACACCATGGGCTAAATGGCCAGGTCACATGGACCCCGAAGGCTCAGAGAAGGTTGGTGAAGGGGGGGACCCACCGGAACAGCTGTTGGGAGACAGATGGTAGCCTCCCGTCAAGGCCATCCAGCGTGTTCTTTAACGTGCACAGTGTATGTCTCTCCCGCACACGGGGCTACTGCTTAACGTCCCATCCGACGGACGGCGGCCTTTCCAAGCCCATCGGTGTCCCCTACTGACCGTGGGCAGGGCGGGGAATTTTGCGGAGATAAATCTCAACGCTTACCCAGCTGGGACTCGAACCTGGGAACTACAGATTACGAGCCTGGCGCGCTACCGACTGAGCCACCCCCGCCCCATGGGAGGATGAACAAGCGTAATTATACATCACTATTAAAATATACTGAAACGTGTACTGCTGCAAAATCTCACAAAGTACATAAGAATGGATGAGCAGAATACTGAGATGGAAGAATAACTGGAACCTGGAAGATATTAGAAAGTACATTGAAATTGTGCAAAGTACATGGGAAAGAAAATATCTTCAAAATGTCCTGGAAACCGAATAACAGTAAAATGCACAAAAATGACTGACAAAATCGCTTCAGAAATGCAGTATTGAATAGTGGAAAATAGCAAAACTGCACACAAAAACTTTAAAAGCACGCAAGGTATATCGACGATAGACTATCACTGAAACCGATGACAGAATATCTCCAAAATATATCGCATCGGGTGAGAGAGTTGCTTAAAAAGAGTAAATTATAGCGGAAAAGACGATAGAATAAGTGCAAAAATCTCAGAGAATGCACTGAAACGGGGGTAAATCACACAGAGTTTAGTTGAGAATTGTCTAAACTAGATGGTTGAAAAACCCCACGTAACACAGTGGAATGAATAAAACGCATAGCGAGGGTTGGCGGGCTTTCTCCCTAATCATTTGTTCTTTATCAGTAGGGAAAAAAAGAACACTAACAAAAATAGTTTCTGTTATTTAACCTCCCTGTTTGGAAATTTAAAATCTGAAATTTCACTTCCTATAACAGGAATGTAAGAAATGGAAAAAAGTTTCGATGTATTCGTGAATCATCCCAGATATATTTCCATGGTTAGCATGAAAGTTTTAGAGGTGTGCGACCGTCGCCTGCATATTTTTCGTGGAGATGTTTGTCCTAATCTTTTATCGTACTTGCGAAAATTTGTACGCTATTTTTCGTACTACGACACAAGTTTTCCTACTTGTTATTATCGGTTTATCACGTTTTTCCGTTCAAGTAAGATGCATTTTCGGTAATCAGGCTACAAAAGCTGTCTCGCCGTAAAATGAACGCCAGAACATTAATCCTAATTTTTAACGCACAGATAGGGGAAGAATCAAACTTGTTTCCGTAGTTCTTTTGCTGCGATTTTTGAGCATTTAGCAGAAAGAGAATCTCGGAAAGAACTTGAAAAAGGAACAATCATTCTCTCAATGATGTTGCTGAAATGTTTAGGAAACAAGTAGGACCTGAATTAATTGCAATTCGTAAATCATCTTTTCTGGCAACATTAAACTTTAGAACTTTGCTAAAGACCTCTATGATGAACTGGTGTATTCTCCTGAAACATTTATTTAGCTTAAATCGAAGTCAAATCTTGAAAAGACTTAATTTCGAGATGTTTGGTCATGATGCAATCCATTCAAGTTCTGACAGGAGTTTGTGACACAGCAACAAGTGCGACCGCTAGATTTCAACAGTCAGATAACGGCTGTTGATATTCTAACCAATGGGGAGACAGCTGGTGACGTGGCCCTCCTTGGTGGTAGCTGACGGATCAGTTTGTCGTTGGTCACCATGGAGAAACCTACACTATCCTTCAGTGAAGTTGTTCGATGTATACTCAAGAGTGTCGGTATCCCGTCGACCCATATCATATGAAGAGTGTCTACAAATTTTAATGCAAATATTAACAGAAAATTTTTTGCAATCATGTGTGATGGAGAGACCATCACCATTGAATTGGATGAAGTGGCACATGAATATCTTTGCAGACTCTGTTTTGCAGAAGAAATGGCAGTAAAACATGCAGAAAGCATGGACTATCGTGCCGTGGTGGAGGACGCTATGACCTCCATCGAAATAGCGAACATTGTTGAAGTGGTGGCATAACACAAGAAAAAAAAAAGGTTCTTTTTAGAACCACTGCATTTGTGTAGAAAGGATTACCAATCGTATAATTTCTTCTTTCTGTTCGCAACTCTTACTTCTCTATCTACACGAAGCGATTCTTCTATATCAAACGAGTGAATTTTATACATTATATGGTGTTTAACCTTGGGTAAAATGATAATTTTGCACACTATGATAGGATTAACAACTCTTATAGTGTATAAATAGTTTTTGTTGCTAGGATCCCTCTCCACTTTTAAAATTTAGATGTTACACATTCTTATAGAATTAATTTACTCCCTCTCGTAATTTCGCACACTTCTATTAAAAGTATCAGTTTTACTATGAATCAGTTTAATCAACAGTAATGGGTATAATTGTAGAAAACCAAAGGGACAAGTTTCTTGCTTCCTCACGAAGAAATATGAGCTTAAAGATCGACCATCCCTTCCGGTCGTGTAGCATGCACATTCCACACAGTCTTAATAATTTTCTTTCGATTTTTTATTTCAGACATGTAAAAATAAAATTTCTGCCTAAATTAAGGGTAAAACCGTTGTTAGAGCACGTTCAGAGCACATTTTGGATTGAGAGAATGATGGTAATATATATTGTATCAATATTATTTCATATCTCATATCATATATATTATCAAATCAATATATGTTCGGTTCTACGGTCACAGGTCTCTATGGACTGGAGTTCAAACTAATACATTCCTCTTCCTTTCCAACCCGTAATATACGCCAAATCAGTCATCCTTGCCCTGTCAGTGTCTTTTAAACACCGAGCTGAAGGGAAATTGTAAGATACATTTCCTAATCTTCGAAGTGGGCAAAGGTCTAAGCGGGGGAAAGTGGCACCATTTGTTTCAAAGGATTATTTACTCAAGCTCTTTCTTTAATGAAGGGAAATAGCTTATCAGCAGCAATGCAAATATTGCGAAGCAGCAAGTTCTCGAGTTCAATCTCCAGTCACCCCCTTGACCCCTCCGATAAGAAGAGACCATGACCTCTGTCACGATAAAAGGTTAACATGACGTGTTAAAACTTGTAGTAGATGCTTAAAATAAGTGTTTTTAAAACGTGAAGTAATTTTTATCTTGGATCCATATTTTTTAATAAATATATTTCGAATGCGATTCTAGACCCTTTTTTATTGATTTTTTTAATCTCCCAGGAATTAACGATGGTATTAATCAGCTGTGTGCATTTCACAGATCAGGAAAGTTTATTACATATTACTTTTCAGAGACATGTGATTTGGATTAATATTTTTTTTATTTCGCAGGACCCGTCAATAAAACGTGATTGAGAATGTGCGAGATAATTTATTTCTTGGTCTGTTTCATTTAGTTCTCAGATTGGGAAAGTATTTCCAATTACGCTGATAATTTATATTCCTAAGATGTGTACTTGGAAAAAATACTGTCTATTTCTAGGTCTCTTTCGCAGTACCATCCGTCATTAAAACGTGATCCCGTGCAAACACAGGATGAGAGGAAAGGCGGAAAAATCGGACTCCAGGACTTTCCACAGATTGTTGAAATAATGCTTATGGTAGCGACGACCATCAATGAAACGTGGTTCTGTGAAAATGCAGAATGATAGGGGACGAAAAAAATCAGCCACAGCAGAATGTGGGCTCGATAATTGGGACTTTTGAAAACTGTTACTTTTTAAAGCATTGATTTCTGCTATTGCGACGTTCGTCAATAAAATGTGGTCCCTCACGAGACGTGAGGTAAGGAGACTAGGTGTGATGAAGACAGAAATTTTTGATCTGTTTTATTTAGTTCGCGAAAT
This sequence comes from Ryuthela nishihirai, assembly GCA_038380435.1. NCBI lineage: Eukaryota > Metazoa > Arthropoda > Arachnida > Araneae > Heptathelidae > Ryuthela > Ryuthela nishihirai. The sequence goes on from JAWZYU010000013.1 coordinate 35,836,592, forward strand.
GGGTAAGTTTATTTCTAAAAATATTTCTCAGAATCGCACTATTAATGATTATATGGAGCAAAGAGGTGTACTTCTTTGGGAAAAAAAAATGTTTCAAAATTTTTAGCAAGACTATACAGATTCATCCGTTAGTAAAACGTGGTCTGCAGGAGGGGTGAGAAGTTGACGTCCTTATTCACGAGAAATAAAAAAAACATTTATGAAAATAATATATTTCTAAGTGAAAATGTTTGTAATTTACAAGAAATATAATTAATTCGCAAATTAAGTATAATTCACAATAAATAAAAATATAATTTATTCGTAAGTCAAATAATAAGGAATAAAACAATTCATTTATAATTTATTTCCAAGTTAAATGTGGTTTCCTAGGAATAAAAATAATTCCCAAGTTAAATGTGATTTTAAAATAATTATTCCTAAGTTAAATGTGGTTTTCTAAGAATGAAAAAATACGTTAATTCAAATTTAAAGAGATCATCCATCTTTAAACATTTCAATTATATAGAAACCGTGGCGTAGTGGGTTAAAGCGTCGTACGTTGATCCACGGATGAAATTCGCGAGATGTACCCATCCTCCAAGATTTTTTTTTTTTAAACATATAGTAGAAGTGTTATACACCATCGAAAATCGAAGGTTTTTCCACAGTTAAAGGTGAGTAAGGAAATATCGGGACTTTTCAGGGGGGCCTTAAAAATACAGGTCGGTCAACCAGGGGGTCTTTAAAGAGGGGGGCCTTAAAAATACAGGTGGGCCAAGCAGGCGGTCTGTAATCAAGAAAAATCGGGACTTTTAGAGAAGGGGGCGCGGTCGAAAGCGCGATATCGGAGGACTTTCCCTTAAACGATTACGATTATTATATCGATATAGATCAATTTACTGATAGGGGAAATGTCCTGTGACTACTGTTGCCATAGTGAACTGATATAATTCCAGCCAAAAGCAATAAATCGTCAAACGGTTCTAAACGTCCGATTTCTCTCAGAGCTTTCTGATTTATTAAAAATACCATCGAAGAACTCAGATTGGAATGGGTTGTTGTTGAGTTGTTTAACCTGGGAGCGACAATTTTTTGCTCACAACGGGTCAAAGACCAGGCTACAAATTGACCCCAAGGGCTCAGAGAAGGTTTGGGGAAGGGGACCCACTGGATATCTGTTAGGAGACAGATGGAAGCCTCCCGTCGAAACCATCCAGCGTGTCCTTTAACGTGCACAGGAGGCCAAAGGTTTACGTCCCATCCGATGAACGGTGGTCTTTCCAATCCCATAAGTGTCCACTTTCTAACCTAAAACAGTGCTGATTCAGCGGAAATAAATCTCAACGCTGGCCCATGTAGGATTCGAACCACAGATTTTTTCTAAGTCTGGCGCGTTACCGACTACCCCGCCCCCGCCCCCTAGGTTGGGATTTGGGTTGTTTTACCTCTGAGCGGCACTTTTTTGCACACAATGGGCTAAATGGCCAGGTCTCATGGACCCCGAAGGCTCAGAGAAGGTTGGGGGAGGGGACCCACTGGAACAGCTGTTGGGAGACAGATGGTAGCCTCCCGTCAAGGCCATCCAGCGTGTTCTTTAAAGTGCACAGGGTATGGCTCTCCCGCACACGGGGCCACGGCTTAACGTCCCATCCGATGGACGGCGGCCTTTCCAAGCCCATCGGTGTCCCCTACTGACCGTGGGCAGGGCGGGGAATTTTTGCGGAGATAAATCTCAACGCTGACCCAGCTGGGACTCGAACCTGGGAACTACAGATTACGAGCCTGACGCGCTACCGACTGAGCCACCCCCGCCCCCCTAGGTTGGGAAACACTGATCTAGCTCTTCTGACTGCTTGCGGCTAGTTTTCTTTTTTAACAGTATAAAAAAGGCTCCTGTCAGACCTCTGTGGCAAGAAGATGCTTGAGGGGGTATTTATTTATTTTTTATTTAAAAAAGATCGAGCAGACTAATATTTGTATCTCTTGGAAACTTACATTAAGAATTAAATACACTTTCAGAATACATTTTGCACCTTTTCCTTTGCATGATTTCTTCCTGCCACATGCAGTACACTTTGTGTTCTCTTAGCTGTAGAGCATTCTGCTGCAAAAACAAGGAAACATTCCATTTTAGAGAAACTCCCAAGTACTTGAACATGAAAGCCAATAATACATCATCCACTCCAACTATGCTAACACAAGCACCCAAGTCCCATGGCACACGTCAAACTGTCAAATTTCGTTAACCAAAGGCGGAGGCATAGTCGCCTCCTTGCCACTCAGTTTATTGCCACGTTTTGCGCTGAAGGAACTCCTTGCCGATAATATATCGTTGTCATCGGAAAGTTTAAAAAAAAAAACACCGAAAGTAGAAAAGAGGAGCTTATGATTTATCCGCGTTTACAGTTCAACGAAAAGTACACCAAAAAATAAAAAAAAAATCAAAGTTGGACACTTCAATAAAATTGCAAAAAGTAAAATGATTATCATTCACTGTCACAGTGATAAAGAATTCTGTTTCTTTTATTCAAGATTAGTTTGGCTTTTACACACACAAAAAAAAACACCGTGTCGCCGATTTTACGAGTTTTTATGATGCCATGGTGTGTTTGAAGCAAACTGATGAACTCTTAAAACACTTATTTATAAAAAAAATAAATAAATAAATACCCCCTCAAGCAGCTGCTTGCCACAGAGGCTGAAAATTAAAAAAACAACACTCTTATTGAGTTTCTTTTTTAAGTTTCAATTAAGTATTTAGCGATCTTTCAAACAAAAAATTTAACTCATCTGCTTGTACAGTTGCTCAAACAAATATCCGAACACTATGGTTGATTACAGAATTCAGAAAAAAAATGGAGCATTAAACTCTGGATCCATGTGGAGAGAGGGAGGATTCTATTGCTCTATGGATCCATGTAGAGGGAGGGAGGATTCTATTGCTCTATGGATCCACGTGGAGAGAGGGAGGATTCTATTGCTCTATGAATCCACGTAGAGAGAGGGAGGATTCCATTGCTCTATGAATCCATGTGCAGAGAGGGAGGATTCCATTGCTCTATGGATCCACGTGGAGAGAGGGAGGATTCCATTGCTCTATGGATCCACGTGGAGAGAGGGAGGATTCCATTGCTCTGTGGATCCACGTGGAGAGAGGGAAGATTCCATTGCTCTGTGGATCCACGTGGAGAGAGGGAAGATTCCATTGCTCTATGGATCCATGTGGAGAGAGAGGATTCCATTGCTCTATGGATCCATGTGGAGAGAGAGAGAGAGGATTCTATTGCTCCATGGATCCTTATGGAGAGAGGGAGGATTCTATTGCTCCATGGATCCATGTGGAGAGAGGGAGGATTCTATTGCTCTATGGATCCATGTGGAGAGAGGGAGGATCTATTGCTCTATGGATCCATGTGGAGAGAGGGAGGATTCCATCGCCCTACGGATCAATTTGCAGAGAGAGAGGCTTACATCGCTCTATGGATCCATGTGGAGAGAGGGAGGCTCCATCGCTCTAGCGGATCATATGCAGATAGGGAGGTTTCCATCGTCTAGTGGATCCATGTGGAGAGAGGAAGGCTCCATCGCTCTAGCGGATCATGTGCAGAGAGGGAAGTTTCCATCGTCTATTGGATCCATGTGCAAAGAGAGAGGCTTGCATCGCTCTAATAATCCATGTGTAGAGTGGGAGGTTTCCATCGTCTATTGGATCCATGTGCAGAGAGAGAGAGGCTTCCATCGCTCTATGGATCCATGTGGAGAGAAGTAGGCTCCATCGCTCTAGCGGATCATGTGCAGAGAGGGAAGTTTCCATCGTCTATTGGATACATGTGGAGAGAGGAAGGCTCCATCACTCTAGCGGATCATGTGCAGAGAGGGAAGTTTCCATTGTCTATTGGATCCATGTGCAGAGAGAGAGGCTTGCATCGCTCTAATAATCCATGTGTAGAGAGGGAGGCTCCATCGTTCTAGCGGGTCATGTGTAGAGAGGGAGGTTTCCATCGTCTATTGGATCCATGTGCAGAGAGAGAGGCTTCCATTGCTCAATGGATCCATGTGGAGAGAGGTAGGCTCCATCGCTCTAGCTGATCATGTGCAGAGAGGGAGGTTTCCATCGCTCTAATAATCCATGTGTAGAGAGGGAGGCTCCATCGCTCTAGCGGATCATGTGTAGAGAGGGAGGTTTCCATCATCTATTGGATCCATGTGCAGAGAAGGAAGCTCCATCGCTCTAGCAGATCATGTGTAGAGAGGGAGGTTCCATCATCTATTGGATCCATGTGCAGAGAGAGAGGCTTCCATCGCTCTATGGATCCATGTGGAGAGAGGTAGGCTCCATCGCTCTAGCGGATCATGGGCAGAGAGGGAGGTTTCCATCGTCTATTGGATCCATGTGCACAGAGAGAGGCTTCCATCGCTCTATGGATCCATGTGCAGAGGGAGAGGCTTCCATCACTCTATGGGTCCGTGTGGAGAGAGGGAGGCTTCCGTCGTCTAGTAAATCCATGTGCAGAGAGAGAGGCTTCCATCGCCCTAGTGAATTGGCTTCCCCTAAACAAATTCGATTTCTTAGGGGACTTTGTGATCCATCCCCCTATACACAACTAATCTGTTGGTTGTCGATGTCACTCCCTTCCTTTCACAATCTAATCTCTTGGGCGTGACCCCCCTTTCCTTCACAAGTCTGATCTCTTAATAGTCTTTTGTGACTTTTCGTTCACAAATCTGATCTCTTGGAATCTTTCTGTCCGTACCCACTTCAAAAATTTTATCTTTTGGGGATTTTTGTGACAGCTTTCCCTTCACAGATCTCATTTCTTGGGGGTCTTTGTGACCCCCTACCCTTTAAAAATCTTTTTTGTGTGTGGGGGGGGGGGGTTGTTTTACCTCTGAGCGACACTTTTTTCCACACTACGGCCAGGTCACGTGGAACCCGAAGGCTCAGAGAAGGTTGTGGGAGAATCCCACTGGAACAGCTGTTGGGAGACAGATGATAGCGTCCCGTCAAGGCAATCCAGCGTGTTCTTTAACGTGCACAGGGTATGGCTCTCCCGCACACGGGACCACGGCTTAACGTCCCATCCGACGGGCGGCGGCCTTTCGAAGCCCATCGGTGTCCCCTACTGACCGTGGGCAGGGCGGGGAATTTTGCGGAGATAAATCTCAACGCTGACCCAGCTGGGACTCGAACCTGGGAGGGAGGTGCTTTGTGATTCTTTCCTTCACAAATTTGAGCTCTCGGGGGTTCTTTGTGACACCTACCCCTACACAAATCTTATATCTTGGAAGGTTATGTGACACCCTTCGCTTCACAGATCCCATTTCTTGGGAGGGGGAAGGGGCTCTTTGTGACCCGTACCCTTCACAAATCTTTTTTTTTTTTTTTTTTTTTTTTTTTTTTGGGGGGGGGGGGGGGGGGTTGTATGACTCTTTTTTTCACAAATATGATCTCTTGGAGTCTTTGTGACCCTGCCCCTTCAAAAAATTGATCTTTTTTTTTTGGGGGGGGGGGGTTGTGATCTAAAACATTTCCCTTTTGCAAGAGAAAAAGTTGCTCCTGATATGTGAAACAAAACAACTCTTAAATCCTGCGATTCGAAGGGAAAAAACGTTATTGAAAAGCTCATTAATAAATTAGAACAACATATAACTCTGTTAAGGTAAAAAAAAAACTAAAGATCAGTTAAAGCGAAGCCTGGATATTTATATCACAAATATAATACATCCTAGAAAATATTTTAGGATTAAAAATATCTGTTTACAGAAGAATTAATAAAGATACAATTTCCCCTGGGTTTAAATTTATTAATGAGAAAGATGAAGGCTACCTGAAGTAAACTGAAATAAGAAAAGAAGCAATTTTTTTTAAACTTTTCTAGTCTCTTAAACAAATTACAAAAGAACGTTGTTTTTTTTTTATAGTTGTGACTTTTCGTAAAGACCGGTAGATGTTATTAATTACAGACTTTAGTTCTTCTTATTTTTTAGCTATTTGTCGCTACGAAAAAATCGGTCTTTTCGTACCTATATAACAAATACAGTCGTCTCATTAATTCTTACTTTTGGGATTTCAGTTTTTTTTTTTTTCTCTCTTTCTTTCTTCATTTCTTTTCCACGACTCTGCAGTGTGGAGCCAGTTCAGCTCTGAAAGAAGTGTAGCTAAAGATGTTCCCCGAAATCTCGAGCTACTAAGGGGAATGTGAAAACAGAAAGAGCGTTTGAGAGAGAGAAAAAAAAGAGAGAAAAAATAAAGAAGAAATGCTCATTTACCGTTGTCACAGTAATAAATTAAACAACAAAAAAGTCCTTTTTTGTATTGTCTCGATGGAAAAAGTGAGTTTAAAGCAAATTTGGCCGAAAAAAAAAATGTTTAAAAAACGCGTTTAATTAAAAAAAGAAAAGGAAAAAAAAAATGTCGACAAGGTTTAAAGGAAACACCAAGATAAAAGATTACGAGAAAAAAATCAAAGGGACGAATAAAAACCCGGATGGGAAAGTTTCAAAGGACAGATATCTTAAGTGAATAAATTAAAAAAAAGTTGCATTTGAATTAGAGTGAACACTTCGATGTTAATTACGTGGGTCGTTTAACTTCCAAGCAGCATTTGTTTTTTTTTACGTTCATCGATCTAAATGGCCATGTCACAAGGTCCTCAATGTTTTGGGGCGGGGGTGGCTCAGTCGGTAATGCGCCAGGCTCGTAATCTGTAGTTCCCAGGTTCGAGTCTCAGCTGGGTCAGCTTTGAGATTTATCTCCGCAAAACTCCCCGCCCTGCCCACGGTCAGTAGGGAACACCGATGGGCTTGGAAAGGTAGACGTCGTCGGATGCGACGTTAAGCCGTGGACCGTGTGTGGGAGAGCCATAACCTGTGCACGATAAAGAACACGTTGGATGGCCTTGACGGGAGGCTGCCATCTGTTTCCCAACAGCTGTTCCAGTGGGTCCCCTCCCCCAACCTTCTCTGAGCCTTCGGGGTCCTTGTGACCTGGCCATTTAGCCCATGGTGTGCAAAAAAGTACCGCTCAGAGGTAAAGCAACCCAACCCTTGACGGGAGGCTACCATCTGTCTCCCAACAGCTGTTCCAATGGGTCCCCTCCCCCAACCTTCTCTGAGCCTTCGGGGTCCTTGTGACCTGGCCATTTAGCCCATGGTGTGCAAAAAAGTACCGCTCAGAGGTAAAATAATCCAACCCTTGACGGGAGGCTACCATCTGTCTCCCAACAGCTGTTCCAATGGGTCCCCTCCCCCAACCTTCTCTGAGCCTTCGGGGTCCTTGTGACCTGGCCATTTAACCCATGGTGTGAAAAAAAGGTGCCGCTCAGAGGTAAAACAACCCAACCCTCAATGTTTTAAAGATACGAGGGACGTTCAAAACGTTCTTGACACGCATCTGCAGAACAAAAACCATTGCACTTACCTCAAAACTTTTGCTATCCTTCAAAGCATTCACCTCCATCATCACGAAACAGCAACGATGGATCTCTCTTTCACGATCTCCTTTGGTCTTCTTGCATGAGGGAGGTCTTCGAAGCTCTGCCGTCCTTCTCTGAATTGGCGCATCCATCCCGTAACAGTTCCATACGAACAGGCATAATCCCCATATACTTGGGATAAATCGGTACCAATTTTTTTCGCGTCATCCCCAAGCTTCATCCTTGTGAAAATGTAAAATCTTTCTCCACGTCTCTAGTAGGCTCCATAGCAACAACGCATAGATTTCGCAGACCGAGCTTTAAGCGGCGTCAGTGAAGAAATAAGTGATGATACGGCTTTTGTTTTTAACATGTAATGACAAGCTTAGACAAGCTATCAAAGAAGTCGTAGATCGTTAACTTCGGAGCAACGAGTGCAAATCTACAGATGCTGGTCACAAACGTTTTGAAAGCCCACTGTACAGTCGCTCAAAAAAGTATCCGAACACTATGGTTGATTACAGAATTCAGAAAAAATATCTGGCAACGATTTTTTTAGAAATCAGTGATCCAGCAACCTTCGTGTCACGTGACACGAAGGTTGCCGGATCACTGATTTCTAAAAAAATCGTTGCCAGATATTTTTTCTGAATTCTGTAATCAACCACAGTGTTCGGATACTTTTTTGAGCGACTGTACATAGGAGAGGAAGACCAACTAGACAGCTCTTATGTTGTGGGTTGTTCTACCTCTGAGCGGCACTTTTTTGCACACCACGGGCTAAATGGCCAGGTCACAAGGACCGGGAAGGCTCAGAGAAGGTTGGAGGAGGAGACCCACTGGAACAGCTGTTGGGAGAAAGATGGAAGCCTCCCGCCAAGGCCATCCAACGTGTTCTTTAACGTGCACAGAGTATGGCGCTCCCACATACGGAGCCATGGCTTAACGTCCCATCCGACGGACGGCGGCCTTTCCAATCACGGTGTCCCCTACTGACCGTGGGCAGAGCGGGGAGTTTTTTGCCGAGATAAATCTCAACGCTGACCCAGCTGGGACTCGAACCTGGGAACTACAGATTACGAGCCTGGCGCGCTACCGACTGAGCCACCCCCACCCCTACGTCAACAGAGAAAGCAGAAATATTCTTACCTTATCCGTGACTCGATATCAGCCCCTCTAACCACCAACATGTAGAAAAACAAAAGTTGAGTAGTTTCAGCTCTGGGCTACACATTTTTGCACAAAGTGACTTAAAGGCCAGGTCACAAGGATCCCACAAAAGCTCAAAGTTGGTTAGAGGAAGGGGACCCATTGGACTGCTGTTAGAAGACAGATGAGAGCCTTCAATCAAAGCCATTCAGCGTGTTCTTTAACGTGAACAGGGTATCACTCTCATGCACAGGGAGCCACGGCTTAACGTCCCATCCGAAGTACGGCGGCCTTTTCAAGCCAAATGGTTTTCCCTTCCTCACCGCAGGCACGGCGGGAGGTTAAAAGAGATAAACATCGACCCAGACACAGTTGGAAGTCGAATCTGGGAACTAAAGATTACGAGTCTGCGCGCCCCCCCGCGTGAAAAACATATTAAAGATTATTTATAAGATGTTATTAAATATTATAGTATAAATTTCTTATTTGAAAACAAACGTAGCCTTTAGTGACTTTTTTTTTAAAAAGTGTAGTCTTAGACCTGCCTAAAATAAAGCGCAAGATCCGACACAACCACAATCTCCATAAAATATCCATAAGAAATCTAAGATGACCCATGTATATCTAATGGTCATCTTAGATATCTTATGGATATTATGTGGAGATTGTAGTTGTGTGGGATCATCAGAAATTGTCATTTACACTTGAGTCGTTTCGAAAAGACCTCCCGTAAGACTAGAAATCCCTCGCTAATAACAAATTCATCTACTGCAATTAATAACGAGAAAATTAGATCATCGAGTTCCTCTATCAAGACGTAAAAACAAAGGTTGGTTGGTTGGTTGTTTTACCTCTGAGCGGCACTATTTTCACACCATGGGCTAAATGGGCAGGTCACAAGAACCCCGAATGCTCAAAGAAGGTTGGAGGAGGGGACCCACTGGAACAGCTGTTGGAAGACAGATGGATGCCTTCCGTCAAGGCCATCCAACGTGTTCTTTAACTTGCACAGGGTATGGCTCTCCCGCACACGGAGCTACGGCTTAACGTCCCATCCGACGGACGGCGGCCTTTCCAAGTTCATCAGTGTCCCCTATTGACCGTGGGCAGGGCGAGGAATTTTTCGGAGATAAATCTCAACGCCGACCCAGTTGGGACTCGAACCTGGGAACTACAGATTACGAGCCTGGCGCGCTACCGACTGAGCCACCCCCGCCCCAAAAACAAAGGCAGAAGATTGGAGATAGTAAGAGCGGATGAAACTTAACGATAAAGAGAAAGCAAGAGAAATAAAAACAAAATTAACCTCTGTTGAACAAAAAAAGAAATATGTCAACCTTTGAACAAAGTACAGAGTTAGAAGGGAGATAGCAGAAATGTGCTCAGTGACATCAGGCAAACTGCCAGGGACATATACATATGTAGGAAAGGCAGAGGGTTATTCTCTGGGAACGGTTCAGTATGGATGGAATACGTTAGCGAAGGGACGAAACAAGCAAAACTACTTAACTTCCTGCCAAGTCCGATCATTGTTGGAACACTTCCAAGCAGGCATTGTTCGACAACAAGATGGGTGCCGATCAGGAAAACCCATTGAAAAGAATAACCTACTGCATTTGGACCATAACGTTCCAAGTGGAAATATACTATAGGGGCTTTCTGTGAACCTCACGGCTTCACGAATGTAATGGGGTTTATTTTTATTTATTTTTCTTTTGCCCTTTGTCGGGAAAAATAAAAGGAGCTTACACAGTTAGGAAAGAAATTCCTGAGTGTAGAATTTATTACTCGTGTACAGTCGCTCAAAAAAGTATCCGAACACTACGGTTGATTAGAGAATTCAGAAAAAAATATCTGGCAACGATTTTTTTTTAGAAATTAGTGATCTGGCAACCTTTGTGTCACGTGATTACAGAATTCAGGAAACGTACACGCTCGAGTTACCGTTCACAGCAAACTGGAGCGTTGAGCTTTATCTCCGCAAAATTCCCCGCCCTGCCCACGGTCAGTAGGGGACACCGATGGGCTTGGAAAGGCCAACGTCCGTCTAATGGGACGTTAAGCCGTATCCCCGTGTGCGGGAGAGCCATACCCTGTGCACGTTAAAGAACACGCTGGATGGCCTTGACGGGAGGCTACCATCTATCTCCCAACAGCTGTTCCAGTGGGTCCCCTCCCCCAACCTTCTCTGAGCCTTCGGGGTCCCTGTGACCTGGCCATTTAGCCCATGGTGTGCAAAAAAGTGCAGCTCAGAGGTAAAACAACAACAAAATTTATTTTTCTTTGTTATTTTCCAGCAAATCTCTAGACCCTTTAACGGAAATTTTTTTTAGGGGGGGGGGGGGGGGCAAAAATACTTTATATATACGCACTGCAAACTACTTAGAAATCTCGATCTCTATCTTTCTTTATCTTGATTATCAATGTCGTCCATTAAGTACTTAAAGAGTTACAGAAACTACAACATTTTATACCAGTTTGAAAAAGAATTTGTCTCAAAGCTGATACAAACCGGATCAAGACCTGTTAATCTTTCTGTTGCTTTTCACTCGTCGTTTGTACAATCGCTCAAAAAAAATCCGAACACTACGGTTGATTACAGAATTCAGAAAAAATATCTGGCAACGGTCAGTAGGGAACACCGATGGACTTGGAAAGGCCGCCGTCCGTCGGATGGGAAGTTAAGCCGTGGCCCCGTGTGCGGGAGAGCCATACCCTGTGCACGTTAGAGAACACGCTGGATGGCCTTGACGGGAGGCTACCATCTGTCTCCCAACAGCTGTACCAGTGGATCCCCTCCCCCAACCTTCACTGAGCCTTCGGGTCCTTGTGACCTGGCCATTTAGTCAATGGTGTGCAAAATAGTGCCGCTCAGAGGTAAAACAACCCAACACCGATGGGCTTGGAAAGGCCGCCGTCCGTCGAATGGGAAGTTAAGCCATACGCTGTGCACGTCAGAGAATACGTTGGATGGCCTTGAGAGGAGGCTACCATCTGTCTCCCAACAGCTGTTCCAGTGGATCCCCTCCCCCAACCTTCACTGAGCCTTCTGGGTCCTTGTGACCTGGCCATTTAGTCAATGGTGTGCAAAATAGTGCAGCTCAGAGGTAAAACAACCCAAGCCAACCTGCCGTTTAGCCCATTGTGTGCAAAAAAAATGCTTTTCAAAGGTAAAACAACCTAACCAACCCATTTCTAACTAATTCTTAACAAAAACAGTACACAAGAGGTGAGTTAGAGAGAGGTTTATAACCCTCGCCGTCCCATGGCCGAGTGTTTAGCGCGCTTGACTACTGATCTAAAGGACCTGGGTTCGAGCCCCGGGTAAGGCATGGCTGTTCTGGTCGTTTTTCTGCTGAGGTCCTGCCATCCTCTCAGATCTTCTACTGTGGCATATAAACTGACAGGCTCCTGTCAGACCTCTGTGGCAAGCAGCTGCTTGAGGGGGTATTTATTTATTATTATTATAACCCTCCACAAATACACACACACACACCACGTGAGCATAATAAATGTTTTCTAAGGCAAGCTCTGAAATGTAGACTCAAGCATGCACCTTTGTAGATACGCTACTAAATCCAACAATTCTTCATTTTGTTTGGTCAATTCAATACTTTGAATCTTAACTATTAAACCTGACAAAGCAACAAAATCGCGCTCTTTTCTTCGTGGTAGGGATGTCTCCTTTCTTCCCAAAAGCTGCCTTTCGCCGACTGCCTCACTGAAAAGAGGGAAACTGCGGAGACATTTCTGTGACAGAGTCGCCCTCTGGTGTTGCCGTCAGCATATGATATTTGGTTGAAGCATGGATTCTCTTGGATGAAAATTTAAAAATACAGGAGGGTTGGGTTGTTTTACCTCTGAGCGGCACTTTTTTGCACACCATGGGCTAAATGGCCAGGTCACATGGACCCCGAAGGCTCAGAGAAGGTTGGGGGAGGGGACCCACTGGAACAGCTGTTGGGAGACAGATGGTAACCTCCCGTCAAGGCCATCCAGCGTGTTCTTTAACCTGCACAGGGTATGACTCTGCCATACACGGGGCGTGTGCAGTTACTGCACACGCTCCAGTTTGCTGTGAACGGTAACTGCACACGCTCAATATTTCCGTGAGTGAACCCACACGATCTAGTATCAAAATAATATGACCACCTACAGTCGCTCAAAAAAGTATCCGAACACTACGGTTGATTACAGAATTTAGAAAATATATCTGGCAACGATTTTTTTTTTAGAAATTAATGATCTGGCAACCTTCGTGTCACGTGACACGAAGATTGCACTAATTACCAAAAAAATTGCTGACAGATATTTTTTTCTCAATTCTGTAATCAACCAGTGTTCGGATGTTTTTTTGAGCGACTGTACGTTAAAACAGGCCTGAAAATTTTCTCTCTTTGCTATATGATCAGCACAGAACATACATTTGTTTGTGACAAATGCACTAATTTGTTGGGGTCAGTCAGCAGCACGCCTGACTCGTAATCTGCACTTCCACGGTTCGAGTCCCATCTGGGTTAGCTTCAAGATTTATCTTCGCAAAACTCCCTGCCCTTAGGAGGCGGGGGTGGCTCAGTCGGTAGCGCGCCAGGCTCGTAATTTGTAGTTCCCAGGTTCGAGCTTCCGCAAAATTCCCCGCCCTGCCCACGGTCAGTAGGAGACACCGTTAGGCTTGGAAAGGCCGCCGTCCGTCAGATGGGACGTTAAACCGTGGCCCCGTGTGTGGGAGAGCCATACCCTATGCACGTTAAAGAACACGCTGGATGGCCTTGACGTGAGGCTACCCTCTGTCTCCCAACAGCCGTTCCAGTGGGTCCCCTCCCCCAATCTTCTCTGAGCCTTCGGGGTCCATGTGACCTGGCCATTTAGAGCATGGTGTGCAAAAAAGTGCCGCTCACAGGTAAAACTACCCAACCCTGCCCTGCCCTTAGTCAAAAGTCAATTCAGTAGGGTATACCAATGGTCGTAGGTAGACTGCCATCCGTCGGATGGGACGATAAGCCACGTCCCAGCGTGTGGGAGAGCCATGTCCTGTGCACGATAAAGAACGTTGGATGGCGTTAATAAGAGGCTACCATCTGTCTCCTAACAGCTGCCCAGTGAGTCCCCTTGCCCCTATCCATCTCCGAGCCCTCGGGGTCCTTGTGACCTGACCATTTAGCCCATTGTGGGCAAAAAAGTGCCGCTGAGAGGTAGATACAACCCAACTACTTTGTTAAAAATTTAAGGTGTAGAAATACACCAAATATGCAAAAATAATTAAAAAAAAAGCAATATCTACAATTTCAAAGAGTGCTTTTTTTTTTAAAGAGTGCCTGAAGGAAAACCTAAGGATAAAAAATGTCAAACAGGACCTTGTTAGAACTGGCCAAATGCAGCAGCTGTAGCTCATGGAGTACAGTCGCTCAAAAAAGTATCCGCACACTATGGTTGATTACAGAATTCAGAAAAAATATCTGGCAACGATTTTTTTAGAAATTAGTGATCTGGCAACCTTCGTGTCACGTGATTACAGAATTCAGGAAAAATATCTGGAGCGTGTACAGCAACTGTACATGCTCCAGTTACCGTTCACAGCAAACTGGAGCGTGTACAGTAACTGCACACGCTCCAGTTTGCTGTGAACGGTAACTGCACGCGCTCAATATTTCCGTGAGTGAGCCCACACGATCTAGTATCAAAATAATATGACCACCTACAGTCGCTCAAAAAAGTATCCGAACACTATGGTTGATTACAGAATTCAGAAGAAATATGTGGCGACGATTTTTTTTTTTAGAAATTAGTGATCTGGCAACCTTCGTGTCACGTGACACGAAGGTTGCCAGATCACTAATTTCTAAAAAAATCGTTGCCAGATATTTTTTCTGAATTCTGTAATCAACCTTAGTGTTCGGATACTTTTTTGAGCTACTGTACATATTTTTTCGGTACGTAAGAATCACTCTGACCCCTATTTGACCTCGAATGCGACACCAGATCTAAAAATTCCTCTCATTTCTGAGTTCTGCCTGAAACCAATATTTAGCTCTCCAGCACTGGTATATCGAAATCTGACCTTTGACCTCGAAGGATCCATCGCAACCAAAAGCTCACATTTTCGAGATCTACGACTCAAAATACCCCCAGGAACCAATTTTCAGCTGTCTGCCACCGATGTATTTAAATTTGACCTTTGACCTCGAAGGACCCTCCGGATCCGAATTTTCACAACGTTTTCGAGATCTACAACCCGAAACCCACCCAGAGACATTTTTTCACATTTCTAGCAGCCATAGATCAAGGTTTCACCTCTGCATGACCTCCGCTTTACCTTGAAGGACACGTCGGAGGTCAAATTTCGTATTTTTCCTGGGATGTGCGACCCAGATTACCTCTAGGAGCAAAATTTCACATCTCTTCTATTTCTGCATTACAGTTAGAATTAGCGCGATTCCCTGTCAAGTCAGTCAGCCACAAACTCACAATCATCATAATATTGAGGGCGGGGGTGGCTCAGTCGGTAGCGCGCCAGGCTCGTAATCTGCAGTTCCCAGGTTCGAGTCCCAGCTGGGTCAGCGTTGAGATTTTTCTCCGCAAAACTCCCCGCCCAAGGTCAGTAGGGGACACCGATGGGCTTGGAAAGGCCGCCGTCCGTCGGATGGGACGTTAAGCCGTGGCCCCGTGTGCGGGAGAGCCATACCTTGTGCACGTTAAAGAACACGCTGAATGGCCTTGACGGGAGGCTACCATCTGTCTCCCAACAGCTGTTCCAGTGGGTCCCCTCCCCCAACCTTCTCTGAGCCTTCGGGGTCCTTGTGATCTGGCCATTTAACCCATGGTGTGCAAAACAGTGCTGCTTAGAGGTAAAACAACTCAACACCAATCGGCTTGGAAAGACCGCTGTCCGTCGGATGGCACGTTAAACCGTGCCCCGTGTGCGGGAGAGCCATACCCTGTGCACGTTAAAGAACACGCTGAATGGCCTTGACGGGGGCTACCATCTGTCTTCCAACAGCTGTTCCAGTGGGTCCCCTCCTCCAACCTTCTCTGAGCATTTGGGGTTCTTGTGACCATGTCCATTTAGCCCATGGTGCACAAAAAAAGTGCCGCTCAGAGGTAAAACAACCCAACCCAACTGAAACTAAGAGTCCCGAGCATGCACGGAATCAGGAATGAGTGGACTTCCGACACTGGTATTGAGTAAACATAAACATTTAATAGCACAGAGTATTACACCCAGTTCACGAAAATATAAGACACTTCCTGCTTACAGGATG
The DNA here is from genome assembly GCA_038380435.1 of Ryuthela nishihirai. Classification (NCBI taxonomy): domain Eukaryota; kingdom Metazoa; phylum Arthropoda; class Arachnida; order Araneae; family Heptathelidae; genus Ryuthela; species Ryuthela nishihirai. The sequence continues at coordinate 35,852,397 of JAWZYU010000013.1, forward strand.
CTGCGAGTTTTGGCGGTTGCTGACGCCTTTCCACGAGAGACAAGATGTGGCCACGCCGAGCCCCTCTCTCTGACTCTCCTAGTGTCGAACAGCAAAGCAAGAGGCAGAACTGAAAGAACTACGAAATGATTTACATGAACTGCAGCAGTATTCGCGAAACCAGAACTTAGAAATTTTAGATGTTCCAGAAATTCCAGGCGAGAATGTTCTGGCCATTGTTAAGAAAATTGCTAGCAAAATTCAAATAAAGGTGAGTAATGATGATATTCAGGTGGCTCATCGAGTTCCTGCAATTAATAGAGACAAAATTAAACCCATTAATGTGAAACTAAAAACGAAAGAAATAAGAGACAATTGGCTGGAATGCAACAAAAAATCTAAATTCCCTCTAAAAAGTACTCATTAATCCTGATTTTAAGGAGTTAAAACTATTTTTAAATGAACATCTAATTCCTGGTACTAAAAATTTATTGTATAATACTAAGCAATTTAAATTAAAAAATAGATATAAATTCGTTTGGGTGAAAAATGGAAAAGTTTTCATCCGTAAAAGTGAAAGATCCAAAATTTGGCAGATCAGAGATGACAATGACCTAAATATGTTAAATGAACAAGATGGCTGCTGAAAATATTTCACCTTTTAGCTCTGTTGAACCCATGCCATGTTCTGTGATCTGTAACGACATTAAAGAATTACTGTCTTTCTTTAATTCTGGAAATTTTTCAAGTTTAAAAATTTTACATTTTAACATCCGAAGTTTAAGAAATAAATTTGAACAGCTAGAAGCTATTCTTGAATATTTAAATAGTAAGACGGATATTTTAATACTTTCTGAAATATGGATCAAACCACATGAGTTAAATTTGTATCAAATAAATGGTTATCATATGTTCCATTGTTGTAGAGATTACAATAAATCTGGTGGGATACTTTGCTACGTTAAAAGCTCCTTAATAGTGAAGCAAATTGCATTTAATGATATAAGTTCAGCTGAATATATTGCTATTTATCTGGAAAATTATCAGCAATATTTCGTATGTATCTATAGATCTCTTTGTATCCCACTTACCACCTTCCTAGTAGAATGTCAGGAACTACTCTTATCATTTGATAATAAAAGCGAAGTTGTTGTAATTGGTGATTTTAAATATAGATATACTAGGAAATGATCACTACACAAATGAATATCTAAATTTGTTGTCATCAAATGGCTTTCAAAGTTTCATAAATTCACCGACCAGAGAAAGTATGATATCTTCTACTTGTTTAGATCACATTTTTGTTAAAAGCAAAATTGAAAGTTCATGTCAAGAGTAGTATTGTTAAATTAGCAGTGACTGATCATTATCCCATTGCCTTAACAGTTAATTTTAACAATAATATGAATATTCAGTGTGATAATTATACAGAGCCTATTCTTTATCACTACATAGACTATATTAACTCTTAATGATGCCAATGAAGCTTATAATAAATTTTTAACCACATTTAATCTCATAATTAAAGATTCAACTAGAGAAAGAAAAATTCAAAATAAATCACAATCATCAGCAAAGCCATGGATTACTTCCGAAGAAATTCTGACTTATAAAGAAAGAGATAAGCTATATAAAAAACACAAAAAATACCCTTTAAATGAAACTTACGAAAGTAACTTTAAAAACTTTAGAAATCAAATAAATTATAAAATACGAAATGCTAAAAACAGTTTCCTTGCAACTCAGTTTCAAAATTGTGATGGAAAAATATCAAAGCAGTGGAAATTGATAAGAGAGATATAAATCAGAAGAAGGTAGAAATAAATATCCAGAATAAGAAAGTGATTCTGATTCAACTGAAAATGCTAAGTTATTGGCAAACCAATTTAATGAATACTTTGTAAATATAGCAGCAAATCTGTCAAAGAATAGGATTGTAAGAAATCAAAACAGCCATATGAGTAAAAATGTCAAATCCATGTTTTTAGCTCCAACTTGTTGAAAGGAATTGACTGACATTATAAAAGGATTTAAAAATAAAAAATCTGCTGGGTATGATAATATTTCCATTATTGCGTTAAAAAATGTTCTTTTAACTTGATTCAACCATTGGTTCACATTTGTAATTTATCCTTCGAAACTAGCACTTTTCCAGATTTAATGAAGAAAGCTATTGTAATTCCAGTTTACAAAAAGGGAAATAAAAATGATTTTAAGAATTATCGACGGATATCTCTTCTCCCAATATTTTCAAAATTATTAGAAAAACTAGTTAATAATAGACTGATAAATTTTTTAGAGAGTTTTAATTTTCTCTCTGAAAACCAATTTGGGTTTAGGAAGGGTAGAGGTACAGAAACTGCATTGTTGAATTATATGTCAAAGGTGTTTCATTCTATAGACAATAATCAATTTACTCTGTCCGTATTTATGGACTTGGAGAAAACTTTTGACACCGTTGATCACAAAATTTTAATTAGCAAACTAGAAAATATTGGCATTCGTGGTGTTGTATTAAAATGGTTTAAAGACTACTTATAGCACAGAACGCAATGTGTTAGTCTTTTTAATACACTTAGTAACCCAAAACATATTTCACATGGCGTACCACAAGGTTCAGTCCTGGGACCAACCTTGTTTCTGATATTCATAAATGATCTATGTAAATTAAAAATAAATAGCTATATTAACACTTTTGCAGATGACACATCATTAACTTTATGTGCTGAATCTCTGGAAAATATCCTTTATAACATGAACACTGATCTAAAATGTGTGATGAAATGGTTGGATTTAAATGGATTATATTTAAATACGAAAAAGACTAAGTATATTCTATTTTCCCTAAAAAAGAAACCAAACAATCCAAATTTGATTAAATTAAAATTGCATACATTTTCATGCAATAATTACTCAGCTTGTTGCTGTGAAGAAATTGATCAGGTTCAAAGTCTACTCTACCTAGGCGTTTATATTGATAGCTCCCTAAGTTGGAAAATGCATATTGGAAAACTAACAAACACACTTAGACAGATGTTATATAAATTTTATTATTTAAAAAAAATCCTCAGTAATAAAATGTTATAATGTTATACAAATCTTGGGTCCAGTCTGCTGATCTGGGTATGCAAATCTGGGTATTAGAAGTTGGGGAGGAACATACATTTCATCATTAAGGAGTCTAATCTCAATGCAAAATAAATTTATATTCCAAATTTTACCAAATAAATATAAAACTGTTACCATCTTTTGTAAGTATACCATTTCAGGTGTACTTCCACTGAGACATTTATTTGTTTATAGAACATTAAATTACTTCTTTAAAAACAATAATGCAGTTCTGCATTATACAAATTATTCTATGCGACATAATGGGAAAAGGTTTCTGTTACCACTTGCAAATAAAGAAATTATGCACAAACACTTTGATTATTTGGCCCCTAAAAGTTTTAATTCTTTACCGATTATAATTCGAAATGAAACTAATTTTATGCATTTCAGATCTCTCACTGCTAATTATCTAATGACCATTACAAATGCTGACAGCCTGTTTTCAGTGTTAAAGTAAAAAAAAAATAATTCGTTTTTATAAATTCTGTGTTGTTTTTGTATATATATATATTTTTTTCTTTATGTAAAGTTGAGTGTCAGTGTTGCCAAAATTATGTATTTAAATAATTTGTAAATTAACCTACATGAGCTTAGATGCTCTTGGGTTAATAAGAGTATTACAAATATATGTTGTTTGTAACCTTATTATTATAATAAATATTATAATAAAACTGAACTAAACTGAACTCTAGGTGTTATTGCTCTGGCCCACTTCCACTCACGTGATCTATGTCGGCCACTGTCAAGCAGCCGTGTTGTGATGCTCCCAACTGTCCATTGCTCGGGGAACTCACCGCCCTTAGACACAGAAGTCATTCCCACATGATGCTTGCAGTCTTCTCCTTAAACTGCTTCCAAGCGGGCTGCATGCTATTGATGAACACTTTGCGGATGTTGAACCGCTTAGCAGGGTAAAGGCCAACTGAGCATGACATCAGTAATTGATTGATGGGAGAGATTTTGGGTTGGGTTGTTTTACCTCTGAGCGACACTTTTTTGCACACCATGGGTTAAATGGCCAGGTCACAAGGACCCCGAAGGCTCAGAGAAGGTTGGGGGAGGGGACCCACTGGAACAGCTGTTGGGAGACAGATGGTAGCCTTCCGTCAAGGCCATTCAGCATGTTCTTTAATGTGCACAGGGTATGGCTCTCAAGTACAAGGTGCCACCGCTTAAAGTCCCATCTGATGGACGGCGGCCTTTCCAAGCCCATCGGTGTCTTCTACCGACCGTGGGCAGAGAGTTTCGCGGAGATAAATCTCAACGCTGACACAGCTGGGACTCGAACCTGGGAACTGCAGATTACCGAACCTGGCGCGCTACCTGCTGAGCCCCGCGCCGCCCCCTCCAATAGGACAAACAGCTTCGGAATCAGTTCTTTAGATTTCCTTGTTTTGCTTCTAATTGTGAGAAGAGTAAATAAAAAAAAGTTACAAAGAAACTTTTTATTAAGGTTTGAACCCTTAAACAATTTTTAATACACCCAGCCCCCTGATAAAACGCCCTTAAACATATTCGTGTAAGGCGAAATTAGTGATCTGGCAACCTACGTATCACGTGACACGAAGGTTGCCAGGTCACTAATTTCAAAAAAAAAATCTTTGCCAGATTTTTTTGCTGAATTCTGTAATCAGCCATAGTGTTCGGAATTTTTTTTAATATATATAATGCGTATGAATATATAATGCAATGAATATGGAGCGTGTGCAGTTACCGTTCACAGCAAACTGGAGCGGTTGCGGTTAATGTTCACAGCACATTGGATCGTGTGAGCTCACAAAAATCTGGATAGTGTGGGCCCACTCACAGAAATATTGAGCGTGTGCAGTTACCGTTCACAGCAAACTGGAGCGTGTGCAGTAACTGCACACGCTCCAGTTTGCTGTGAACGATAACTGGAGTGTGTACAGTTGCTGTACACGCTCAAGATATTTTTCCTGAATTCTGTAATCAACCATAGTGTTCGGATACTTTTTTGAGCGACTGTAGGTGATCATATTATTTTGATACTAGATCGTGTGGGCTCACTCACGGAAATATTGAGCGTGTGCAGTTACCGTTCACAGCAAACTGCTGCGTGTGCAGTAACTGCACACGCTCCAGTTTGCTGTGAACGGTAACTGGAGCGTGTACAGTTGCTGTACACGCTCCAGATATTTTTCCTGAATTTTGTAATCACGTGACACGAAGGTTGCCAGATCACTAATTTCTAAAAAAAAATCGTTGCCAGATTTTTTTCCTGAATTCTGTAATCAACCTAGTGTTCGGATACTTTTTTGAGCGACTGTACCTATAGATGATTGTTGAGTAATGAAGACTTGAAAACCAGAAATTGATTGTTGTCATGATTATTGTCGAGTCATGAAGATGAGTAACTGCATGTTTACATTCGTTTCATGTTGTAATCTTTAACTAATCAGCATGAATTTGTATAAGCAAGCATTATCATCGGTCAACGACAATTAAAATGTCTTTTATCGTGTTTAAAACACACTATCTGTTTAAACACACTAATTTGCATAAGAAAATGTAGTTTTGTCTCCAAATAATCATTATTTTAAATTTTATAATAGTCTATAACACGACGAATTAAAAAAATTATTCGGTCAAATTTTTTTATATTCAGCCAGGGTCGTCGGGGTAAACAATTGTCGCCCCTGAGCCACATCCGGCAAAAAAGAAAAAAAAAAATTTTTTCCCCGCGGAGGAGGTGAACAATTATTTAAAAAAAAATAAAACATTAAATATTTTCGTAAAAGTAATATAAAAACACCATGACCATGAGAAGAATATATATTATGTAATTGTGTTTGTTTTTAAGTCTTTAGGGGTCCGCAATTTCGCATTTCGTCCATATTCTATATTAATAAAACTTATATTCACCAATGGCTCCAGGTTCGAGTCCCAGCTGGGTCAGCGTTGAGACTTATCTCCACAAAACTCCCCGCCCACGGTCAGTAGGGGACACCGATGGGCTTGGAAAGGACGCCGTCCGTCGGATGGGACGTTAAGCCGTGGCCCCGTGTGCGGGAGAGCCATACCCTGTGCTCGTTAAAGAACACGCTCGATGGCCTTGACAGGACACTACCATCTGTTTCCCAACAGCTGTTCTAATGTGTTCCCAACCTTCTCTGAGCCTTCGGGGTCCTTGTGACCTGGTCATTTAACCCATTGTGTGCAAAAAAGTGCCGCTCAGAGGTAAAACAACCCAACAACCCATGTCTCTTGATAATACTAAGTCCCTGGCCTTCTTTTTCATCCTAATAGGTCTTATACCTCTGGCCTAATTTCTGTGCTATTAAATCTTCTCACTCGACTCTTAATGGCTTGGCGTTACTAAGTCCTATCCCTCCAAAAAAGGATAAAAGATAAAAATATCTCGACAACTTAAAAACGCAACTTTTTTGCTGCAGGTTAGTTGGGTTAGGTTGTTTTACCTCTGAGCGGCACTTTTTGGCACACCATGGGCTAAATGGCCAGGTCACATGGACCCCGAAGGCTCAGAGAAGGTTGGGGGAGAGGACCCACTGGAACAGCTGTTGGGAGATAGATGGTAGCCTCCCGTCAAGGCCATCCAGCGTGTTTTTTAACGTGCACAGGGTATGGCTCTCCCGCACACGGAGCCACGGCTTAACGTCCCATCCGACGGACGGCGGCCTTTCCACGCCCATCTGTGTCCCCTACTGACCGTGGGCAGGGCGGGGAATTTTGCGGAGATAAATCTCGACGCTGACCCAGCTGGGACTCGAACCTGGGAACTACAGATTACGAGCCTGGTGCGCTACTGACTGAGCCACCCCCGCCCCTTTTTGCTTCGGAGTCAGTTCCAAAAGACGCTTCGCAATTTCTTTATAAATCCACTCACTCGAAATAAATGAAAAGCAAATTGAACAAGAAGCACATCCCTTCCTATGCCGTCTCATTATTTTCCAAAGTCCGGCTTTTAAGTGCAGCATCATGTAGCAAAGTTACGTCAGTCCTCAAGGTGATGAACGGGTTTGGTAAAATGTCAAAGGCCCACCCTTGGTGCTGTCATGCGTACGCTTGTCACGCCGGACGTACGTCACTGGTGACGTAACAGGTGCAACTATGCCGGTGCCTGCACGTACTTGGCCGAGTGGTTGCCCAGGCAACAATATGTAGCCGATGGTGCAGAGTCAGTTAACGGAATGACAAGGTCAGCTGTTATTTGTAGTCGCGCGAGATAACAAACTATTGTCATGATTACGGAGACAAAACAGGGGTGATTATCTTGGGGACGGGGGAGTTATCAGTAAAAAATCACCTATTTCAGTGTTTGATCAGCTATGTATTGATAGGTACCTTTTAATTTGGTTTGTTGTTTTACCTCTGAGCGGCACTTTTTTGCACACCACGGGCTAAATGGCCAGGTCACATGGACCCCGAAGGCTCAGAAAATGTTGGAGGAGGGGACCCACTGGAACAGATGTTAGGAAACAGATGGTAGCCTCCTGTCAAGGCCATCCAGTGTGTTCTTTAACGTCCACAGGGTATGGCTCTCCCGCACACGGTGCCACGGCTTAACGTCCCATCCGACGGACGGCGGCCTTTCCAAGCCCATCGGTGTCCCCTACTGACCGTGGGGAGGGCGGGGAATTTTGCGGAGATAAATCTCAAAGCTGACTCAACTAGGACTCGAACCTGGGAACTACAGATTACGAGCCTGGCGCGCTACCGACTGAGCCACCCCCGCCCCAGGTACCTTTTGAGAGAAAGGAAAAGCTGAGGTCATTAATTAAGAATAGTTTTATTGTTTAAGATTTGTAATACCCGAATTTAATGAGCTTCAGAATATATACAATAAAGATATGTCTTATGGTAGTAAAATTTTTTAATTCCTTTTCTAGCGATATTATTCAAAAGAATAATTATTAAAATAAAAATAGAAATAAATTACTCGCGGCTGCTTGCAACGGAGGTCTGGCAGGAGCCTGTCTAATACGCCATAATAGGTCTATGAGGAAGGCGGGACCTCAGCACATTGAGTGGGTTGTTTTACCTCTGAGCGGCATTTTTTGCACACCATGGGCTAAATGGCCAGGTTACATAGACCCCGTAGGCTCACAGAAGGTTGGGGGAGGAGACCCACAGGAACAGCTGTTGGGAGACAGATGGTAGCCTCCCGTCAAGGCCATCCTGCATGTTCTTTACGTGCACAGGGTATGGCTTTCAGGAACATGGTGCCTCGGATCAATGTCCCATCCGACGGACAGCGGCCTTTCCAAGCCCATTGGTGTTGGATGGTTTTACATCTGAGCGACACTTTTTTGCACACCATGGGCTAAATGGCCAGGTCACATAGACCCCGTAGGCTCAGAGAAGGTTGGGGGAGGAGACCCACTGGAACAGCTGTTGGGAGACAGATGGTAGCCTCCCGTCAAGGCCATCCAGCATGTTCTTTACGTGCACAGGGTATGGCTTTCAGGAACACGGTGCCACGGTTCAACGTCCCATCCGACGGACAGCGGCCTTTCCAAGCCCATTGGTGTTGGATGGTTTTACATCTGAGCGACACTTTTTTGCACACCATGGGCAAAATGGCCAGGTCACATAGACCCCGTAGGCTCAGAGAGGTTGGGGGAGGGGACCCACTGGAACAGCTGTTGGGAGACAGGTGGTAACCTCCTGTCAAGACCATCCAGCGTGTTCTTTACGTGCACAGGATGGCTCTCTCGAACACGGGGCCACGGTTCAACGTCCCATCCGACGGACAGCGGCCTTTCCAAGCCCATTGGTGTTGGGTTGTTTCATCTCTGAGCGGCATTTTTTGCACACCATGGGCTAAATGGTCAGGTCACATGGACCCCGAAGGCTCAGAGAAGGTTGGGGGAGGGGACCCACTGGAACAGCTGTTGGGAGACAGGTGGTAGTCTCCCGTCAAGGCCATCCAGCGTGTTCTTTAACGTGCACAAGGTATGGCTCTCCCGCACACGGGGCCACGGACCCATCCGACGGACGGCGGCCTTTCCAAGCCCATCGGTGTCCCCTACTGACCGTGGGCAGGGCGGGGAGTTTTGCGGAGATAAATCTCAACGCTGACCCAGCTGGTACTCGAACATGGGGACTACAGATTACGAGCCTGGCACGCTACCGACTGAGCCACCCCCGCCCCGACCTCAGCAGAAAAACATCACA